>CM076982.1:14943705-15323705 GCA_039105355.1 Benthosema pterotum | reverse complement strand
CAGAGTCGCGCCTCGCAACCTCCCATCCAGCTGCACTTGAAACGAGCGACAGCGACCGAATGGAGCTGTCAAGAAGCCTTTATTCTGTGCTCTCTAAAGCCATCAGGACCCCCGAGGCCCAACTCCAATTCTAACTTCTTTCTGAATCAGTATACAGTTATCGCACTTGAAGCGCGAAAGAAGTTTCCAAAATCCTTAACTCATTCTGTACTCATTCTGTTTGGAGTTTTAATTAGCTAGAGCAGGGGCGCCCACACTTTTTTGACTCGAGAGCTACTTTCAAAATGAGCGGCTCAACAAGATCTACACATCAACAATGTGATGTTCCATTACTGAAAATCCATTTCAAGGCCCCTAGAAAGTTTGAGCTTTGGAATAGTGGTGATGGTGTTATTTACTGTTATAGTGGTTAAGAATAATGCACTTAAAATGAGTTGGCAGTTGGCAGTTCTTCTTTGGGTGCAAGAGACTAAACTCAACATCACAAACTTTCACGTTTTTGTCCACAATTGGGAAGGAGAACTGTCAAATCGTTGGTCAAAATAACAATTATTCTCCATTTTCTAATTGTGTGGTTTCATTTTAACACTCTGTCCCCCCAGACTCTACAGATCTGGGGGTAGAGTCATGTGATCTACCTGCACAGCCTGTGTAATCTACTGGTAGATCACGATCTACCTTTTGGGCAGCCCTGAGCTAGAGAATAATCTACAAGATCTACAAGATCTACAAGCTCGTAGACAAGCTAGTAGATATTCTATGATTTTTGGAAAACCCTTGCCTGATGAATAGTTCCGAATATTATCATTTCATTTGACTTTGTCATTCATTCTGAAAGCGAGAGCCAGCGAACGCAATCCTTAACTGTGATGCCCGTTGCGATGGTTTTTTAACCGTCACAACCGTTTTGCATAACAGTCACGGCCATTTTGCATTAACAGTCGAGCGTATTGCATAACAGACAACCGTTTTCCCTCCTAAACCTTTCAGAAAATTGTTTCAAGACATTTTGTAGTGTCAGGACAAATGGGTCAAAGAATACCAGATCTACAAGCTCGCTGCATGATATTATTTGCCATTTTTTGAATAGCCAAAGCAAAAAAAGCAAAAAAGCAAAAGAAAAAAAGATCAAACAAATCTCTCTTTCTCTGTGAGGGTAGGCATTACTTCTTCCATTAAAATTAGAACCAATCGTTGTATGAGGATGTGGTGAAAAGTAACAAATAAAATATTAATAATGATTTTTCTTTTTTTAAGTAAAGTAGCTGCCCAAGCTCGGCCCCTAGTTGGTGGAACAAATTTCAATTTTGTTGTGTTTACGAATTAATCAACGGTGAGTGCTTTGAATAAATAATAGATGTTTTGGGCCAAATGAGCTTCTTATCCCTCCGTCACTGGCTCCCTGCACTTGGTATCTTGTACACTGCTGCAATCTCAATTGTTCATGTTGCATGCATAACGCTACGCCAAACGTCTCTCAGCCAAAATGAGCTGGAGGTCCACAGCAAGGTTGTTTTGGAGCTTGATTGTAAATCAGCAATTATTTCTTGCTATTTCCGACGTTTTCCCCGAGAGTGCAACTGCTGGGGGTCAAGTGGTTAAAGGACCACTTCACCACTTTTCAACATATCTTAATATATATAATATACAGTATATTAGGTCCTCAATGATGTACATCAGTGATTTTCAACCACTGGTGTGCCACTGAAGCAACTGAATAGTCATTTTGACCTGTATGTTGACTGTTTTGTTTTTGAAATCCAGCCTGGAATTGTGGACAAACGTAAGCAAGATAAATCTTTAGTGTTGACTTGGACTATGTCCTTATGCCCTTGATGGCTTTACTGGCATGAAAAAACAACACCCCAGTGATGGGTTTGTGTGGTGTTTGATATAAACAGAGCTGCTATAGTCAACAGACCTTAAATCAGATTTAGTTATTTTTGCATAATTTTGAGGGAAAACATTTGTTTTGTCTTTCCAACCAGACAAAACATTGATGGCATTTGTCTAAAAAAGGGCTTAAAAAAAAGAAAGAAAAGGGGGAAAAGATGATGCCCAGTTATAACATGTAAACAAACTCTGTACCCCCTCCAACTGTACTGTACATACTTTTCAACTGTTTTTATTGTGTTGTATTTGTGACACTTTCTTTGGCAATGTAAACGTTTGTTTTCTTATGCCAATCAAGCTTCTGAATTACTGTAGATAGAACTGATACAGTATAAATAACACAAAAAGGGAAAAAAAACACATTAACAAACAAACAAGCAAAGCAAACAAGTTCTAGCATCAGCTTCCTTATCTGAGCCAACGAAGAGTTGGAATCAGAACCAGAAGATCTAAAAAAGTTCAATAGTACCTTGGGAAAGTAACAAAATACTGTGAAAGTCAGTGAATCGGTGGTGAACTTTTGATGATCCAAGGCAACTCTGTGCAGTAGAAGTATATTGATTTATTTAGTTTATTGGAGGAGCAGGGATTAAAAAAGACCAACACGTTTCAGCCATCTTGGGCTTTCGTCAGGGTCAAGTGAAGAGTTGGAATCATTTTACTGAAATGTTAGAGATGGGAGTCGTATCCGGAAACAATTTAAAGCTTGCCGGAAATGTCACCCATATTGAGCATTTCTGTGGAACGAATCGGCCCTCTACATAATTACATTTTTATCCTTATTTCACTTGGTTTAGAAGTCGCTACAAAGAACGTTGAGGCGAAAAGAGAGATTTCTTCTCTCAAGCGCAGCGCAGAAACTAGGGCGCTCCATCATTAGCGCTGCACTTAATGTCCCTTAAAGCCTAATGTGTGTGCGCTCCGTAGTACCAAGGTGTCACTTGCCAAACCCCACCCCCAAAAAAGCACAGATCTGTAAGCTGACACACCGATGCACTGCGAGGCATTATTAGCATGCAGATCTGTTCTTTATTTACTTGCCAAGTGGCACCCTCACACGAGGAGATTATAAAATTAAGCTTTACAGCTTCATCCTAGCAGCGAAAGCGCGCACACACACGCACACGCACACGCACTGTACTGTATATAGTGACACTCGAGCATGAGCTTAGCGACAGCGTTGCCACGTCCACGTATTATAAACCACTGGTGGACGTGTTTTATTATTAGAGCTAAAGGGGTAAATCGCTTGCTTCTCAGGCAAAAAAAAAAAAATCTGGCAACGCTGCTCGGCACACACGTGCAGCAGCACAATATGGCAGATATTTTTAGCCGCCTAGTGTAATATGCTAATTATGAGCTATAATGTTATTTCTGTCGGTTGCCATGCGTGCAGTGACGCACAAACATCCAGTCTTTGCGAAGAAGAACCTCTCTGTTATTGTCACGTTGCAGGTTTGCAGCCACAGCAACCCATTCAGGCCTGGGAACCGTCTGTCTAATGGGGTCTAATGGCTTGCTGCACACTGCCAGCATACCGTGTACTAAAAGTAAATCACATTAAGATTTATACAGTACTTTGCTAAACGTGTCACTGTTTCATTCATACTGGAAGTCAATGAAACGCATTATTAGACGCTCTCCTCCAGGGGCGGATATAACATGTCCCATCTGGGGGGGGGGGGGGGGGGGGGGCAAGAGAACATGCTGGAGGGGCAAGAGACAATGGTATGGGTGCGACTTCATCACCCGTGGCGCGAAGTGATGAAGCCGCACCCATACCATTTTCGGTTACAGGACTTTTATTAGGCAAGTAAAGCACCAATAATAACATCAGTCGTTGTTGAAGTTGCAACAGACACGCAGCATGCATAAAGCTAAAGGTCTGACTCAGAGAGTTTTCTGTTTTCAATGATGAAATGCTGTTGGTTTAGTGGTGCCACAGCTGTAGTTAGTTAGTAGCAGTAGTAGTGTTTCAAATCATTTTAAATATAGGCACTTTGATTTGAAATATCTTGGGTTGTTTTGCATGCCATCATGTTTGGTGGGGCAGTCTGGGCATTTAGGGGGGCATTGCCCCCCCCCCCCCCCCCCCCCCCCCCCATGCCCCCCATGCCCATGCTAGATCCGCCCCTGCTCTCCTCTCTCCTATGTCCTCTCCTCTCCCTTCCCTTCTGTCCTATCTCCTCCCCTCGCCTCCTCTCTTCTATCTCCTCGACACTCCTCCTCTCCGACTCTTTCCTATCTCCTCTCCTCCTCTCTTCTCTCCTCTCCAATATTTCCTCAGACACGTCATTCTTATAATCATTTGTCCACAAGCACAGAACAGACACCTATAGCTCCCATTTTTACAGGGATTTATTGCAGGGTGAGGAGAGAGAGAGAGACCTGGCTTAAATCCAGCCCCCAGGACAGTCAGGTTTTACAATCCCAGGAGATGAAACCCCCAAAAGGTCCCTTCTGCCAGCTACGGTAGTTGTGGAACTCGGTGCACAGGCACAAACAGAGCACGGGATAGAAGGACCATGGTCTAAACCAAATTATGAAGCAGCAAAAGGAAAACTATTTGACCGTTGGAAAGGAGAAAAACAACAAAAAAATAGAGTAAGCTAGAATGTTATGTAGCCCTAAACCAAGAATACACCATGGCAGAATATCTGAGCACTTGTACCGTGACCGACCCACAACAAATAAAAATCTTAACTAAGTACAGACTCAAAGAGTCTCAATGCAAGACTCAGAGAGATCTTGCGTTTGAAAAAGCATGTCTTAGGCAGACCTATATCCCGAGAGAAGACAGACTATGCAAAACATTGCACAAAAACAAAGTGAAAACCGAGTTACACTTCCTAACCATCTGTCCATTGTAACCAAGCTATCATAGACACATACGTCCCGCAGGAAAACATGACAAATGTGAACATGGAAAAATCCATATCTACTGAGCAAAGTACAACAATACAAACAAAACAGCAGCAAGATTTGGATTTGTAACACAACCACTATGAGGACTGGTCATTAAGCACCATCTACTCTACTCTATTGAGTGATATCGGTGCATGGATGGACATTGATGGACAGAGAGAGATATTTAAACTCAGAAGATGGAAGATATTACATTAGCAGTTAGCATACACCACCACATGAGGACACAACATCACCTCAGTGTGTGTGTGTGTGTGTGTACTCTCGCGTGTGTACATTCTTATTCCCTATGTTGCCATTGATCTTTTCAGATGCACATCAAAGCCAGGTTGTGTTCATCATTAGAGTAGATACTGTAAGACCAGCGTCCAGAGTAGCTCACCACAGGGAAATGGCACACACACACACACACACACACACACACACACACACACACACACACACACACACACACACACACACACACACCACCCACACACACACACACACACACACACACACACACACACACACACACACACACACACACAGAATGGGCCCTAGCTACGCATAAACTTTTCATAGCTGGCCATTACAATATTATCATGTTATTGAAAAGGTGCTTCAGTTTCACCGTATGTTGTTTTCACCTAATCATAACTTTTGACCTCCATATAGAAGGCAGAAGCTGAAGCACAAAAGTAATCCATGAAGGCTTTTTTGGAACTCCGTGGTTGCGTCATTCTGTCTCTAGCTGTCTCGCTGCCTCGCCCACACACACACACTGACACACACACACACACACACACACACACACACACACACAACACACCACACACACACACACCACACACACACACACACACACACACACGGCGACCGTTTCGAGGCACAGCGTCAGCAAGTCGTGAACAAACAAACAGAGATGAACCTCCACTGCAGCTCCTAGATGAAGACTCTGTGCTCTGAGAGACCAATCAACGGCTCTATTCGGGCGCGCGCGCGCGCGTTGTGTGTGTGTGTGTGTGTGTGTGTGTGTTCTCGATGCCTTCCAGTGTGGCTGTGCTTCAATTCCTGGGAGTCTTCTGCTTTATATACAGTATTTACCAGGTCCTTAAAGGCCCCGTGAATTAAAAAATATATGTTTTTCCACACTTTGACCACATCCGTGGTCATTTATGGGCTAGCCAAAAATGCATGCCAAAAAATGGAGACATTTTCACTTCTGTGTATTTTAAATAAAAAAAAAAACCCATAAAAAACGATACACAATTTAAAAGGCACAGAAGTATCATAAGGGACCGATTTTTTGGTTTTGAGATCAACCAATCAATCAATTAATGAATGCATATAGATCTGCCATTTCTGTTGTGCAACACAAACATAAATCAGCCATAACTCCTTTAACGTGTGATTTTTTTTCATGCACGTCAACATCATAAACTCACTTTGCACATCACTTTACACATGCACACAGCTTCTATTGATTCAGCTGTTTACCATTAAACATGCATTTCTCGAATTCGACTGTACTTGTATGAACATCTTGTCTTTCTCAGTATAGAATTAAAGTTTGTGCACACTTGCGTGCACAGTCCCCTGAGATGCAACATTCTACAGCCCGCCGTAGAATAGTTCTAAACACGTGTTTGCTGTCGCATAGCATGGCTGCAGGTTTCAGCAGGAATGTGGCGATAGCAAACACGTTGTTTGCTGTTATCTAATACAGATAGATAGATAAAAACATAATAACAAAAAAAATGTATTGCAGCAGTGCAGTGGTTTTCAACCTTTTTGATACCAGGGCTCACTATTTATTCAGCTTTTGAGCCATGGACCACCTTTTGATGAGATTTTCACCCCACAGACCCCAAAACTAAACATTTCTTTTGGTTTTGTCCGCAATTCCAGACTGGATTTTCGCAAACAAAACAGGTCAAACATACAGATCAAAATAACCAGTCTTCTACATTCTTTAATTGTGGTGCTAATATTCTAACTCTTGAGAGTGTGAATGCTCTCAAGAGTTACATCTGGCAAACCAACTTTTCATTTGGTTAACCAACTTAGCTGGTTAGGGGCCCAGCAGGAACCCTATCAGGGACCACTTGTGGTCCCCAGACCACTGGTTGAAAACCACTGCAGCAGTGGATCACCATCAACGTCTCCTACAGCTTCGTATACAGTAGGTTCTTCTCACCAGGAAGGTGGCG
Organism: Benthosema pterotum; assembly: GCA_039105355.1. Taxonomy (NCBI): domain Eukaryota; kingdom Metazoa; phylum Chordata; class Actinopteri; order Myctophiformes; family Myctophidae; genus Benthosema; species Benthosema pterotum. The sequence continues at coordinate 15,316,695 of CM076982.1, read as the reverse complement.
ATGGCGGCGCCGATGATGAATCCGGCGATGACGTCGGACCAGTGGTTGCGGTACTCGGCCACGCGGTTCAGGCCCGTCAGGAAGGCCAGACACACCAGCGTCAGAGACAGCACCGGCTTGGCCAGACGCGTGCCCTTGGCCTGCACCGTGTACGTCACGTACATCTGGGAAGCACAAAGGACACACACACACACACACACACACACACACACACACACACAGAGTGGTTAGTTGCGTTGCTTTGTTTTTTTCTAGCTCCCAAAAATTCTGATGGAACTGGTTGGAATAACGTGTTCCCCCACGCGCTACGTCCAACCAGGGCAGCGCGAGTCCTCATGCCTTAAAGGAAGCATGAGCCCAGTCTGCTGCTCCCCCAGGTTGGTGGAGGGTGTGTAGAGCCCAGGATCACATTAGAAATAGGCATTGGGTGATAAAAATGGGTTGCAGAATCGTGGGGATAAAAATATTAGCAAAAATGTCTTCTGAATCATGACAGTTTTCTTGGGGGAGACTGGACTTATCACTGTGCCGCTGTGCCCCCAAATAGATGAGTTGCTACCGGCTACGCGTAGCCTAATCGCTGTGTTCCAAGAACAAATTTCAGCCCCGATAGTGTCTGTGTCCCTGCCCTGAGTGAGCTTTACTTAAGTGACTATAAATAATGAATGCAATGAGAATTCTGCTGGTTCTGAAGTGTAAAGTGACTTTAGAACGTTAAGTGCAGTCGGTGATTTGTGCGTTCAGACATTAAAGTGCTCAAGGTTTTTGAAAAAGAATGTCTGAAAATGTTACCTCTGTTGTCAGCCTAACATAAAGGCTGTATCACTGGAACAAGATTGCTGTGTTTATTATTCTTGTAGAAAAACATTGAAGCGACTTCTATGTGGAACTCAAAAAACATTTGACGTGAACCCGGAATTAAATCAAGGTAGCACATAGAAAACATCTAACTTCTATTGCGTCATTAATGACACACTGGCCATGCCGGCGCCAGGATGAAATAACGGATGGGCCAATCGAAATGTTGCTAGTCAATGTCACTTTTTTGAGTCGTGTGAAGCATGTACTCCATTAAACGGTCAGATCTCAGTCTGGTGTGTGTGGACAGGCCTGTGTTCTAGCTCTGATGCCCTGGCAACGGAGCATAAATATGCATTGACATTGACATTAGCGCTCCCTGCAGTCAATACAGGCATGAGTATATGAATGAGACAGCATTCACTATATCACACATTACAGTATTCATCACTGTATAACACAGACAACCAGCAACAATATTTAACAAATCGCACCCATGTGAAGTGAGTGGTGCAACTGCACAGGAACATAGGCTACATACAGTTAAAATGAAAAGGTAATATTTTTGTCTGACACATCACACATGCAGCATTGTATCATCATCATCACCAATGTAAAACTAACTCTTACTCAGAAACAGGGTTGGGAACCCACACACAGAGCAGAACTTCACACGGGTGTGATTTTTCTTTCTTCATATTGCGTCCTCCTTTTATACTGTGCAGCCTTGAAATACAATTGACACTGATATACTGTAGCGCCTTTTATCCCAGGCGCTTTGCAAAGATTGATAAGCGGTCCCTGCATTCACACATTCGCACACCGACAGCAGCAGAAACCATGCAAGTTATCGACCAGCACATCGGGAGAAAATAGGCGGTTAAGTGTCTTGCTCAGGGACACATCAACACTAACATTAACGGGATCGAACCAGTAACCCTGTGGCTGAACGCATCCAGCCACTCTGACCGTGAGCCACCGCCACCCCCAAAGAGAAGAAGTCACAGAGGAGCGCGGCAAGCTACAGTATGCCGGCACCATTTTATAATCCAAAATAAAGCTGTGAAATTGGTCTTGATTTCTTTACTGCCCTTAACGCGTTCAATTTAGATTAGTCCGGAAAATGTCAGAGCGAGTAGAGGGAGAGAGAGAGAGACAGGGGCGGATCTTGGCATGGGAATGGGGGGGATGCCCCCTAAAGTCTGCCCAGTCTGCTCCACCAAACACGATGGCATGCAAAACAACCCAAGATATTTCAAATTAAAGTGCCTACATTTAAAAGTATTTGAAACACTCCTACTGCTGCTACTAACGAACTACAGCTGTGGCACCACTAAACCAACAGCATTTCATCATTGAAAACAGAAAACTCTCTGAGTCAGACCTTTAGCTTTATGCATGCTGCATGTCTGTTGCAACTTCAACAACAACTGATGTTATTATTGATGCTTACTTGCCTAATAAAAGTCCTCTAACCAAAAATCGTATGGGTGCGGTTTTATCGCCCGTGGCGCGAAGCGACACGAGCGATGACGCCGCCCCTGTACCATCCCCCCATTGGGAAATGTTACATCCGCCCCTGGAGAGAGAGAGAGAGAGAGAGATTAGAGAGCAAGGCATAAAGGGTGCTTGACAGCTCCATTTCGCCGTCTTCGCTGGTCTGGAGTGCAGCTGTAGGAAGCGAGGCGTGTCCGAGCTCCGTGTCATTGTCACTGTGTGACAGTGGCACACATGGCCCCCGGCCGCACAGCAATATCCTCCTCCTCCTCGCTATTCATCTGAGTCTCCAATGGGTCCCGGCTTTCACTGTCTGTGCAGCGTGTGTGGGTGTGGATGAATGAGAGCATTGGCCGGTTATTATTAACACAAGGTAGTAATGCTGTTATGTTTACGCCCACCGGTGTTGGTGCTGTTACAGTAAAGGTAAATATAATATGTTGGCGGGTGGCACATCATTCTGATGCTCTCATAAACCTATTGAGGCGCCGGAGGTGGACAAGTGCCAACTCTTAATAGACCTGCACAGTGACGTCACCGCCCCTGTTCCAGAAGATGATTCCCCATTCATTGTCTCCACGAAGGTGGGGACTATGGAACGCACTCCGTAATTCCGTCCGGGCGTACATTGTCCTTCCGTCCCGCTTGTGATGTAATGATGACATCATAGATCTCATACCCGAGCCAGACAGTGGGGACCTATACACAAGTCTATTTCATGTCCTGTGCTTCCAGAACACTAGCCTGATGCATTCAAATACGTCAAAATGATGTCACCACCGTAAGGTGTGGACTATGGAACGCACTCCGTAATTTCGTCCCGGCGTACATTGTCATTCCGTCCCGCTTGTGATGTAATGATCACGTCATAGATCTCAAAGCTGAGCTAGACAGTGCGGACTATGGATGTCCTGTGCTTCCAGAACACTAGCCTGATGCATTCAAATACGTCAATCTCCACTGTAAGGTGGTGAGTATGGAACGCACCCCATCATTCCACTCGTGACTGCAGACCGTCATTACGTCCCTTCCCCCCCTGCTTCCGGAACACTACCCTGATGCATCCAAATACGTCAAAATGATGTCATATCTTCCATAGACTGTGCACAGGTGAGGTAATAACATAAGGATGACTAAAAAAAGTTGCTCATATAAGGTTGAGAACAGAACCATGAATTCACTTCAAAAATTGGTGTCAAATAGTTTGGAATATCAACGCTCCATTCAGGAAGATTCAAGAATAGGTGGGCAGAAGATCTCGGTGAATAAATCTCAAAAACCTTTGACGAAGGTTTTTGAGAGCACAGGGGTATTAAGGGTATTTTTTTTTTCAAACTATTTCACAATTCTATTCGAATATTTCAATGATTTTTTATTTCCAAACGGAAATTAAATAAAATTTCAGATTCAGAAAAAACATTCATATTTTATATAAATTATAACAATAACATCAATTCTTAGCCTTTTTTTAAATTGTGAATAATTGACACATATGATATACCGATCTTACACTTTAACCTTTTTTTTAAGAATGACATCATCAATATCGTCATTGCGTCCCGTGTGTCATTAGTGTTTTATATATATTAGAATAATATCATCAATTGCTGAGCCCGAACGGTGGAGACCTGTGCCCCGTAGGGGCACTTTTCTTGTTTTCCTCATAGACTTTTTTTTTCGAAAATGGTTAATAAAAACACAATTTGCACTGCGGACAAAACCAACTCGGGTCGTGACAAATCATGACGACAAACTCAATATTATCATATAATTTTTAATTGGCAAGAAGTAGAAAATGGCAGGATACAAGACTTTTTGTTTCGTTTTTCATCTTAGAAATTATTTGATTGTCCCAAAAAATTGTGTCATCATGATTTGTCACGACCCGAGTTGGCTTTGTCTGCGGCCGTGTAATTGTCTTTATATGAATCATTTTCGAAAAGTCTATGAGAAAAAATAATGGAGAATCCACTTCTGGAACAGGGGCGGTAACGTCATTGCACACGTCTATAAACGGTGTTCGCGAATCGGACTCTGAATGCAGTGCAGTGGTTTTCAAACAGTAGTCCGGGTTCACCAGTGGTCCTCCATTTCCAGGTGGTTCCCAAAATGATGGACCGTTGGTAACCAAATGGAATCCTTATGAATCTGCAACTCTTGAGAGCATAAAATGAAATCAGATCAGACTCTTATGGGTCCATTTGGTGGAATTCTCCTTTAAACCCTAATACTAGCCTACGGCAGTGTTTCCCAAACACTGGAGTCGGGACCCATTTTTGTGGGTCACGGGCCCATTTTTTATGGATCACAAGTTCAAGGCAATCTTTCCCAGGAATGACAGCGCCGTCGGTATAGACTGAGTCCACAGCTGGATGCAGCCTGCATGGCCACTAATTCAGAGGGAGTGAGTGAAGCGGAGAGGAAGAAGCCTGGAGCGTCCTCCTCCTCCTCCTCCTCCATCGCTTCTACTCCTCTAATCGTCTTCTCTCCTCCTCTAGGCTCCTCTCTTCTCTATTCCTCTCCTCACAACTCCGCTCTCATCCTCCCCTGTCTGTTCGTGTGGGACTCAGCATCGCTCCTCCTCCTCCTGTCTTGTCCCTGCTCCCATCCCAGGGGCGGATGTAACATGTCCCATTTGGGGGGGGGGGGGGGGGGCAAGAGAAAATGGCCCCATACCGTTTTCAGTTACAGGACTTTTATTAGTCAAGTAAAGCATCAATAATAACATCAGTTGTTGTTGAAGTTGCAACAGACACGCAGCATGCATAAAGCTAAAGGTCTGACTCAGAGAGTTTTCAATGATGAAATGCTGTTGGTTTAGTGGTGACACAGCTGTAGTTAGTTAGTAGCAGTAGTAGTGTTTCAAATCATTTTAAATATAAGCACTTTAATTTGAAATATCTTGGGTTGTTTTGCATAGCATCATGTTTGGTGGGGCAGACTGCCCCCCCCCCCCTCCCCACGCCCATGCCTAGATCCGCCCCTGTCCCATCCTCCCACCAACGTTGTTGGTGCACATGGGACACATCGCGTGTGAGGAGGAGTGAACCTGTGTGTCAACTGCATCAAGGCCTGTGACAGGCAGCTCCCAATGATCGACATAACACATTATCCTTATGAAGCACAGTCCCAGCGCTCTCTCCACCATAGTCCATTTGGTTTCATGTTTACAATCTCAAGAGTTAAAATATTCATCATCTGAATTAGTCTACACTAGAGAATGTACAAGATTAATGGTCATTTTGGTCTGTATGTTGGCCTGTTTTGTTGTGAAGTCCAGCCTGGAATTGTGGACAAAAGCAAAAGAAATCTTTAGTTTTGGGGTCTGTGGGGCTAAAATGTCATCAAATGGTGGTCCTGCTCTGTGGCTCAAATACTGAATAACTAGAGGGCCCATGGTGTCAAAATGGTTGGTCTTACTCTTAATTCTATCTTGAAAATGAAATTAATACTATGCAGGCTTTAGTTCAGCCTTTCGTATTGGCCCTCCACAATATTTTATGTATCTCATTTGGCCCCTTGGGAAAAATAATTGCCCACCCCTGCTCTAGTCTGTAAGTAAGTAAGTAAGTAAGTAAATTTTATTTATAGAGCACTTTTCGAAACACAGTTACAAAGTGCTGTGCAATGTAAAAAAATAATAATAATAAAAATAAAAATAAGATACACACAAGGTAAAACCATAGCAAATAGAATATGCAGCTAAGCACAGAACAAAAGGCAACAAGGACCAATAAAACAACAAAACATCACAAAGAAAAGTACAAGCGATATAAATGAGTTTTCAAACGGGACTTAAAAACATCAACAGAGGCTGAGTTCTTACTAGAGAGGGGAAGGGCGTTCCACAGAGTGGGCGCAACCACTGAAAAAGCCCGGTCACCCTTTGTGACCCGTCTGGTTGCAGGAATGATTAAAAGGCCCTTATCTGAGGACCGGAGGGAGCGGACGCTGGGTTTAGGAACAAGTAGGTCAGAGATGTAGGATGGGGCTAAGTCGCGGATTGCCTTAAAAGTGGTTAAAAGTATTTTGAGTCTGCAGTCTCATTTTGAGTCTGTAGTCTCATTTAGTCATTTAGTCTGTAATCTAGTCTGTATAGTTTGTAATTAATGGCGCATGCACCAATTGGAAGCTCTATTATATAAAGTCCAGCTGTAATGACTCTTAAGGACAGACTAATGTTTGCACATTACAGGGTAACCATCTGTGTTTGAGCACAGATGTTAGTGCCTTGAGACACGCTGCGAAATTAAATCACTAATAAAACAAACTGACAGTCCTGGCTGGATTATTATAACAGCTTGACGCACTTTTCCAGACGTGGTAAAGGTGCTGATGAGTTTTACTTAAAGGTATAGTAAGTGATTTCAATAAACCCTAGTTTCAGTTTGGGACTTTGGGTGAAATGCCTTTCGTCCAATCAGGATGAGAGCAGGAGGCCTTCCTCCAATCAGGATCCAATGGGGGTGAGTCTTGGTGTATGGGGTGTTGGCCTGTTGCATTCCCCGTCATTGTAGAGTGTGTGCATGTGCACATATTGTTACTGGGGGGAACCAGAAGGTTTTACAATTGACCCAAATCACTTACTATACCTTTAAGTGAAACAAAAAAAAGAAATGTAATACATTTTACAAGCACATGTGCAATCATGTCACGTTGAAGGTGAAGGTTTCAAGAGAAAAACGTGACCCGTCTAGACTTTTGCATTTTGTGTTCTGTGAATGCGGTGAAGGTTGAATCTGTTGCTGTGAATTAAAGCAATAAAACCTCGGCCAAATGGAAATGCAAAAATCTAAAATATGAAAAAAAAAAAAAAAAAAAAAAACTGAGAGCTACATTATTATTCACTGAAGTCTGAGATCATCAGAGACGTGCACGCACACACGCACGCACACACGGGAGAGAGGAAAAAGAGCAGAGAGAAATAACACAGATGGAAGGAGAGATGTGCATAGGAAATATGTATGCATCGGCATTGGATACTGAGACAGAGAGAGACCCAGACAGACATACAGTATATAAACAACACCCACACAGTAGGTCTCACAAAGCAAAAATATGAGAGACAGCAAAATCCATTTGCGACTGCAACGGCCGTCGCAATGGTTTTAACTGTTGGGGCTGTTTTGCTCTTCTGCAGGGGACTCTTCTTCAACAACGATAGCGAATGCAAACATTCTCTGTATTACACTCATACATAATGTTGTAAGATACAAAACACTGAAGTCCTTATACCACAAACCTAAACATAACCTCATTAAAACCTATGCCCAGTGCTGACAGTAATTTGTAACTTGAGGTGGTGCCGGAGTGCACCACCATGTGCGGGGCGCGCGTACATGTGCGTGCACATGCGCACGCCCGCCGAAAAGTCGTTTTTGGGCAGTGTGTGTGTGTGTGTGTGTGTGTGTGTGTGTGTGTGTGTGTGTTGCACTACTATGGCACACACAGCCGATCCACAAGCTCAATCCGTACCGCAATGTGCTTGTGTGTTCAGAGAATCGAGACCACAAATTGTAAGGACCCATAAGGGGTCCGTCCAGAACCTAAACATAACCTTGACGGTTACACAACATTTAAACCATGTCGGTTTTACAACCTCAGCAGAGGTTCGCGGTCAAAAATGGATTTCGCCTCCTCCTGAAAAATATATTCACATATCAAATAAATCTTCTGAAATTAATTTCTGCTCTTGGCCCATGATATTGTCCTCTGCACCAGGAGGCCAACTTGCAGCAGTCACATTAATAAGCCAATGGCGGTAGTGTGGTGCAGACAGAGGTTGCTGCTCCAGCCTATATTTCCTGTTTAATATCCGACATCAGTGGACATCGGTATGCCACTATATCAGAGGGCTCGTCCGGGTGGAGGAGCCGGGCGCGATAAATCGGAAAGTGCCCTCTTTCCACGACAGCCTGATCGCCAATCGATCACATCAATCTGCCCATAAGCGCTCTAATGACTCCGTGTTCTAATCGCAGAGGACGGATGCTGGCGTGATAAGTCGTCGCTAATTAAATGAATTAGCACTCTGCCGACTTTGAGAGGGTTTGATTTAGAGGTGTTTTTCTCACTCCGGCCGGACATTACTCACGGTTGGAATAATTGTTTGCTAGGCGCTTGACTGTTTAATTGGGAAGCAGAGTGGTGCAGACATGCAAGATATATACGCTATGGGACACAGAGTTGAGGAATGGGAGTCCAGTACTGCGGCCGCGAGTTGGATTCAAAAGCAGGTCAACGTGATGAATGCGATAATATTCTAACTGCTATACGCCAGTGGGTTCCAACCCCTTTTTATATCAAGGCCCATTATTTATTTGGCATAGCCGTGGAACACGCACCCTCTGCTGAGATTCAGTAGGGGCGGGTGTAACATTTCCCGATTGGGGGCCAGGCGAAAATGCTATGGGGGCAAGTTCATTGCCCGTGGCGCGAACCGCACCCATAACATTTTCAGTTACAGGACTTATTAGTCAAGTAAAGCATCAACAATAATGTCAGTTGTTGTTGAAGTTGCAACAGACACGCAGCATGCATACAGCTAAAGGTCTGACTCAGAGAGTTTTCTGTTTTCAATGATGAAATGCTGTTGGTTTAGTGCTGACACAACTGTAGTTAGTTTGTAGCAGTAGTAGTGTTTCAAATCATTTTTAATATAAGCACTTTAATTTGAAATATCTTGGGTTGTTTTGCATGCCATCGTCTTTGGGGGGGCAGACTGGGTATTTAGGGGGGCATTGCCCCCCCATGCGCATACTTAGATCCGCTCCTGATTGAGGCTCAAACCATTACAAATAAACGTGAGGGGCATATGCGTTGTACAATATGATACTATGATAAGTATTAGAAACTATTTTTGGAATGTATGGTATTATTATTTTTATTACAACTTTATTCGTCTTTATTTTTCCATTTGCCCCCTGCGGCATGTCCTGGGGGCCCAACGCTGTAGGTTTGAAAACACCCGCAGGCAGCCATGCCGATGTTACCCTGATGCAACGCGTGGCAGGGCATCGCAATCAGCATCGACGCCTTGGTCCATCTAGCCGTCAGGGCTCTTTGTGAAACGGAACAATGAAAGGAGAAAGATTAGTACGACGCTCCAGAATGGACTTCTTTTCTTGCCACACGGATGTCTAGAGGCCAAGGTGCCCTTCCTCTTCTTTCAGCATAATAACGGAAGGGATTCCAAAAGTGTAATGAATTCCTTCAGACCATGACATAGGCATATAACTTCAGCCGTAACGTTCGCATTTGAGTTGATTACAGCCACGATTCTGATATTATCATTGTGGATGCTGGGCAGTTGCATTTGGGATCGCTGATGTAAGGGCCCTCAATGGAAGAGACAGCGAAATCCATTTGTGCATTCCGCTGTTGTGACATTCGTGACCAGGGGTGGACTGGGAGCTCAAAACGTACCGGGCAATTTTGTCTCAGAGCGGCCCTCAGAGCGGCCCTCTGAATCTTTGTGGGGGCTCCGGGGCCTGAGCCCCCATGAGAATTTAAGACATAAGGGGCTCTGGGGCTCGGGATAACTAAAATTAGTTAGTTAGTTTTAGTTAACTATAAAAACCCTGCAATAGCAGTCTCATTTGAAGAGGACAGAGGGCCGCCAACACTGATTCGTGGGCCGGTTTTGTGCAGATTTTTTTTTTTTTTAAATTAAAACACGACATTAACGGCCCCCGGGGGGGGTCGGCCCACCGGGAAAATGCCCTGTATGCCAGACTGTCAGTCCACCCCTGTTCGTGACTCTTATGCAAAACGGTCGACTGTTATGAAAAACAGTCACAACTGTCCCGGCCGCATATGGATTTTTCCTAAACCTAACCTTAAAACTCAAGCGTTATGCAAACCATCACGATCATTACTCCAAACGGCCGCGACTGTTATGCAAAACGGTCGCGACTCTCGGTGGCCACCACGGTCGCAAATGGAGGGGAGTCCCTGTTCCATTCATTTTTCTCATAGACTTTTCGAAAATGATTCATATAAAGCCGCGGACAAAGCCAACTCGGGTTGTGACAAATCATAATGACACACAATCTTTTGGGACAGTCAAATAATTTCTAAGATGAAAAACGAAACAAAAAGTGTTGTATCATGCCGTTTTCTACTTCTTGCTAATTAGATATTGCATGATAATATTGTGTTTGTTGTCATGATTTGTCACGACCCGAGTTGGCTTTGCACGCGGCAAAATCGTGTTTTTATTAACCATTTGCAAAAAGTCTACAAGGAAAATGAATGAGGATTCCGTTTCTGGAACACGGGCGACGTCATGAAAACGGCAGGACTGCGCTGCTCTAAACCCCAGCTCCTCCCACACCCCCAGCTCCACAGTGAGTTGTAAATGGTGTTATCTATACAACACTTTTATCCAGGGGAGAGAGAGGGAGAGAGAGCGAGGGAGAGAGAGAGAGAGAGAGAGAGAGAGAGAGAGAGAGAGAGAGCACAAGAGGCAGCTCACACCAGAGCTTTCTAGGGGAGAGATGCGATATTCCCGTTCACTCCTATGCGTCATGGCGCTCGCGCTGCTGGAGGAGCATAGAGCCAACAGCACCCCATTCACACACCACTGTTAGCAGAAATGCGTTGGACTCAGATATTTAATCTAGCTTCAATGACTTTAAAACCCTTGTTTTTTAATAATAGTGCAACATAAACATTACAGATACAGTAGTCATGACTGAACGTTACTTTAAAACAGTATACGTACCTAAAATAGCTCTTATTTGCGCCGTTCTCGTGGAAAACCATGTATTCCCAACTGCAGTTAGGACTCAGAGAAGCTCTTTATAGTCACGTGACGACTGGCTGCTCCACTCTGGTTTCTGACCCCTCAATATCATAACTCTCCTACTAGAAGGCTCTGGCTCACACTACCATTGCTCTGCCAAACCGCTGCAGGCACCCACAAAAATGGCCTTGCAACCTAATAGCACCCATGGGGGGCGTATTCATGTTGTTGTGCGGTCTGTCTGGTGCAATCGGCAGGTGCATACATGCTGCTATCGTATACACATGGTGTTCGTCAGCTGAAAGGTAGCTCTTATCTGCACAGATACTGTATGTTCCTTTCTGCACATGTACCGCAGCAAGGCGCAGAGAGGTCACCGGCAAATCCGGGGCTCGGAGGATGGTGCGTTGTAGCATAAATGTGGTTTAAACGACCTGAGAGAATGTTGCGTTATCGTCTCTCTCGGCTGGAATATATCCAACAACACACAACAGACAGGGTAGGCCTACAGGAGGTTTACGAGGGACTCCGCATTGGGGAGGATATCACGTACGTGTCATGGATATACAGTAAACATCTCTGGAGGAAGGTGTGATTCAGTTTCTCCCGTATCATGTAATAACTCAGCTGCAGTATATCCTACTATTAGTCTTGCTTGATAGTTGCGCGCGCTCATACATTATATAGAGAGAAAGTCATTCTGATCCGTCTTATCTACAGTATAGATGCAACAGGTCTCTGTACTGTATGTACATACAGTAGTACATGCTGTACATCTACAACCCACTCACTGTAAGTTGAGAAACTGTTTGCCTCACTGACTTCAAATATGACACGCACATTCCACACCACCACAGGGACCACATCTTGGCGATGTAAACGTATGTTTTCTCATGCCAATAAAGCCATTTGAATTGAAATTTAAGTGCAGGGCAGCACCCAGTGTCGAGTTGGTCGGATACACTGTTGTCCAGAACTACCAAAAAAGGCTCTGGTCAGGCACTGCCAGTGGATCTACAGAGATCTTCATATATGGAGACAAAAGACAGACAGTGAACGGCTATTGCACACTAGGTTCCCAACTTGTATTGTTTAATCCCAAGTAGGCCATTGGCTAACAGGCAAATATCAAATAAACCAATGTTTCAGCAGACAACTTCCCTTTCCAGGGTACACAAAACATTTCAAATCATCACATATATCCACAACTTTCCCACAAGCCACACGTCTTTGCGTTTGTGTGTACAGAAGGTCCTGTTATCTCGTGATTTGTGACCAGTGACCGGGTGTATGAAATCAAAAACAAATGGAAATAGCTGATCTACAAGCTCACGGCGACACGTTGTGAGGTTGTGCATCTGTGATTTAAAAACACATTTAATGAATTGAAATATTTGCAATCTGGGGTTTCTTGATGTGAAAAAAAAAGTGGGATACAGTGGTTTAAACAACATTTAAGAAGCAAGCCCAAATAAGCTCTACTTGTACACTTTAGAAACAAGCTCAAAAAACATCAACCAGAAAATTATTTGTAAGTGACTTTACAGATTAAAACGAGTAAAAGTAGTCAGGTAAGCACACATACAAGCAGCCCCAGTGCCTTGGCAGAGAAAATCGTGGATAGAGCCTGAACTAGAACATCAACAGTCGCTAATCGTTACTCCCAAGACTCAGCCCACATCATCTGGTATCGAATCCTGCTTGAGCCACTGTTTCGTGCCAAGTACCAACCAGGGACAGATTTAGTATGGGGGGGGGGCAGGAGAAAATGGTATGTGGGCAGCTTCATCGCCTGTGTCGCTTCGTGCCACGGGCGATGAAGCCGCACTCATACCATTTTTGGTTACAGGCAGGACTTTTATTAGGCAATTCAGCATCAATAATAACATCAGTTGTTGTTGAAGTTGGACAAATGAAATGCTGTTGGTGCCACAGGTGTAGTGTTTAAAATCATTTTACATTCTTGAAATACCTTGGGTTGTTTTGCATGCCATCGTGTTTGGTGGGGCAGACTGGGCATTTAGGGGGGCATTGCCCCCCCATGCCCATGCCTAGATCCGCCCCTGGTGCCAACGGGGAACACTTGTTTGTTTTTTGTTGATAATAAGGTAACGTTTTAGACCGGCACTGAGTGGGGGAGGGGGTAACAATTGGCTCACCTGTAGTAGTCTGTCAATGAACAACAAAACGATATACAGACTGAATCGATGCTCAGCCCGTGTGCATTGGTAGTAAGGGGGAAGGGAAGAAGAAGACACTCCGATTGGTCTATAATCACCACCATGTTGATGCCCTCACATCTATAGTCACACAAACCCGTACGTGCGTGTGTGTGTGTGTGTGTGTGCGTGCGTGTGTGTGTGCGCGCCGTAAGACACACAGGCCCCTTGCTAGATGACCTAGATAACAAAGCCAATCTGCCGTGCCCAGCATCGCAGTGCAGGAATCATGTGCAGCCTGAAGCCATTCTCTCTCACACACACACACACACACACACACACACACACACACACACACACACAACACACACACACACACACACACACACACACACACACACACACACACACAACACACACACACCACACACACACACACACACACACACACACACACGCGCTGAGAGAACGCCAGCAAGCACGTCAGGCACACAATCACAGAAAAATAGATGTCATTTTTTCTTTCATCCTCTCGCTTTGGTCTGCCGGCAGGGACAACGCTGGCCATTATTAACGTTCCTGCTGGAAAATGTCAAAAGACCACTCCGTGGTGTGTGTGTGTGTGTGTGTGTGTGTGTGTGTGTGTGTGTGTGTGTGTGTGTGTGTGTGTGTGTTGTGTGTGTGTGTGTGTGTGTGTGTGAAGGCTTTACTTGAGCAATTCCATTGTCCATTTTTTTACTTCTACTCCGTGACAGTCGTTGAGGGACTTCCAGGAGGTCCTCATAAGCTAAAATCAGGGGTTTTCAACCTTTTCGACACCAGGGCCCACTACTTGTTCAGCATTTTAGCCACAGACCACCATTTGATGACATTTTAGCCCTACAGACCCAAAACTAAAGATTTATTTTGCTTTTGTCTACAATACCAGGCTGCATTATGGAAACAACACAGTCAAACAAACAGATCAAAATGACCGTTAATCTTAATTCTTTAATTGTGTAGATTTTGGCTAATTCAGATGATAAATATTTTAACTCTTGAGAGCGTAAAAATGAAACCAAATGGACCCGCAAGGGTCCATTTGGTTTCATTTTAACGCTCTCAAGAGTTCCATCTGGTTAACCAACTTACGGTAGCTTGGGACCACCTGGAACCCTCTCAAAGACCACTGGTGGTCCCCGGACCACTGATTGAAAATCACTGAGCTAAATGATAGTGGATGTTGACGGATGGACATGACAGTAGTCCGCTCCTATGAGTCACTGTAGATCTTGTACTTTCTTGAAAATGAAGTAATTCAGATGTTTAGATGTACTTTAACTCTTAACAGCGTAAAATGAAACCAAATGGACCCGCGAGGGTCCATTTGGTTTAATGTTTACGATCTCAAGTGTTACAGATCTATAAGGGTCCATTTGGTTACAAAACTGTCCATCATTTAGCTAGGGCAGGGGTTTTCAACCACCAGTGGCCCTTGAAAATGTTCCAGTGGTCCCCAGCTAAGTTGGTTAACCAGATGTAACTCCTGAGAGCGTAAACATGAAACCAAATGGACCCTTACGGTCCATTTGGTTTCATTTTTACACTCTCAAGATTCATCATTTAACACAACTAGAAGATTAAATAGTCATAATCCCCCCCCCCTCCCCCCCTAAATCCAGCCCAAAGCAAAATGAATCTCATGGTTTGGGATCTGTGGGGTAAAAATGTCCTCAAATGGTGGTCCGTGGCTGAAATGCTGAATAAAAGGTGGTCCCTGGTGTCAAAAAGGTTGAAAAAATCCTCTAGGGATGACTGGTTGAAAACCACTGCTCTAGATAGATGTGTAAATGCATGAGTACATGCATATAAGCAACAACCCACGCTGTTCACTACAGATCACCACAGATCTATAAGGGCCCATTTGCTTACACAACTGTCCATCATTTAGCTAGGGGGGAGGACCACCTGGGGAATCCTCTCAGGGACCACTGGTTGAAAACCACTGCTCTAGATAGATGTGTACATGCATAAGAACACGCAGATAAAGAACAACCCACGCTGTTCATCACTACAACAACCAGATGGGGAGTAGAGAGTAGAGGACGAACACGCAGACACATGACCGCAGCAGCCTCAGGGTTGCCAGGGAAACGCAGTGGGCTGTCGGAAACATCGCTGCTGCGCAAGAAAGGCACTCAGGAAAGAGAACATGCATCAGGGGCAGATCTAGGCATAGGCATGGGGGGGCAATGCCCCCCTAAATGCCCAGTTTGCCCCACCAAACATGATGGCGTGCAAAACAACCCAAGATATTTCAGTGCTTATATTTACAGTAAAAGTATTTGAAACACTACTGAAAATGGTATATGAAGCCGCCCCTTACCATTTTCTTCTGCCCCCCCCCCCCCCCCCCCCCCCCCCCCCCCAAGTGGGATATGTTACACCCGCCCCTGACCTGCATGCAAGTGGCAATTCTCTGAGAGTCTGCCCTCAGAGGAGGAAAAACTCAATGGGTTTATATTATTATTATTATTTTAATCCAAAATGAGCTAATAGCACAGGCAGGCTCTTCACAGGTACTAGAGAATGTCTGGAAATATATTTAAAAAAGAATCCACATCCAGTATACCTTTCAGGACTGTTTTCTCAACTCACTGTGTCTCTGCAAGACATCACTCTATCAGGGTTCCTACAGGTTTCTTAAAGTAAAATTCAAGTCTTTTTTAAGACCTTTTTAAGTGCATTTATATAAAACATAATACCCAGGGTGGATGTAACATTTCCAAATTGGAAGGGCAGGAGAAAATGGTATGGGTGCGGCTTTATCACCCGCACCCATACCATTTTCAGTTACAGAACTTTTATTAGGCAAGTAAAGCATCAATAATAACAGATATCAGTTGTTGTTGAAGTTGCAACAGACACGCAGCATGCATAAAGCTAAAGGTCTGACTCAGAGTTTTCTGTTCTCTCGGTGCGAAACTGAGAAATCAATTACTTGTGACTACTTATGATTGATAAGTTCACGCCGCCGTTTTCTGGCTACGTTATTTAAACCAAACACGCGGTTGACAATGAAATTTTTGAGGAGCAATGTGACACATAGAAATTCCAAACTGTGCAAAATTTATGACCTAGATATAAAAATTCAAGACTTTTTAAGTCTTTTTAAGGTATTGTTTTCAAATTCGTAAATTCAATGCTTTTAAGACTTTTTAAGAATCCGCGGGAACCCTGTCTATAAGCCATATCTCCAAAACGGTACCAGGTCAAACTGAACAACCAATGTGTCAATTGTCAATCGAAGCTAGGACTCCCTGCTTTCACATGATATGAAAAAAAAGAAAGAAAATCCACTGGAAGTCCCTCTATCAAACATGTAGACAAATATTCTAAGCAAGGAATATTGTGACAGGAGTATAATCGTTTGGTGGACTATTAAGATTACTAGACTACTACTATTAAGAATGAACAAAAACTTGGCAATACAGCAGGTATATAAAACATAGTAATCCTGAATCAAAAATGTAATTAATATAAGAACATAACTAAAAACAGAACTATCTATATAATCTATATAATTAACCATCTATATAATACTCTGTATAATTGCATACTATACAGTGCTATTGCAACATGGTATTTGAAACTCGGGTCTCCCCTGTGAAAGTCCAACATCTTAACCACCAGACCAAAGCGACATCACCTCGGTCCAGGGGCAGATACGAGACTTTAGAGGCCATCACGAAAGAAGCAGTAGCCACCTGCTGCAATATGTCTACATATACAGGTAGCACTGTACATAGCTTCATATACTGTAGGGAGAATCTATAGATTAATCTATTTATTCTCATACGTACAGTATTTTCCATTTGCATAAGCAGCATTACTGTAAATATTGTGTGTGAATATGAAATGAATGCCTGCCGGGCACTTATAACAGGACGTTAATAATAAGGTGACGTCATGGACGTAGCTCTCGCTTTCTCTTTGATCTCAGCAGGCGAGCATCGTTTTCTTTCTTTCTTTCTTTCTTATCTTCAAATATAATGATGACTGACTCTAGTGTCTATCACCCTGGTGTGTGTAAAGGATATAGCCTAAGGATACCATACAAGCAATCCGTGACGCTTTCATGGAATGTCTCATTACGGGTTACATTGTTTGTTTTTCTTATACTTTGTGACTGCCTGCTATAGTTCTACAACATTTCCCAATTGGGGGGGCAGGGGGAAATGGCAAATGGCGTACCATTTTCATTTAAATTCTTTAGTTGTGTGATCCACAAGATTTATATCTTGTACAGGGCTTATATTAGGCAAGTAAGCATCAATAATATCATTTGTCATTGAAGTTGCAACAGGCACGCAGCATGCATAAAGATAAAGGTCTGACTGAGAGAGTTTGCCTTTTTGAAAGATTAAATGGTGTTGGTTTAGTGGTGCAACAGCTGTAGTTAGTTAGTAGCAGTAGTAGTGTGTTAAATCATTTTAAATATAAGCACTTTAATTAGAAAGACCTTTCAAATTAAAGAAATATGGGTTGTTTTGCATGCCATCATGTTTGGTGGGGCAATCAAGGCATTTACGGGGGCATTGTCCCCTCATGCCCACGGCGTCCCCCTACTTCTCACATCTAAAATATTTTTGGGGACAAAAGTAGGTCTATGTTTTTTGTCTTGTCATTTACTTTTATGGATACAATTAGGCATCGTAAACAATCTTTCTCAATATGCTATACTTGTTTTAATAGTGCGTCTGTGTGTGTTGCACAGGTGCCCGCAAATGCAAGTGTGCATGCACGTGTCTTAGAGGGGAATTCCACTCATTTTCAATATTTTACTATGTCATTAATACACCTTAGAGTAAAGTCCCATTACAACACTGGGTACAGGGGGTGGGTCATGTCCCCCCGGGGCGCTACGACAACCTTAAATGGGCCGTAGACCGACTGAAAGGCTATGAAAAGGCACCCCCAGCTCTTCATGTAAAAAAAAGATGGCAGGCATTAGGACGCAGTTATCCACATAGAGCCAGCTTGCTCCGATGCTGCTGAGAAAACAACTGGGAGGTGAGGGAAAAGCTAGAACAAAACTAAAACTAATGGAAGATCCCCAAAATAAAAATAAAAGAGATGTTTACTGCTGCTGCTTAGCGTAAGGAGTAAGTTGCTTTGAACCCCATGAGGCCCAGCCCCTTCCCGGTTACAGTGCTAGTGTTTTAATGACAAAATAACTGTATAGACCCACATAAAAACGCTCTAAACCCCGGACCAAATCCGACATTTGCGGGGTGCCGCAAATTAGTCCCCCGTGGGCCGATATCCAAGAATACGCCGCTGGTGGACTGTGTGTTTTTCTCCTCAGAGTACAGTTGGTTGATTCTGCAGTGTGATCGAGTATATAGGGCGATGCATTACGTGGGAAATGATAAAATACAGAGATGGATGTACAGTATATGCTTCATTGTATGATGGTTGAACTAAGAACATCTAAGAAGCTAAGAGCTGTTTGTGGTATATAGCAGGGGTTTTCAACAGGTGGTCGGGGACCACCAGTGGTCCTTGAGAGGGTTCCAGGTGGTCCCCAGCTAAGTTGATTAACCAGATGTAACTCTTTGAGAACGTAAAAATGAATTTTTACACTCTCAAGAGTTAAAATGTTCATCATCTGAATTAGCCATTTCAGAAGGTATGTTTTGCTTGTTTTGTTTCCCAAATCCAGCCTGGATTTGTGGACAAAAGCAAAAATCTTTAGATTTGGGCTCTGTGGGGCTAAAATATCCTCAAATGGTGGTCCGTGGCTCAAATCCTGAATAAATGGTGGTCCCTGGGATGAAAAAGGTTGAAAACCCCTGGTTTACAGCACAATGTCGTTGAACAATGAGTCATAAACTACAACAAACAGGCAGAGCATCCATTAGCTTCAAAAGAAAATGGGTCAAATGGAGATAAGTGGTTTTCTGCACATTTTCTCCACTTAACTATAGATACAGAAACGCTGGGAGAGTGTGGATACCTTCCATTTACCCTTTTTTCTCTTCCCCTCAAATATGATGCCAGATTGAAGTATCAATTATTTCTGTACGCGTTTGTTTCTTCGGTAAGGGAGTGGGTGGAATTTATCCCCTCACTGCAGTGTTGGTGCATTTCCAAAAGCCTTTTGTCATCACCGGAAACACTGGAAGCAGATTTCATGCAAAAATCTAGCTTTTTTTCCCTTATTTTTGGCAATTTCACAGCAGTTTCATTAACGGCATAAATTGACAATCAGCAGCAGTCTCTATGTGAAATATATAATGGGTCGTGGAGCGGATTTACTCATTTCACGGTTTCAGCTTCGCATCCTCAAAAGATTCTCAAAGTGGGGGACGGTAACCTCCCCCAATGCGGGCGGATGTAACATGTCCCATTGGGGGGGGGGGGGGGGGGGGGGGGGAAAAGAGAAATGTTGGAGGAGCAAGAGAAAATGGTATGGGGGCGGCATCACGCCCGTGGCGCGAAGCGTCGCACCCATACCATTTTCGGTTACAGGACTTTTATTAGTCAAGTAAAGCATCAATAATAACATCAGTTGTTGTTGAAGTTGCAACAGACACACAGCATGCATAAAGCTAAAGGTCTGACTCAGAGAGTTTTCTGTTTTCAATGATGAAATGCTGTTGGTTTAGTGGTGCCAAAATTGTAGTTTGTAGCTGTGTTTCAAATCATTTTAAATATAAGCACTTTAATTTGAAATATCTTGGGTTGTTTTGCATGGCATTGTGTTTGGGGGGGCAGACTGGGTATTCAGGGGGCCATTGCCCCCCCCCCCATGCCCATGCCTAGATCCGCCCCTGCCCCAATGGTGTCCTTGAGGACGTTCCCGAGGGGTCCCCAGAGAAATGTGTTATCGCCAGCCGACTCAGGGAAGCTGGCAGTACCCCCGCTAAAACGCCTGGACAACGCTCCACGCACCCCAAGCTCTTCTACCTCCTGGCTCCAAAACTATGGAATGAACTTCCCATTGCAATCAAAATTCAGAAACACAGACTATCTTCCGCCACAGTCTGAAAACACACCTCTTCAGACTCCATCTCAGCCCATAGCACTTGTATTCCATACCAACCCATATTACTTGCAGTACCCTAGGTAGTTTAGATCATTATTAGAATGAGATAGCAGTGACTTACAGAAAATAGGATGTCTAATGTATTACCATGTTTTAGTGCTTACATTGTTGTAAAGTGTATTGTAAATTCTGCTTAAATTGTAGACTGTATGATGCATTGCAATGGCTCTACTTAATGTAAATCGCTCTGGATTAAGAGCGTCTGCTAAATGCCTGAATTGTATTGCCCCAAAAATATTGAAATTATGATTACCGAATCCTGAGAAAATGCTCTGAAAGTGTCAATAACACAATGTTTTTCTTTCATGAAACGCTTTCTGTCACAATTCAGATTTGAATTGGTTTTCAATACCAGACAATTTTATTGTAGACAGACAGAGAAAGAGCCAAACCGAGTGTCGTTTCCAGAGCCTTGTGTGCAATGATGGAGCAATTACTGTCAACAGAACAAAAACATCATGATTCTCCTCCAAGACTCACATGATGGTGTCCATGCGTGCGCGCGTGTGTGTGTGTGTGTGTGTGTGTGTGTGTGTGTGTGTGTGTGTGTGTGTGTGTGTGTGTGTGTGTGTGTGTTGGTGTGTGTGCGCGCGCATTCGTGCGTGTGTGTGTGAGTTAGTCTGGCTAAATCCAGACAAATCAGCTGTTTGCCTGTCAGCAGATAAGTCTGGAATAACTCAATTGTACACCCATTTCCTACTCCAGAAAATTGCGGTGGCCAATCAGGACACACAATGCAAAGACATTTGAATAATGTGTCCTGATTGGCCACCCCAATTTTCTGGAGTAGGAAGTGTATGTACAATTGAGCTATTCCAGACCAATGTGCATTTTTTTTGCCAACAACTGATTCAGTCTGGCTTTAGCCAGGCTATGTGAGAGAGTGTGAGACAGAGAGAGAGAGTTTGTGAGTGCTTCTTTTTGTGATTGTCTGTAGGACATGACAGGTCACTGTTTTGTCGGTTGGTTGGCTAGTTTTACAGGTAGTTTTCTCTCTTTTTTTCCTAAAAGGAGAAATTCCACCCATTTTCAACATTTTATTATTAGAGATGTCTTAAGAGACGTTGTGTGGACATGATGAAAAACGTTCCCCCATTCTGTGTTTCCTAGAAATGAAGGTCTGAAAGAAAGAAAAAAAAAAAAACATTAACATGGTGAAACACAACTTGATGACATCATCAAGTTGTGTTTCACCATGATTTTTTCTTTTAGGAGCTTTTTTTCTTTTTGAGAGGAACCGAATGGACCTTTTAGGGTTCAAAATAGAAGCATACTAGGAACTACTCACGGCCAGGTAGAGCGCGGCGTAGACGCTGAGCCCCGCCTCCTTGGAGGGGAAGGTTTTGCGTGCGCGCAGGATGTCGTCGGGGTCCCCCGTGCACGCCTGCTGGTGGCTGATGTAGCGCACGGCCTGCTGGCAGCCCAGCGCCGTGTAGTTGGGCTTGCACACCGTCAGGAAGTACGGCGTCAGGTTGCCTGTCACCACCTGGCCGGCGTTGACGAAGATGTCCACGGCGAACAGGCCGAAGGTGTACACGCCTGGAGAGAGAGAGAGAGAGAGAGAGAGAGACAGCAGAGAGAGAGAGAGACAGAGAGAGACAGAGACAAGACAGAGAGACAGAGAGAGACAGAGAGACAGAGAGAGAGAGAGAGAGAGAGGGAGAGAGAGAGGGAGAGATTGAGGGAGAGAGAGAGAGAGAGAGAGAGAGAGAGAGAGAGAGAAGAGAGAGAGAGAGAGAGAGAGAGAGAGAGATTAATACATTGGTCCCTACCTGTCTGTCGTCCCCTGCATATTCAGGGAACACGGCAATTAATTGATTCCGTTCTTGAATCCAGCTTTTAATACAAACATAGCGTTTGCTGATCGATCGTTGTTTTGTTGCATTTCTTTGGGACAGATTACACAACAGACAAATAGACAAAGAGACAAACAAGATAACTCGGGTCGTGACACATCATGACACTTTTTTTTTGCAACACAAATTGGAGACAAACAAGATAACTCGGGTCGTGACACATCATGACACTTTTTTTTTGCAACACAAATTTGGGTCCAATAATCTGTAGAAAAAAAGAAACAAAAAATGTTGTATATTGCTGTATTTTACATCTTACTAATTAGACTGTATTTTATGTTGATATTGTTGGTGGTATTGATACAGATCATTTTCGAAAAGTCTATGGGGAATAGGAATGTGGAAATAATTCTGGGCTGTGAACAATGTAAGGGGCAGGAGATGCTCAGCTGTAGTGTGTTCATTGGCGATTTTAGGGGGGCACTTGCCCTCCTGGGGGCAAAAAAAGGAGAAAAAAAAGTTATAAAGTTATATAGTTGAGTCTCTCAGACCCAAAAATAAGTTTTTGTCCAAAATTTAGCAGTGATAACTGGCAAAATGTTGGTCAAAATAATAATTCTTCTACATGTTCTAAATGTGTAGAAAATCCAGGTGTTTAAATATAATTTAACTTGAGATTGTAATTATGGACCCGCAAGGGTCCATTTGGTTTCATTTCAACACTCAAGAGTTACAGATCTTTAAGGGTCCATTTGGTTACCAATGGTCCATCATTTAGCTGTGTGTTTGGGACAAAAAAGTAGCCTAAAAAAAACGCCCCCCACCCCAGCTGGCAAAGCCTAAAATCGCCTATGATAGTGTTGAATAGAGAATAACAGAACTCCCCAAACCTAGTAGTAAGAATTAAGAGCACACGTGGATGTGATATCCAAGAGACTCCATGGTTGATCACAGGCTGCCCCTAAAGTAGGAGGACGTGGCTGAGTGTTAGGAACAGCTTCCCCCGCAGTGTGTGCGCCGCCTGCCAACACCTATATATAATACACAAACACACTGGCTGTGGGTAAATGGGCCCCCAGACGGCTGACATCCATTTCCCATGGCTCTTAAAAACTAACAGGGATGTGCTTTATGGCTCTGTGATTGTGATGGCTTTAATGGAAATTATGGCTTTCCCCCCTATCCGATCTGCCACGCTGAATCACTAAAACAGACCTCCTGCCAGACACGTGGCACACACCACCACACACAAACACCACACACACACACACACACACACACACACACCAACACACCCACACACACACAACACACACACACACACACACGCACAACACACACGCACACACACACAACACAAACACACACACGAGAATGTGCCCAAACATGCACACACCCAAACACACTAGTATTATATTGTAGTGTAGCAATGATATAGCGTAATATACCAGATTTTTACCGCTTTTGTTTTACTATTTAAAACTGTAGAGTGTCATATACTGAAAAATAGCAGATTTACAAGTGTAAGCATGTGTAAACACACAAATTGTGGGCTTCTTGTATAATATTTCATGTGGGAGATGTGCACAACTCTCTTTTACCCACACACATGAGCACAAACATGCATGCATGCATGCACACAAACACATTTGTACTATCATAATTACTAGTATATACCGTATGTACGAGTAAGTAGTAAGTAATGTATGAAAATCAATGCCATCTTATTTTTACCATTTTAAATCCTGTAGAGTTATACTCAGGTTTGCATTTGTGCTGTAAACTGAAAGATTTACCATCTCACAAGAAGTGGTTCTACAGTACTTATAGTACTTCGTACGTAGAGCTCACAATGGCACCGCTTCTGGTGCAGATTTTATTATTTTCTGCCTACTCATGTTTTGAGCAAGGACCTTTCTGATATTTATTTACTTATAAAATTTGTATGTTGATTTTCTTGGTACAGTATATGGCATGATATTGTCTTCCCCTGTGCTATTGTAAATGGTCCACTTTCAATAATTCATAAGGAATATTCCACAGAAGCGCTGAACCCAAGTCACATGACTTGGTTGTTCTGCCAAGTATATAATGGCAGCTGCCAATTCCTGAATGATTACATGGATGCAATGTGATTGGTTGTCTATACCCACTGCTGTATATTTAATGTATTGTCAGCCATTTTAAAGCTATGCCTGAAGAAGGCCAAGAGGCCATAGTGTGACTCCTGTTTGCTGTTTATTATTTTCAAGCAATCCCTTGCTGTAATGAGACGAATATCACACGCCTATATGTCATAACTGATGTGTGTGATGTGTGTGTGTGTGTGTGTGTGTGTGTGTGTGTGTGTGTGTGTGTGTGTGTGTGTGTGTGTTGTGTGTGTGGTGTGTGTGTGTGTTGTGGGGGGTGGGTGGGGGGGGGTGGGGGGGGTACATTGGCTGGTGGTGACCCAGGGGCCCATAATTTCTAGATCGTTCTATGTAAATAAATTCTACTGGCGGTGTGCGGGTCTCCTCTCTTCAAAAAGTCTGCTGAGCTTACTGAGCATCAATATTCAGTGTGGGATGCACAACTCGCACGCACGTATGCTGACAGGGGAGGATTGGCCATCTGGAGTACAGGGAGTTTTCCCGGTTAGGCCTGGGCCACCTATTGGCCTGGGCAGGGTATTTTTTTAAGTCCAGGGCAGGCCAGGGCGCCAGGCCTAGGCCAGGCCAGCTAGTGTTTCTATCCTTCAAAAAAGAAAAGGTGTCCTACACCAACCAGGCCAGGCCTATTTTCTTTATTTATTATTTGATTTATTAATATTATTGTATTTATTTCATGTTTCCAAGGTGTTAGACTTCATTAATTCAGCCTTTTGTTATCAAATGGCTCAAAACCTGTTTAACTGGTCCTGGAGACTGGAGGTGTGGATGGTCCCTAAAACAACAGGATGGCTAATGGCCCGTCACTAGTATTTCCTGCAGCCTCTCCACTGTCTGGAGAGGCTGGGGGATAAAAGATTGCCCCAAAACAAACAAATAAATACATACACAATACAATACATTGAATATAACAAACAAAACGTGAATACAACACACAATGCACTTGCATTGTGTGTTGTTTGTATGTTTCTCTTTCTTGCATTACTTATTAGAATGTAACAATGGCACACACACACACCCCTGCATACAGTATGCACACACATGTGCGTGCATGCGTGCGAGTCAGTATCGCAACAACGGCATTGGCAGTCAGAGTTTGCAACTGTTCACAACATGCTCACTACGGGACTTTGAAGCACGTTTAGCTGGAAGACAACCATGGAAACAGAAAGCTGTAGACTGTGACTCATCTACATCCCTTCGCTGCTCTTCCTCTTTGTTACGTTTTACTTTAAATGTCACATAGTCCAATACTTTGCCTTTTCTTGTATTGTATTGTATTCTTTTATTGTATTGCTCTACTGTCATCCTCAGGATGATGACAGCCCCCTCCCCTCGCCCCCAACCACCCCCCCACAACCCCCACTACCACTGTCAAAAAGGGCGGATGTAACATTTCCCAATTGGGGGGGGGGCGGGGGGGGGCAGGAGAAAATGGCATACCATTTTCGGTTACAGGACATATAAATCAAGTAAAGCATCAATAATAACATCAGCTGGTGTTGAAGTTGCAACAGACACGCAGCATGCATAAATCTAAAGGTCTGGCTCAGAGAGTTATGCTGTCGGTTTAGTGGTGCCACAACAGTAGTTAGTGCTTATATTTAAAATTAATTGAAACACTACTACTGCTGAGTGAGTAGTAGTGTTTCAATTAATTTTAAATATAAGCACTTTAATTTGAAATATCTTGGGTTGTTTTTCATGCCATCGTGTTTGGTGGGGCATTGCCCCTCCCATGACACATGCCTAGATCCGCGCCTGCCGTCAAAGACATTTTGTCAAGTGTACGGGCGTGACTCAGCTACAGAGCCACCGGCACAAGGGTTCTGAACGTGTTACAGTATATAATGGCAGATTGACATAATTTATATTGCCATAGAGCAGCAGCGCACAAAATGGGGTCCGAGGACCCCCAGAGGTCGTAGAGGGAGTTCCAGTGGGACCCCAGATAATTGATAGAAGAACTAAATGGAACCTTATGGGTCTGTAACTCAGAGATTGTAAAAAAAAATAACCAAATGGCAATTGGTTAAAAATGGAGTGCCACGATTTTTTTCTATCCTAAAACATGATCATCAGGTATTAATGTTGTATGAAAAGTAAGATTTTTTTCCCCAAAAAGTGTACAGTGTTTGTTAAACTGTCATTTTTATGATTCCACCCTACCAGTTCTATAGTATGCCCGGTTTGCCTGGTGGGTGGTGACGGGTGGAGATCCACCTGAACTGAAGCCACGCCCACAGCTTTAGTTCCATGATAAAGGGGGAGGAGTTAGGGGAGGGGCTGAACAGGTGATGTCACTATATTGAAGTTTGCAACAAGAAATATTGTTTCTCTGTGTCACTGAGAAACTAGCAAACATCACAGTAGAGTAGACTATCAGAATCGCCTTTCACTGGCGCACCACAGTGCAACACCAACAAACGTCACCCAAACATGAAATACTAAGCATGTCAAAACACCAACATCAACATCATCACAGTCCACACTCCAACACTAAAAATGTGAACTAGAACTTTTATAAGACATGATGGCACAACTGCAGACAGACAGTAAGAGACAACATCTGGAGATGATGACTCATAGCCATGGCCTAACATGAAACTTAGCCACAGAGTGGAGGATGTTTAACGTAATCCCAAAAGTGTGTAGCCTACATTGTTTACATATGTTTTGGCATGTTATTGCATTCACCCAGCACCATGACATGTACTTGTGCAGCAACCTAACAAACTTTTACTTCCTGGTTCACCACCAGTGTCAGGAGTTGCAACATTGGGGGGTCAGAAACCGGTCGCGAAAAGGGACAAACTCTAGGTCTCTGGAATGCAGATAATGGCGATGTTTTTTCTATTGCGCGAGTCGTGCGTTAACGCAGCAGAGAGAGAGAGGGGAAGAGAGAGAAATGGTGGCGTGGCATTTGACATAATATCAAACACACATACAATGTATCTCCTACATTATTCAACAAGTATGTATACAACGTGTGTATCTATAAAAAAGTGTCAGCATGCACCATGAAGCTATTATGGAGCTACACAATAATACAATAATACATTCTCTCAGCTCCTCAGCTTATCTGGGTCAAAAAAAAAAAAGAACAACTAAGAGACTGCCACATGCTGAAATATTTCTATCGTGCTTTGTTTGAAGAAGCTTGAAAAAAATGAGTGCCGTTTAATTGTGAGCAAACGATATCCAGCAGGAAGTGATTTCCTTTGTTTATGAGAGTGCGTCTTCAAGAGGGGTTCCTAACAAGTGCGCCCGAGCGCTTTGAACCTTGAAACCCGCGTGTAACAACCCCTCCACCACCACCATGTTCCATCTCCGGAGGGGGAGCCTTTCATCTATTTTTAAAGCCTGTGTTTTTTATTCTCGCTCATTGATGCTCTCTGGGTTTTGACACTAACCAAGGGATTCGCATCGCAGTCAAACTATAGCAAGCGAGGTTCCTTCTGATAGACTTGGAGGAGGAGAAGACCAGAGAGAGCCATCGTAGCAGAATGATCGTTAACATAACGACCGCGATCGGATCTTCTTTGTTTCCTCTCCATTGCCGCGGCTCAAACCAGTTCGATCGGTAAAAAAGCCCTTATTTTGAAGCTCAGATCTCCTAAACAGGATGTGCTGTTTATGCTGTGTTATGCTGTGTCTGTTGTCTTGCCTAATCGATCATCTGGCGATGTACCCAAAAACATCCGGGTCACAAGTCAGGAAGAGCTGTGTAGCCCTGGCTGCTTAACCCATGCGCCAGCGACATTGAGGGGGCAAACCGGAGGAGAGCCGTTTGAATGCATTGGGTTGAATGCATGTCAATGGGACGGAAAAAAAAAAAGTTGTCCCCAATTCTGTCCCAAATGAAAGTCAGCAACGGGATGATCATCAGACGATGCGCACGGACTAATAGTTGGATTAAAGAATGAAATCTACATCTCGTCGTGATACGAGCCGTCCGCGTGACCGGCGGAGGGGTTCTAACGGGATGTCCACGAGCCCCGCGTCTACGGCGCCAAGAGAATTAACATAACGAGCCACCTCTCTCTATATATTTAATCGCTCCCCCGTTTGCAGCCCAGCCCACGTCAGCTGCCCAATGCATGTGAGACATAATTATGCAAAGTTTCACGCTAACCCGAACCTACAAGTCGACCGAGGACTGGTTGTTAGGGACTTTTCGGTGCAGCAATGCAGATGCACTAGCGATGGGATTAAACTTTCCAGCAATGGGATTTCAACTCCTATTGGTTAAAATCTAACCAATCAGAGCAGCGCTGATTGCCACGTAGAACACAGGTGCCGGTAGTATGCAGTGTCTGTAGTCCCCAGTATCAGTGCCCTGTTAGCTAGCCTAGCTTAGAAAAACTACAAACTGGGTCTCTGCAGATTTGCGTCATTTGTGTTTATGCGGAAACGCGCTCTGA
Source organism: Benthosema pterotum (assembly GCA_039105355.1). Lineage (NCBI taxonomy): Eukaryota > Metazoa > Chordata > Actinopteri > Myctophiformes > Myctophidae > Benthosema > Benthosema pterotum. Next base: position 15,288,038 of record CM076982.1, on the reverse strand, counting down.
TTGTCTCGCCAGAGTCTTCCACACCCGCGCCATTACGCCAGTAGGGGGCGCGGGGAAGACTCTGGGCCCAGGGTAAATCCTACCCTGAGGCTATGTGGGACAGTGGGAGTCAATTTAAATGATCCGAATAAAAAATTCCTATCTCATTGTCGCTGACGTCATGCATTATGTCCATACATGATTTGTACAGCACCTTGTGACTTTATGTTGAAAGGTGCTCGATATGCGCATTGTTCGTGCATGCACGCACACACACACACACACACAGGCTCAGTCGTGTAGAGAGAACACTCTTCCAGCTCGCCATGCGATTGCACAACACTGCAGGTCAGAGCAGGGGCAGATCTATAGGCATGGGCATGGGGGGGCAATGCCCCTCTAAATGCCCAATCTGCCCCAGCAAACACGATGGCATGCAAAACAACCCAAGATATTTCAAATTAAAGTGCTTATATTTAAAATGATTTGAAATACTACTGCTAGTAACTAACTACAGTTGTGGCACCACTAAACCAATAGCATTTGATTGTTCAAAACAGAAAACTCTCTGAGTCAGACCTTTAGCTTTATGCATGCTGCGTGTCTGTTGCAACTTCAACAACAACTGATGTTATTATTGATGGCGATGCTGACTAATAAAAGTCCTGTATCCGAAAATGGTATGGGTGCAATGAAGTCGCCCCCCCCCACACACACACACGCACACGCACACGCGCACACACACACACACACACACACACACACACACACACACACACAACACACACACACACACACACACACACACACACACACACACACACAATTAGGAAATGTTATACATCCGCCCCTGGATCAGAGACGCAGAAGTAGCAGCATACATACATATACATACATATACTGCACACACGCATACAGAGTGCATGGCAGGTCTACAGTAATGCATACATAAACATGAGGTGCCGCGGTCCGCATGGCGAGGCATCATGCATGCTTCATCTGACTATATACTGCAGCATGGCAGCCTCCCCTGAACCCTGCAGAACCAGGTCGACATTCGTTTGCATTCACAGCGGGCGAAGACAGGGCCGTACGTGACGCATTCCCCCTCCATCGACCTCCACCTCTGTTTTGCAAAGTATTCATTTAGCAGACATTCTTATCCAGAGTGTCTTACAGTAATACAAGCGATATACACACATCCATAGAAGATATACACACATCCATGTCTCTACAGAGACAGTGTAGTCCCTCAGTATAAAGCGATAGAATCACAGGTAACACAAAGAATTAGGGTTTGGCAGATACAGTATATCGGCCATACAGATAATATCGGCCGAAGGGCTTTAAAAGTCATTATCTGAAAATATCGGTATATCGGGAAAAATATTATAAAAATATTACTTTTAGTTCTTTTGAAGAATCAGCACGAGCTGTTGCTCTGTTAGGAGGGTTTCCAAATCACATAAATCACTGAACGCTCCATTATTATTATTTTTTTGTCCGCGACAAAAGCCTGAATATATCGGTATCGGAAATTAAGAATTGGACAATACCTGTATTGGGATATCGGGGGAAAAAGTCAATATCGGACATCTCCACAAAGAACCTAAAGCATCAGTGCATTTATCATAGCGTAGCTCCTTTATCCACAGTGGTTTACAGTGTGTGCATTTACAGTACATTAACCCAATCACACATTGACAAAACCGTGCCAACCTGTTTACTGGGGAAATTAGGGTTTCAGAGTCTTGCTCAAGGACACTAATTCGACATTCCCTATGGGGGAACCCAGGATCAAACTGCGTCTCCACCTCCTGAGCTATTTCCTCCCCTTCCACCACAAAATAACAAATCTGTACATTGAAACTACTGAATAGGACATCAGGCAACACATTGACCCTAGAATCTGTTTAAATAACACGCTGTCGAAATATATAGCACCCAAACAGGCAGAAATGTGTCTGTCACCGATTATGAAGCCAATGTGGAAATTATTAAAATGCAGTAGTTCCCATTAACTCATTTATCGCCTGAATTATTTTGCACAAAGTCTGTTTTCAAAGCAAGCTTTCATGTTGTATTTTGAAGGCCAAAACGGCTATGCAAAGTTAGCCACAATCTGCCCAAGCAAGAACTTTTTGTAACTGGGACCTAGCTGGGACATTTTGGTTATGAGTAGTAGTAAATAAAAAAAAAGCAATCTGATTAGATGCGCTGTAGTAGGAGGCGGGCCTATAGGTTAGTGTATATTTTTTCCACGCCGTGACACATAATGGTTACAGGCGTAAAGAAAATGTTTGCACAGTGACAGCGACGACCTGGTAAGTAATTACTGGCTCTGAGTGCTCATAATGTGTGCCCTATAGCACTGTTGGCACACCAGGCACGGCACAGCCATTAGTATTGTGTCCGCCTCAGGGAGCATGTCACAGGGGCTGTATGGGCTCTTTATGGCCTCTCTTTAAAGTGACTACCATTCTGCTCACGGCCTTTGGTGAGAACTCCATCTCTAAAAGGCACATATGTTGGTATAACACAAGAGCCAGCCAGCAAACACCGGTGCTATGGCATTATTCTGACCTATCAATAGTCCCACCTCCCATCATTCCAAACTAACACTCTCCCAAACACTGGCTTAAAGCTTAAAGATACATCGCATGGATGCAACTGGGACGTATCCTCAGTGATGTATCCCAAGGTCATCGGGGTTTCGGGTCTCGCAACATCATACCCCTCACTCAGGCGACCCAGCCGGGGTTGATCAAGTCCCGACTTACGTTCCCAGTAGCTACTCTCGGTCAGTCCACTAGGGAAAGACCCAAGGCCACACAGTCCACTGCTCCAGAACTACTCTGCGGGACTGGGAGAACCATACTCTGGCACATGGAAGGACTAGGCTCTGTAGTTGGACTCCTGTCCAGACCCATCCTACGTCTCACCAGGTCTGCTCCTGCTCTCACCAGGTTGGCACAGGACCTGTGCGTTGCACCAGACTCCCAGCACCAGACATTTCAACACATTTCAAACACTAAACTATGTCTTAAGGGGATATTTCACTTTCAAACAAAACAAATTGGTGATTTTATGGAGTTTATGGTCTACACACCAGTGGTTTTCGACCTTTTACATACCTAGGGCCCACTATTTATTCAGCATTTGAGCCACGGACCACTATTTGAAGACGTTTTCGCCCCAGAGACCCAAAACCCCCAAAAAAAGATTTCTTCTGTTTTTATCTACAATGAAACCAAATGGACCTGCAAGGGTTCATTGGGTTTCATTTCTTACACTCTGAAGAGTTACATCTGGTTAAACACTTTCCGGCATTTACCTGGGGACCACCTGGAACCCTCTCAGTTTATTAGTTGCTTGATTCAATATCTAGATATTTGATGCTCTTTTTTAGCTGCTAATGGTAAAGATATTTTCAGACCTCCATTTTTAGGAAATACAGAATTGGGGGAACTTTTTTTCATCATGTGCACACAACATCTCTAAGGCATATTACTGACATATTAAAATGTTGAAAATGGGTCGAGTTCCAATTTAAGTTAAACCGTTGTCACTCTGAATGAAACTGTTGATTTATAAGTGAAGACAGTGTGTGGGAGCGAGCGTTTTCTTTTCATGATTGGCATAATTTGTTTGTCGGCTCATATGCACCTGTCCTTGTACAGTGTCAGTCAGTGTGCTCAAGGCCTTTTCTCTTTGACAGGGGTTTTCAACAGGTGGTCCGGGGACCACCAGTGATTTTCAACAGGTGGTCCGGGGACCACCAGTGATCCTTGAGAGGGTTCCTGGTGGTCTCCAGGCTAAATGATGGAAATTTGGTTAAGCAGTAACTCTTGAGAGTGTGAAAATGAAACCAAATGGACCCTTGCGGGTCCATTTGGTTTCATTTTCACACTCTCAAGAGTTAAATTATTCATCATGTGAATTTGCACTATTTAATGAAGACGTTTACACTGTTTTGTTTGCAAAATCCAGCCTGGAAATTGTGAACAAAACCAAAATAATTCTTTAGTTTTAGGTCTTTGGGGCTAAAATGTCATCAAAAAATAAAAAAAAAAAAGGGTCAGCGGTCCGTGCCTCAAATGCTGAATAAATGGTGGTCCCTGGTGTCAAAAAGGTTGAAAACCACTGCTCTGTGACGCGGAACAGCGGACAAAATGATCCGTCTTACCTCGTCTTCAGTCTCTTCGAAACAAATTGTTACTACTGTAAGTAGGACAAATAGCTCATGTACTACTACGTCTCACAACATGTACTTACACATCACTTACTATGTATGCACTGCAGGGTGTGCGTGTGTGCGTGCATGTGTGTGCAGTGTGTGTGCACATTGTGCACAAACAAAAAAAAAGATGTGCCTGCTCGTGTCCATTAGTGTCATACTATGGGAAATGTCCCAGACTGTTAAGTGGTCCCTGGGGTTGTGTGGTGTTGGGGGGGGGGGGGGGGGGGGGGGGGAGTGCAATGACATTCTCCCATTCTCCCCAGAGTCTCAGAAACCATTAGTGGTGCAGCGGCCTTTGAGACCGTGGAGTACACACGGCCCTATAGGATGTGTGACAACATCATAGGTCCCTCAGGTGTAGAATATAAACAACAACATAATAAAAGCACTAGAAAACGCTAGTTTTTCCTCGCTCTCAGCTTCATGCACGTCTCCAACCAAACCAGACCAGACTATACCAGGGTTGAATGCAACCAGGACCCTCAAACTGTAAGGTTGCACAATCGGTCTAGCATTACACAAACCAGGCCTCTGTATGTGTGTGTATGTATATAGCACGATTATACAAGGCACTTCACGTAGTGCAGTGGTTTTCAACCAGTGGTCCAGGGGCCACCACTAGTCCCTGAGAGGATTTCAGGTGGTCCCCAGACTAAGTGATCAACAGTTGGTAACCAAATGGACCCTTATACTGTAGATCTGTCACTCTTGAGATCATAAAATGATACGCTCTCAAGAGTTAAATTATATTTAAACATCTGAATAACTTCATTTTCAAGAATCTAAACATTAAGAAAATGTAGAATAATTATTATTTTGACCAATGTTTTGCCAGTTTATCTCTCCTAAATTGTGGACACAAACTTGAAAATCCTTATTTTGGGTCCTAGAGACTAAACTCGACATCAAAAGGTGGTCCTCCGTGGCTAAAATGCAGAATAAATAGTGGGCCCTGGTATGAAAAAGGTTGAAAAGCCCTGACATAGTGCGTTGCATTCACAGCCAGACCATAGTATATACTGTACGTACTGTACATGTGTACATGCCGTGTGCTCGTGTGCATGCGTGTGTAATCTGTGTAACACTTTTTGACACCGGGCACCACCATTTATTCGGCATTTGAGCCACGGACCACCATTCGATTACATTTTCACCCCAAAGACCTGAAACTAAAAAATTCTTTTGATTTTGTCCACAATTCCAGGCTGGATTTTGCAAGCAAAACAGTGTAGACTTCTTGTTTAAGTGGTGCTAATTCAGATGATGAATACTTTTTTACATTCTATTTTTACATTCTCAAGAGTTACATCTGGTTAGCCAACTTTCCATCATTTAGTCGGGGGACCACCTGGAACCCTCTCAAGCACCACTGGTGGTCCCTGGGCCAACTGTTGAAAACCCCTGAACTTGAACAGAGAGTGCAGTGTTTTGTCCGTTGGATAGCCAGTTTTCCAGAAACAGTAGAAAAGCCTCTGCCCTGACTGTGAACTCGAACATCACCACTACAGTAAATTTCCATATGGTATGGAGCTGGCCACTATAGTTTCATGAGGGGCCTATAGTGGGAAGTACTTGACATAAACAGAAAACATTCAGTTGAGAGGGGCGGTGACGGAAGAGCTGGACTCAATTTGATGCATACTTCCATCTCCTTTCCATGCAGCCTTCTATATCGAAGCCATAGCTTACCCAAATGGAATCTGAAAGAGCGGACAGATATGGTACATCTTGTCTCCAGAGATACAATATTTTTGGGATCCCCCCCATGTTTCCATTTCAAATATGCTGCCGGAAAAAAAAAATATTAATTCAGGGGTTTTCACACCAAATACCTAAAATTAAAGAATTCTTTTGGTTTTGTCCACAATTCCAGGCTGTATTTTTCAATCAAAATGGTGTAAACTTCTTAATTAAGCGGTGCTAATGCAGATGATGAATATTTTAACTCTTGAGAGTGTAAAAATGAAACATTCTGAAGAGTTACATCTGGTTAACCAACTTTCCATCATTTAGCGTGGGGACCACCTAGAACCCTCTCAGCCCGGACCACCTGTTGAAAACAGGTGGTCCGGATTTAATTAATCATCAATTCAGTGCATTCAGCAGTAAAACTCATGCCTCTTGTCATAAGAGGTGCTGTTCAGCTTAGGGATGTGAAAAAAGTCGGAAATCGACACGATTGTCGACACGTGTTTACGGCGACACAAAAAAGTACAAGTCGACGAATCGCCTCTTTTTTCTTTTTTTATATTAATGATTTTTATTTTGCATTCTTTGTCATTTTTTTGTTCAATTCCATTCCGTTATATTTAGGGCGTTTAGGGGGGCACCCCCCCCCTCCCCCTGTGCACAGCCTTTTGCACAGGCTCTGCAAATGCGCAAATGCGAAGCAAAAAAAGAAAGCAAGAAAGAAGGCGATCACGGACGCTCTTTCCCCTCCCTCGATCCTCGTGGGTTATGGATTATATATGGATTATATCTTTGATAAAATAAATAAAATACTGCAAAAGGTACACAGTGACAGTAGCCTAAGTTAACATCGATTCTCTCAGAAGACATGCACACGGCTGTGTTGTGAGCCACATTTTGCGTTGGGTCCCGCGGGCGCCGCGGGCTAAAAAAAACTTATAATAATAAAAATAAACAAAAAAACGACGACAAATCGACAATGGGCCTCGAAATTCCAAATATGTGTCGATTAACATCCCTAGTTCAGCTGTGAGTTGAGTCTTGTTACATGACACCAGTTGTTGCTGTTGCCTGTCATAAATAGATCGATAAGCTCACAACGCACCACGAATTGTGATGCATTGTGATCCTGGGGATACACCATTTAGTGACGACGGAAACCGGTAGCAGGAAACTACCGGTGAGCATGAATCAGGCTTAAGCGGTGGAGTCAGTGGCCTGTAAAAGCTCCTGGTGGGGTTGAGACACCGAGAAGCAATTCAATTAAACAAGAAAGAACCTTATCTGCAGGCCAATGAGCAGTTACTGTAGAGAGGCGAAGTGACATTACATCCTTTTCCCATTTCATTTCTGTTCAGCACTTTAGCGCCGTCATTTAATTTCTGTGCTAGATCATTTAGGTGATTTTAGAGCATTCGTTTTGGTTGTCGCACGCTGCGCTTAGTCTGAGTAGGTGAGACGCAATCAAGAAAATTTGAGAGTGTAAAAAAAAATATCAAATACGGTGATCCGAGTTTGATTGGGTCCCTTAAACTAGCAGTGATTTTCAAACACTTTCATGTCAAGGACTCGCCAAATGGATAGGTATTAAGCCGCAGACCGCCGTTTGAATAATAATCAAGGAGAAATTATTCCCAAAACTAATCCAACTTTAATTAAGACAACTTTAAACACTGAGTGCTGTGATTTTTCTACTTGTTATGCTTTGTACGTGTGTATGGAGTTAAAGGTAATAGAGGGAATTTTTAGCCAAAAAACAAAATATATAAAGAACAACAGACTGAACTCATGCTTCCTTGACTGCATGAGGAGTCCAAGTAACTTCTTTATGCCCGAGGGGCGCTCCATCTTTAGGTAAAATGGTAATTGGTGCATTTTTATTCCAAGGTGCTTAGCATAGTACAGTGGTTTTCAACCTTTTTCGTACCAGGGCCCACTATTTATTCAGCATTTGAATCACGGACCACCACTTGATGACATTTTCAGCCCTACAGATCCCAAAACTAAAGATTTCTTTTGCTTTTGTCCACAATTCCTGGCTGGATTTAGGAGAAAACAAAACAGTCCAACATACAGATCAAAATTAATCTTCTACATTCTCTAGTTGTGTAGACAAATTCTGATGATAAATATTTTAACTCTTACGCTCTGAAAGAGTTACATCTGGTCAACCAACTTTCCATCATTTAGCCTGAGGACCACCTGGAATCCTCTAGTGGTCCACTGGTGGTTCCCGGAGCACCTGTTGAAAACCCCTGGCATAGTCCATTACATTCACCCATTCTCTCTCTCACACACACACACACCACACACACACACACACACACAACACACACACACACACACACACACACACACACACACACACACACACACACACACACACACACACACACACACACACACACACACACACACACACACACCCCTAAGGCAGCAGGGGCGGATCTAGGCATGGGGGGCAATGCCCCCTAAATACCCAGTCTGCCCCCCCCCCCCCCCAACACGATGCCATGCAAAATAACCCAAGATACTTCAAATTAAAGTGCTTATATTTAAAATGATTTGCAAACACTCCTACTGCTACTAACTAACTACAGCTGTGTCACCACTAAACCAACAGCATTTCATCATTGAAAACAGAAAACTCTCTGAGTCAGACCTTTAGCTTTATGCATGCTGCGTGTCTGTTGCAACTTCAACAACAACTGATGCTATTATTAATGCTTTAGTTGACTAATAAAAGTCCTTTAACTGAAAATGATATGGGTGCGACTACATCGCATCCATACCATTGGTATGGGTGCCCCCATACCATTGGTATGGGTGCCCCCATACCATTTTCTCTTGCCCCTCCAACATGTTCTCTTGTCCCCCCCCCCCAAATGGGACATGCTACATCCGCCCTTGTAAGGCAGTTGAAACTACGCAAGGCATCAACCTCGAGAGCAATCTGGGGTTCAGGTAAAAAAAAAAGGAATAGGTAGAACAGCTGCCAAGAGAGCACAAAGAGAACCTACTACCACAGTGGCCTGTCAGTCTGAAGTGATGAAACTGCACCGTCATAAAGAACACTGTATTGTTTGGCATAATGAACTGTGAGGAGATATAAAAGAGTTATTGGAGATGTGACATTTAAAAAGAGCCGTTAAAAGTGCAGTCAAGGTGATCAATGGACTGCAAACTAAGTTGCAAGGAAGGCGTACAAAGTTATTGCCAAGTTTCATCATGCCATCATGCAGGAGGCACACATAGGCACACATGCAGACGCACACGCCACAATTCTTAAACAAGACGCTTTCTAGAGGAGCGATAATTCTATCTAACGGAAAAAAGTACTTCCGTGAACCAGGGGAAGAGCGAATGACATCAGGGCTTTGGTTTTCTCTTCTGAGCCCTGAAACCACTAAAGACATTGCCACGTTGCTGTATCGATGCAGAACTGTGAAAAACGGAATTGTTTTTGCTGACTCAATGAGCTCCTAATCCTACCAACATTGCCGTATTGATACTCGTTTTTAAATGGGGAATTCCACCCATTTTCAACATTTTCCTGAGAGGGTACAAATGTGAACCAAATGGACCCTAGCGGGTCCATTTGGTTCACATTTGTACCCTCTCAGGAAAATCTGAAAGAAAAATCATTAACATGGTGAAATACATCTTGATGATGTCATCAGATGTATTTCACCATGTTAATGAATTTTTCAGACCTCCATTTTTAGGAAAATGGAGGTCACACACACACACACACACGCGCACACACACGCGCACACACACACACACACACACACACGCACACACACACGCACGCGCACGCGCACACAAATAGACAAGAATCTTCCGCTTCACTCATCCCCAACTCCCATGGTGCTGCTCTACCTCCTGAGCCACAGTCTCCTGAGCTCACATACTTCACAGTAGTGTGTGTGTGTGTGTGTGTGGGGGGGGGGGGGGGGGGGGGCATGCTTGCTGTGCACATTATAATCAAACTAAAACATCGTCAGACCTCCAATATTACAAAGTCAGCCTATACTATCATCAACTTAAGAACACATCAATGATTAAAAGAATGCATGTCTCAGCACGAATTGTACAGTACAGTACAGTACAACATCTCCAGTAGAACGGACTACTGTAACAATGACTGCAGATGCTTCTCTCATATCTCTCCATGTCCGTCGAAGAACTGATTTCCAAATATTAGAGTGGGTTTACATATAAAAAAAAGCCAGACCTCAATTGTTTCTGATCTTGTGCTACTGTAAGAACCATGTGGACCAGTGGTTTTCAACCTAATTCCGAAGCCCAAAAACCTTGGTGAGGCCGTTAGGAGGGCCATTATGATTCACTGCTCCTGAATGAAATGCCGGTGCTGGGAGTCTGGTGCAACGCACAGGTCCTGTGCCATCCTGGTGGTGAGAGCAGGAGCAGACCTGGTGAGACGTAGGAGGGGTCTGGACAGGAGTCAACCCACAGAGCCTAGTCCCTCCATGTGCCAGAGTATAGTGCCTCTCAGTACCGGCAGAATAGTTCTGGAGCGGTGGATTGTGTGGCCTTGGGTCTTTCCCTAGTGGACTGACCGAGAGTAGCTACTGGGACGTAAGTCGGGACTTGATCAACCCCGGCTGGGTCGCCTGAGTGAGGGGTATGATGTTGCGAGACCCGAAAACCCGATGACCTTGGGATACATCACTGAGGATACGTCCCAGTTGCATCCATGCGATGTATCTTTAAACCATCATCCAAAGGTACATTATTTATTGGGCATTTGAGCCACGGAACAGGGGAGAATTTGCCTCCAAGACCCAAAGACCCTCCAAGCCCCAAAACGAAACAATCTAAGACCACAATTTCAACTGGCCGTAGCCATTTTGAGCTGTTGTGCGCATTCACTTGCAGTCTATGGTCTGCCTTCAAATGGCCCGATCCAGATTCTGCAGTTCAAGGTCGCTTTTCAACGGTGGATCAGATGCTGTGAGACTTGCGGTCTTCCCCTCTGTCCACACAGAGGGTCAAGACACAAACCCTAATCCAGCTAAGGATATTTGGCACTTCAAAATAAGGGGCTGGAAATGGGAATATCTTGGCTCTGCACGATTCAATAATGGATCAATGAATTGACTTTTAGAGAACACGGGACGTGAAAAAAAGCATCTGGCCTTACCGAGGAACCTGAAGGTCCTCCTCACCAGCGGGTTGAGGTAGCAGCAGTCGCCCGTGGCCACGCTCTTCTCTGAGCGGTCAAACTCCTTGGACGTGTACTGGATCAGGAACAGCACCGTCTCCGTCACCGTGATCTGTATGCAGAGCAAAGACACAGTGGGAAGGAGAGGACGGATGAGGTTGTGTTCTATTACTAAGGAAAAGTTATGGAAGTCTGGAAACTAAATAGGCTACTAAGAAATCTCTCCACCAATGTGTTTATAATATTGTACATGTACTAAAAGATTGAAATTCAACTCCTGTGAAAAATCTCATAAAAAAAAAACAGGTCAAAGTCAGGATACTAGTCACAAACTATAGAAGGCAAAACAGGCACAATTTCATCATACTTAATGTAGCATGTGTTATGTCTAACTATGGGGTTTTCATGATGCTGAATCCATTCCATCCAATCATTCCAAGCATTAGTTTTGCTCAGGAAATATTCTTTGGGCTGAAAACAGCCATATTCGTCGACACAATGTGCTCAGTCAACACATGTGCGATTGCGGTTTTCAGCCCAGTGTTTTTTTTTTCTTTTCAAAACTATTGCTTGGAATGGATTCAGCATTGTAAAAGTCACCTAGTTAGACACCATATGCTACATAGAGCATGATGAACTTTTTCACGTTTTGCCTTCTATACTGTAGGTTGTGACTACTAGTACCACAACTTTCAATCTTTTACTACGTTATTGGACACCATTAGAAAACCCAATGGTGAAGGCATTTCTTGGCAACGATTTGGTTTCCAGATTGGACACATACCTGACAAAATGCTCTAACTAGATCACATTGACTAATATCTAGACATAAAGGAGAGGTGAATGAAGAGCACCGTGGACTGCAGGCGGCACTAACAGCAATCAGTGGACACAAAACAGAGCGGCTGAATGAGATCACATTGAATTACTTAGAGAAAAAGTCAATGGCAGACTGCCATGACGGATCACCTCCTTCAGTCTGTTTGTCCAGTGCACCTGACCTCACTCTAGATGAGTGGTTTTCAACCTTTTTCATGTCAGGGCCCACTAGTTATTCAGAATTTGAGCCAAAGACCACCATTTGAGGACATTTTAGCCCCACAAACCCCAAAAGTAAAGATTCTTTTGCTTTTGTCCACAATACCAGGCTGGATTTCAGAAACAAAACAGGCAACAACACGCAGATCAAAATGACCATTAATCTTCTACATTCTCTAGTTGTGTAGACTTGGGATGATGCACATGATGAATATTTTAACTCTTGAGTGTAAACATGAAACATCATCAATTTCATTTTTACGCTCTCAAAGAGTTACATCTGGTTAACCAACTTTCCATCATTTAGCCTGGGGACCACTTGGAATCCTCTCAGGGACCACTGTTTGAAAACCACTGGTCTAGATTAACCCATTTCAACACTATATTCTATGAAAGAACAAGAAAATCGGCTCCGCACACTCATATCTCTGCAAAAATGATGAAATTATTGCAAGCTTTCGGTCTACAGACCTTCTTCAGGCGTAATCAAAAAGTGACATAGGAGAGAATATATGTTCATCACCTTGATTGATTGCATGTTCACACACCAAGCGTCAAACATTTAAATCACAATGAGCTCATGGGAGTTGTAGTCCTCATCGAACCACAGAACACCCACCCACTCTATCCACTTAGACCAGAGAAACAACAAACTTCTGAAAATATGTTGTTCAAGGGACCTCCCAAAAGCATTTTTTTTTAATAAATACCAGATCTACAAGCTCATATCGCTGCACTGCTGTAGATCTTGTGTTTTTCAATAGCGAATGCTAAAACCATATGTTGTATTTACTGTTTGTCCTACCGCAGGGTACTTGTTTCAGTCCATATTGTTGGCACATTTTAATTTTGTAATATTAAACATAATATAATAGTGAAATATATTATTGTAATATATAGTGTTTCCTTGTTATTTGATTTTTTTGTGTGATTGTTATTACCGGTACTATTATTTCATTGGCTGTTACTGTATATGTTATTTGGATGTTTTTCTGCCATGTGTTGCGTGTCTGCCCAAAGAGCCCTTGGGGTGATGCTGCGTGTGTGTGTGTGTGTGTGTGTGTGTGTGTGTGCGTGCGTGCGTGCGTGCGTGCGTGCGGCGTGTGTGTGTGCGCGCGTGTGCGCTTGTGTGTGTGTGTGTGTGTGGGCGGGCGGGCGGACTCAAGACAGTGGAATGAGACAGAGAGCCCCAGATGGAGACAAAATAATTTCACAGCTCCATTCACACAACGTGCCAAGGGACAATGTAGAATAGTTTCCCCAAATAGAATGCCTCTCCGCCATGTTTTCCAAATTCATCCCCCGCTGTGAGAGTTGGATTTCCAAAACTGGAACCCGAAGTCAAACCAAAACAAGGCGTGATCTCATTCTGTAGCAGTGACTCTTACTTTCACACAGAATGAAGGAAACAAAAGCAATCCAAAACGGTGTACCACGGACAAGACCAGTGGCGTTTCTAAGATCATCACCATCATCATCATCACCACCACCAACACTGTAGAAGTAAACTATACTTTCTGTGCAGGTGATTATTTCAATAAAACAATGTCTGGCTGCCTCGTGCATTATGTAAGCCATTAACTGGTAGTAGAATCAAATGCTTTCATAGTCGAAACATTTTCTGCTAGTCTATAGTGATATAGGTATATTTATTTTTCTATCCAATAAAAACGTGCTATTCTAGGTTTATCATTGAAACAGTTCATGACTATTACTCCACTGTAACTCAGTTACAGTATAACATGAAAAATAAGCAATCAACCAACAATCACTACCGACATCACAGCAGCATACATCCATATGTAGGTTGTAGAAATGTTAAATATATGTATTGTTGCATCTTGACATAGAAACACACAGGTAGATCTTTATACATACATACTATGACAACATGTCTCCGTATTAGTGCACAAACACATTCCTGCATGTATAATGTGTCAGACACCTCATTGAAACTCTGTAGCATTAATGTGGGAGCGATGTTTTTGAAGCCTAGTTAACACACGTACTGATTTGGAAAACTGTGGGGTTATATGTGAAGTAGCCAAAGCTAAATGACTTTATTCAGTGCATGAGTTTGCCATTGTTGAGATTGTGTGGAAATGATATACCGGTATATGTATGTGTCATAGAGTAGTAAGTGTGGTGTTGATCGTTTGTCCTGTTTGTGTTTTTATGTTTGTATTATGTGTTTTATGTAAGGGAGGTTCTGGTGGATAAATGAGAAGACCGTATATACAACTGATGGTTTGAGAATATTGAGTTACTATGTCCAATGGGAGATTCCCTTAGTTGCAAATACTAGTATAAGTAAGATACTACTACTTATGTACTACTTATGTAATAGTAATGATAATGATACAATGATAATAATGGTTTTAATAAGTGGGATTAATTAAAATGATTATACTACTATATAATTGTATAACTATATTAGAGGACAATTAAACAAGTGGGGCATTGGGGCATTAAAAGTCATTATTACATGGCTTGAATGAATGCTCCAATCAGAAGCCAGCGTTCTGGTCATGTGAGCGGTCACATAATACACTATAATCACGCTCCTCGCCATTATTGACCGCTGCATAAACAAGTTCCCCAAAGTGCAAACAGCTGTGTTCATATCAATCCGCGCTGCGCTTCCGCATTTAGTTCCAGCACGCCGTTAGCGGGTCCATTTGGTTAGCTACGTATTTGGTTGTTTACATGCCTTTGTCGTCACCCTCTCAAGGACCACTGGTGGTCCTCGGACGTTGAAAACCACTGACGTAAGCCTGCGGTGCGCTTCCGCATTTAGTTCCAGCACGCCGTTAGTGGGTCCATTTGGTTAGCAGCTACGTATTTGGTTGTTTACATGCCGTTGCCGTCACCCTCTCAAGGACCACTGGTGGTCCTCGGGCGTTGAAAACCACTGACGTAAGCCATGTAATAAGCGGGATAACACCCTTCGTCGGGTGTTATCCCTTACTTATTAGCAAAGAATGAATCATGAGTTAATAGTCGAATTGTGTTTTATTAGTCAAATAATCAAATAGTCAAAAATGTAGTGGCCCTAGCATTGTGTGAGCTTTAGAAACATGTGTGCGGTGTGGAGTGTCGAAGGACTGAGTTCCAATGAGCATGAACGCTTCATGCTGCTCAACTTAGCCACTTAGACCAGTGGTTCCATTAGGTTCCATTTGTACAATCTCAGAGAACGGGTGCAATTCTCAATCGCAGTGGTGTAGCAGGTATGGTGTAAGTCTTCTCATTGGCTGCATGGCAGAAAATCAGGTCTGGAGCCTTGGGGTAGGCCGAAAACCTATACCACCAGCCCTGGGCCTGAGCTTATCAAATAATTACCCAGAATAATTAAAACCTGCAAGTCAAAAGGTCCAGAAATCACCTGACCCCCCCCAATTAAAAATGTTACTGTACTCCCCGGCTTTGTTCATCATGAGTTGAAGCTCTTGATGACTGGTTTTAATTATTATGAATAGTTATTTGGTAGGCCCAGGCCCAGGCCTGGTGGTATAGGCTTTCGGGCCTACCTCAAGGCCCCAGACCTGATTCGCTGCCATGCAGCCAATGAGCACGGCCCCAAACCTGATTTGCTGCCATGCAGCCAATGACCCAATCACCCAATGTATGTTAAACTGCGGGTCCTTGAAATTAAACAGGTTCTGAAACGCTGGTCCCTGGAATAGAGTGTCCGTGGGCCGTACTAATTAGTGTCATTTTGGCGGTCCTTGACATGAAAAGGTTAGGAAACAATTAGGCTAAACGAGAGAGACATGGAAAGTGACGATGATGGGAAGCGTACTCTCAGGTCTATACAGAGGCTATGCATGCACTATGCATGTACAGTATGCACTATGCAGATACAAAGACAACTCCAGCACGTTTCAGCCAGTTGAAGGAGAAGGGCTCATCTATGTGCTCAACAGGCACAGCTTGAATCAGAGAGAATAATACATGGACACTTCAGATGAGTCTATACACTAATAAAACACAGGAGCACTCAACTCTAGCTCTGGTATAGACGGTACAAAGTAGGATACCAAAAGCTATTAACATAACACAGGATTGGCCTGTTTTAAACAAAAGATACATCTAATCATGAATGCAGCTTGCAGTTTACATGGAATCTTTCACACACCTTCTCACTAGGCTGAGAAATATATCTCACAATTCACACATTGGCCTGTTATAGTGCCAACAACCATCATCATAGCACCAACACGAGATGTTTAATGTACTGTACTTGCCACAGTTGCCCTGGATTTTGCTATGAAGACAATAGCAAGTGTTGTTGCTGCTTTGCTGTTACATTGACACATGGTGGACAATAAATGAAACTATAACTGGTCTGCAGCTAACATGCCATTTTGAATTGCGCAAGGAAAATTGTATTCTTGTATTGTATTCTAGTCGACTAAATAATAAGGGGCTTACAGACGGCGAGTTATAAATCGAGGATTCTAATTCATTTTCAATGGGACCGGAGTGTGCTCAGAAAACGACCTGCGATAAAGAGAGCGTGTAACGCCGGTCGTTTATCACACGCCGTCCAGTGATTTGTGTTGCGCGCATGCTCGTTTCGTGCAATCCAGTGAGCTTTTTAAAACGCCTGGCGTTAATCGACGGGCGATTTTTTTAATGTCGGCACTGCAGAGAGAATCGAGAATCGCTGCGTTTATGCGGGCGTTTATCGTTGCCGTCTGGAAAGCCCTTTAGTCTTAGTCTGAGTCAACAAAAAACAACACTGCTAGGATTCACTTTCAAAAATAACTTTGCTCTTGGCACCTGTATGACACTGAATGGCATTAATTTATTTGTTTTTAAAATAAGATAAAAAATATATAAATAAATATGAAATACAGAGATAAAATGTTTCTGCCCAACAGCAACACACAGATTGGGATCTGAGAACAGATTGCTGCGCTGTCTTATCCTTCCCAGCCGCCGGCCATGATGGTGGAGACAGGCAGAGGATTCACAGGAAGGTTCACAGAGCAGAGAGCCATGTACCTCTGGAGGCTGAAAATAAAGAATACTGTGGGCGTTGACTCTCCTGACACAATCCCCCCAGGGCTAGGTTTCATGTGGACAGGCTTGATGGATGAAAATAAAAAATAAAAAAAACGAATCATGGAAATAGCTGATCCGCAAGCTCATGACAGACTGACACATTGCATTGTGACATGTTGTATAGATCAGTGTTTTTCCAACCAGTGGTCTGGGGACCACCAGTGGGTCCTTGAGAGGGTTCTCAAGGACCCACTGGTGGTCATGTTCCAGCTAAATGATGGGCAGTTGGCAACCAGATGTAACTCTTTGAGAGTGTGAAAATAAAACCAAATGGACCCTTGGTTTCATGTTTACACCCTCAAGAATTAAAAAATGCATCATCTGAACTAGTCTAATTACAGAATGTAGAAGAATCATTTTTGATCTATGTTTTCCTTTTTAGTTCCCCAAATCCAGTGGTCAAGGCGCTCAATCTTATTTTGTGAGATTAATTTTCTATAATGGTAAATGGTGTATTACAGCTTTTATTCGAAGTGCTTTACTGTGAATCCATTCACAGTTTTTCACACACACATTCATACACTGATTGCGGCAGAATTAAGCCATGTGAGGCACAACCAGCACATCAGGGGTTCAGTGGGGTTCAGTGTCTTGCTCAAGGACACTTTGATGTAAACAGGATGAGCTGGGATTCAAACCGCCGACCTGCATTATGTTGACGCCGGGCCGGGTATGGCTGCTTTTAGCCCATACTAGGAATGTTTTCCTGTGCTAAAAAACAATGGATTGGATGGATTGGATTCAGCATCATGAATATAGTTAGACACTATCACATGTTACATAAAGCATGATGAAATTTTGCATGTTTTGCCTTCTCTGTCACCCCTTATTATCTTATTACCTTATCTATATTGTCTATTTGTTTATTTATTTTTGAGGTTGTGTAGGTGGGAAATATATAGCGGTCCAAGTTCAGAGCCAACTCAGGTCCATTTGACTAATGTCTGCAGGGTTTAAAATAAATGTAGCTAGCCTCATTTACATGACAGCTTTCAAAACACCACCACTAAGCCAACGCAGCCACATGATGCAGCCTTGACTGAGAAATCAAAAGGCCAAGCATGAACTAATATAACATTTTCCAAGAATAACACAAATGCAGTGGCGTTTCTAAGCAATTTGGAGCCTTTGGTGAGGGGGGGGGGGATAAGGCATACATAGCGGGACTAAAACAATATAAATGGTGAACGGTGCATTTATATAGCGCCTTCACTCAGGGTGCTTCACGTGACTTACATTCACCGATTGGCACACACATTCATACACCGATTACAGCAAAAACCAGAATACGGCAATTAGTTGATTCCATTCTTCAATCCATCTTTTGATGTTCACCCATTTCTAAAATATTAGAATGTCCTTCGTTCATTTTTGACCCCTCTATCACATGGAACTATGTTTTTTGTGTCCATGATTTTTGTGTCCATATCACTACGCCCAAAAAGTACTGTAGTTCCATGTGATAGAGGGGTCAAAAATGAACAAAAGAGGTCCTCATATTTTAGAAATAATTCAACAATACAAATGATGTTAGTTTTGTGGATTAATGTACTTTTACTGTGTGACCGCAGTGACTCCCACAGAATGAACAGAACTACTTTTTAGTAGTTCTGGTAAAATGTTTCACTAAAACCAGAGCAGAACTCCCACCATGGGACCCTGGACCCTTCATACAAGTTAAGTTCCAAAAATCTGAACTGTCCAAGTAAGCAATTCATTCTCAGCACATACATGGTCTAAGGACCTTTACTGGCAGTCGTAGCCGAGTGGGTAGACAGGTCTGTTTTCCTGAGCTGCCCACTTAACCCCACAAGCCTCCCCCGAGGGCTCATCTATTTTAGACCCTATGAGCCTCCATCAGCTGGGCTGACCCCATCCCATCTCAGTGCACAGTGCAGACAAGGACATAGAAACTGTGCCTAGCAACCAGAGCCATTCCAAAAAATATAATAAATGAATCGCGAGGCATCTTTTTGTCAATAGCAAAAGCCACAGTGGTTTTCAACCTTTTTGACACAAGGGCCCACTATTTATTCAGCATTTTGACAAAGAATATCGTGGTTATAGGGCCTTATTGAACACAAATGATGGATTTTCAATCTTCTTTTTTTTTTTTTTTTTTTACATTGTTCTGAAACCATTAGTTCTGAAATTTCAATTTGATTTTGATCAATTGTGAATCCCTAGTTTGGACAATGAGCATCAGCATTAGCTCACAGCCCTTATTGTCTCTCAGTACAAACAGTAGAAACATTTGCTCAACGGTGCGATACAAATGCACAAATGACATACGTCGTGGGGATGCACGAAGAAGGCTCATCGTGGGCAGCTCTCGAAGATTTAGAGATACAGCGCATCGAAAATCCTGCTTTTAATGGAAACCAAATGAAACTAGATTCACAAATTCTATAGCTGGTGGGGAGTTGGCGGGAGAGGCTGTCAGAGCAATGCTAAAAGGTAAATAGACACTCAGGAAATATTTAGAATATGCCAAACCATTAACTAAAAAATAAGGATGTGTGCAGGGTGCCATTTTAGAATCAGAATCAAAGAAGAAAAAAAAAAGCTCAAACCCCCCAAACCTTAAAAGATGAATAGATTACCTTTATCATTAAAATCAAGACAACACATTAAATAGTGTTGAAACGCATGAGAAATGCCTAGTAATTAAACACGTAAAGTGCTAAATGCTCATGGGTGCATGGCAGTTAACAGGGCCCACTTAGTAATTACACGTGGAAAATCAAATCAATCACCAAGTTGGAGGCACGAGTGTGCGACAACCCGGTAAATTAAAAACACTCTGAACGTGGAAAAAAAATATGTAGAGCCACACCACAAAGAATAATGATAATAACAAATCTTTAACTAGAGAACGAACATAAAATCAATGTCTTGACACCGACGTGCACACAGCAACACTCACACACAAACACACACACACTGAACTACAATGGTTGAGTTTACTAAAGACCATCCAAATGACAGCCGCAGCCAATGAGTCCTGAAGGAGATATGGAGCAGACATCTGATTAATGTTATAAACAGCTCTATCTGTGTCTTCTGTGACACCAGGTGTTATGTGCCGTGCTGTATGTGTTCCCACATTTGACTGAGGCGCGAAGCCATGATTAAAATCCAATCTGCAGTTGCCAATTAACACCTACATAAGGTACACACGTGTGCACACACACACACACACACACACATACACAGTTTAGCGAAGCCAACAACTTGCTTCATTGTAGCAATGAAAAACAACACATATCCAACTCATTTACGTCATGGTTCCATATCAGTGGTCCTCAATATTTCATCTCAAAGAACATCAAAATCATCTGTATTTGGCCGCCAAGCCCCATCTGAAATTTGGTAGTTCCAGGGACCCCACAGTATCAAAATATTTGAGTTAAAATGTTCCCCTTGTCCCCTGGGCCTTGGGTAGGTACCCTCTGAAAAACATGCAGTAATCCTGATATGCCTACCCCCTGGCCAGCTGGGGCACCTGATGGAGGGAACGGGAACTGGATGGAATAACATGTTCCTTCCACGTGCTACGTCAACCAGGGAAACCTCCCTTTGTCATGTGAAAAGAATGCAACTCGGACTCCTCATGCATTGAAGGGAGCATGAGAACAGTCCGCTGCCTCCCCAGTTTGGCAGAGGGAGTGTAGAGACCAGGATCACATTAGGAACTGGGCGCTAAAATGGGTTACAAAACTGAGGGGATAAAAGAAAAAAAAGTTTGCCGTGACAGAATATTTTATAAGATTTGCAGTTTTTCCCCTCAAGTCCTATTGTGAATGCAGAATAAAAACATCCCAAACAAAGTGTCAATGTATGAATTACTATTCTCTGAGTTTTATTGTATAACCCTAACACCTCAACAATTCATGTTGACATGGTGCACAGAATGCACTTGATCCAGCCTCATATCTGCGACAGTATGTAATTGCCTCGTTCTAAGGGCTTGTGCCACATTTCTATCATTTTCCAGCCTTTTGCTGGAATAAATTATCATTTTGCGACAGACAACAGTGACATTTGTAACATTTCTCGCATGCCTCAGGTGTACGTGCAATCACTTTTGTCTGTAGAGGAAACCATTTAGAGGTAAGATTGGATGCCAGAAATAGGCATAGCCTTAGCCCTTGAGTTATAAAACAAATGCTGCATATTCGCTGTACACAGATAGACAAAGATACAAACAAATTGAGGGAAAAAATGACAAAACAACCTTGACAATATTTCCCCCTGGACCTGCAGCCTTTCTTTGTTGTCCCAATCCAAGAGTATTTCACCTACCATAAACCCTCCATGAATTGAATGGGAATTGAGTGGTGCAGTAATTACCACATTTCCATCTAAATAAGTAGTATTTATTAGTCCCGAGTGTGCCACTTGGGAAATTATTTACACTACGAAGAGATGATTAAAAAAAGCAAAGGAACACGCAATTTGGGGCATTGGATGTTTCAATTCATTGAGGGCTTATGGTAACGGAACTAGCCAATAAGGACTTTATGCACAAAATAACACCTTTGTTGTGGACCTACAGAAACAAGTAGGCCTACAAATAAAGCCAAGAAGGAATTCTAGTCTGAAATTCTCCTTCAATCATAAAAATGTGATCAGTGGATTTAAGTAACTAATGCTGGATTCATGCAGACAGATGCGAAGATGCAAAGACCACAGCATCATTTGTTGTGTTGTGTATATACAGCTGTAGCTTTGTAGATTTCCGTGTGTGTGTGTGTGTGTGTGTGTGTGTGCGCGTGCGTGCGTGCGCATGCGTGGGCTTCATATTTATTCTTTCTTGCATAGTCTCCTACCCCAACCCACATCTATTCTTCCCTGTCTTTGTATTCTTGTACAAAACAACAAAATGGGAACTGTGCAGACAAAAAAACACACCCACCTTATTATTATGTACTTGTAGAACTGGATCAGATTCTTACATAAGTACATTTTCGAGATATTTACACTTGACTTGAGTATTCTGCTTATGCTTTGCTTCCAAGAGCACAAGAGTTGGGTTCACTGTAGGGTGTGAGTGTGAATGCAACAATCCAAACCAAAAATAGCAAGTGAAAGACATATTGAAATGGGTAGTGCTGCCTGCCTGCCTGTGATGCAAACACACGCACACACACACACACACACACACGCACACGCACACGCACACACACACACACACACACACACACGCGCGCGCGCGCACACGCACACACACGCACACACGCCACATATCCCACTGTGTTACAGCATGCTACTTTGCTTCCCAAACTATACAGCGCATGCACTGTGTGACAGCTCATTGATTGTGTGTGTGTGTGTGTGTGTGTGTGTGTGTGTGTGTGTGTGTGTGTGTGTGTGTGTGTGTGTGTGTGTGTGTTGAGGGTCAGACAGATAAAACATCATTGTGCCCACGGGCCAGCCAGCATGGACACAATCCAGCTGTCAGTGGGAAATCGTGCAGCAACACGCCGGTTCCTCTCCTGTTGTTGTTCGCTACAGTCAAGATAAGAATGGCAGCTTCTGGCAGAGGCTGAAAAGCCACTGCTGGAGATAGCTAAAGCACCTAAGACTTCTGCATGTGTGTGTGTGTGTGTGTGTGTCAGAGATCGTGAGCGGAGCGGAGCGCGAGCGGAGCGGGGAGTGGAGCGGGTGGATTTTTAAGTGAGCGCTGAGCGCGTTTTCAAATGGGTCGGAGCGCGCTCTGGAGTGGGAATTATCCTCCGCTCCAGCCCGCTCCAAGCCGTTCAGTCCAGACAACGGCACACGTGTTCAGTAGCACAGCATAAACGTGTGGTTGTGGTTCAGATGGCGACTATAGGCCAACAGTGCCAGCAACACGATCAAGACATTTAAAATCCTCTCCGAGGTGCGGGAGGAAGGAGGAGATGATGATCATGATGGAAATTGGAAAAAAGAAAAAGTAAGCTGACTGTCTTGCTGTCTATCTTGCCTTAGATGCGTCACCTCGCTATTTATTTTGAAGCACTGCACATCATAACGGCAATTTGAGCGCAGCGACCCCCCCAATGATGTCCAATTCCCCCACAGTGTAACATCATCAATAACCTATTATCCCGTATGGCATTTTGTAAACGAAATAGCGCGGCATAAGATTATTCGCCGCACCTGTCTGGGTTAATATAGACAGTAGTGTAACTGCACATTTAACTCCTGTCTTAAATGTTTATGCTGTGAGGGGGGCAAATGGATGTAATCGACACATTTGGAATGTCGACGAATCGCGGCCCAGTGTCAAAATGTTGTCGATTTTTTTATTTTATTTTTTAGCCCGCGGCGCCCACGGGACCAAACGCAAAATGTTGCCATACGGCTCACAACGCAGCCGTGTGCATGTGTTCTGAGAGAATCAATGTCAACTTAGGCTACTGTCACTGTGTAGCCTACCTTTTGCAGTGTTTTATCAAAGATATAATCCATAACGCGGAGGGAAAGAATGTCCGAGGTCGCCTTCGTTCTTGCTTTCCTTTTTTCTTTTTTTCGGCGCATTTACAGAGCCGGATAAAAGGCTGCGCGCAGGGGGGGAATGCCCCCCTAAACGCCCTAAATGTAACTCTGTTCTCATATAAGGTTTTCGCCTGCCCCCCCAGAATTGTGAAACCTTATATCCGGGTCTGACAAAAGCCGGCGAAGAGAGAGAGAGAGAGAAAAGAAAATCTTCCGAGTTTGAGCGCACGCCCGGCTTCAAAGACTAAAGCTTTGGAGGTCGCGATTTGACAAGAAAGCAGTGACATGTTCACAACGTCGGTGGTGAACTTTAGGTGTTTGTGATGTGCCGTGGTTCCAAAAAATAAGCAAATAAGCAATCATAGCCGTTTGTTTGAGACAGACTGTGGGGGAAGGAGGAGGAGTATAGGAGGACGCAGCACAGACGCGCACAGCACAGACATTGATAGTAGCCTAATGCCCTAAAGCAGCCCAATACCCGACAAAGAAAAAGCAGCAGCCTTTTTTTTTCCAGCCGTCAAATTTTGCTCCTGAGCGGGCCGGGCTGAGCGGAGCGCGGAGCGCGGAGCGGCCCAAATGAATAAGAGCGCGGAGCGGAGCGAGAGCGGTCTGGGAGGGGGTCCACGGGAGCGGATTGCGAGCGGGACCAAATACGTCGAGAGCGATGAGCGGAATTCTCGGCCGCTCCGCTCCGCTCACGAACTCTGGTGTGTGTGTGTGTGTGTGTGCGTGTGCAGTAAAACATGTGTGCTTAGACAAAATAGAGTCCATGAGGTTGGATGATAAAAATCGTCGGGGTAAAATGCAACGACGGACGATAAATTTGTCCAATTTACTTTCCAAAAAAGATGCAGCGATGACGTGATGCATTTAGAACCTGCACCTGTCTCTTAACGCCTTTTGTAATGTGTAGTGAGCTTGTAGATCATACCATTTGTAGCGCTTGTGTATACAGGTTCATTCACATTGAGACGTGAATGACTGTCTGCAGGAAGGGCAGTGCCGTTTACAACACACTATCGATGCTAAAGTATGTTGCAGAAGAGTTGGCACACTGAGGGGGCAGAAAACAGCCTGGTCACGCGGTTCATACTCATTCGAGCTCATAGGCAATGCATTCCGGTTGTCCCCATTTGTTGTCCCCATTCAATAGAAGCCTATGCAGAAAAGCCACCATTGGGCTGGCCCCATGGAGTGAACAGAGTTTACATATCTCCGTCTGTAGACTCTCAACAGGCTACGCCACCGCAGGGACAAGAAGAGAGTGGTAAAGGGTCTGATTTTGTTGCGGCCTGGAAATGGCAGTTGTTTTACAGACAGGCAAATGGGCAGGGTCTGAATCCTCCTTTAATATCAATGTCTTCACATCCTCCCCAACAGCAGGATCACAAAATAGAGAAGCGACTCCACACTGGAGAAAAGATTTAGGACACCAGACTGTTGCTAACGATTTGTTACCCACTCGTCTTTTTCTTTTGCCTCTTTTCGTTTTAACCCCCCGACTTGGTCCAGTATATTATTAAGCTACATGGGTATGACATGAAAAATGAACCACTGGGCTAAGACTTTGTGAGTCAATAGCCTGCACCGTGTCCTTCCCCCGTCTCTTATGATCACGGCAGTCAGTACACTTAGGGCTCCATTTTGGTTACATCAGCCATTTCACGCAATTAGGGCATTTAGCATTGGGGAAGAGGCGTTCGTTCCCACACTAAAGTTGGTATTTTCGTTACCATCTTATCTCCCTTAAACACCTCCTAAACCTGTTACATTATGCATAGGTGTGGTTTGGGCGTTTTTAGCTTTCATCCAATCCGTGTTGTTCTTGCCATTGCCTTTAATTCATCCCATATCTATTTCCCTTATCCCTACTGCTATGCCTACTTCTAAGCCTGCAGCCAGGCTGTAGGCTTAGAAGTAGGCATAGCAGTATTCTCTGGAGTATTCTCCAACGATTATAGCTCGTATTTTCAAACAAGTATGGCGTGGTCAATTCTCAATCATTTCTTACCATTCAACATGTTATGTTGAAAAAACATGTTCCATGTTTTTTTTTTGCTGTATGTGGCGAGCATGTATCCCAAGTCTATGAAACGTTATAAAGTAAATTGCAAAACAATCGGGAAATTCTCAGCAAAAACAGACTATCTATTTTGATCATTCATATCTCAGTCAATTCTGGACCATTTTTTAGATTTCAAAATGCAGTGTGACAGGCAAACATCACTATCAGATGCTGTAGAGAATATGTAGGTAGGTCTTCTGTACCATGCGGGATCAAGCAAAATGTTAACTGTCGGGATTTCAGTGGAAACGTGAAAGCAGCAGCAATGCGTCACAAGTTAATTAATGTATTTAATTATGTTATAGAGAATATGTTACCTAAACACAAGGAAGTGACCGACAGCAGGCAATCTACAGCTGTTTATAGGACAACCAATAATAAGGAGATGAATTGAACTGATGCAGCAGCTGTTCCACGTGGATATCTCCAATGTGTGCAGATGCCTGCACGTGCGCATGTGGGGCTGCCTTCTCATAGTGGTTAAGGAAAGAGGAAAGGTGACAAAAATACCAATAAGGGAATTCGTTGCGGGTTTTGGGCAGCGTCAGGGACTTTGCTGCATTTCACACACAACCATATAGCTGGAGTGCAAGTTGAGTTTTCACCCCGAAAAATCTCCTAATAAAACTAATCAGCAATTTGACTAAATTCATAAATAATATATTCGTATTGTCACCCAACCCTAGTCCACATCTGATCTTTTTTTTTTTTTTTTTTTTTTACTACGCATGATCCTAGCGTAATAATACATCCATTATTGCTTTGGTGGAGAATTCGACCGAAAGTTGTTGGGAACTAAAAGTACAATAATAGATATGTGGAAATTGAAAATACTTGAGTACAAATACCTCAAAATTGTACTATTTGTGCTTAGTCACCACTGAGGGCATTTGGTTCCTCCATTCAAACAGTACGCTCTCATAAATAATCATAAAGAGCTTCTTGTCACACTGCTGGTTTAACCGCTGTCTGAAAGCAGATCGCTACGATCAATCATTTTGTTGTTTACCATTAAAGGGAGGTAAGGTAAGGAGAAAAATAGATGCGAGAATAGCAGAGAAGAAAATATAATTAAATTAGCTTGTCAAAGAGAACATAAAAAAAAAACATTTCCAAAGGTTGAGATTAACGCTTCCTCTGTCGATCGCGAGTTTGTAGTATACATTTTAATTGCCTTTTGCAAGTTGCAAACGTAAGGCAATTAAGATTCGCTGGTGAATGCATATTCTGGTATTAATCTGAATTTATCGCGGACATTGTGAGGAGACTGAGGCATTATGGTGATGAAAAAGAAAATCAACCATGCCCCCCGGTTACCTGGGCTTCTGGAAAACTGAGGCCAATGCAATCTGAACGAGTGTCATCAACTTTGATAAAAGGAAAATGGGACAACATTCTAACATTATAAAAGGGATATGCTCTTTCTTAAGATGAAATGCCATTTTAAATGAGGTGCTTATTTAAAATGGTTTGAAACACCATGCTGCTAACTAACTACAATTGGCGCATGGCACCACTAAACCAACACCATTTCAAAAAAGAAAAAAATCTGAGTCAGACTTTATGCATGCGTGCCTGTTGCAACTTCATCAACAACTGATGGTATTATTGATGTTTATTTGCTTAATATAAGTCCTGTACAAGACAATACTAAAGAAAATATATAAAATAGAACATATATGTTGTGTTAATAGATATAGCCTTGCTGAAATACTTATCTATTAAATGTGGAGGTTTGGGATGAACTTAAAGGAAAATCGTCTGTGGTACGAAGCAACATGGGTGATGAAACGGCTCCCATACCATTTTCGCCTATCTCCCCAATTGGGAAAGGTTACATCTGGCCCTGGTTTTAATTATGGCATGGCACAGGCTCTTGGATTGGCCCCGGCACAGGCTACATTATTGAGAGGATAATATTGTGCCATGATTAACTAAAAATGCCCTTAACGTAATCAGTAACAAGAAATCTACATACCCACATTCACGCAGCGAATGTGGGTCTAACTTAACTGCCTGATTGAGTGGCGATACAATCACAAATGACACCTTCATTTAACAATTAGACTCTGTGGATTACACTGACAGAATGAATGGCAGCGACCTCAGGGAAAGACAGAGAGGTATAGACAATGGATGAGAGAGAAAGAGAGAGAGCTACTGTACTGTGCAACTACCAATCACACTGCTGTTTCATGGCACTAGGTTAATCCCTGGTTTATACAGGTATAGTATAGAGTAGGGGTGCCCACACTTTATTGACCTGAGAGCTACTTTCAAAATGACCGGCTCAACAAGATCTACACATTAAAAAAATCCATTTCAAGGCACCCAAGAAAGTTTGACTTTGAAATAGTGGTGATGGTGTTACTTACTGTTATAGTGTTTAAGAGTAATGCACTTATAATAAAGAGGTAGAGGGGGAGAATTGGAAGGTTTTCCTGTATATGCTACTACTAACGTTTGAAAACAGAATTTGAGGTTTGAGTTGACAGTTTGTGATCTTGAGTTTAGTCTCTAGCACCCAAAACTAAGAACTAATAACGTTTTTGTCCACAATTGGGAAAGAGAACTGGCAAACGTTGGTCAAAATAACAATTATTCTCCATTTTCTAATTATGTGGACCCTTGAAAATTACGTAATTCAGATGCTTAAATATAATTTAACTCTTGAGAGTGTAAAATGAAACCAAATGGACCCGTAAGGGTCCATTTGTGTTCTGACGGGATCTGGTAGACCTCAATGGACGGAGGGACCCATTGTTGTGACGTATGTGACTGCTCACGTGAGCAGAAGGCTGGCTTCTGATTGGAGCATTCATTCAAGCCATGTAATAAGTTAAAATAACAAATGAATGAATGAATGAAGAGTGAAGGGAGTGAACGGAGTGAGAAGTGCACAAATCCACCATACAGCGAGGCATAACGAGCATTGGGAGCAATGGAGAGAGACGGCACACGGGCCGCAAGAACCGGACAGTGGAAACTCAACAAGCAAATGCTAACATGCCGCAGGACAATGATTCAGCACAGGATTACCACAGCCATTTGTATCAGTCCAACAGACCTATTTAGAGCAGCCAGGCATGGATTTCTGGGCTATTGGCGTGAAGTAGGGAGAAGTAGTAGTATAGTGATTCACTATGGCAGGATGGGGGGGCGTGGGGTGTGGGCACTCTGGGCCATGATCGATGGCCTTGTGGAGGCGGGCGCGATGCTCCAACAGCCACATCATCAAAGTGGCTGTCCAGGGACGTGCACACCTAGACATCAAAGGGGGCGTCTCTCCCTGCCCTTTTGCTCTTCTGCCCTTTCCAGACCATGAATGCAGAAATGTTTACAATCAATTCCAACCAGAATAGTTGTTGCCAATCATCTGGGAAGCTGTTCTACATTTAAAGGGGAATTATCATTAAATTCAGCCTTTCAGCCTTTTAATAGTGTTCCCATGTGTGTTTTCTGTCCCCAAAATGATCTAGTTTGAACAATCAGTCTTTCATATCATATGGGAGCTTTAATGTAAATTTGCCTCATAATGATGTCATCAATGCACCCTGCATTGTGGCACTGCAGCTAAACTGTCCAGAAATACATGACAAAGACTGGTTATATCATTGTTTAAGGCTCATCACATACAGTATAGAATAATATTAAACTCTTATCATGCCACCTGACAGCTTTTGTGTCACTTGGCTGGGAGTGTACCCTCTAAGACAGGGGTTTTCAACCTTTCTGATACCAGGGGCCACTATTTATTCAGCATTTGGGACATGGGCCACCATTTGAGGACATTTTAGCCCCACAGACGCCAAAACTAAACAAAAAATGAAAAACCAAATGGACCCGCAAGGGTCCATTTTTATGCTCTCAAGATCTAACCAACTTGGCTAACCAACTTTCCATCATTTAGCCTGGGGACCACCTGGAACCCTCACAAGGACCACTGGTTGAAAACCACTTCTCTAGGAAACAAAGCCTCGCCCCCGTTTTTGCAACATGAACAATTGCAATACGACAGAAAAGGGGGAAAAAAGGTTCCACCACTTGTCTTGCTGCTCCGCTCACCCCCGCCTCCTCTCTCTTTCACACGCAGGCACAAGCACCTTACAAGTGAAGACAGTATTGTATGCATTGTGTTTGAATGAACACCACTTGCGGAGTTAAATAATAGCTATCGCCCATCAATCACGTATGCACACGCACGTACCTATAATAACGCAACATGCAATTTAATTGGTTCATATGAAAAGAAACGCCAGCTACGATTACAACCTTTCATATCACTCACAGTTATACAGTGTCATGATCTCTTGAACATAATAGGCTACAGGGTCTGTACTCCATTATTTATTCAGCATTTCAGCCACGGACCACCATTTGCTGTCAGTTTTAGTCCCATTTAGTCTTTTGAAATTATTTTTTTGTTAGTCTAGTCTTAGTCGACTAAATGTTAAAATAACCTTAGACTTTAGTCTTACGACACTGCTATCATGGTCACAACATCCGCAGAAAATCCACAGATTTCTGCGAACTCTTCCCCCACATTACGTACGTATGCTGGGGGGCTTTGAAGTCATCGGATCAGTCAGACTTTCAAACGACCCTCCAGCTCCATTTCTAAATGCGGTTTGGATGACCAGGAGCCTGCCACCGTAAGGGCGATTAGCTTTCTCTGGACACAGAGACAAAAATTGTCCCCGACCTTGGAGAAGATGCCATATCGAGGTCGGGGGGAGAAAAGAAAAGATGACAGGAAGAACAAACTGACCAAATATTGTCTCAATGTCGAGTGCATTCAGCCCCTGACAACCACCACCACCTCTCTGCCCCTGTCACACTTACTGTCTGATGAGTGATGGCACTGGGTTGACGTTGCCAGTTAGTGAAGGTAAATGACAAAGAGAGAGGGAGAGAGAGGGAGAGGGAGAGAGAAATTTTCGACTGCGGTCAAGATGCCCAGTTCCTGCTTACTGATGCATGTGTTCTTATTAGGGCTGTAATGGTATAATAACTGTATTGAAATATCGACTCCAACAACACAAATTGAAGTACTGTATGTACTGTATGTTCTGTAAACAGAAACTAACATATTGCATTGTTTAAAAAAGGAAAAAAAAACAATTTGCAATGTAAACAATCGCTATCGAATCAGTTTCGAATCATTACCAATAGTGAGTATTTGTGCACTGTATTTAGCAATTTTAAGAAGAAAAACACATCACGTGTTCAAATACAATGTGCATTATTTAATAGATTTACTAAATAGTTACTTTCAAAGCGTTGAATTGTATTGTATCGTATCGCCGTGTCCATGCATCGTATCATCAATCGTGATTCGTATCATATCACTGTTAAAATGTATTGTTACACCAGCAAAGACGCCAGGAAACAACGGTTTTCCAGAGAAGAATGGAAAATAACATAACATCACTGTAGGCTCCGTGTAGCAGTTCTGCGTTCTTCTGAAGAAACACGGGGGAAGGCTGCCATATATTGTATATATTAGGGCTGTTGAATGATTAAAAATTTTAATCAAATTAATCACAGCTTCAAAATTAATTTAATTATGATTAATCACCAATCGAACTATGTCCAAAATATGCATGTTTTCCTGTACAGGATTCCAACATTTAAAAAAGAAACAGAATCTGTGGGAAATAAATAACCATTCATCTTTAAAATTAAAATATTTATCAAAATAGTTGATCTACAAGCCCTCAATGCTTACAGGGAGACACACAGCTATATGTCTCCGTAAAACCATGCTCTACCCATTTCTTTCAATGAAAAAATGCTCAGTGAGTTGAGTCAGTGTGCACATGAGTTAATTGCGTTAAATTTTTTAATCAGATTAATCAACAAAATTAATTTAATCCCATTAATTAACTATTTTCAACAGCCATATATTGTATATATCAAAGTCGATGGTTGGCCCTTTCCAGAGAGAGATTTTGCGCTCTCATTGGAAAGCATGTGAACTTGTCATCCAGTCATTTGTCTGATTTCTTATGTACGTTTCTTCGTACGAGTCCTTGATGCCTCTGAACCATGCAGAGCAGAATTGGCTAGAGTCCACAGTCATCATAAATGTGTGTATTAGGGCTGCAACTAACTATTCATCTGCCGATTATTTAACCGATTCATCGATTAAGCTGTGTCACCATTTAATTATTTAATTAATGACAGTAAAATGTTGAAAATGTGATTAGTTGACAAACCGATTACTCTATTACTGAAATAGTTGACAACTGATTGAATAATCGATTCGATTGCAATTAATCGATTAATCGTCGCAGCCCTACTTAGGATGAACAGATGTTATGCATGTCATTGTAGGAGGACCAGGACAGACAGACAGAGACAGACAGACAGACAGACAGACAGACAGACAGACAGACATAATTAGAGTCTCTAAACAAGTACTGCCATGCTGCAGAGGAGCTGTCAGCTCACATTACTGCTGATGCCAGAGCAGGGTGGGCAGTGGCACCGGGTATGTTTTCTTTTTTTGTCTGGAAATCACACAGGCCTTTAATTCGTCCTGGGCAGGGGTTCAACGTCATTTCCACAGACGGATGGATAGAAGAAGAAAGAAAGAAAGAAAGAAAGAAAGAAAGAAAGAAAGAAGGATGTGTAATTATTTTAAGATTGGCCAAATTTTGTTCATCAAAGGTTTTTACAATAGCTCATACCGTATGTGCACAATAACCATAAACTACAAAGCCAAAAAAGCCGAGAACCCGATTGCAACTTTTTATGTTCCAATGTCGAATGCCAAAACCACTAATTAAATTGAGAGCTTTCCCACAAACAGTGTTTGATTTGCGGCAAATTAGCGTTTTTCGGACGTACAAGCTTTTCTCACATCAGCAGCGATGATGAAGGTGTGGGGCTTTTTGGCATGAAGGCCTACACTGTTATAGTCTGGGCTGTTTGCTCTTCCAGTGTTTTAAATGACCTTTAATGGTTATGTTGCCATGGTGACTGCACAGAACATGAAGGTGACTGCACAGAACATGACTACATTCATTTCCCATCACTGCAGAGGATGGCTGCAGTGATGGGGAAAAGGTACTGGCATTCTTGATCCACTCACTCACTACTGTGTTCGCACCTTAAGGGTTACTGCCCGCTGCTGTGCCAACGTACCATTATGTTGAATCTTCAAAGCACCACGACCAGATGTGGTGTCAGCTTAAATTCATTATTAATTGGGACGTGAATAATGCCTGGCAACCTGGAAAGGAAGCTTTTTCTCTAGTCTATATCGACCAAGTACAACAGGGCTGCCCAAACTTTTTTGACTTTCAAAAATGATCAGCTCAGCAAGATCTAGGTTACTACTGTAGTCCTGGAGCCAGAGAATGATTTTTGGCTGAAGGTGGGATCATGTGAGGGTGCCCAGTGACATGCCTTGAGCATTTTTGTTTCACAAATAATCCTACCAAAATAGAGTTTCATGGTATTTCATGCAATATGTATATACAGGTCCTTCTCAAAAAATTAGCATATTGTGTAAAAGTTCATTTTCTTCTATAATATAATACAAAAAGTGAAGATTTCATATATTCTCAATCAATTGTGCATTAA
Organism: Benthosema pterotum; assembly: GCA_039105355.1. Classification (NCBI taxonomy): domain Eukaryota; kingdom Metazoa; phylum Chordata; class Actinopteri; order Myctophiformes; family Myctophidae; genus Benthosema; species Benthosema pterotum. Next base: position 15,254,696 of record CM076982.1, on the reverse strand, counting down.
CTGAACGATTTAAAAACTTTTTTTGATTTAATCCTGATGATTATGGTGTACAGCTCAGGAAAACCCCAAAATGCTGTCTCAATGAATTAGCATATTTTTACAAAACCACAAAAAAAATATATGTTTTAAACAAGAAATGTTGACTATCTGAAAAGTATGTTAATGTATGCAGTTAATACTTGGTCTGGGCTACTTTAGAACAAATTATTTCATTAATGGGGCGTGGCATAGAGGTGATCAACCTGTGCCACTGTTGAGGAGTTATGGAAGACCAGTTTTGCTTTGATAACGGCCATAAATGAATTTGTATTGTTCAGCCTTGTGTCTCACACCTTCCTCTTGACAATACAACCCAGATTCTCTGTTGGGTTAAAATCAGGACAGTTGGCTGGTCAGTTAAGTGCAGTAATACCATGGTCAGTACAGCAGTTACTAGTAATTTTGGCTCTGTGGGCAGGTGCCAAATCGAGCTGGAAGGGGAAATAAGCTTCTCCATGAAGGTTATCAACATACTAAAGCACAAGGTACTCTAAACGGATGGCTGTGTTGAAACCACTGACTGTTTTCACTGTTAGTGGATCAACACCAGCCGATAACATGGCTTGGAGTCTGGACATGGCATAACACATGGTTTAGGCCATGTTATTGGCTGAAAACTGAAAACACAGCCATCCTTCTAGAGTACCTTGTGCTTTGGTATGTTGATAAGCTTCATAGAGATGCAAATTTTCCTTTCCAGCTCGATTTGGCACCTGCCCACAGAGCTAAAACTACCAGTAGCTGCTGTCCTGACCATGGTATTACTGCGCTTAACTGACCAGGCAACTGCCCTGACTTTAACCCCACAGAGAATCAGGATTGTATTGTCAAGAGGAAGGTGTGACACATAAGACTGAACAATACAAATTAATTTACGACCATTATCAAAGCAAAACTGGTCTTCCATAACTCCTCAACAGTGCCACAGGTTGATCACCTCTATGCCACGCCCCATTGATGAAATAATTTGTTCAAACGTAGTCCAGACCAAGTATTAACTGCATACATTAACATACTTTTCAGAAGGTCAACATTTCTTGTTTAAAACATATTTTTTTAGTGTTCTCGCCAAAATATGCTAATTCATTGAGATAGGATTTTGGGGTTTTCATGAGCTGCACACCTTAATCATCAGGTTTAAAACAAAACAAGTTTTTAAATACTTCACTTAATGCACAATTGATTGAGAATATATGAAAGTTTCACTTTTTGTATTATATTGTGGAAGAAAATGAACTTTTACACAATATGCTAATTTTTTGAGAAGGACCTGTATTTATGCAACATAGCAGAAGCCTATAACTCATGCTTATGAACTCTGGTCTTTAGAATTCCCACCATTTTGAATTGTCCAATCAGTGCAGATGATTAAAACCCAAGGTTCAAGGTTCACTTTATTTGTCTCCCGAGAGCAACACAAACAGAGCAACACAAACATACATACATACCCAAAAAACACCTTCCTCAAAAGTGTAGAGAATCACTGCCAGAGCCATATAAATACTCTCTTATGGAGGTCAAAATGTAGTAAAAGTACAAAAGGTTCAGCTTGAAAATGTACTATACTAAAAGTAGTCGTAATGCCACATGTCCCATTTCACAACTTCAAAACATGAAGGGCCTACAAAAAGTTTTAGAAAATACCGTTAGCTAACCCACAAGCTCACATTTTACCTTTTTTTAACCCAGGACCTTCTACTGTTTGGGAACCACTGGTTTATTTAAAAGGTTCAGTGGGTTGGCTTGGGTTTAGAGAGATGAACAGACACACACAAAACTAAATTGGAAGCTCGACCGCCGGCCAACAGGGATAAGACCCCACTGCTCACTGCTGCTGAGGACGTCACGCGCACACACATGCACACACACACACACACACGCACACACGCCAGGCCCGGATATAATATTTCCCAATTGGGGCAGGTGAAAATGGTATGGGGTGGTGAAACCGCACCCATAACATTTTCGGTTACAGGACTTTTATTAGGCAAGTAAGCATCAAAGATAACATCGGTTCTAGAAGTTGCAAGAGACATGCAGCACGCATGAAGCTAAAGGTCTGACTCAGAGAGTTTTCTTTTTTCAATGATGAAATGCTGTTGGTTTAGTGGTGCTACAATTCTAGTTAGTTAGTAGCACAATGTTTCAAATTATTTTAAAGCACTTATAAAGCACTAATTTGAAATATCTCTGAAATTTGGGTTGTTTTGCATGTCATCATGTTTGGTGGAGCAGTCAGGGCATTAAGGGGGGGGCATTGCGCCCCCCCCCCCCCCCCCCCCCCCTCCCCCATGCCCATGCTTAGATCTGCCCCTGGTGCAAGCACACGGACACTAGAGTCACATAAGCTCTCTCCCCTCCTCACTCTGCAGCAGTGTTTTATGGTGGATCTCCTGTACTGTAAAGAGACCAGGAGGGAACAGAGGCTCAGAGTCAGCATAGTGATTCAAGATCGGTGTGTCTCCGGGGTGAGAGGTGTGTGCGTGTGCGTGTGCGCGTGCGCGTGTGTGTGTGTGTGTGTGTGTGTGTGTGTGCGTGTGTGTCGGTTATACAGTATTTATGACTTCCACTTGACTATGCTTCAAAGACAATATTGTACTTTTGACTAGGAAGGTTGGAAAAGTTACAACATGGCCCCAATCTGCTTTTGCACTTTTTGAAAAGTTTCTGGGGGAAAAAACAGTTCCAAAGGGGTCAATGTTTGAAAACAACAATGCATTGGATGTTTTTTTTCCCTTTTTTGTCTTTTGTAATTTGTACATTTTGAGCCTGCCTTCAGAATACTTGTTAATTAAGTAAGCAACTTTCACTTGTACTTGATTAATAATTGATCATCACATTTTTCATTTCTTTCTTTCTTTCTTTCTTTTTTGTGATACTTTGAACTGCACTACAGTGCAGAGCCAATTATTATTACTTCAAAATATTGGCAAATAAATTTGTACTCAAATCCATTTTTAAGATTGGACTTTCAACAAGAATGTTCTTTCAACTGCAAAGTCAAGTAAGACCCACTTTATTTAGAGTATGTTATCGACCAATGTTGCTTGGAGTAGTGAACCGTGGAGCTCTCTGTTGGAGGTGTTGCCCCCTCAACCCGACCACGAATAAGCGGTTGAAGATTGATGGATGAGTGGGTGAATGGATTCTTCTCTATCGCTCTGTTATCTTGCCTCTAAGTGCATTTGAGCAGACTTCAGGGACCATGGCATTCTTCTGGGTTCATTTTTATCCTCAAGGATTTTTCGTTTTCTTTTGTATTGTAGCGACTGTTGAATGGAAATAAGCCTCAGGGTTCTCTGTATTGTGTTATTTTTATCCTCTGGGACATCGTGATTGTGTGTTAGTTGTGTAAGAGCTGTTTGATTCTCTTTGGTTTTATCTCCTCACTAAATACATGATTTAATTCATTCATGTGTCAGTGTCTATAATACTCATCTGTATACCATGTGTACCTTTTTGCACTCGATAAGAACCACCTCAGAAAAAAATGTTTGGCTCTCCAAGTACAGTACCATCACCGCAACTCATGTTAAAATATTGTCTTGATTGCATTATCAGCTTACATTCTTCTGACATTGGTGCAGTATCTGACAAGACTTCACTTCACAAGGGTGTGATGATGCTGTTACATACTTTGATTGATGAAATCTATCAATACAGTTACTGTGAGCTCATAGATCTGCTTATTTCTTGGTCAAACACAACAGCATTTTGTGTAACAGAATAGGTATGCTGAGGTTCAACTTATGAATGAAGACCTGCAACAGGCGGCTTCCCCCTAGCTTTACAAAATATACAGCTATACTGGATGTGTATTGACATCTTTTAATTTATTGTTGTTATAGGCCAAACATGACGCATATTGTTACATTTTTCAGTATTGTAAAAATGTGAATTTTAGCATAAACATTAAACTGGGCATTATAGCCTGAAACAATATCATCTTTAATGTATGCTCATTAACTTGTATTTGTATTTAATACGTTTGCTATTATACCCAGTACTGACTTCAATATTGAAGGTTGCTGCTGATCGCTGCACAAAACCCACATGTCTGATGAGGTTTGTCTAGAACTTTATTGGCTTTACTTTTTGCATTAATGTTTGTCTTTATTGTTTAAGTTGTACTGTGGATGAGTGGGAAAATCATCCCTCTATATGTCTCGACATACTCTACATTGGTGTGACAACCTTGAAGCTTGAATATTTTAGTTCCATTATGTGCAATCCTCATCTGCAATCTTTAAAAGTAATTTGTAAAACTCCCAACCACTGGGCTGCATAAAAGCTTGGTCGCCTCACACGCACAGACACACGGAAATGTCAGCGCTAATCACTGAACGCTCCATAACCGCCACAGACGGAACGGGGCAAATCTGTCTTTTGACGGCGTGATAGTGTGCGGTGTAAAAAGGTCTGTGATGTGCGCAGGGACCCATTAAAATATCATCAACAGAGCTTAATGGAGGGTACCCGCGCCCTAAATATGATGGACTATCTGTCACCACGGGCTCTGCATTTTGAGGGAGTGAAAAGCATAGTATTTATAAACCATAATCTATGCTAAATCCCTTCTTTTAATGCAGTTCATGGTGCAGAGTAGAGCTCCCGCTGCTCCTTGATTGCTGTTGTATGTTAAACCCCAACATTAAATACATACTGTAATAGTATTCAGCTCACCAACACATCACAGCCACATTCTTTTTCCATAAATGTTCGGCTATTTAGGACACTGGTTCTCAGCCCTTTTCATATCAAGAAGCATCACTTATTCAGGATTTGAGCCAACGGATCACCATTTGCTGACGTTATGCTTCGGCCCGCACACTCAAAACGGAATATTTTGTTAGCTTTGTACAAGATCCTGTTCCTGTACGGCTTCTCACATCTAAAATATTTTTGGGGCAAAAGTAGGCCTATGTTTTTGTCTTGTCATTTACTTTTATGGATACAGTTGTAAACAATGCATTTTACACAGTCTTTCTCAATATGCGATAGGCCTACTTGTTTTAACAGTCTGTGTCTGTGTGTGTTGTGCAGGTGCATGCAAATGTGCATGCAAATGCAAGTGTGCATGCACGTGTCTTAAAGGGGAATTTCGCTCATTGTCTATATTTTACTATGCCATTAATATACCTTAGAGATGTTGTGTGGAAATGATAAAAAAGTTCCCCCAGTTTCCTAGAAATGGAGGTTTCACCATGTTAATGAGTTTCCTTTTTTCTGAGAGTGTACAAATGGAACCGAACCATTTGGTTCACATTTGTACACTCTCAGAAAAAAAAAAAAACGTACAAATGGAACCAAATGGACACTCTCAGAAAAAAAAATGGGTGGAATTCCGCTTTGAGAGGCTTCCCCCCACTTCTAAAAGTACCAAACCATGTTGGTACCAAAAGTACCAACATGGTTTAATCACATGTTATGATAAGAGAGCTTTTTTTCACACTTGTTCTGCGCTTGTGAAGTCAAGTGTTTTGATCAGGCCCACAGAGCGGCTTTCTTCTCCTCAAATGGCCCTTTAAAAATCCTGCCATTAATCCCTCTGTATTTACATGACCACGAGAGCAGTGAGCCAGCCAGCGGATTAGACTCTACTGGGCTGAGCCGTATGGTCACCCTCTGCACCCTGGTTCTTAGCCTGTGAATGCCAAATACTTCTGAGATTCATATTGTTTGAAGAGAGGACTTAAGCACACTCATCTTTACTATAATTTTCAGCAGGACTGTAGGCAACGATGCAGCAAATGTGTAGGAGAAGGAGAGACTCTCACACTAGCTGCCACTTGCTGGATCAAGAGCTTTTATTTACAGTGTATGTCACAACTTGCAACGTTTTGTTCCTTCCAGCTTCCTCGGGCATGCCTGGGAGATTTTTGTGCATACACTAGGGCTGCAATGATTAATCCTAATTGAATTGATTATTTTTATTAGTTGTCAACTGTTTTTGTAATCGATGAATCTTTCTTTTTCCTGAGAGTGTTCAGATCAGATCCAGTAAAATTTAGTCCAGGAAAATTTAGAAATGGGTGTTGACGTTAATCGGGCGATGAATGGATTATGATAATAATCGTCAGTTGCAGGGCTAGCACGCACGCACACACGCACGCACGCACACACGCTCCCTGTGACCTGAACAAACTACCTGTCCACATTTATTCGATAATATCCTTTAAATTGTTCAAAACTGTGCTGTCCTGCTGTCCTCTCATCTTGAGACAATACTAACTATTAAAAGTTATATGTATTTATTTGGCCATCTGCCCCCATTTTGTGCAAAAATAGCAGATCTTCAAGGTCGTGGCACACTGTGAGCTTGTATACCTGCTAGTCTCGAATGGCTAAAGATTGCAATAGTGGTTAAAGAAGTGGTTACTATTGATGGTCACTCCCCGCAGCCCCCGCTACCTCACAAAGACCCCCAACAGGGGTCCACATACTGCACTTTGAGAACCAGTGTGCTATATATAGTAGCTAAACTGTGAAAATGACTTTAACTTCTTCTCCGGGTTGAATGATGGGTTAATCCAGGAAAAAAACATGGACAATGCATTTTAATCCGTGACCGCTAATACCGCTGGCCCAGGGTAATTGGATAGAGGACATACGGACAAGTAGAACACTTATACTGCAAAATATTTGCCTATTATGACAATCCTCCAAAGCCAGACTACTGGACTCACCCACCGGATGATCCGACACAATTCCAACCCCATTGCACAGAATATTGTAGCCTATATCCATCTATAAATTAACCAAGTGTCTGTGTGTACGCATATTTGTATAATCCACATAACGAGAAAACCAGACTTCTATTTGACCTTCTACCCAACGCCAGTTTCAAGTCGGTCGGACACACGGTTGTGCAGAACCGCCCCAAAATCTTCCTGTCGGACTGGGTCCAACTTTCAATTCTGATATCTGTGTAGACTCCACATTGAGGCATGTCTGACAAATAACTCTTAATTCATGGGCATAACATAATATATGGGTGAGTTGTGCAATTCTAACTTGCATGCGTTCCACGTAGGTCACTGCCCGACTGCAATTCTGTAGACCAGGGGTGCCCACACTTTTTTGACTTGAGAGCCACTTTTCAAGGCCCCCTAGAAAGTTTGAGCTTTGAAATAGTGGTGATGGTGTAACCTACTGTTATAGTGTTTAAGAATAATGCACTTCTAATGAAAAATAGAGGGGGAGAATTGGAAGGTTTTCTTGTATATGCTACTACTGACATTTGAAAACAGTATTTGGGGAGTTGACAGTTCGTGATGTTGACTTTAGTCTCTCACACCCCAAATTAAAAACTCATGTTTTTTGTCCACAATTGGGAAGGAGAACTGTCAAAATGTTGGTCAAAATAACAATTATTCTGCATTTTCTAATTGTGTGGGCTCTCTTACGTAATTCAGATGCTCAAATATCATTTAACTCTTGAGAGTGTAAATTGAAACCAAATGGACCCGTAAAGGTCCATTTGGTTTCATTTTAACGCTCTCAAGAGTTACAGCTATATCCATTTTAGGGGACTGTCATGTGATCTACCTGCATGGCCTGTGTGATCTACTGGTAGATCACAATCTACCTTTTGGGCACCACTGCTGTAGACAGGGGTGCCAAAAGAGTAATTTCAAATGACAATGAAATACGTCGCCATAGACGATGAAGGGAGGGGCTCCGACCCTACCGAACTTGAGGCACGCGGAGCGTTGCAAAGATCAGCAGATCCGAGTCAGCCCCGTCCAAGTCGCAATCCGATAGGCAGAGAGAATATACGTAGTAAATAATATAAAATCCAAACTCCGAAACAGCCACAGTGAAATTTTAAGCCACACCTCCGCCTTTAGGTTATATGCAATTTTGCTCATAAATACTATACCAATTGAATGAAACAAACACCACCAATGACAAAGTTGACAAAAGACCCAACATGAATGCAACAAAACAAACTGTCAAAAATGAACACTACTGCCCAGACTGCTTTAACAGAACACGAAGAGACCTGAATGTCCGGAGGGCACTAGCTTGGCCTGGTTTGCCCTTCATGGGATGAGTGCAGCGTGCAAATAACATGACATGGGAGAAGATCTCGAGAGAGAGAGGGGGAGAGAGAGAGAGAGAGAGAGAGAGAGAGAGGGAGGCAGGGGCGGATCTAGGCATGGACATGGGGGGCAATGCCCCCCTAAATACCCAGTCTGCCCCACCAAACACGATGCCATGCAAAACAACCCAAGATATTTCAAATTAAAGTGCTTCTATTTAAAATGATGTGAAAGACTACTACTGCTACTAACTAACTACAGCTGTGTCACCACTAAACCAACAGCATTTCATCATTGAAAACAGAAAACTCTCTGAGTCAGACCTTTAGCTTTATGCATGCTGCGTGTCTGTTGCAGCTTCAACAACAACTGATGTTATTATTGATGCTTTACTTGGCTAATAAAAGTCCTGTAACTGAAAATGGTATGGGTGCACTGGCTTCATGAAGCCGACCCCATGCCATTTTCTCTTGCCCCTCCAACATGTTCTCTTGCCCCCCCAAATGGGACATGCTACATCCGTCCCTGGAGGGAGGAAGAGAGAGGGAGAGAGAAAGAGAGAGAGGGAGGTACGGCTGTTGATTCTCAGCTACAGTGAAGTCACAGACACGGTGGACAAGGTCAGAGAGAAAGAAACATGAGGCTGGCTGGGCACTGCGTCAGGCACGCAGAGCTATAGACGCCATCAGTAGTAGTGTGTCACAGAGACTAAATGGAAGTGTTGTACTCATGGATGGCTGAAAAAACCCTGTGTGAAGTGAGTCGTGCCGCTCTGTGCGGCGGTCTCCGAGCCTGTTCTGAGTAACAGTTAGTTTAGCATTGGATTAATGATACAATGCTGCATCTGGCTGTGATGTGTCCCAAAATATTAACTTTTCATTTTAACTGTATGTAGCCCATGTTCCTGTGGAGGTGCACCACTCACTTCACACGGGTGTGATATATATATATATATATATATATTTTTTTTTTTAAATAGTGTTGCTGGTTGTCCTTGGGATATACTGAATACTGGTATTTTAACGTGTGATATAGTGAATGCTGTCTCATTCATATACTCATGCCTGTAGTAACTGCAGAAGAGGGCCCTAATGTCATGCATATTTATGGTCCGATGCCAGGATAACGGAGCTAGAACACAGGTCCACACACACCAGACAGAGATCGGACCATTTAAAGGGGAACTCCACCCATTTTCAACATTCTAGTCATTAGTATACCTTAGAGGTGCTGGGTGGACATGATAAAAAGTTCCCCCATTCTGTGTTTCCAAGAAATGACATACTGTAACTGCAGAAAATGGCCATTAAAAATGTAGATAACATAAAAATTCACTATTTATTGAGAAAGAGAATTCATTGTAATGTTTTGCGATGGCACTCGGAGTGGCACTCCATGTCAAAAAGGTTGCCTACCCCTGCTTTAGACGCTTCTTTTTTCTGAGAGCGCATTTGTGCGCTCTCAGAAAAAAATGTTGAAAATGGGTGGAATTCCCTTTTAATGGAGTACGTGCTTCGCACGGCTAAAAAAAAAAAAAAAACTAAAGGAAACAACCAACAAACCAACCAACCAATCAACCACCCGACCGTGCAAGAGGTTCACAATTCCCTTCCGCATGCGCGCCTTTCTCTTCCAGAACTGCGTTACGTAAGGGTAGTTATACGGTACCTTTTGTCTAGTGGTGTCATTACAAGCACGCTGGGCTATTTTAAGAGGATAAACACAGCAGAGAGAAGGGGACGGTTGGGGTCTGACATGCCCCGAATACAACCCGACCCCAGTCGGCACCGCGGCTCCGTGACTGGCAGAGATTATAATTATGAACCCTGCAGTCTCCAGCCTTCCATTTCCTCGCATCTCGGCTGGTGTAATCTTGCTCTCACCAAACCGTTTGCTCTGTAAGGCTGTATAATATAATGCTCCATAGTTAATGTCAGAGATGTGAACGTGGCAGTGGCACAGAGAGAGTAACTGAGGACATTCACTGACTGAAGTACTGCACTTAAGTCAGTGGACTCCGGGGACCCCCAGGGGTACAGGAGGAACCAGATGGACCGCTACACAGGTCTGCAACTCTGAGAGGGTACAAATGGAACCAAATGGAACCGAATGAAAACAGTCGCGACCGTTTTGCACAGCAGTCATGGCTGTTTGCATAGCAGTCGCGACCATTCTGCATAATGCTTGCGGCGGTTTGCATAACGGTCGAGGGTTAGGGAGAGGTTTAGGCTAGGGGTTATGGTTAGTAGGGAAAACTGTCGACTATTATTCGCGGCTGTTATGCAAAAGGGTCGCAATAGCTGCAACCGTTGCAGCGGCCCTCGCGGTCGCAAATGGATTTTGCTGTCTCTCCTCCTAACAGGTCCATTTTTTACATCTTATCATGAACATTAGTGAGGATGAATTACTGTATATTCAGGTAGGTTGAAAAGTAACTGAATGGTCCTTTCAGTAGAACAGGGGAGTACTTGTTCCAACCCAGTCGACACGGCAATGGCTTGATGACTGGCATAGATTATAATTATAAATATAAACCCCGCAGTGTCTTTCTTTCCATTTCCTCGCCTCTTGGTTTGGGTAATATCAGCTCTAATGTCACCACTGCGCTCTGTAGTTAATGTTGTGGATGGAAACATGGATTAGGAGATAAGATAAGGTCATGTGAAATAATGGGACTTAGATATTGCGATATTGTCGCGCCGAGACGTCTGTATCTGTACGCACTGCGGTATATACTGTAGATAATGTTTTACGTTTCTGGTGTGTTGATACGAAAAGACATTATATTACTGTTCGCCTATAGCAGTGGTTTTCAACCTTTTACATACTAGGGCAGGGCCCACTATTTATTCAGCATTTGAGCCACACGGACCACCATTTCAGGACATTTTAGCCCCACAGACGCCAAAACTAGATTTCTTTTGGTTTTGTCCACAATGCCAGGCTGGATTTGGGAAACAAAACATGCAAAATACAGATCAAAATGAGCATTAATCTCCTACACTCTCTAGTTGTGTAGACTTGGGCTAATTCAGATGATGACTATTTTAACTCTTGAGAGTGTAAACGCTTGAGAGTGTTTGCGCTCTTAAAGAGTTACATCTGTCTAACTGTCCATTATTTAGTCTCGGGACCACCTGGAACCCTCTCAAAGACCACTGGTGGTCCCCGGACCACTGGTTGAAAAACACTGGCCTATAGTGTCAATCAATGGAAATAACAGATTTGACAATGCATTCGGAATGCATTTCATGAATTATCCCTTTAACGCCAGGCACTGCATCTCTTAATTCAGGTTATTTTGCATACTGAGCCCTGTCATAAAGCTGGAGTGCAGTGAATCCGTCATTCTGACAATATTTTCACATCCCTCCCTGCAGAATGTTAATTTAACAATCCAGCAAAGTATAAAAAATCCTCAGGTTCAGAATCCTCAGTGATTCATTCTTCTACTCAACCACACGAAGCGACACTACGTGAGCTGGTACCGGTAGATCTGCCTTTAATTTGTCTGCTAGGGAGAGATGAGGTGAGGAGGAGTTGAAATATACTTTAGGGCAACGTACAACTTGAGTTTTTCAAGAGTTTTTCTTCTTTTTAACAGGGCCATGCACACATAGACAATAAAGGGGGCTTCAGCCCCATGCCCATTTACCAGTCTGTACAACAACTGCCCTTTCCAGACAACAAAGGCAGCATTTACTATGCTGGAAAAAAAAAGCAAAATGCCACTATTTCCCATGCTAACAAATTGATTACATTTTTATTAACAGTTTGGAGAATTACAGTAATAACTTGAAGCCCTGTGATCCAGTCCTTGAGGTCATCATAACCAGTCATCCTTGTGAATTACAGCCTCTGTGGACTGTATATGTAAATATATGACAAATGCAGAGCTTGACACTAACACTTGCCCGCTTGCCCGGGGCAAGTAAAAAAAAATGGTGGGGCAAGTGAAGACTGCTACCTGGTTGCCCGATCAGGCAAGTGTGCAACTTAGTGCACTATAACACAACACAAGATAAATTTGTCTTGAAGGCAGTCATTGCACTCTGCCTCTGTGTCTTTCCCTGCTTTCTAGCTATCCACAATTCCAGGCTGGATTTGGGAAACAAAACAGGCAATTTAACTTTCACATCAAAATGACCTAATCTTCTACATTCTCTAGTTGTGTAGACCTGGGGTAATTAAGATGATCAATTATAACTCTTGGGAGCCTAAAAATGAAACCAAATGGACCCGCAAGGGTCCGTGGTGCTGAAATGAGCTTTCTGTTATGGTAGCTGTAGTGACTCTGTCCGTGGTGCTGAAATGTATATCTCTCTATATAATTCTAGGAATGTGTGTCTGTTACCTGCGCAAATGCACTGTGCAATGGGGATCGCCCACACATGCCACGGCGCACGGACAGCCTCGATGAACCTCGCGTAGCACAGCCCTGTCATCCAGCACCAATGTGCACTACTTACAAACACTTAACATTATACCAATCTTTTTAATTTAATAGATTTGCATTAAAAGCTCATCGCCGCGCAGATCACGTGACACGGACACACATTTATTTGTGGTCACAGTTTGTCGTGCAACACGGAATCACCTCCCTTCGCGTTCTCTGTCCTCGCTGTTCCGACTGCCACACAGCCACGGTGCGATGACACACGCACTAATACGCTCACCATACGACTTTTTTCTACTACCATTGAAATCTGCACGTCTGGATATTCATTACGCACGGCGGCCAAGGCATCCACTTCTCTCCAAACTTTTAGACGGAAAGTTAGGGGACCACAGTACAGTGCTTAGCCGTTAGCCATAGCCTAGCTTCCTAGCTCACATCAGCTGGATTGCTTTTCATTGAACGGGAGCGCACGAGACACAGCTGTGACTCAATCATGCCTTCCACACCGGGCAGCGAACCCCGTCTCCAGCGTACGCGCTACTACGGTCACCTACGAGGCTACGACTCATTTTTTTCTACCACTAAAATCTACACGTCTGGATATTCATTACGCACGGCGGCCACGGCATCCACTTCTCTCCAAACTTTTACACGGAAAAGTTTGGGGACCCAATTCAGTGATTACCCATAGCCGGCCAACCCCGTCTCCAGCCTACGGTTGCTCAGTGCGTGCACCAAACACACAAGTGTGAATAACCAAACGGCGACCACAAAATGCCCCAAATACACCAGCTACACATGAAACGACAACAGGGCACACCAGTCCGTTTAGGGCGCATTTCCGAACACCCAAAAATAGCCAGTCTACAAGCTCACATCCTCGGTTGCTAAAGCCACGCGTTTCCCCAGCCAGAGCTTAAAAAATCCACATTGTGCACACAATCTGCCCTAGCCTTTCATCTGTGCGACTCAAATATTTTTGGGAGTAGCCTACCAGGCTGTGTGACTGAGCATAGGCTACTCATATGCTACTCATATGATGTAGGCCTATAGGTCTATAACATTACTTTTGTGCCCAAGTTCAACCCAACTTTCCAACATCAACAATTCCCTGCCAATCAATGTCATCTATACATCATTTCCAGATCATATATTTCAACGGGTATAGGACTAGTTTACTAAAATGTATATTTACTTGCCCCCTATATATTTTAGGGGGCAAGTGACCATGAGCTGAGGGCAAGTAGAACCTGACTTGCACTTGCCCGATGGGCAAGTGCCTCCGAGACCTTAGTGTCAACCCCTGAAATGACATTGAAAGATTATTATAATGAACATCAACCATTATGTTTATGTGTATATACCGGTATATATATTTAGTAGATATTCATGTGTAGATATTTATATAATTAGTAGATCAGAAAAGGGCTTAGTGTTGCTATAAAGCAGTGGTTTCCAACCAAAAATGAAACCAAATGTTGGTTTCATGTTTACGCTCTCAAGAGTTACATCTGGCTAACCAACTTTTCATCTGGTTAACCAAGTTAGTTGAGGGACCACCTGGAAGCCTCTCAAGGACCACTGGTGTTCCCTGGACCACTGGTTGAAAACCAATGCTAAAAAGCATAATGGGTCTTCTGGGGTTAAAGTCAAGTGTACAGACTAGATCAGAGGCTATTGATATCGACAAACATGATTTGGATGCATGAATGATGGCGTATGTTACATTATTCACAAAACACAATAACCTCAAACTTCCGACCAAACATCCAGCAGTCATTCTGAAAGGGGGCGTAACAGTGACGCTCTATCTCCCCCTCTCTCGCACCATTTGATGAACATGAACCCGAAAGCTGAGCCGTGTCCTCAGTGTTAACTCGGAGTACAGATCGATGCTGTGCCAATCATTATGCACCGCCGCACAACTCTATGCAAAGGTTAATTGAACACTGTGGTCTTATTATAGCCCCAGCCGGCTTGACAAATAAATCCCTTATTGATCCCCGGGTGGGTGAGATCCACGTGTCAGAACCAAACACAGAGGTGGTTGCAGGTAAGAGCCGTCGGGAGGAGATGCTGTCGCGAGATAAGATGTCGAGGAGAAACCTCCATCTCAGTGTTTTCACCTTTCTGTGTTAGTTCATGAACGAATTAAGCCCCTAATTATTCTTACTGCACGGTGTCACACGAAAACATCAAGCACAGCTGGAATCAGGGGACGTGGCAACGCGGTTCGAGCTTGTACAGTAGATCTACTACTTGTGCTGTGCAAGCTTTCAACCTGACAGAGACAATAGTATGAATGGACTGATGAATGGACATTTCAGCCTTTTTGCAAAAACAAATACATGTTAATGACGTGCAGAAGACGTTTTATAACACTTTCCTTTATGTGTGCAAATGTGAATTTATATAAATTAGATTAGATTTGCAGTGTCCATGATCTCACAGACACTGGGCGCACTGTCTTCCTGGAATACAATTCCCCCATTGCTTTGGTGCATTGCTCCTCTACACTGAGACAACATCAAACAACATCTAGTAACTAGCTAAAATCTTAATCTAAAAGTATCACACATATTACAGACCTAAAGACCCCAGCCAGGAATCTGTCACTTTAGAGCGATTTGCCACAGCGACGGACTGAGGCAAAGACAGGGCAACCTAGAACTGTAACAGTACAGTTCTGCGTTGTTTGACAATTGACTCCAGTTGGATGTATACCATGTAACAATCACAAATGTATAGGCTTATTATACAAAGAGTAAAAATACTTGTAAAAAGAAAAAAAAAAAGGATGACAGAGGTCTATGGGGAGGTCGCAGGTTTGATCCCCAGTTGTATCAAACAATGCAAAAATGGGACACAATGCCTCCCTGCTCAGTGGGCTTAATTGAGGTTCAAATCAACTAATGACTAGCCAATCTACGAGACGGGTCAAAGGCGGAGAACACATTTCACTGCGGTAACGTGTGTGACTAATCGTACAACTTTGACAGAGTGGACGGCAGTGGTGGTCCACAGACGAATGTTCCAGAGAGTGGAGCAGTACGAATCGGTAATCCAAGCACACAAGCTGAACAGTCCATATGGAGGTCATGCTTGTCACTGCATGGAGCCTGATGGCTGCTGGTACAGTGCAAAGGACAGGAGGGGGGCAGGGGAGAATCCCCTCATGGGCACACAATGACACTGCCTGGTGGAAACCTGCTTAGGACAATTTACTTCTTGGAGTGATATTTATTCAGCATTTGAGCCACAGACCACCATTTGATGACATTTTAGCCCCGCAGACCCCAAAACTAAAGATTTCTTTTGCTTTTGTCCACAATTCCAGGCTGGATTTCAGAGGAAACAAAACAGACAAACATACAGACGAAAATGACCATTAATCTTATACATTCTCTAATTGTGTAGACTATTTTAACTCTTGAGAGTATAAACATGAAACCAAATGGACCCGCAAGAATCAATTTTTACATTCTCAAAGAGTTACACCTGGTTAACTTTCCATCATTGAGCTTGGTGGTCCAGAAACCACCAGTGGTTCCTGGACCACTGTTTGAAAAGCACCGTCTTCGAGCATTCGGGAAATAGGGTACAAAGTCTTAAAAATGTGAATTAAAACAATTAAAATATAAACGTAACTTGAGCTCTGTATTGGGAGGGAAGCTGTAACTCGTGTAATTCGTAAGTGGATGTGGAAAGTGTCAACACTTGTTTTTTCTGCAGAACAGGACTTTGCCTTAATACTGCAGACATCCGTAGAAACATTGATTTTAATATGTCCATTTTAATAACTTCACCTTTGAGATAATAAGGTACTGTTTCCGTATGGTGTCAGGATTAACTTGATCAGAAATACCCCTCTAGATCCACTGACATGCAGTGATGGATGGGGAGGGGTCCACAGTTGGTGCTGCTAGGGTGTATATAATGTAGTAGTACATGTATTGGTTGTAGTGATAGATGAAAGTGTTTTTCTTTCCATCTTCACATGGTGCACCGTCTCTGTTGGTGAGAAAAGAGACTCCCCCGTGGATCAAGCATGCATTTTGAATCAACCGGTCCATTTTCAACACCAAAGTGCGCTGTGCATAGCAACACAGTGCTGCTGTGACGTGTCTGATGTTGTCTTAACGTTCAAGGCTGCACTGATCGTTATGGAGTTGGTGCAGGTTCCCTATGTGTAAGCTCAATGGGAATACGAGTTGAGAAGAAGATGTTGTAGCCTACTATTTAGTCCACCAAGCGGCCCATTAATAATTTGCGCAGAGCCAAGGTTTCCCCTGTTATGAAGTGTGTTTTGAAGAGCCAAGAAAAAAAA
Source organism: Benthosema pterotum (assembly GCA_039105355.1). Taxonomy (NCBI): domain Eukaryota; kingdom Metazoa; phylum Chordata; class Actinopteri; order Myctophiformes; family Myctophidae; genus Benthosema; species Benthosema pterotum. The sequence goes on along the minus strand of CM076982.1, from coordinate 15,237,886 downwards.
ATCTTATGATGATGTAATTGTGTTTGTGCTGTCCCGACTGCGAATCACACAACGGCTGGTCTTGGCCATTGGAAAAACCCTTGTCTGCCAGGAAAGTAACATTGAGTGCCAGAATCTGGAGATACAGACAATCAAAATCAGACAATAGAACAATAGTACATGGATTTTTGTTAATTCATCACTAATTAATAATATTTTTAATTACTTTATTCACATAAACATCATGATGACCATCGGTTAGTCTTTCTTGGTTAGTCAGAGCGTGCTCCAACCCATTTTAAAACCCGCTCACTGCTCACATAAAAATCCATCCCCTTTAACCTCCGCGGCCATATGTAACTGGTGAGACGTAATATAGTCTATAGTCTTCGCTGCGGTGGACAAAAACAAGGATTTTTATTCTGCTAAATGAACATTTTGAGTTGGGTGGCAGTTGGGTGAAAATGATTCAATGTAAACTAAGGCTCCTTTTTTCTGAGAGTGTACAAATGGAACCAAATGGACCCGCTAGGGTCCATTTGGTTCACATTTGTACACACTCAGGAAAAAATGAATTCCCCTTTTAATGGGAGGTGTTGCCTGTTGCCATGTGTCTCATCATGTTGCCTGTTGATGTTGACATTGCTAGTTGATATTGATCAAAATATTGCTCGTGTAGCAGGGCCTTATGACTGTTTTTGAGCAACTTTTCCCAGTGTTTAAGTGGAAAGAAGAAGAGAAGGAAGAGCATCTGTTTGGCAAAGTAAAACTTAATAAAGAAAAAAAAAACTGCCATGAGAAAATGACAATAACAAGAAACGGGGGATGCATGAGTCCAAGGCAGTCAGGTCTAAAAATGTCTAACACATACAGATGAACAACAGATACACCTACGCGCTGCGGCAATTATGCCTTCGTCAAGGTAACTGTATAGTCGCACTGATGGAGGTATTGTTGCAGCAAGGCGTGGGTGGAAACTTCATACAGTATACTGTTAACCAGTGGTGCGGATAGTAGGCCTACTGAAGGTGTTTTGCATGATAAGTAAAGGTATCAATGCAATAGAACATTTGTATTGATACCAATGTAGAACTACTCAAAGTTACAAAGTGAATGGACTGTATTTGTGAATGAAATAGGCTAGCTGTGGACGGTCAGTAAGAGGTTAAAATGCTTTGCGTCTGAGTCGTGTAGCAGTGGGAGGAGTAATGATATGCACCTGCCACAAATACAAATAGCACAAGTGGATGGAAGTTGACTAGCCAGCAGTGTGCACAGAGGAGCAATAGCCCAGTGGTTTTCAACCAGTGGTCCTTGAGAGGGTTCCAGTTGATCCCCAGCTAAATGATGGACAGTTGGTTAACCAGGTGTAACTCTTGAGAGTAACTATTTTAACTCTCAAGAGTTAAATTATTTATAATGTGAATTAGCCCAAGTCTACACAACTAGAGAATGTAGAACATTAATGGTCATCTTGATCTTGAGCTCGTAGTTGCACCCGCTCGTTGAAAACAATGCATTTCCAATTCCATTTTTATTCTCTCTTCAGGTTGCATGGATATCTCTCAGTTTCTGACCCCTTCTACTGTTGTGCTTGCAAGTGCAGAAGGTTCATTTTACAAGGTCAAGTTGATATATCAATTTAAGGATGGGACCCGAATGGAAACAAGACCGCAAGGTCTTTCTTCTGTGCTCCTTTTAGATCATGCCATGCTTGACTGTACCTTGTACTGTTTGCACTTTATTGAGAAGGAGACATTTAAAATTTAGGCATTTAGCAAAAACCCTATACAGTATGCAAGAACAGCACATGGTAATACATGCAATACATGAGGAATGTCATCAAGAATCATATGTAATTGGTCTAACAGTGGAATATCTACAGCATATGATGAAACTACGCGTATATACTACAGAGTGCCATGTCTACATAGCATGCATGAATTGCATAAGTTGACACATACAGAAAGAGAAGGGGAAGAGGGCCTTGGGAGGAGGTCCTTGAATCTACAAAGGACCCGCTTCCTTTGTCTCAGCATCTCTCTCTTCCTCCTCCCACGGGGGGCGATCATTCCCTCGCCCCAACCAACTGTACTGTGTATCGCTGGATGCCGTTGTCGGGTGGAAACCTTGTCTATACCGTCTCCAGATCACACAGTTTCTTTGTCATGAACACTTACTTGTACAGAACATTAATCAATATCCTCGGGTTGAAAGCATTTTAACTTTCAATGCTGTATTATTATAAAAAAAAAAAAGATTCACACGTTCAGGTATTGCAAAAAAAAAGTTGGGCAAAAAAATGATATTCCAATATATTGTGATACTTAATGCCATGAAATTAATATTGTATCGCCAGGTTCGAAATATGTTGTACATTTTTTTAATATACTGTATATTTATGTATTTAATAATTTGTTCAAGCCAGAAAGACTGACTGGCGGTTATCTGGCACCATTGACGTGTAGGATTAAACTGTTCATGTTACGAATTGCTTTAAAATGTTGTAGTTGATTGAACCTTTCATGGTCCATATTGTTTAGAAATGTTTAAAGTGTTCTAGTATGATATAAGCAAAGCAATTTTTGGAAAGATTTCGCAATATATTGTATTGTATCAAAACGAATCACAACATAATTAAGATTGCAATATAAATTGATTTGGCACTCTAAATATCAATATCATATTGTATCGTGAGTTAAGTGAATCGTCCCACCCCTTATTACTATGTACGATGACAAGTGGACGGGAGATAGAGCCACTTTACCTGGACATAGTGTGGGACTACATAATGACATCAGATTAAAATAACAAAGAGGTATGGCAATGCCCACTTCGGCTTTGCAGCTCCGGCTTATGGACCACAGTGAGAAGCGAGAAGAACCAGTGGTTGCAAAGTTAGAATATGGAGATAAGAGGTTTTCTACCTGGGATTTTAACCAGCCTCCTAAGCACAAAAACACTTGCTGGACACAGTCGCAGACAACCAACGCACACACGTGTGTGCACGCACGCACACTCACACACTCTCTGCCATCAGTATATTCCCCAGACGTCAAAGACAGACAGCCTCCCGGCTAGAGAGCACTGGTGGAAGCTTAAATACCTTTACTCGAGTCCTAAGCTGCCACCACTGATTTGAGTCATTTGGATTCACATAGAAGTCAGCATGTCTATTGAAGCTCGTCGAGCACATCCAATCAACAGCGCCGTCTACGAAATCTCAATGCTCAATGCAACGCGCAGATCAGCTATTTTTGGCTTCGTCTTTCGAGGCCCAAACCACACCAGTTGCAACTCCTCGCAACAAATCAAAGCCCACCAACTGAATTCCTTGCTACTGCCATTGGGGGATAATGGTTTCAAGTGTTGCAATGAGTCACTGTGTTGAGCTCGCCCCTCTCAGTAATTGTCAGGACTAGATTTTCATTCATGTATTCATTTATTTGCAAACCCTTAAGTTTATACCCTGCTTTGAGACAAAACCGGTTGGCTCGTCACCACTTCAGCCATGAAGTCCTCCCACAATAGACCTTTTCATGAGCCCCGCCGTCTCCCCAGTGTGGTGTCATACATGGTACAGTAGTAGGGTAATATGTAGAGGCAGGAAGCCCCAGCCCATACTGTACAATATTTGTCCAATGCTCATTCATTCCAATGTAAAAACATATTACATAATAAATAGTACCGTTTAATTTTTTGGAACCAGACTTTCAAAATCTCTTCCAAATCCATCAACAACATACATCAACATAATAGCAAAGGTTAGCCATAATGTAGAACCCGGGTGGCCATATGTAGAACAGCAGTGAAGCATTATTACTAAATCATGCTAAAATTAACACGTTCATTTGTTAATTTGCCACAATCACGCATTAGGTGTTGTGCCATACAATGTGAGGTTTTATTTTGATCTGATCCTGATCCTGGACCAGCTAGAGGAACACTAAGGCATTATATGTACTGTATGTGTTTTACATGCTCTTATGCCACATTTATGCACTATTGTGTGAGAATACTGTGTGCCAAAAATAGCATGTGCATAATTCTCTGGTATATTGTGAGAGGTGTGACCCTATATATAGATCTGCTATCCTCCCCACTTTGCACCTGTGTCACAATCATGCATCCCCCCCCCCCCTCTCTCTCTGAGCTGTGTGTCAGCCTCTTTCTGAAAACTGAGACTTATGGGAATGGATGGAAATAATGCATTAATTGTCAAAACATTGACGTCCAAAACCGTTTGTGCATCCAATTATATACCTACAGTACAAGCTCTACGAGGAACCCCCCATACATTTTGTACAATATTCAAAAATAAGCGAAATAGGCGAATACAAGATCACGCATGCATGTAAGCGTTAAACGTTAGCCTTGTCCTTTACTTTTGGGTCTTGTTTTCATATTCTAAATATGACCTCTTGTTTCTCTTGCCAAAATCAACTCTGCCCAATAGCTATAGACCTTTCTTTCTCCAAGCTGTATCCAAGTGGTCAGCAGATATAATTGTCTTTATGTGACACAGAGTCTTGAGAGAGTGTAACATAGCAACAGGGTGAATCCATTTCAGAAAGCCTTTTGGCACATTGTCAAGAAGTGTGTCTTATCTTTCTATTTCAGTGCTTAGCAGAGCTTAGCAATAAATGTGCTTTCCCTACTAATCCTCATTCTTAGGACAAACTGTGTTAGTCACTTACATCCACACATACAGCCATAGTTGAGAGGATGTGCTTGTTCTATATCCATCCATCTTCCACCGCTAATCCGTTCCACAGCTCCACCAGAGAGCTCCAAACTTCCCTGTCCTGAGCAACATTAGCGACTTCCTCCTGGAGGATCCCAAGACGAACCAAGGCCAGAGAGTCCCCTCTAGAGCCTTGGATGCACCGGGGTCTCCTCCCAATGGGACGTGCATCGACGACCCTGAGAGGCATCCTAACCAGATGCCTGAACCACCTAAGTGGCTCTTTTCCAGGCGAAAAAACAGCAGCTCTACTCCAAGTCACTCCCTCTCGACTTCTCACCTCATCTCTAAGGTAGATGCCAGCCACCTTTCGGCCGCTTGTATTCACAACCTTATACAGAGAGCTTTGCCTTCCAGCTCAACTCTCTTTTGGCCTCAACAGTGTTTAACAGTCACTGTGATACCACCCCCCCCCTACTCCGATTCCCTGGTTGTTCTATATGCTGTACCTTCTATTGGAGATTTGCATCCATGAGGGGACAGAAGCAGTGAAGTCACGTGGTTTGTGTAAGTAAGTTGGAATGCTGGAAGCCTCACGTCCATCTAGGTACACTGTCCATGCAACACCTTCAATGGTAAATGGTGCCATTTACATAGTGCCTTTATCCAGGACAGAGGCTGTTTCACCCGTGTCATGGTGATGATGAATGATTTGATATAATTAACATTGCAATTTTGGAGCTCTGGCTCCTGCACGAAGAACCAAAAAGAACTGAAACACCAACTGGTGGAAGGAGGGTCTGTGTCACTTCAAGTTCAAGAACTCTCCCTTCTGGCTGGCCGTCTGGCTGTTACTCAGACTACAGGGTTTTAAATGTTTAATATGCCCTGTTGCCGAACCGTCTGTCATCAGGACCGACAAATTGTAGCTGCATGGCTTTCCAACTTGCAACCAAGGACATAAATGGCCATTTGATTGCAGTTGACGTGGTTCTAGACTGGATCACACAGATTCTAGACTTGATTGTGCAGATTCTAAACTGGATCCAACAGATTCTAGACTGGATCACACAGATTCTAGATTGGATGCCACAGATTCTAGACTGGGTCACGCAGATTCTAGACTAGATCACAGATTCTAAACTGGATTATGCAAATTCTAGACTGGGTCGTGCAGATTCTACACTGGATCACGCAGCTTCTAGACTGGATCACACAGATTCTAGACTGGATCACACAGATTCTAGACTGGATCACACAGATTCTACACTGGATCATGCAGGTTCTAGACCGGATCACGCAGATTCAAGACCAGATCACGCAGATTCGAGACCAGATCGCGCAGATTCGAGACTGGATCATGCAGATTCGAGACTGGATCACACAGATTCTAGACTGGACCGTACAGATTCTAGACTGGATCACGCAGATTCGAGACTGGATCACACAGATTCTAGACTGGACCGTACAGATTCTAGACTGGATCACACAGATTCACACACACAGTCAATATTGTTTTTGGTTCTGCTTCGTTTCGTTGTTATCTCTCACTCTCAATCCCACCAAAGTGTATTTTTGCACCTCCCGCTGCGATGATGATGCGTGAAGGCGTTGGCGCTGGCAGGCTGACTGAAGACATCCCAGACTAAATTATGCCGAAGCGTATGCGGGCGCCGTCCAAGAGCGATGCCCGCGGGCGGGCAGAGGCAATAGAACGGGAAACGAACGACGTTGTGCCATTAAATGGGTTTGAGTGTAATTTGCAGCTTCCAGTCTCCCCTAGCTCTGCCTGCTATGCCAACATGCTCAGGGCTCTCTCTTATTTTGAGTCTCAGCGATTTGTAAAGGCATGCAGCCTCACATGTGCAGCAAGGAGAAGGTTTGAGGTGTAAGACAACAAGGAGACCCACCGACACACACACACACACACACACACACACACACGCACACACACACACACACACACACACACACACACACGCAGGCACGTATGCAGGCACGCATGTTGAGCAGATATCAGCCTGTTGGCTGGCTGGCTACCCAGAGTGGGCGGCAATGGATATAGAACCAGGGGCAGAGAGAGAGAGAGAGAGAGAGAGAGAGAGAGAGAGAGAGAGAGAGAGAGCGAGAGAGTGAGAGAGAGAGATGATACCGTAATTTCTGCACTATAAGCCGCACATGAATATAAGTCGCACCAGCTGAGATTGGGGCAAAATACTGATACTGATATTCTTGTATAAGCTGCACCTGACTAATAAGCTTCCTGTTAGAGGAGCATGGGTTTTAAACCTTTTTGATACCAGGGTCCACTACTTATTCAGCATTTGACAACATTTTCACCCCCACAGATCCCAAAACTAAAGATTTCTTTTCGTTTTGTGCACAATTCAAGGATGGATTTTCGCAAACACAACAGGCAAAACATGGATATCAAAATGACCATGACTTATTACTTCTTAATTAAGTGGTGCTAATTTAGATGGTGAATATCATAACTCTTGAGAGCTCTCAAAGAGTTACATCTGGTTAACCAACTTTCCATCATTTAGCCTGAGGGGCCCACCTGGAACCCTCTCAGGGACCACCTGTTGAAAACAGGTGGTTAGTTAGTTTGTGTTTCTGACTAGGTTTTTATTTTTTGTTATTGGAGCTCCTGAGCGTAAGTTTTTCACATGTATGCACCTAACAGTGTATCTAAGTGACCAATAAAGTGAACTTGAACTTGAACCTCTGTGTTAGAGCACCATTGGTGGCCGTTACCTGTAAAAATCCATAGATTGGCCGCACCGTTGTATAAGCCGCAGGGTCAAAAGCATGTAAAAAAAAGTAGCGGTTTATAGTCCGAAAATTACGACGCAATAGATGCTACAACAAAATGGGAAAGAGAGAGAGAGAGAGAGAGAGAGAGAGAGAGAGAGAGAGAGAGAGTAATGGATGGAACTGGGAGAGTAATAGTAGCAGAGGAGGAGCCTTCTCCAGAAATAGGCTACACACACAGTGAAATTAAATCTGACATTCCGTAAGGAAAACCGTAAATTATGGTCGTTTGTGCTCAAAGATCTATGCCTGACATAAACCATAGAGCCATGGCTGTTGTCGACACGCTGCCACCCTGGATTGACAGCTCAAGAGCAATGAATCACATGCAGCGACAGTCTCACAAACGTGCACGCACACACCAACAATCGCCACTCACACACTACCAATCCCCATTCCATTGTAATTTTGCAAAGTTCCTTCTATAAATCTACTCGTCTTAAGTTGCAGGATCTCTTTAAAACTGCGGTTTTCCAACCAGTGGTCCTTTGAGGGGGGTCCCAGGTGGTCCCCCTATAGCTAAATGAAAGGGCCTGTAATTTATTCACTCTCCTAATTTATTCACATCTGCAGATGCATTATTTGAATTCCTAAAAAAGTCTAAGCAATCGGAGAATGTAAAAAAGAATTGGCACACATAGAATTTTGACCTACGTGTGCCTGTCATCTCATCTGATGGTACCAATATCAATATTGTGGACAACAACAACGACATATTCTTCCGTTGTTGGTCTTAAATTAAAAGTAAAAGTAAGGGTAGTCTTAAATCTCATTATACGGTGGTCTGTTGAGCCAATGTCGAATACATAATGGACCTTGTTATGAAAAGGAATGTCGAGAAATGCATACTGTATACAAAGCTACTGGCTCATAGAAATCATACAGCCCTGTGTGCGCAGAATCTATGCCTTTTGGCACGTGCCCTGCCATTGGCAACTCTGTAGATTGTCAGTGCATTGTCAGAAATAGAACATCCATCATCAGCGAGTAAGAGTGGCGGGGAATATTTGCCACATTGTTACTTGTTAACCCGATTAACTAGAATAGAATTCTCTTAATAAATACTAGATTTCCTTCAGTAGCACAGCAGAGAACCTGCAGGGGCCAAAAAAAGTGCATTTCCCAGAAAATCTTCAGGAAAAGATCAGGAATGCATGTAAAGTGCAATCGTGCAACCTCCAGCTTTTCACCAGAGGAGAAAAACTGAATATATTTATATTTAATCCACTATTAATAGGTGGGAGGTAATAGCTCTGAAAATAAATATCAAAGCTGAAATCCACATGTGAATATGAAATAAATAGAAGTGAACCTTTTCCAAGTCATATCTCCAAAACCGGTGGGTCAAACGGAACAAATGGTATATCAATTTGAATCTTTGATGATTCCCTGCATACAACATTTAGTCACATATTATGAGACTCGTGTGTGTGTGTGTCTGTGTCGGTGCACATGGTCATGCAGAGAGGAGGGGTCAACTCACCACCAGGGTGGGCACGCCGGCCACCAGCGCGTACAGCAGCACAGGCGGCACCGCGCTGCTCTCCTCGGGTCCCAGGTAGGGCTTGGTGTAGGCCAGGTCGTAGCAGAAGAAGCCCTGCACGTGCACGCCGAACGTGTCCGTGCACTCGAAGTAGTACGCCAGCATGACCGTGCCCGCCATGATCACCAGCTGGAAGTAGAGCATGATGGTTTGGTTGGTGAGGCGGTGAGAGAGAGAGAATTTACGAGCGTTGCATCGGACAGACTCTCCCCCCGCAAGACTAGGAGACAAGGAGCATCACATCAAACAGGTCCCCCCCACCCAGGACTAGAATACTTAAGAGCGTTGCATCAAAAAGGTGCACCCTTCCAAAAGTAGGATTCTTTGGAGTGTTGCCTCAAACAGGTTCTCGATTCCAAGACTAGGATTTTTAGGAGCGTCGCCTCAAACAGGTTCCCCCTTCCAAGACTAGTATTCTTAGGAGCGTCGCCTCAAACAGGTTCCCCTCTCCGAGAGTAGGATTCTTAGGAGCGTCGCCTCAAACAGGTTCCCCTCTCCGAGATTAGGATTCTTAGGAGCGTCGCCTCAAACAGGTTCCCCTCTCCGAGAGTAGGATTCTTAGGAGCGTCGCCTCAAACAGGTTCCCCTCTCTGAGATTAGGATTCTTAGGAGCGTCTTCTCAAACAGGTTCTTCTTTTCAAGACAAGGATTGTTAGGAGCGTCACCTCAAACAGGTTCCCCTAGCCAAGAACTAGGAGACTAGGAGTGTCACAACGAACACGTTCCCCCCACTCAACCACTACAGCCAGAGGAGAAGCGCACCGCAGGCATGCACGCCAAGAGGAGAGGACTCTCCCCCGTCTTTCTCAATCGACTCTACTCTCTCCTGCCTCCGCCCCCGTTTTAACGGCGCATGACACGCAAATGAGCCTGCAGCACTGCGTTCGCTCCCGGGGATCTCGTCAGCGGACGCGCCGTCACCGGCGGCATGACTGACTTTTTGCGCGCGGTGTACTGCGAGAGCAGAGCCGCGTTATCTGGCGACGATGACAGCGCGAACGCACCGCTACCCCTTCTTCTTCCCCTTCTGCGCTCGCTCTCTCACTCGACCTCCTATTATACTGAACACACACAGAGAGAGAGAGAGAGAGAGAGAGAGAGGGGGAGAAAGCGAAAGAGAATAGTGGCAGGGAGGGGGGCTGATAGAGATGGATGGAGAGAGACAGAGAGAGATGGCTGTGCGAGTGTGTAAGCCAGCCGAGGTTCGTTCACGCTTTCGGTGTGTGTGTGTGTGTGTGTGTGTGTGTGTGTGTGTGTGTGTGTGTGTGTGTGTGTGTGTGTGTGTGTGTGTGTGTGTGTGTGTGTGTGTGTGTGTGTGTGTGTGTGTGTGTGTGTGTGTGTGCGTACGCTTGATACCATTAATGGGCGTCAGATATTTTCAGAAACATACATCCCGCTCTATGCATGCGTGCGTGCCAGTAACAAAGGGTGTCTCCATACATTCTCAGATAAGATGAATGGAGAAAAAGAAGAAAGAATTGAAACGGAGAGAGAGAGAGAGAGAGAGAGAGAGAGAGAGAGAGAGAGAGAGAGAGAGAGAGAGAGAGAGAAAGAGAGAGAGAGCGCAAGATGGGCGATGATGACCTGCTCGCTGAAGCAACACATCGCACCGCTGTGCCGTTTTTCAAATCCCAAATCCAACAGCTTGCGTCGCACACGCGCTCATGTGTGTGTGTGTGTGTGTGTGTGTGTGTGTGTGTGTGTGTGTGTGTGTGTGTGTGTGTATGTCGGCTTTCGGAGAGCTGGCGATCGCGGCGCGTTGCTGGACCTAAAGCGTGTCCGTCGTGCACGATACAAGGCTAGCATGCTATCAACATTATCAAGACAAGATGACGTGTGAAAGGAAATACTGCCTATATGGCAGAGATATTCACAGAAGAAATGTTGAGTAAATTGACCTGGATTAGAAACAAAAATGAGAGATTTCAAAAGTGTAATTAACTAAGTCCTGCAAATCTGATTTGTAGATTTAGATTTTTTTATTAGAAATCTAACCGGCTATTGTCAAAAGATTCTGTATACTTTTTGCAATTCTTCACAAAATCACAATGAGTACTTTTTACTATTGGTACTTTGAATTGTGGAATTTCACTGTGTTTTAAGTGTTTAAACATTTCAGAATTGATATGTTTTAGTACTTAAAGGACCACTTCACCACTTTTCAACCTGTCTTTGTATAACAGGTCCTCACTAATGTGCATGATGAAATACCACTATTTTAGTCAGTCTGTGTCTCACAGGAGGGCTGTGGACAGTTCAGACCCTGTCCTCCAATGACATCATCTTTTTTTTAAACAATATGTTTTTGGAAAAATATTTACATTTTATTATCAGGAGAATGATGGCTGTCATTTTTGCATTGCACATTTCCAGGAATAGAATGCCTGCAGTTGCTATTAGCTTGGATTCCCCATTGATGGAGTCATTGGAGGACGGGTTTCTGAACTACCCACAGCCCTCCTGTGAGACACAGACTGAGTAGGAACACAATAGTGGTATTTTATCATGTGAGCACCTGTTATATGAAGATACGTTGAAAAATGGTGAAGTGGTCCTTTAATAGGGCTGGACGATATTGGTACCTCACAATACGATATAGGTGGTGATATTAGGCCATTGATAATGAATATATCACTGTATTTGATATATTGTGATATTTGAAATCCAATTAAAACATGATAACAAATGAACGAATAAAAAATAAAAGACAAAAATCAGAACTTATGTATACCCTCAGTTATTAATCTTACCTTTTATATTTGTCTCAACTGATTCTCATACCGGGCTTTTCGTTTTTATCGTGTTTGTTTTTTGGCAATGAGGCAGCTATAGAAGTCATTTAACATATTTCAGTTCTGTGACCCGTGTTTGCTCCTGAAATTATCCCTGTTGTGGATGCTCTGCAACATGTTTGCTGATATTTGACACGATATTTGCTGAGGTATATACGATATATATTGCGGGAGGAACTATACGATATTATCGCGATAACGATATTTTAGCACACCCCTATCCTTTAAATAAAAGGCAGGGCTTGACACTAACACTTGCCCGCTTGCCTGGGGCAAGTAAAAAAAAAATGGTCGGGCAAATGAAGACTGCTACCTGGTTGCCCGTTCGGGCAAGTGTGCAACTTAGTGCACTATAACACAACACAAGATAAATTTGTCTTGAAGGCAGTCATTGCACTCTGCCTCTGTGTCTTTCCCTGCTTTCTAGCTATCCACAATTCCAGGCTGGATTTGGGAAACAAAACAGGCAAATTAACATACACATCAAAATGACCTAATCTTCTACATTCTCTAGTTGCATAGACATGGGCTAATTAAGATGATGAATTTTAACTCTTGAGAGTGTAAAAATGAAACCAAATGGACCAGCAAGAGTCCATTTGGTTTCATTTTTATGTTCTCAAGAGTTACATCTGCAAAATCTACAATATATTTTTTGGGGGCAAGTGACCATGAGCTGAGGGCAAGTAGAACCTGACTTGCACTTGCCCGATGGGCAAGTGCCTCCGAGACCTTAGTGTCAACCCCTGGAAGGCGATGGTTAACTAGTACCAGCCCATTCCGGACAGCATGTCATTTTCCCGTTTCCGGGTGTAATATGAATGTATATGCATCTAATCCGTGTATCTCCAGAACAGTTCACCCCGTCGCCTTCAGATTTGACACAGGCGTTCCACACCACCACAGGGAGTGCAGTGCCCGGTGTCGGTCGCTAAGCAACACTCAACTCACTGTGTTTTCTCTTTTTTTTCCTTTACCTCCCTAAGATGACAACCCACACACGAGGCTGGGTCTGCTGTTCTTCATTCATAGCAATTGTTTTGGGAACTACCTACAGCTCAGATTGAGCTGGACTGAACGAACCGCTTAGGAGCTAAATGCTTAATAGTCGTTACTGCACAGTTAAGAAAAATAACGCTTCTGAAGACTCTTAAATAGACAATCACGTTAGCACTCAAGGTCCGGGGGACAAATCAGGCCCATGGGCCCAGAAATGAAATTATCTGAACTGGTCCTCTGGTATATTGGGCACACCATGAATGGAACTAATAGTTTTACTTTCTCAAATTAATTGATTGACTCTCATTTTACTGTGAAATGCCCGCAGTTTCATCTTTGCATTTATCTTGCTATTAAGGGACATTAATGATTTTTGAAGGAAATTTTCCTTTTACCGTTTGCCCGCAACGCCCTCGTGAACCGGTGTGCCGTGTGTTGAAACTCAGTTTGGCGGCCCCGCCCTTCGACTCGTACCAATTGTTCTATTTTGGCCCGCCGTGAATTTGAGCTTGACATCCACGTTTTAGTGGCAGTCAATGAGTTCCTTTCATTTAAAACATAAAGATTTTGTAACTAAACTTTGGTCAAAAACTCAATAATACATGTTCTACTACTCAAAAACAAATACCCCAAATCATCCGAGTGCCTAGTAATATTAACTTCTGGCAGTGCGGAAATATATTTAATTGGTTTTCCAGACAACTGGAAAGGGAATTTAAGCCGTAAAGCTGTTTTGCAATATTTGGTTGCTGCAATGAGACAAACCCTCACCGACCACCCCTCTGTTATGTTTCACCAAGCTGTTTGATTGTGCTGTGCTCGTTGCATATTGCATGTGTTGCCTTTGTGATGATTGGGCGTTATCTGGGATCGACTACTTCAGTCTAGGCTACTAGACTGTGTGTGATAATATTTGACGGTGCTGTTATTATTACGCCGGGTTTTGGAAAGTCGTGTTCAAGCTGTGTCGTGGCCATGGTTGCTGTCAATAGATGTCTTGTTGTCTTGTGTTGACATAGTTTATATTTTTTTTTATAAAAAAAGTATGTGTAAAAAATAAAACATAGGGACATTATGAGTGAAGTTAGGGGCATTCTTATTATTATTATTATTATTATTATCATGACATTCCAGCCAAACCCACTATCGGTGTCCTCACTTTTTGTCCTCAAAGGCATGTTGGGTACAGTAGTCTTGGGCGGTATTGATTTTTTTAATATCGATATTGATAACGTGTTAATTAGCTCGATATTCAATATTACCGGTATTGACCACTAGATGGCAATGCCGTGACACGTTCGGACACGTTCCACCAGTCACCTAGTTCTCAGAATTGTGACATTGAGGGATCAGAAACTGACCGCTCTGCTGTTTAAGCAGCCTAAACAGGGAAAAACTGGAGTTGGAAATACATTGTTTCCAAAAAAGCCTAGCCCAAATAAGGGCTATTTTAGGCATGTGTGTAACATGAAAATTGTTTGTATAGTTACAATTAAAAGTCTCATTGCTCATATTTTAATAGAATACAGTATTATGTCGGTATTTGATGATATTCGGTATTTGATTTTTTATAGACTGCCGGATGCTAACTTCCATATGTTGAGCAATTTTCACAATTGGCATAATATGTGACCATAACATTAACAACCCACAGAAGGTAAAAATTCATAATGCATGTGCATTTATGTAGCATGTAATATGTCTTAGAAGGTGGTCCCCGGACCACCAGTTGAAAACCCCTGATGTATCGTATCGCAATGTGTATCGTATAGCTGTTAAAATGTATCGTTTCAACCCTAGCTATAGTGCCCATCAAAAAAATGACAGAATTGAGATACTATTGGATATACAGGACAGGGAGATAAAATATGGGACGGGGGACAGCCAGGATCCTCAAAACAACAGGAAGATAGATGACAAGGCGAGGCCAAGTGAGATGGAGATAGACAGCATGCATTAGGCTGTGTGACACATGATTAATGGAACCATTAACATGTCATTCTGTCACCAGACCCACACAGCTCTCTGTGTGAGCAGTCTGGCTATAGAGTTACAAGTGGTGGGAGGTAACTACGTACATTTACTCTACTTTAAAGGGATACTTCGCCAAAATTAAACCTCGTCTGTATGGTTATATTATCGTGCATCTGTGCTTCTGTGCCGGGTCATAGTGCATACTGTAGTGGAACACCAGAGGGGGGGGGGGGGGGGGGGTTCCAGACCGTATCATACCTACGTCACTGCCCTAACTCAGTGCATACTGTAGTGGAACACCAGAGGAGGGGGTTCCAGACCGTATCATACCTACGTCACTGCCCTAACTCAGTGCATACTGTAGTGGAACACCAGAGGAGGGGGTTCCAGACCGTATCATACCTACGTCACTGTCCTAACTCAGTGCATACTACCAGAGGAGGGGGTTCCAGACCGTATCATACCTACGTCACTGCCCTAACTCAGTGCATACTGTAGTGGAACACCAGAGGAGGGGGTTCCAGACCGTATCATACCTACGTCACTGTCCTAACTCAGTGCATACTACCAGAGGAGGGGGTTCCAGACCGTATCATAACTACATCACTGCCCTAACTCAGTGCATAGTGTAGTGGAACACCAGAGGAGGGGGTTCCAGACCGTATCATACCTACGTCACAGCTCTAACTCAGTGCATACTGTAGTGGAACACCAGAGGAGGGGGCTCCAGGCCGTATCATACCTACGTCACTGCCCTAAAAGTGACGTAGGTATGATACGTTTCCCAGAGAACTGAACACTAAAGGAGGCAGAGGAGAGCAGCAAGGCACACACGGAATATACAGTACTTTCTCTAGTGCCACCGTGTGGCTTTTTTTTAAAATATATATATTTTTTCCACATATTTGGAGGCCGTTGTACAGCATTTAAAGGCATTCAGTACCGGCAAAGCACTCCTTTAAGTACTGTACTTCCCTACGCGAGTAATAGTATTTACTTGCGTGAGCAAGCGGGCACAAGTTAAGCGATCGGTGCACAGCCGGTCTACAGTCAGTGGTCCCTCGGGTTACTCCGATTGGCCGGTTGGAAAAATCCTATTGAATTTCCAAAAGGATTCAATAGAATCCTATAGGATTTTGGGGAAAATCCTATCGGATTCTAGTAGAATCCTAGTAGAAAATCCTCACCCTGTGAGAGTGATGTAACAGTCACCCTCATTGGTGACAGGTGATAGTGATGATAGTGATAGGTGATGGTTCACCCCTGCAGGCAACTGTTACGTCACCCACAGGGTGACGTAACGGACGGACAGACGGACAGGGGGTGAAACATAGACACCACCTTACGGTAGAGACAACAACTAGATCAGCACAAGTTGCGCATGAGCAGAGCGAGCTACTACTCATGACATCAGTGATAGAGGTCTCTCACTTATGTCAACATTACGTCATTACCCAAACCGGCCAATCGGGGTACCCCGTGAGAGCGGCCGCTGACCACTGAACACAGCGCACCGATCGCTCCGCTCACGCGATCAAGGGAACAATCAGGGTCACTTCCCGCCTTGATTACAATTCCCACAATGCTTTGGTGCACTGCCCCTCCTCCAATAGATGCTCAAATATTTTTTCGTCACCACCACCATCTTCACTCTTGCTCTGTCTCTCTCACACACTCTCTCTTACTTGAATGGCCCAGCACGGAATGTGATGTGATAATAGTGCCCCTC
This sequence comes from Benthosema pterotum, assembly GCA_039105355.1. Classification (NCBI taxonomy): domain Eukaryota; kingdom Metazoa; phylum Chordata; class Actinopteri; order Myctophiformes; family Myctophidae; genus Benthosema; species Benthosema pterotum. The sequence continues at coordinate 15,221,369 of CM076982.1, read as the reverse complement.
ACTTGACACCATTGTGATTTCACGTTGTGTGCAAAGTATCACAGGTATTGATTGCCAATCCTTATTTGGAAATATGGCCATATGCCGATGACATCAGGGATCATATGAGCATACAATTCCATTGAAATGAATGGCAAGGAAAGGTCTGGCGTCACAATATGCTCGAGTGACGTCAAAATGCTGTGGAGCACTTAAAGTGTTTAACACTTTGGTGGCTATCATTGTAATCGAGTGTTAAGTTTTGTTGGTTTGGCTACTCACAGTTCTCACTTTTGTAATTGTGTGTGAATTGCAAATCTAAAAGCTCTTAATAGACCAATCAACTTGTGTTTAACCTTAACGTGCAGTATCCGTTATCTGTGTTCTTAAGAGAAGCTCTGGGATTTCAGAATGAAGCAGAGGATCAGACTAACCAACGACATTGCTCGGGCCTTTGTCCTTCAGTACTACCAAGCCCAGTACAGTGAGCCTCACAATCTATACAGGTTTTATGAGGAAACTTCACTCTATAAACGTGGACGCTGGGACCGTAATGGCAACCGAACTGTAGCTGCCTTTGGAAGCTCCAACATCCAAAGAGCAATCATGGACCAAGGCTTTCGGAAGTGCCGTGTTGACTTCAGATCAATCGTGGCACTAGACGGGCTCAGCACCGTGACGGTGCTGGTGACTGGTGACCTCCTCAACGATGAGAAGCCTGTGAGAGGCTTTTTCCAAACGTTTGTGTTAGCCCCACGGAGTGGTGTGTTGGATAACCACACAAGAAAGCATTACATTCTTTCTGATGTCTTGCAATACACAGACGAGGTGTTCAGAGACCTGTATGCTGGGCCTTCCCGTGTAGCCGATGCAAACCCTACGACCGCTGCTCCGAAGAACAGCCTGGAGGCCAAGCAGCCGGGGGAGACGGTTGCTTCTCAGGAGGTCCCCAAGGACCTGGAGGAGGCCGGAGCAAGTACTACCCCCGGGCCTGAGGCAGAACCTGCTTCCACGGAGGCAAAGGCAGGCATCACGGCAGACTCGCAGCCTGCAGATAAGCCCGTAGAAAATAGTTGTTCCCACGACTTCCTCAGTCCAAAGGAAAACCTTCTGCCATCTGCCGACCCCAAGGGTGAGATGTCTGGAAACGCGGAGGAAAAACTTGACAAGGATGCTGTACTTTCTCCTGTAGCCAATGCAATCCCCACACCCACTGCTCCGGAGAACAGCCTAGAGGTGAAGGAGGAAGAGGTTTTCGAGGACGACGAGGCCAGGGCAACTGTTTGCCCAGGACCTGAGGTTGATGAACCTGCTTCCACAGAGGTCAGTGCATCAAACATCATCCTGGACTCCCAGCCTGCAGAGCAGCCCGTAGGAATGAGTCTTTCTCACGACGACTCCCTCGGTCCAGAGGAAAACAGCCCATCTACAAACCCCAAGGTGTCCTCGGCGGAGGAAGAAATTGGCACAAATGCTGTACTTGCCCCTGTTGTTGCCAATGCAACCCCCACACCTGCTGCTCCGGAGAACAACCCAGAGGTGGAGCAGCTGGAAGACGTTGTTCCCAAGGACGCGGAGACCAGGTCAACTATTCTTCACCCAGGACCTGAGGTCCAAACTGCTTCCACAGAGGTCAGCTCAGACATCATGCTGGACTCCCAGCCTGCGGAGCAGCCCGTAGGAATGAGTCTTTCTCACGACGACTCCCTCGGTCCAGAGGAAAACAGCCCATCTACAAACCCCAAGGTTTCCTCAGAGGAGGAAGAAATTGGCACAAATGCTGCACTTGCCCCTGTTGCCAATGCAATCCCCACACCCACTGCTCCAGAGAACAGCCGAGAGGTGGAAGACGTTCCCAAGGACGAGGAGGTGACCAGGGCAACTATTCACCCAGGACCTGATGTCGAAACTGCTCCCACGGAGCTCAGCTCAGAGGTACAGCAGCTAGAAGAGGGGGTTGTTTCTCAGGTTTCCCAGGAGGACCAGGAAGCCATTGCAAGTATTAGCCCTGGACCTGACGAAGAACCTACTTCCACGGAGGTAAAAGCAGCAGACATCATGCCGGACACCCGGCCTGCAGTCCAATGTAAGACAATGAAATCAGTGCTAGCCGTTTCAGGTGGTGAGGAGGCAGGTGAGGCAGACTTCTCAAACAATCTCTCGCTTGACAGTACGGGAGTGAATTTAGATGCCAGATCTGTGGCAGAAAAGCCTGTTGCAAGTTCCAGCCCTGTGCTTCACAAAGTTCCCGCACAAGCATCAACAGCTCCCAGTAAGGCAGTACAGAAAGCTGTAAGCCCTCAACTTGAAGGCAAGAAGGGAGGAGACGGAGCCCAACTGTTTGTGGGAAACATCCCTGACGCCGTGGAAGAGGCCGAGCTCAAGGAGTTCTTTGAGCAGTATGGGACTGTCCTGGCAGTCAGAATCAAGCTTGCTAAGGACGGCAAATCAAACTTTGGATTCGTAGAGTTCAAAGATTATGCGCTGATACAGAGGACCATCAACAGGTGCATTATGAACAGGCGTGTTAAGTTCCGTTCTAGGGTGTACCTCAATGTGGAGGAGACGTACTCGGCGCGCTTAAACAGGGCCGCCGGATTAGCTGCCAGTCCTCACGTCAGGGGGGAGACTTCACCAGATTCAAAGACGGTCGTCAGTGGTAGGAAATTGTCTCCCACAGGGATTTTAGACAAGACCTCGGCGACGCACGCCCAGCATCACCAACTGTTTGTTGGGAACATCCATCATAAGGTGAACGAGGCTGAGCTCAAGAAGTACTTTGAGACATACGGGACAGTCGTAAGTCTCGTGATCAAAAAAGGCACACAGAAAACCAACTTTGGCTTTTTGACACTCAATGATTCAGAAACTGTAAAGAAGATACTTTGCAGCAGGCCCGTAAAATTTCCTAATAACTGGCTCCTCAATGTCCAGGAAATTAAGAATGCCGCCCCAGTTCCCCACAAATGCACAAAGATTGTGAGGCCTGAACCTGAAGCAGTGGCTCAGAAGATCAAGAAGCCTAGCTCTAATCCGTTGAAATCAGTCCCCTCAGCTCCAGTGGAAAACATCCCAGTAAAGTCTGTGGTTGGACAGATGGAAGGTAGGCTTGCCTCTGAGGTGGACATGCTCCAGTCTACTGACGACAGTGAGGGAGACTGGACCGTGGTCAGGAGAAAAAAGAGGCAAACATCCAGGTAAAACCTCTGAGGGCGAAGGGCCAAGCAACATAATGGAATGTCAGAACAGGTCAGCTACTCCAGGTGCCATAAAACAACACAAACTTCCATAGTTAACTCTGACCTACAGTCGCAACCAAAAAAAAACAATGATAATACATTTTAAAAATCACACCTGTGTGAAGTGAGGGACACTCTTATTATGTTACAACATTGATTACATGTTGGTGTTAGTTCTCTTCATTGTCAGTGACATTTTTAAAACGAACATGGTTGAAAAACAAACATTAATCTAAAAAAACAAACAAAAAAAACAGAAAATATTTGGCTTAAAGGGACATTCCTCTTTCAAAAAAACCCTTTGTCATTTTATGGTCTACAAATTCTCAGGTGAATGCGCCAGACACTGTTTGGTGTGTTCACATTAGACTGAGTAGACCATAAAATGACCAAAAGTTTTTTTGAAAGTGGAATATCGATTTAATGTGTGTTTTTCAACCATGTTTGTTTTAAACTGCATGGACCATGAAGACAAAATTGACGTTTGTTCTGTTGCTAACACAAACATGAAATATGATAAGAGAACCTCTCACGTCACACAGGTGTGCCTACAGCCTCTAGACAGACAGACAGACAGACAGACAGACAGACAGAGAAAAAAAAAGTGAGGGGCGCTTGTATCATCACATTTCACATTAGATAGACAATCCTCTCCACCAATACTTTTTTTGTAAAACATTGTTTTTTTTTTATACACTGTATATAAATGTCACACATTTTTCCACTGCATACGCCTGGCTTTGTTGACATATTTTGAAGATATTTTGAATGTCTGGTTCCAAAAATGAGACAGTGTATGAGGTGTTTATCCCTTTGCTAATGGCACAAACACACAAAGCTGGACGTAGGAGGGGCTAGTGCTACTCGGCAAAAATATTGTCATTTTCAAGTTGAAATAATTATTAAGCTTGACAATAATATAACAATAACATTGAAGATTTTCTTGTCTTTTTTGGCAAATGGTTTCCATTATCTGATCCGACATTCCATTTCACTCTTAATTTATCGGAAGCCAATGTAGGGCGGCGAGGACTGGGGCAATGTGACAATATCTACTGGAGCTGGTTTACAGTCTTGCTGCAGCATTCAGCAGGGGCAGACCATGTATACCAGGGGTGTCAAACCCAAATACAGAGTGGGCCAAAATGGAGAAATTGGTACAAGTCGAGGGCCGGAGATACCGGTCTGTGTTTCAACACCAGTTTACGATGCAGGGGTAGACATTAAGGGAAATTTGCCACCAGTGGCTTTTAAGAATCACTGGCCCCACAACTGTAACCACTGGCCCAGGTAATCAATCCCCATAGTCTGCAAAAAAGACCACCATTTATTAATGCATTAAATGCATTCAAGTTAACAGCACTCTTTTCAGGGGGTCAAAACAGCAGGTGTTCACGTCTCATAGAGCGCCACAGAGTAAGAGATCTCTATAACTAATGGCATAAGTATTAGCTTGCTCCGCTCACGCATATGTAAGCCATGGCCTACTTGTGTGTGAGCGGAGGCCAGTTTAGGTGACTATGTAATGGTGAGGTGGTGATTAACCCTATAATTACCAATGACGTAATTGAGGTAATTTACATGCAAATCCAAGCCTCCCACTGACGTAATTGACGTATTGTGTGTTTTCTGGGCTGGTTCTGGCTGTTCTAATGTCCTGGGGTGTAGTGGGGGCCCTCCGCCAGCAGAGGGAGCCCTCCCCCAACTTGTCACAAAGTCTCATGTAGTTGTGTTCATTACATTGGACCCTTATAGATCTCTAACTAGCCCTAACAAAAACAACAACAAACAAAGCAACAAAGGGATTGTTTTTACCTTACCTTATGTGTCTCCAAATAACAGCACAAAAGATCAAAAACATGTAAAAAAGATTGCCAATAGATCCAAAGGTAAATAAATCCAATAATTTGTATCAGGACTCCCATGCTGATGACAGGCTGCAAGCCACAGCCATGGCTTTACAGCTGGGAACACAATGTACCATTCTGTGTTTGCAGTGTTGCCAACTTCCAAAATACACTAGTGACACTTCCAAAATGCACTAGAAGGAGCTAGGGCAGTGGTTTTCAAACAAACTCACCAGCAAAAAAAACACTCGTTTTTCAAAAAAGTACTAGTTTTTCAATAATTTTGGTGCTTGGGTGGTCTGAAAAAAAGCTAAATATAGTGACAAATGCGCCAAGTTGGCGAAGTATTAGCCCTGGACCTGACGAAGAACCTACTTCCACGGAGGTAAAAGCAGCAGACATCATGCCGGACACCCGGCCTGCAGTCCAATGTAAGACAATGAAATCAGTGCTAGCCGTTTCAGGTGGTGAGGAGGCAGGTGAGGCAGACTTCTCAAACAATCTCTCGCTTGACAGTACGGGAGTGAATTTAGATGCCAGATCTGTGGCAGAAAAGCCTGTTGCAAGTTCCAGCCCTGTGCTTCACAAAGTTCCCCCACAAGCATCAACAGCTCCCAGTAAGGCAGTACAGAAAGCTGTAAGCCCTCAACTTGAAGGCAAGAAGGGAGGAGACGGAGCCCAACTGTTTGTGGGAAACATCCCTGACGCCGTGGAAGAGGCCGAGCTCAAGGAGTTCTTTGAGCAGTATGGGACTGTCCTGGCAGTCAGAATCAAGCTTGCTAAGGACGGCAAATCAAACTTTGGATTCGTAGAGTTCAAAGATTATGCGCTGATACAGAGGACCATCAACAGGTGCATTATGAACAGGCGTGTTAAGTTCCGTTCTAGGGTGTACCTCAACGTGGAGGAGACGTACTCGGCGCGCTTAAACAGGGCCGCCGGATTAGCTGCCAGTCCTCACGTCAGGGGGGAGACTTCACCAGATTCAAAGACGGTCGTCAGTGGTAGGAAATTGTCTCCCACAGGGATTTTAGACAAGACCTCGGCGACGCACGCCCAGCATCACCAACTGTTTGTTGGGAACATCCATCATAAGGTGAACGAGGCTGAGCTCAAGAAGTACTTTGAGACATACGGGACAGTCGTAAGTCTCGTGATCAAAAAAGGCACACAGAAAACCAACTTTGGCTTTTTGACACTCAATGATTCAGAAACTGTAAAGAAGATACTTTGCAGCAGGCCCGTAAAATTTCCTAATAACTGGCTCCTCAATGTCCAGGAAATTAAGAATGCCGCCCCAGTTCCCCACAAATGCACAAAGATTGTGAGGCCTGAACCTGAAGCAGTGGCTCAGAAGATCAAGAAGCCTAGCTCTAATCCGTTGAAATCAGTCCCCTCAGCTCCAGTGGAAAACATCCCAGTAAAGTCTGTGGTTGGACAGATGGAAGGTAGGCTTGCCTCTGAGGTGGACATGCTCCAGTCTACTGACGACAGTGAGGGAGACTGGACCGTGGTCAGGAGAAAAAAGAGGCAAACATCCAGGTAAAACCTCTGAGGGCGAAGGGCCAAGCAACATAATGGAATGTCAGAACAGGTCAGCTACTCCAGGTGCCATAAAACAACACAAACTTCCATAGTTAACTCTGACCTACAGTCGCAACCAAAAAAAAACAATGATAATACATTTTAAAAATCACACCTGTGTGAAGTGAGGGACACTCTTATTATGTTACAACATTGATTACATGTTGATGTTAGTTCTTTTCATTGTCAGTGACATTTTTAAAACGAACATGGTTGAAAAACAAACATTAATCTAAAAAAAAAAAAAAAAAAAAAACAGAAAATATTTGGCTTAAAGGGACATTCCTCTTTCAAAAAAACCCTTTGTCATTTTATGGTCTACAAATTCTCAGGTGAATGCGCCAGACACTGTTTGGTGTGTTCACATTAGACTGAGTAGACCATAAAATGACCAAAAGTTTTTTTGAAAGTGGAATATCGATTTAATGTGTGTTTTTCAACCATGTTTGTTTTAAACTGCATGGACCATGAAGACAAAATTGACGTTTGTTCTGTTGCTAACACAAACATGAAATATGATAAGAGAACCTCTCACGTCACACAGGTGTGCCTACAGCCTCTAGACAGACAGACAGACAGACAGACAGACAGAGAAAAAAAAAGTGAGGGGCGCTTGTATCATCACATTTCACATTAGATAGACAATCCTCTCCACCAATACTTTTTTTGTAAAACATTGTTTTTTTTTTATACACTGTATATAAATGTCACACATTTTTCCACTGCATACGCCTGGCTTTGTTGACATATTTTGAAGAGATTTTGAATGTCTGGTTCCAAAAATGAGACAGTGTATGAGGTGTTTATCCCTTTGCTAATGGCACAAACACACAAAGCTGGACGTAGGAGGGGCTAGTGCTACTCGGCAAAAATATTGTCATTTTCAAGTTGAAATAATTATTAAGCTTGACAATAATATAACAATAACATTGAAGATTTTCTTGTCTTTTTTGGCAAATGGTTTCCATTATCTGATCCGACATTCCATTTCACTCTTAATTTATCGGAAGCCAATGTAGGGCGGCGAGGACTGGGGCAATGTGACAATATCTACTGGAGCTGGTTTACAGTCTTGCTGCAGCATTCAGCAGGGGCAGACCATGTATACCAGGGGTGTAAAACCCAAATACAGAGTGGGCCAAAATGGAAAAATTGGTACAAGTCTAGGGCCGGAGATACCGGTCTGTGTTTCAACACCAGTTTACGATGCAGGGGTAGACATTAAGGGAAATTTCCCACCAGTGGCTTTTAAGAATCACTGGCCCCACAACTGTAACCACTGGCCCAGGTAATCAATCCCCATAGTCTGCAAAAAAGACCACCATTTATTAATGCATTAAATGCATTCAAGTTAACAGCACTCTTTTCAGGGGGTCAAAACAGCAGGTGTTCACGTCTCATAGAGCGCCACAGAGTAAGAGATCTCTATAACTAATGGCATAAGTATTAGCTTGCTCCGCTCACGCATATGTAAGCCATGGCCTACTTGTGTGTGAGCGGAGGCCAGTTTAGGTGACTATGTAATGGTGAGGTGGTGATTAACCCTATAATTACCAATGACGTAATTGAGGTAATTTACATGCAAATCCAAGCCTCCCACTGACGTAATTGACGTATTGTGTGTTTTCTGGGCTGGTTCTGGCTGTTCTAATGTCCTGGGGTGTAGTGGGGGCCCTCCGCCAGCAGAGGGAGCCCTCCCCCAACTTGTCACAAAGTCTCATGTAGTTGTGTTCATTACATTGGACCCTTATAGATCTCTAACTAGCCCTAACAAAAACAACAACAAACAAAGCAACAAAGGGATTGTTTTTACCTTACCTTATGTGTCTCCAAATAACAGCACAAAAGATCAAAAACATGTAAAAAAGATTGCCAATAGATCCAAAGGTAAATAAATCCAATAATTTGTATCAGGACTCCCATGCTGATGACAGGCTGCAAGCCACAGCCATGGCTTTACAGCTGGGAACACAATGTACCATTCTGTGTTTGCAGTGTTGCCAACTTCCAAAATACACTAGTGACACTTCCAAAATGCACTAGAAGGAGCTAGGGCAGTGGTTTTCAAACAAACTCACCAGCAAAAAAACACTCGTTTTTCAAAAAAGTACTAGTTTTTCAATAATTTTGGTGCTTGGGTGGTCTGAAAAAAAGCTAAATATAGTGACAAATGCGCCAAGTTGGCGATACTGGTTGCCAGGTGTTTGGAGAGAAATAAGCAACCAGGTTTCATAATAATAAACTACTTTACACATAGTGCATGAAAAAGTTCAAATACATCAGAAAATAACAGTTCTGCAAGCTCACAACACGTTGTGAAGTGTTGTGAGGAAAATAAATGAAAAAAATAATAATAATGTTAATCCTTGAGAATAATAAAATAAAATATACATATTTCTTTTTTTCTGGGGAAAGTGGAGACTTGCAGGGTTAAAATGAGACATTTGTGACATGTGTGGTCATATCACACATTTTATTTATATATTTTATATGGACATTCAAATATGTACTTTATTAGGGTATTTAGCTGGTCTGGCTACAGTATTAAGCCTAATTATGCTGGTAGGGAAAGGGTTAATGGATCGCTATAAGCATCTCTTTGGATCTCTATAAGTATCTCTCACGACCAACGATGGCTGACGACAAACCGATCGCTTGACATGGCCTACTTGTGCGCAATACACAAGTTGGGACTTGACTGAGTGCAGACGTAGTTACTTTATAAACTCTATTTACAGTATTTGGAGTATTATTCCAAAGCATTATTCAGCTCAATATACATTTTGTTCGGCCATAGCTCACAATGCATCGATGGGGGTTGCATTGTGAGAACTGACTTGCAATACAGAGCATGCCACCAGTGAATGACGCCATGTCCTACAATATAGGCAATCAAACATGGTCACACTTAGCGTAAAAGTAAAAAAGCGATCTGATCACTCAAAAAGTTAAAACTTTAGAAATGATGAGGAGAGCGTGCGTAAAGTCTCATAATTTATTAAGCATAAAGCAGCCAACATGCTTCGACTCAGATGAGTCTTCTTCAGGGCTAGTATGCATCACACAAACCAACATGGACCATAACATGGTCCTCTATATTCATGGACCATGTTGGTTTGTGTGATGCATGCTAGCCCTGAAGAAGACTCATCTGAGTCGAAAACATGTTGGCTGCTTTATTTACTTTTACTTTTACATTTTAGTCCCTTTTGATCTTTGTAGCACCTTTATATATTCAAACCTTTTAAACTACATCTCCATCGAGCACCTGGTTTTCGTTCTTTTTTGACATGGTCACACTTAGCCTTTCCATCTGCATGCGTGTGGAGCATACATGTTTCCAAAGCACCCCAACCCCCTCACCTACCACAGCCGGCGAGCTGGCATGCTGCCAACGTGGCACGAGGAAAGGTAAACATGTCAGTCAGTGTTGCCAACTTGGCGCATTTGACGCTATATTTAGCTTTTTCCAGACCCCGTCCCCCCCAGCGCCAAAAATAGTGAAGAACTCCTGGCGGAAAATTTAGTGCTTTTTTTGAAGGTGAGTTGGAGCGAGCTTGGTTGACAGGCGTCGGAGATAAAACCCTTGTTTTTCACCATTTTTCCTCTAATGATAGAGTCCTCCTTCCTTCCTAGAAAGGACCATTGGTAACCAAATGAACCCTTATAGATCTGTAACTCTTGAGAGCGTAAAATGAAACAATTTTACGCTCTCGAGAGTTAAATTATATTTAAACATCTGGATTACATAATTTTCAAGAATCTACATATTTAGAAAATGCAAAAGAATTGTCATTTTGACCAGCATTTTTCCAGTTATTTCTCCTCAATTAGTCCGAGAGACTAAACTCAACATCAAATGGTGGTCCTCCATGGCTAAAATGCAGAATAATTACTGGGCCCTGGTATGAAAATGTTTGAAAACCACTAACCAACACTGGTCACAGTGCATCTGTTGCCCAAGTGCCGATGCAGCGACACACAGAGCTGTGTAGCAATGGGTGAGAGTCAATAAGGCCGATGTGAGCCGCATGCAGCTTGGAATCTGATTTGTTTAAATGAGTCATGTTACCTGTTAGACCAATCGGATTTCTATCTTGAAGTGACTCAGTCAGAACTGATTCAGGCTAGATTCGGCAGCCAGTATAAATCAGTATTGGTACTGTATAGGTCAACGGTGGGCAATTATTTTTCCCATGGGGCCAAATAAGGTACAGAAAATGTTTTGGAAACCTCGGAATTCGGTATCCACTTGCGATGGCCTTACTTGCGTGAAGGCGCAAGTTAGGCCATCGGTGCGGGGGGGTGCGCGGTCGGTCGTCCCCAGTGTTGGGTATCGTTACTTTATAAACTAACGACGTTAGGTTATTGGACTACTGCCCCCTAAAACTAATCTCGTTAAGTTACAAGTTACTTTCTATAAAAAGTAACGTAATAGATTATTTTCCGTTCCTGAACACAATTAAAATACTCCTTTTCTCTTTGTTTTTAATGTATGCACAATTTAGTTGCATTGTATTACCAGTACATGAGTCGCACTCCACGTTGCGCACATGAACCACCACCACCAACAACGACAACAACAAGTGTCCTGACACCATGTCACCCACTATGAACTAGGTTGCTACAAAGTAGGCTATGCATCTCAGATGCACAGTAAGCCTACAGACAATATTATGTTGTACGCGGTACAACCAGTCCTCTCCACACTGCGCGATGACAACACAACCAGCTCTGCAGGTCAGGCTGCAGACCTGCAGGCTTCTCAATCTCTTCCCATCGTAACCCAGCCTATGAACAAGACAGTAGTATAAGACAAGGCACGGCGGCCAAACAATGAATTAAACATTACTCACCTAATAACGCAGCCAGAGTTTATAGCCGATTCCCAATCGAGAGTGCGCGTGTTAATCCAAAAGTTAATCCAAAGCGTACAGCGTCATTGTTTACAAGACTTTTAGCAAGTCGCGCCTAGAGTAGCTGTGTCACTATGCAAGCAGCCAGCGGACTTCCTCTTCCTTTCAAAATAAAAGATTCATACTAGAGTATAACTAGACACTAGCTAGACAGTAGGTTTACTTTTATTTCTTAGGCGGACTTACAGGATGTGCAGACAGAAAATGTAAACTACGCACATCACTCACAGAAGGATGAAGCCACAACGCGCAGTCGGCTTATTCTACTCTAACAGAAGGAGGAATATAGACTACAACACCGGGCAATCTCAAGAAAATGAATTGCGACGAACTATAGTAACGAGTTACTTTTTTGGAAATGTAACTAAGTAACTAACTACTAAATTGCAAAAATAACTCGTTAGGTTACTCCGTTACTAATAAAAGTAATCTGATTAGGTAACGTCGTTATTGATAACGGCGTTATCCCCATCGCGCGGTCGGTCGTCCCTTGGGGTAATCCAACTAGCTCAGTGGTTTTCAACCAGTTTTTCGGGGACTACCAGTGGTCCTTGAGAGGGTTCCAGGTGGTCCTCAGCTAAGTTGTTTAACCAGAAGTAACTCTTGAGAATGTAAAAATGAGAATGAAAAATGAAAGTCACATTTAAACATCTGAATTACTTGTTCAAGAATGTAAACATTTAGAGAATGTAGAAAAAATGTTATTTTGACCACGTTTTGCCAGTTATCTCTACTAAATTTTGGACACAAACTTGAACATTCTTGGTTTTGGGTCTGAGAGACTAAACTCAACATCAAATGGTGGTCCTCCGTGGCTAAAATGCAGAATAAACAGTGGGCCTTGCCATGAAAAAGGTTGAAAACTACTGCTCCAGTGCAATTATTATAAAACTTTAGTTGCTAGGGGACGGGCCATTTCAATGGGGGAGGGAGATGCATGGCCGGCGCATATTGATCTTGCTTGTTCTATGTTTTCCTTACAAAGTTTTGCATAAGTACAGTCCTTCAGTTACTGTACTTGCTTTACACCACTGGTGTACAAGATGAAGAGAACACTGCAGGGGCGGTTGGACCGGGAACAAAAATCAGCCTGAGAATTCAGTTGACAACGGCCCACGTATCTGTCAAAAAAAAAAAAAAAAAAAAAAAAGAAACGACACAAAATATTTTGAGCCGAAGCACGTCTTTGAAAGAAAAGAAAAAACATATTAAAGGACTCATAATGTAAACGTGATGATTAGAAAAGGAGCACACATCAACGTCAAACTTATCAAACAATACAGTACTATGAATACAAAACAATACAAAACACACTCCACCCCCTCTTCATCTCCACCCTCTTTCCTTCTCTCGCTCTCTCCATTTGTGTGTCCATGGCCCAGTAATGCACAGTTGAACTTATTATTTGTTGAATAAAATATGAGTAAAAAAAAGTCACATTTAAAAATGCACCAATGATAATGAAAAACAAAAAAATATATATGGCATGTGTTGATAATTCTGTAAAAAGGAGACTCAGTTTTGTGTGGGTGTCACACTCCTGAAATAATCGATCTACAAGCTCACAACACTGTAAATGAGCATATCGATCAGAAATTGGCAAAATCGGTATTGGTGGATATGACCCTGCAAATAATCATTACAGTAGCAGATACCGTAACCACGTTGTTGAAATCTGCATGGGCAGAAAAGGGTCAAAATGATCGCCTGTGGTACCGTGTGCAAATTCATATATTTTAATTTTAATGTACACTACAGTATGTAAATAAAGTGCACCCTGCAAGGCCCAATTTAACCCTGAGGGAGTGCACAAATTCAAAAAGTGCTGCTTTGTGCAAAATGATATAATTGTGAACGCAGTGAGCCATATGCTGCGAAAGCCAGGCAGAAATGTCTGATTGAGTGGGTGAGTAACACTATTTTAGGCTGCTCAACAGTATCACTTTAGGTTACGTAGTGCAGTTCTTATTGCTGCATTCCTTGGCCCCTCTTAAAGCTGCTTGCCGCAATATCTATAAATATGTTCTGTTACAATTCATGTACAAAGGACAGATATATCAATTACCATCTACCATACTGTAAGTTTCATAAACATGTGCAGACAAAGGATGTTCATAAAAATGCGATTTCACTGATCAGTTTTCAAAAGACCAATCAAAATATTAGAGGTTGGGATGGGAGGTGGGATGTGGCAGGTTTTCAACAGGTGGCACTAGCTACGCTTTAGAGAACATCAACGGTAGTTGCAGAAGTTGCCGTATTTACAGTTCCCAGCAAAACAAACCTGTTCAGTCCTCACTAGTGTCTTGATGATTTGATCATGATTTCAACAAACAAAGCAGTTATAGAAGTGTGCAAAGTGCACACGATTCCACCTTTTAACCTTTACAACAGCTTTGTGAGCACAAAGGGAGAAATGCAATGTTTCCGCAGGGTATATACCAGGGGTTGACACTAACACTTGCCCGCTTGCCCGGGGCAAGTAAAAAAAATGGTCGGGCAAGTGAAGACTGCTACCTGGTTGCCCGATCGGGCAAGTGTGCAACTTAGTGCTCTATAAGACAACACAAGATAAATTTGTCTTGAAGGCAGTCATTGCACTCTGCCTCTGTGTCTTTCCCTGCTTTCAAGCTATCCACAATTCCAGGCTGGATTTGGGAAACAAAACAGGCAAATTAACATAGACATCAAGATGACCTAATCTTCTACATTCTCTAGTTGTGTAGACCTGGGCTAATTAAGATGATGAATTTTAACTCTTGAGTTAATTTTTTTTACATTTTTACACTCTTGAGAGTGTAAAAATGAAACCAAATGGACCCGCAAGGGTCCATTTGGTTTCATTTTTATGTTCTCAAGAGTTACATCTGCAAAATGTACAATATATTTTTGGGGGGCAAATGACAATGAGCTGAGGGCAAGTAGAACCTGACCTCCGAGACCTTAGTGTCAACCCCTGTATACAGTATATTTTTTCGGGAGCACTGCGCACGATTGACTGAAAAACAAACCGGAAGTCCCACCTTTTGATAGTCTCTCTGTGGTACCATGTCTCCAGGCTTTGATTTTGCAGCGCAGCTGTAAGCCTGGAGACCGAGGCTATGGCCCATGGATCACTTGGAGTTCTTGTGGAGTTAGGCTATTTATAATCATGGTGTTACATACATTACGTAACATGGGTCTCCCTGTCTGTCACTGCACCATCCTTGGTAACCATGAGGATTCATTTTCAAGTTGGAATACACATTTTACCTAAGTCATTCAACACAGAAAGGACACTGACTCGCCACCCAGGGGCGTTTTTGCCATTAGGCAGACTAGGCAGTTGCCTAGGGCATCAACTGGATTTAAGGGAAAATCTTGCCTAGGGCTCCAAATTGCTTAGAAACGCCACCCCTTCAACAATGACAAATGGCGTCCTCGCCAGAGTGCATGGAGGGTAGCGAGGCATTTACAAGTGTAAACAGTGAGCATGGCGGGCCAGGCTGAGCCAGCAGCAGCTGAGGGACTTGGTCCTCAACTGAACCAAAAGACAGAACCAAGCACAAAATTAGTTGTCTTGCCTTGTGTTTACTGCAGGGGGTGAGGCAACTTTGGCATTGGAAAGGGCCACGCTCACTTCAGGGGGCCATACTGCATACATCAGGGGTGGGCAATTATTTTTCCCAAGGGCCCAAATGACATACCTAAAATATTGTGGAGGGCCAAGACTAAAGGCTGAACTAAAGTCTGCCTTTAATTTCGAGATAAAATTAAGAATAAGACCAACCATTTTGACACCAGAGCCCTCAATTTATTCAGTCTTTGAGCCACAGAGGAGGGACCTCCGTTTGATGACATTTTATCCCCACAGACCCAAAACTAAAGAATTCTTTTGCTTTTGTCTACAATACCAGGCTGATTCAGACGATGAATATTTTAACTCTTGAGAGTGTAAAAATGAAACCAAATGGACCCGCAAGGATCCATTTGGTTTCATTTTTACACTCTCAAAGAGTTACATCTGGTTAACCAACTTTCCATATTTAACTGGAACTCTCTCAAGGACCACTGATGGTCCCCGGGCCAATCAGACTCAGCCAAAGGGCCACATTTGGCCCCCAAGCCGCATAATTTCTAATTGGTATACATGCTCAATTAGATATGCAGATCTTCAAGCTCCAAATGTGTCACACTGTGGTGCTTTTTAAGCAAGTAGTTATGCTATTTGTGCTTTGTTTGAATTGAAATCCTGAATTGTGTTTTTGCTACATTGAATTGGGATCAATTTCACTGCATAGCTGCATATTCAATCACATTATGATCCATGATTTTGCCTGCAAATTCAAGCATTTTAGTCTCCATAATAAAGGATTCCTGTCCAACTTTTTGTGGAGGGTCTAATTACTAATATACACTGCACACTGAAGAAATTACAACGCCCCATATTTCCATGTTTAGAATTGACAAAATGTTTGTGCGTGCGTGTCAGACAGTGGGCACAGACGGACAGAGTTGACATTTCAATGGCCAGATAAAATGGCAGACTTCTGAGGCCAGACACACACGCAGAGGCCAGAAGTGAAGGCAGTGTGAAATCAAATAAACCACTGATCTCCATTCTACTAATGACTCAACAAAGTTAAATGTCATCAAAAGTATTTGAGACAAAAATAAGTCTGTTTAAAAGGAGCTGTAAGTTATGACATGCCTTGGCAAAGGCAGGGCCACCAATGACTTAGTTAGAGCCAATTTAGTCCCAAAAAAAAGTTTTTTTTTTTAAACCTTTTTTTTTACTGCCAAGCACAACATCTTGCTACTACAATGCGAGAGCGGCCCTGCCCGTTTATCCGTTCGCCTTTGTGGGGCTTCTCCTAAAAAACTACAATGTTTGCATGGATCTAACCATGCACAACACCTCCAGCACTGTTGTCTTCACAGCATAGGCTATATTTCATCCATGCAACTGCCATATTTACTGTACACTGTCCATTTATATGAAAATAATTTTGGTGCAGTGTCACACTCCCGGACTACAGAAATTGGCTCCATTCCTCTCGGACTAAGCCACTGTGACGTCAAAATCAGTGTTGCCAACCGCCAAAATCCAAAATGCACTAGAATGCGGTAGAGCAGGGGTGGTCCTTGAGAGGGTTCCAGGTGGTCCCCAGCTAAGTAGTTTAACCAGATGTAACTCTTGAGAACGTAACGTAAAATTGAAACCAAATGGACCCTTGCGGGTCCATTTGGTTTCTTTTACACTCTCAGGAGTTAAAATATTCATCATGTGAATTAGTCCAAATCTACACCACAATTAGAAGATTAATGGTCATGGAGAGAAGCAAAAGAAATCTTTACGTATGGGGTCTGTGGGGCCCCGTAGTGTCCTCAAATGGTGGTCCGAGGTTCAAATTCTGAATAAATGGTGGGCCCTGGGATGAAAAAGGTTGAAAACCACTGCGGTAGAGCATTGGATTTTGAACCATTTTCATCCCAGGGCCGACTGTTTATTCTGCATTTTAGGCACGGAGGACCACCCCTTGATGAGATTAGTCTCTCAGCCTAATTTAGGAGAAATAACTGACAAAATGTTCATCAAAATAGCAATTCTTCTACGTTTTCTAAATCTGTAGATTATTGAAAATTAGGTAATTCAGATGGTTAAATATGATTAAACTCTTGAGAGTGTAAAATGAAAACCAAACAGACCCGAAAGGGTCCATTTGGTTACCAATGGTCCTTTCTATCATAGCAGTAAAAATGGTGAAAAACAAGGGTTTTATCTCTGGCGCCAACCAATTTTGCCCCAACTCACAAGAAAAAAGCAAATATGATTTAACTCTTGAGAGTGTAAAATGAAACTAAATGGACCCAAAAGGGTCCATTTGGTTACCAATGGTCCTTTCTAGGAACGAAGCTAAATATAGCGACAAATGCGCCAAGTTGGCAACACTGCACACTGTGCTTATGATTCTGCCTCCGCACGCAGACCCAACCCCCTTCTGGCTTTGCTAGCCAGTCCATACAACTTTACGTAGTGCTGCTCATGTGCTCGATGCGATGAAACTCCTCACCATTTCTCTTATAATCAACAACACGCCCTGCAGAAGATGGACGTTACTTGCTCTTTCTGGTAGCCGCAAAAACCAAGCGGATGCATCTTACAGCCGCTGCTCTTAGTGTTGGATATATACGACTAACGCAGCCCTATGGACACGGCTGCCTGTCCTACAACCAGCACCACGCCGATGATGACACACGGATCACAACACCACACCGAAAACCACACAGCGTCTCGCTCAGCGTTAGCGTCTCAGTCGCTACAGACACAGAAACCAACAAGCCATTGTAAATTGCTTGCCAAAACACAAAAACCTCACGATTCTTTCCACATTGTTTCACATGCAACATGTTGCACATGCACGCACGTACGCGCTGTCCGCGTATATTAACATTTACACTGTCCATCTGCACAACAACAATGTCTCTTTTTAATTGCATGCATCATATTATTAACCACGCGCGCAGTGTGTGACTGTGTGTATTAATATCTTTGCATAGCAGTAGTAATCATAACAATATATACGTTTAGTTGGATAGTAGCTACATTTCATGACAACATACAAACATTTACATTCCAAGGACCCCCCCAATGGACCCTATAAGAGAGCATTTTAGAACTCTCCCAGTCTTCATTTTAATCGCAAGGACCCCCAGTTTAACATGAATTAGCCTACACAGACCCCCACAATGGTCCCTATAAGAGAACATTTTAAAGCTCTTGCAGTGTTCATTTTAATTGCAAGGACCCCCAGTTGACATGAATTTGCCTACACACACACACCCAATTTAATGCCAATTCTCTTTCTGTGACCCTCAATTTATATTGTTCAACCACTGTTAATGTAACTCTGATTGTGTACAACACCTCTAGCGGGTCCATTTGGTTCCATTTGTACACTGAGTTACAGACCCAAGGGCCCATTTGGTTCCTATCACTATCTCAACTTTAGGTATCCCCACGGGTGTAATGGAGGGGGGATGCGGGGGACGGCGCCCCCCTTCTCTCACATCTAGAATATTTTTTGGGGAAAGATGTTTTTTGGACATTTACTTTTATTGATACAATTAGCATTGTAAACCATATTTCTCAATATGTTATACTGTGTGCAGCATATTGTGTATCTGTGTCTTTTTAACCCTTTCAGGCCGGGAATCCATATTTGGATTCTGTACAGTATGTACATTATTCCATAATTAACTTTATTTGTTGCTGAAATATAAATATTTCAGGTATTTCAAAAACCTTAGGTCAGGCCTAAATGGGTAGTGTGTATGTTTGCATTGCGCAGGTACACACAAATGCATGTGCGCGTGGCACATGTCTTAAGAGGCTTCCCCCCACTTCTAAGTCCCACTACGACACTGGGGGTATGTTCGGAAATACAAACTGCGAGTGCATTGAGTTGATTTGGGTTAGTGGGCGGAGACCTCACCGAGTGCATTGAGTGAGCCTGATTTACGAACGAGCAGTAAAAACCGACAACACACCTCACTCAAAAATGGTGAGAATCACTGCCAGAGCCATATAAATCCTCTCTTATGGGGGTCCCCCTGGAAAGTATTTTCAAATGGGGGTCCGCATGCATTTATTTGATAAATGTGCAGGTCCTTGACAGACATGGAAAAGTTGGGGGACCACAGTACAGTGCTTAGCCATAGCCTAGCTTCCTAGCTCACAACATTTGCATTGCTTTTCATTGAACGGGAGCGCTCGAGACACAGCTGTGACACAATCATACCTTCCACACCGGCCAACCCCGTCTCCAGCGTAGGTTTGCTCAGTGCGTGCACCAAATGCCCCAAATACACCAGGTGCGTTTAGGGTGTATTTCCGAACGCACCCTGGGTATCCCTCAACTACGGGGCCATACTATAGGATGCCACCATTGATGTGTGTGACTGTGTAATGTCATATGGTGCATGTCCAACTATCACCACATTGTAAAGGCACAAACACACTGCCCTCTGCCTTATACCTGTACATTGGCGTTTCCAATTTTCACTTGAGTCCACTGCTATACAAACAGTTCCAACTATGTCTCATTCTTTGTAAGGCTTTATGTTGCACAGACCTTTGCCTATACATGTATTACCACTGTCCCCATCCATATTCCATGTATCCTCATTACTGCTGCATTATATACCTCCCTGTTCATGATCGTAATCTTTTGTAAGAATTTCATGTTACTCACAACTATTAGAATTCCTCTTAGTATGACCAAAATTACATTGCCTATGACGAAAGATGCAGTGTTGCAAAGTGTCCAAAAAAATGAACATTTTCAAAATTGGGGTGAACGCAAGTCGCCTGTTGCCCTAATGGCGCAGACCCTAGGCGTGAGGCCCGCGCAGCGGGCCTCATGTCTAGTCACAACAATCACATTGCATTGCCTCCAGTGCTTTTCAGTGCTTCGCTCTTTGCAAACGTATGAATACTAGTGCAGGTTGCTAGCAGACAGATACGGCCAGAGATGAACTATAAGTGAGATTTTCGCCCTAGGGTGCAGTTGGTACCTCAATGTTGTCCTGATTTAGAAGATCAGATTTTTTGCCTTTTTTGGTCAAAACAAGCTACAGTTATATTCAATATACAGTATACGTAAGTAAAGAACCACTTGTATTTCCGAAATCCTCTTAACTTGAAAGCCAATGCTGGTCCACTGTTGTTTTCTGGAAAGATGCAACCTGGTCGCTATTGGATGCGACCCGGTCGTGGTGTTGTCTGTAGTCGCTTTTTCCCTTGCTATTTTTCTGCTTCATATTTATATTTTCTGTTCTTCTTTTTTGCATCCAAAAAGAAAAACATTTAAGGATCTATTAAATCTTGCTGACCCGGAGGGCAGGAATCCTAGTGTTTTTTGAGCAAACAGGAACTTCTTAGTGATTCTGATGGCTATAAAAATATAATATGAATGTTCCTAACAGCGGGCCGTGACTAGACTCTGAACAACCATGCTGTGTCCCGTTGAGTCAATTAAAATGTTTTGTCAATAATGACACTTCAATAGAACATTAGTGAAATTACATTTCCTGGGACCTGCGTTGAAGACCTAGTAAAATTAAGAACTGTTCTTCACGCCATTACAGCATATACGTGGTCATCATGTACACAGAATACAATAGCCGCCAAAACAATGGGTAGATTTCAATTTCCATTTTTATATCAAAAGTCCATAAAAGAGGCAATTTGGATGAACAAGGTTTCCACCAGACAGAGATGAGAGCCCCTGCCTCCAAAAATGATTATTATTTAGTATGCCGCCCATGGTTTGTTGTAAGCCTGTAGTGAGCTTATAATGAGTTGCTATTTTCCAAAACAACATAGAGAAGATGTGAGACATTTTGTCAAAAACACAAATCTAATTGTGAGATTTATGTGACATTATGCCACACAGATTCCAATTAGGTAGAGGAAGAACTGCCACATCTGGTTGTTATAGCGCCACCACAAGGCCAATTTTGGTAAAACACATTTCTGTGCATTATTGACAGAATTTAACCACTCATATTAATCTACACCATTTACAAAAATTGTCCTGTTATAGCGCTAACAACATGTGGATTTCAGAAAAAAAAAAAAACAAAATGTCTAAAAATCATCCGATTATAAGAAAACTCTTTAGACAATTTTTTTTTGACAAAACATTTTTGACAAAAAGAAACAATTCTATGCTCCTGGTGGAGACCTGTGCCCAGAATGGCACTTTCTTCTCAGTTAGTGTGCCAATCAGCAAACGCATAAGCATAGAATCTATGAAGAAGCTATGAATAGCCTGCTTATGCTGCTCGATCCCGTATGAGAAATGCTTTAGAGTATGTTTGATTGCACCATTTTTGCCTGTGGCAACACTGTGACCCAGATACATTAAATACATCAAAGACATATTCTGGATGAAAAAATAAAAATAAAAATCAGCCGACTGTCACTCTGAAATGCACGTCCATATCTTGTTCTGAAATTAAATCCAGCCAATAGCTTGCACGGCAGCAATTAATCAAATGAATGATATTCACACTCAGAGGCCTTTTGGGACAGCATTCTGCAAGGGTCCAAATGGACGCGCAAGGGTCCATTTGGTTTCATTTTACACTCCAAAGAGTTAAAATGTTCATCAAGTATACACAACTAGAGAATGTAGAAGATTAATGGTCATTTTCATCTGTATGTTTGACCGTTTTGTTTCCCAAATCCAGCCTGGAATTTTGGACAAAAGCAAAATAAATCTTTAGCTTTGGGCCTGTGGGGCTAAAATGACAAAAAGTGGTCCGTGGCTCTAAATAAATAGTGGGCCCTGGCATCAAAAAGGTTGAAAACCACTGCTTTATACTACAGAGGGTATTGAGAGGCAACTTTTTTATGATTTTTATTTTAATTTTTTAAAATTCATGCTGGAGCTCCTCAAAGTAAAAACCCACAGTTGAGACCAGGCACGGATGTAACATTCTCAATTGGGGGGGCAGGGGAAAAAAATGGTATGGGTGTGGCTTCATCGCCGAATGAAATGAACGATGAAATGCTGTTGGTTTAGTGGTGACACAGCTGTAGTAGCAGTAGTAGTGTTTCAAATCATTTTTAAATATAACCACTTTAATTTTAAATATCTTTGGGTTGTTTTGCATGCCATCATGTTTGGTGGGGCAGTCTGGGCATTTAGGGGGGCATTGACCCCCCCCCCATGCCCATGCCTAGATCTGCCCCTGGTTGAGACCTGGTGCTGATGACTTCTTCCTACTTGGCGCTTCTTCCACTAGCGAGGGTGCATGGAGAAGAGAAGATGCCTTTGATTTCATCATAAAGCAGCACTCATCGGAATAGAGGCGGAGTGGCAAACTTCAAAGAAGACACGCTCCCAGCAGCTGTGGCTTATCTGGTGCATGGCACACTCCATAAAGCAGGGCTCTTCAATGTTCTTTGTTTTCTTTCTTTTATTGTTCTCCTGGCCAAGGACCCCTATAGCCGAGACCCCCTTTTTCCCAGTGATTTGACAGATAGCTCCAACCATAGTTTGCCCTCAACTTACAGGGCTTGACACTAACACTTGCCCGGGGCAAATAAAAAAAAATGGTTGGGCAAGTGAAGAATGCTACCTGGTTGCCCGATTGGGCAAGTGTGCAACTTAGTGCACTATAACACAACACAAGATAAATTTGTCTTGAGCTCTACCTCTGTGTCTTTCACTGCTTTCTAGCTATCCACAATTCCAGGCTGGATTTGGGAAACAAAACAGGCAAATTAACATACACATCAAAATGACCTAATCTTCTACATTCTGTAGTTGTGCAGACTTAATTAAGATGATGAATTTTAACTCTTGAGAGTGTAAAAATGAAACCAAATGGACCCGCAACTGCCGCAAGGGTCCATTTGGTTTCATTTTTACGTTCTCAAGAGTTAAAATTCATCTGCAAAATTAATGTTAAAATTCATTTGCAAAATTTACAATATATTTTTGGGGGGCAAGTGACCATGAGCTGAGGGCAAGTAGAACCTGACTTGCACTTGCCCGATGGGCAAGTGCCTCCGAGACCTTAGTGTCAACCCCTAACTTAGTACAACTGACCTTTGGCCCTCTAGAAGGGGTCACCTGTCATGAGGTCAATTGTTCAAAAAATACTAATCCCATTTCTAACCCTACGCCTAAACATAAACACAAGCAGGGGAGCAGAGAATTAGTCTACGGACTCTGAGTTAATGGCATGTTTATCTCTGGAACCCCATTTATATAGTAAAACCAAAACTCTTAACAGCGTATGAATCTGTACACTTTCAGACTTAAAGGAGAACTCCCCCATTTTCAACATTTTAATATGTCATTAATATGAGAGATGTTGTGTGGACATGATAAAAAAAAAGTTCCCAATTCTGTATTTCCTAAAAATGGAGGTCTGAAAAAATCATGGTAACATGGTGAAATACATCTGATGACATCATCAAGATGTATTTCACCATGTTAATGATTTTTCTTTCAGACTCTTTTTTTGAATCCTCTCAGGATTTTTTTTTTGAAAATGGGTGGAATTCCCCTTTTAAGAGCCAGAAGCATCTGTTCTAAACTATTATTTAGCTGGGGAACTCCCTGGAACTTCCTTGTGGGTCCCCGAACCCCACTTTGGGAATGACTGTCAACATGCTATTAATTGAACAACTCTCTCACTCCATTGTGCAGTCTTGTACACAGCTGTGTCATTGTGGTGGCTCCCAGACAGCCAGGTCATTCTATCTATATTCATGGGCCATTCTGTTCTACAATGGCCGTGCACAAAAGGTAGCGAAAATAACACTTGCACACACGCACGCACGCACCCCCCCCCACACACACACACACACACGCATATCATTGATTTATGTCCACATAAGGGATGCAATACAAGGACACAATTATATACAAGGTGCTGTACAGAATGCAGTCAGTAAATCCCGGAAAAATCCACACACGCACCCTCCAGGTTTACAAGTTTGTATTAGCAAAGAGAAGAGTTCAGGATTTACAGAGTACATAGTTTAGGTTATGGCTTATGGGTTAAGGGTTATGGGTATTCTTTACACCAGGGAGCATTCTCAGTGCAACTAATGCTTGGTTTGACATGTCACATGATATTATAGAATGTAAGTAGCCTTGCCAGGCCATGATGTCAGGGGCCCGGCTGAGCCATTGAGGCCCATATAGGTAGGTCAAGAGCCTATCTCTTGTTTCTGTAGCGTGAGGCAGCTTGATGTACAAGTACACCCCCTGGACATGACGCTAGTATATCGCAGAGACTTACCCCCAATCCAGCCCTTGGTGCTGAGTGCCAAGCAGGGACGCATTGGGTCCCATTTTTCCCGATTTTTTCTTTGGTATGACCCGGCCGGGAATCGAACCCCGACCTCCCAGTCTTAGGGCGGACACTAACCTGGTACATGATATTATCATGAAAGAAATCTTTAATTTTGGGTTCTGTGGGGTGAAAATGTTGTCAAATGGTGAAGTGTAGCTCAAATGCTGAATAAATAGTGGGCCCTGGGATCAAAAAGGTTGAAAACCACTGCTCTAACATGAAGCTTGTTGTCTGATGCGGCTTATAGTCAGGTGCGTCACCAGGGGGGTGACGTCTGATTGGGGCAAAAGTAGGCCTATGTTTTTGTCTTGTCATTGACTTTCATGGATACAATTAGGTATTGTAAATCTTTCTCAATATGCTACACTTGTTTTAATAGCGTGTCTGTGTGTTGCGCAGGTGCGCATGCAAATGCAAGTGTGCATGCACGTGTGGGGGAATTCCACTCTCATTTTCAATATTTTACTATTGTTAATATACCTTAGAGATGTTGTGTGGACATGGTAAAAAAAAAGTTCCCTCATTCTGTGTTTCCTAGAAATGGAGGTCTGAAAAAAAATCATTAGCGTAGTGAAATACATCTTGATGACATCATCAAGATGTGTTTCACCATGTTATTGAGTTTCCTTTTTTTCTGAGAGTGTACAAATGGAACCAAATGAACCAGCTAGGGGCCATTTGGTTCACATTTGTACAAAAATTGAAAATGGGTGGAATTCCCCCAATTCTAAAAAAGTCCCACTACAACACTGGACGCCACTAATTCGGCCCTGTCCTGACCGTGCTTACTGGGATGAGTGTGAACACCGTTGTCACAACAGCGTGACAACTCCATTTGCATAACGACATTTAAAGCGCCTGTCGTTTCTAGATAATGGCTTTGGCACCTGCCACACACTGGACATGGAATGACCTTTTAATTGTGTTTCACTTATGGGCCATATTCTGCCATGCATGTTCATGGCGAAGACGTGCCTCGACTTTCAGGTTTTTTTCTCTCCCGTTCCTCTTCCAGAGAGTTGCAATCAGTGCATTGCGGTAATATTGATCTACAACAGGGGTGTCAAACTCAGATACAGAGTGGGCCAAAATTTAAAACTAAACAAAGCCGCGGGCCAAGTTTGAACAAACTAACCTTTTAAAGGGAAAAAATGGGTCTGAAAGAGAAATCATTAACATGGTGAAATACATCTTGGTGATGTCATCAGATGTATTTCACCATGTTAATGATTTTTTCAGACCTCCATTTTTAGGAAATGCAGAATTGGGGGAACTTTTTTTTTATCATGTCCACACAACATCTCTAAGGTATATTAATGACATATTAAAATGTTGAAAAAGGGTGGTCTTCCCCTTTAATTTGATAATGTCTCAAGGGCCAAATGAAATTACACGGCGGGCCAGAGTTTGACACCCATGATCTACAAGTTCACTACATGTGCACCACGTTTTTGCACTAGGTAATATAATGCTCACGCCAATACTATTTACTGTAGTAAAACTTGCAGGCATTTTACCAACATCATTTCTACACTGTGATATTACTGCTGTTGCTATTGTGGTTTGTGTCTTGCACCACTAGTGACTTTTTTATGAGCTCAGTCAATGCACGCTTGGGAAATCACCGGCAGCAGCATAACAATGCCAAACTTTTATTTGTCAAAGAATAGTTTGTGGTCCATTTTTTAATCTCCCTGTGAAGTTAATACATGTCCCAGGCCACAGTTTGGAAGGAGCAGGTTGTGTTAGATCAGCTCTGAGGTGAGATCACTCCGGGCTCATAGCACTTTGTTGACAATAAAAGTCAGGATCCGACATATTGCGTAACGCCATGTCCCTATAAATTATTTTCATTTCCTTCCCCTCTGACAAGCTGTCAGAACATGGGGTTTTAGCACACCGCATGGACATGAATTAAGGTTAGAGCCCGCCATGATTTGAAAAAATGACACCCATGTGAAGTGAGAAGTGAGGGCTGCTCTTATCATAGTACATCATCATACGTACATCATTTCATTAAGGCCAATCAGAATTTGCATTTGTTTTACAAACCCCTAAAATTGTCTGTGTCTGCCATTGACATTTAATGTTTATATTAGGACAAAGTTTATGTTTACACATGCACACACAAAAAAAATCTGTACATAGGAGGGGCTACCCCCTCCTAAACCCTCCTATGCCGGGCCCTGGAGGACTTCTACGGCAAGGAGCCGCGGAGCAGCAGCCCCGACCTGGGCCGCAATCACAAGCTAATGTATGTCCTTTAAAGCCTCAATAACTGGTGGTAATAGCAAATATTCAAACGAGAACTTTTAAGTCTTCATAGAATCTCATTAATAACATGAACTGCACTTAAATTACTTCTAAATGTGCACCATGTGTGTACGGTTAGTTACATTGACTGATTGTTTTAAGAAATCAGAAAATGTTTCAGCCAAAGTTCAGGGACCACAATAGTTTATCTTGGTAAACACAAATTGACAAAGCAATGGTTCAGAGGTAACATGGTGTTGGAGACAGTAATCTAGCCCAGAGCAGTGGTTTTCAACCTATTTCATATAAATGCCCATGATTTATAGGCCTTTGAGGCACAGACCATCACCTGGTCGCAAAAAGGTCCAGACCACTTAATTACTAGTTGCGACCAGGTCTTCTGGTCACGTTTGGCTAGAGACCAGGTCGTGACCAGTTGCTTACCAGTCGCGACCGGGTTGACGAACATGCACTGCTCCATGCTTGCGGTCATTTTACACTTTAAAAAGTTTAACTGCTGGCCCATTTGGCCCATTTTAGTAAGGGAAATAACTGAAAATCTGGGAATAAATTTGTTACCAAGCAAACTCTTCACCAATGTGTTTCTAAAGGTGTCTAATAACATCTCCTAAAAAGTTGAAATTCAACTCCTGTGGGAAACCTAATAAAAAACTGCACAAAGTTGGTGTACCAATAGGCGATTTTCTAAAATTCGGAAATGTTTAATTTGGCCTTAAGTTACTTGTGAGGAGTCAAACTAGGGGTTTTTCATCATTCTGAGTTCATTTATAGCATTTGTTTTTCACTACAACCATTCCTTAGTGGAAAAACTGGCCCACACCTCATTACATTTACATAAACTTGTATTTTATTACAATTTGTTTAACATTAGTCAGAGCAAACAGTGATTCCATCCTGTGGAATGCTTTATGAGTCAATGTGTGAATATACATCCTCAACAGTGTTGGGCAGTAACTAATTACTGAAATATTATTACTTTTTCCAGCAAGTAAAGATATTACTCTGCCAAAATGTGTAATAAGTAATATGTTACTCTGTCAAAACATGTCTAGTTACTCTTACTCTCTTTTACTACTTTTGAGCTTGTTGTTGCATGTGAAAATAGAACAGATTTACAAGGTAGCAACAGATAATAACAGAGATCCATGGTAGTTAGTAGATCCTAACCCACCACACATGACCTACTCTACAAATTAACACAGTTTTCGCTAAACGGATTGTGTTGTACATTTCTATTCCTTTGCGTGTGTGTGGGTGTGGGTGGGTAGGGAGGAAAGTAACATGTAATATTTAAAATCTAGTAATAAGTAAAGTAATAGTATTACTTTTTCTAAGGGGTCATAAGTAAAGTAAAGATATTACTCTCCTAAGTAATATTGCCCAACACTGATCTTCAATGCCTTCATCATGAATAGCATTCTTATATTATTATATATTCTTAATAGCAGGTAATGTCTTGACAGAATTCACAAGCTGAGATCCACTTGACGTCATTCTTCTTAAAGCTGCATCATTGGCTGCTGCAATCTCCATGGCAATTGCAGCTTGCAAACTGGAGCAGCTCTTCAGGAGCCATTGGGAACTGGAACTGGCTAGAGTTGGAACTGGCTCATAACCATGAACACCAACTACCTATCCATGGTTACTGGGGTCCAGAGACATGCTCTGTAGAAGGAGCCAGTTCCGAGTCTGTAGGTAGGCATGGAGCAAATAGAGTCTCCAGTGGTAGAGTCTCCAGTTTGTTCATCTCAGCCGCTGCCTTGTGTGAGAAGTTGCTGTATCGAACCTCACCCAGAGTAGTCCCTAGTATATGTAGAGGAAGATCGATGTACCAGCCTTAATCACTGTATATACTGTATGTCCCCTGCCCAAAACCTGAAGAAGAATGCACTTGAAGGTTTGTTTCATTCAATATAGAAAAAAACATTGATATAACTATTGGTATTATTACCTGTCAAACAGAGTTGTTTTACCATGACCAGCGATAGCAGAGACCATATCACACAAGGCGTGACAGAAAACCAGGTAACCTCTCTGTTTTTCAGTGAGAGCTTCTCGAATCCAGGTGACATCATAAGAGCCATTTGATGTCGTGAAGAAGAGTGGGTGTTTGGTGCCTGGGCTATGCACTAACATTACAGTACGTCTGTGTCAACTGCCCGGACCAGAAAATATAATATATGCAATGCATGTCCAACTATGTGAAAATACGTAAAACTAGTCAAAGCTCTTACTTTTAAGAGAGTCATAGCTAATAAAAGTATGTATGTTACTGACAAGGCAGACAATTGCTCTCACAACTAAATTGTCAGCATCAGTGTCACTTGGCTCCATAGTGATGTTAAGCTTCCAAAATGTTTAAGAGAGGAGGTGAATGAGCTGACTGTTTTTCTGGCATTTGTTCAAGAAATTTGCTTTTGGTGTTAAGTGTATGAGATCTGGTGGTTGATGGTGGATGGCTTCTCTATATGGTGAGAAGGTCGGACTTGGCAGGAGATTGCCACCAGTGACCTAAGCTACTTGCAGCATCTTGGCCGGAACTCTCATCATTGTGGTCTTTGATGGTTACAACTTGCCAAAAGATCATGATCACATCCGCCATAGCAAGAAGTCATGCTATGATGTCCAGATTCAACCAGATCTGATACACTGGGCACCAAGAGCAAAGTTCTTGGACAACTGCCACAAAAAGAGTCAGCTCATTCACCTCCTCTCTTCAATATTTGGAAGCTTAACATCAACGTGGAGCCGACTGACAATGATGCCGACACTTTAATTGTGAGAGAGCCATTGTCTGCTGCTACAGGTGGCTCTTTGGAAAGGTGGAGCTTTGACTAGTTTTATATATTTTATTATTTTCGCATAGTTGGACATGCATTGCATATATTATTATATTTTCAAGTCCAGGCAGTTGACATATTGTAATGTTGGTGCACCATAGCCCAGTCACCAAACACCCACTCTTCATGACATCAAAGGGCTCTATGATGTCAGGAGGATTCGAGAAGCTCTCACTGAAAAACAGAGATGCTACCTGGTTTTCTGTCAAGCCTTCACTGGGTGTGATATGGTCTCTGCTATCGTTGGTCATGGTAAAACAATTCTATTTGACAGGTACTCATACTAATATTTTGGGCTGGTACTGTGATCTTCCTCTACATGTACCAGGTACTACTCTGGGTGAAGTTCGATACAGCAACTTCTCATGCAAGGCAACGGCTGGGATGATCAAACTGAGAATCTACCTCCAACAGAGAGTGCCTCAGCACAATATTCGCTCCGTGCCTACCTACAGACTTGTGAACTGGCTCCTTCTACAGAGCATGTCTCAGGACCGGATGGACAGTTCCAGTTCCAACTCTGGATCCCATGGCTCCTGAAGAGCTGCTCCAGTTTGCAAGCTGCAATTGCCATGGAGATTGCAGCAGTCAACGATGCAGCTTCAGGAATAATGACGTCAAGTGCATCTCAGCTTGTGAAGTCTGTCAAGGCATTACCTGCTATTAAGAATATATACATATAAGAATGCTATTCATGATGAAGGCATTGAGGATGAATATTCACATATTGACTCATAAAGCATTCCACACAGTGAAATCACTGTTTGCTCTGACCAATGTTAAACGAATTGTAATAAACACAACTTTATGTAAATATAATAAGATGTGGGGCAGTTTTTTTCACTAAGGAAAGGTTGTACTGTAAAACAAATGCTATAAATGAACTCAGAATGATGAAAAACCCCTAGTTTGACTCCTCACAAGTAACTTGAGGCCAAATTAAACATTTCCGAATTTTAGAAAATCGCCTATTGGTACACCAACTTTGTGCAGTTTTTTATTAGGTTTCCCACAGGAGTTGAATTTCAACTTTTTAGGAGATGTTATTAGACACCTTTAGAAACACATTGGTGAAGAGTTTGCTTGGTAACGAATTTATTCCCAGATATGCCAAATATCTGATAAAATTCCCTTACTATTTGGCCCATTTGAGGCGGCAGTGGCTCAGCGGTAGAGTCACCGGATGGCAACCGCAAGGTTGCCGGTTCAAACCCGTGCTCCCACAGATTCACTATCGAAGTGTCCTTGAGCAAGACACTGAACCCCTAATTGCTCCTGTGCATTCCATGGTTTCCACCGCCATCAGTGTATAAATGTGTTTGTGAATGGGTGAATGTGATGTGCAATCTATGTAAAGCGCCTTGGATAAAGGCGCTATATAACCATTTACCATTTACCAAGGGTCCATGTGGTTGCTAACTGTCCACCTGTAATGCCAGGGTGGGACTGAGAGGTCAGGGTTCGATTCCCGGCCGGGTTATACCAAAGACTCTAAAAATGGGATCCAATGCCTCCCTGCTTGGCGCTCAGCATCAAGGGTTGGATTGGGGGTAAATCCCTGCGATCATATACTATAGCGTTATGTCCAGGGGGTGTACTTGTACATCAAGCTGCCTCACACTACAGTTGGGCCTCATAACATCATAGCCTGGCATGGCTACTTTTTGTTTTACCTGGAATCCCCCATCACTGCTGGTCCCCGGACCAAGTGTTGGGGGACCATATGAGGGGTCTATGTTGGGGAGAGGTACATACAAGAGAGGACAGTCAGGGGAGCAGCTTAGCGGAAGAGAAGGACTAATTTGTATCTGCTATTAATTGAAGCACTAACGACCCCAGGGGATTGTCTGGAGCCGCTGTGTAATTACCACTTCATCTGTCACCGCAGGACAAACAGCAGCTGTGTGTGTGCGTGCGTGCGTGTACATGCGTGTGTGAGAGAGAGAGAGAGAGACATGGAGAGAGAAAAAGAGAGAGACTGAGAGAGACTTGTTCCATTTTCAGTCACATTGGTCCTCACTTTCGCATCAAGATGTGTCAAGAAAACACCTACTCTAGGGGTCTCTTCCAGATTTCTGAACAACCAATGATCCATAGTTCTACACAAATGGCACTACAGGTGTCACATGGATGGACTGCATCAGATATGTGGACCTCTATGGGGACCTCCCTAGTACCACAGGTAACGGACAAAGTCAGAGAGAGAAGGATGGGGCTGGCTGGGCACTCCGTCAGGCACCCAGATGCGGAGGCAAAGCAAATTCAATTTTTACGTTCTCAAAGAGTTACGCCTGGGGACCACCTGGAATCTTCTCAGGGACCACTGGTGGTCCCCGGACCACCTGTTGAAAACCCCTGCTCTACTCCATTCTGCTTCTGATCCAGGAAGCTTGAAACAAACACGCCTACAGATGGTGTCATCGGTGTGGATACCCAGCTAATTATAATTGATTGACAGCCTGTGTCGCGCTTGAAAGTTTCCACGCTGAAATAGAATTTGTTGTTCTCGCATTAATAAAACATGCTTTTTGAAAATCCTGTTTCTGATGTGTCCTCTCCAGCCCTCCGAGACACTGACTGAACAGATCTGATACACATAAGTGAGTATTAATGAAATAACTCAACACAATTGTTACACAATCACCTAATTGCACCTAATTTTCTATATGTTTGGAGTGTTGGTTTCACATTGAGTCGTATTTTCAATCAGCCTTTCTTTCCTGCACGGCAGAGTGACACCCAAAGCGGTTTGAGGTTTTAATCTTACTTTGTGTGACTGTGCTGCACAACCATGAACACAAGCAGGGACAGATTATAAACAAACCTAAAGTGATTCTAAAACGTTTTCATTTGAAGGACCGTACCCATTTGGATTGCATTAGTTCACACGCAGATATAAATAACTGTTAAATGGTTAAATTGACCACAGTTATATATACAGTATATAGAACTTTACTACAAAGCATTTTACAAAGTGTTTCCTACTGACTACAGCAAATAGGAAAACCATGCAAGGCTCCAACCCGCTCATCGGAACCACTGAGGATATTAATTAAGGTCACGTTCTCATCTAATACAGCAGTTATGAATGATCCTTGCATATTTAATCTGCTGCGATTTGCTCTCACACTACACTGTCAGACGCAGCAAATGGAAAACGCAACAGGAACGGTTTATCAATGTGTTCAATTCATCATTACAGTGAAATGTAATAGTTAAAATTATAGGGGTTTTCAACAAGTGGTCCGGGGACCACCAGCGGTTCCTGGGAGGATTCCAGGTGGCCCGCAGTGAAACTAAATGGACCCGCAATTTCACTTTTACGCTGTTTGCGCTCTCAAGAGTTAAAACATTCATCATGTGAATCAGCTCAAGTATACACAACTAGAGAATGTAGAAGATTAACGGTCATTTTGATCTGTATGTATGACTGTTTGACTGTTTTGTTTTCTCTGAAATCCAGCCTGGAATTGTGGACAAAAAGCAAAAGAAATCTTAAGGTTTGGGGTCTGTGGGGCTAACATGGTGGTGGTCTGTGGCTCAAATTCTGAATAAATAGTGGGCCATGGTATGAAAAAGGTTGAAAACCACTGGACTAGAGGACTAAGACATAATTATATGGCAAGTTAGGAATGTGGTTGCAGGGTGTATCGTCAGGGAGCACAAACACTTCATGCAACCTGCAACCGCGTGTGCAAAGATATGATATGAAATCTAATCACCTCCATTCTCTTGCTTTATTACATGGCTTGAATGAATGCTCCAATCAGAAGCCAGCGCTCTGGTCATGTGAGCGGTCACATATGCCACAACAACACACCGCTCCGCTCAACAACAGACCTCCTAGCCCGGCCTATTTCTGTCAATTATTAGTTTGTTATTATGTAATAAGCCATGTAATAAGCGGGCTAACACCCGACGACCGAGGCGCAGCCATGCTAAATTATTACTTAGTTAAACGTATTACTTATATCACGTACACTGCAGGGGTTGACACTAAGGTCTCTGAGGCACTTGCCCATCGGGCAAATGCAAGTCAGGTTCTACTTGCCTTCAGGTCATGGTCACTTGCCCCCCAAAAATATACTGTAAATTTTGCATTTAAGTTTACTTTCTACTTGGGTGCTTTAAACCAGGGGTTTTCAACAGGTGGTCCGGGGACCACCAGTGGTCCCTGAGAGGGTTCCAGGTGGTCCCCAGCTAAGTTGGTTAACGCTCTCAATAGTTAAAATTCATCATCTTAATTAGCCCATAGTGGTCACAGACCCAGTGGTCCCTGACCCCAGCAAAATGATAGTTAGGAACCAAATGGACCTGGGAGAGAGATGGGTAGAGATAGCTAGAAAACAGGGAAAGACACAGAGACAGAGTGCAATGACTGCCTTCAAGACAAATTTATCTTGTGTTGTGTTATAGTGCACTATGTTGCACACTTGCCCGATCGGGCAACCAGGTAGCAGTCTTCACTGCTACCCCCCCCCCCCCAATACACACAGCAGTGCACCTGCTCTCTGATCATACTCACTCTGACAGAACGCGCCTCATGTTTATTCATCATCAGACACACCGTCAGAGCCAGTGTAAACAACTGCATCAGTGCCAGCATGTGTAGAAATATAGGCCAACTGAGGCCTGCGTGTGTGTGTGTGTGTGTGTGTGTGTGTGTGTGTGTGTGTGTGTGTGTGTGTGTGTGTGTGTGTGTGTGTGTGTGTGTGTGTGTGTGTGTGTGTGTGTGTGTGTGTGAGAGATTTTAGGGGGGAGGGGGGAGTGGCAGGGGGAGGCTACTTGTGGTGTCAAGCACAGCTAAATGATGGACCATTGGTAACCAAATGGACCCTTATAGATCTGTAACACTTGAGAGCGTAAAAATGAAACCAAATGGACCCTTACGGGCCCATCTGGTCATCTAGTCAGTGTAAAATGCCTCATACAGTAACTATACGCCAGTCGTCATAAAACATGTCAGACGTGGTGGTGCCTGAAATGAGGAATCGACTTGAGAGCTGCATTGAACTGAACCTGAACGGCTAATAAAAAGCAGTCAGGCAGAGAGAGATGAAGTCAATGAGGGAGAGAGTGGGAGGAGAGAGAGAGAGAGAGAGAGAGAGAGAGAGAGAGAGAGAGAGAGAGAGAGAGAGAGAGAGAAAGAAAGAGGGGGGGGGGATACACATCTAGGGTCAGAGCCTATAGAGGTGGACAGAGTTACGACAACTCTGTTCACTTTTATGAAACCAGAAATATGGTGGCTCATCTACATAAACTTCTATTGCTTTGTCCCGATCTGAAGGCTTCAAAACGCTTTACGGAATCCATTGGAGTCTATGGGCCCACACGAGTAGACGAACCACATGACAAGTGCCGTTTTCTGACCCCTCGATGTCGTAACTCTATGGCTGCTGGCATTTGTATGAGAGAGACAGAGACAGATGAAGAGACAGAGACAGACACACACACACACACACACACACACACACACACACAGAGGGGGAGAGTGAGAGAAAGCAAGAGAAAAATGTGGAGAGGGAAAGGGGCCACTGCGAGGTCTATATTGTGCTGATCAGAGCAATGTTCACTGAGTTATGGCCATTATTTGCACTGTCAGACACTGCAGTAGCACTGCCATGACAATGTTTTGCTATTGTCAAGGGTTCATTTGGTCCCCTTGAAATATTTCATAAGATGCAAGATGGGTTGAGAACACAACACATTTTCTACACACTGTGGAATACAGATTGCTGTGTAAAGCGATTGCACCAAGTTCAAATAAGCTGCCAAGTAAACTTTAGAGGATATGTTGTCAAGTAAAACTTTATAGAATATGTTGTCAAGTAAACTATAGAGCGTTGTTTTATTCTTTTGCCTGCCTGCTGGCATTCGGTTTAACATTTAAACTGTCTCTGCTCTGAGACTGTGCTTGTGACTCTGCCAGGGGTGGATGTAACATGTCCCAATTGGGGGGGCAAGAGAAAATGATATGGGGGCGGCTTCATCGATGAAGTCGCACCGATACCATTTTCAGTTACAGGACTTTTATTAGGCAAGTAAAGCACCAATAATAACACCAGTTGTTGTTGTTGCAACAGCAACGCAGCATGGATAAAGCTAAAAGTCTGACTCTGAGAGTTTTCTGTTTTCAATGATGAAATGCTGTTGGTTTAGTGGTGCCACAATTGTAGTTAGTAGCAGTAGTAGTATTTCAAATAATTTTTAACATAAGCACTTTCATTTGAAATATCTTTGAAATCATGTTGGTGGGGCAGTCTTAGGGGGGCATTGCCCCCCCATGCCCATGCCAAGATCCGCGCCTGGACTCTGCTGCATTGTGTGCACTGCAGAGAGATGGTGCAACCAGACTCCAAGGCAGAGGCCATGCAGTCACTACCAACTTTATAATTGTACCGTCTGTCACAGCGACCCGACTACGACTCCACGAACTCAGGTGACCGAAGAAAGTTTCCTGGAGGCCCTTCATTTCAGCTCAGTGCCTGCCCCGAGGTTGGGGTTTCAATACTCAGTTCATAACGTCTCATACAGTATGACAGACTATAAAAAATGGCAGTGCCTCTCTACTTGTACCCTCAGCATCGAGGAATGAACTGGTGGTTTGGGATCCTGACCAAGATTGAGAATTCAACTAAGCTGTGTCATAAAACCGCATTAAAGGGGAACTCCACCCATTTTCAACATTTAATATGTGATTAATATACCCTTGAGATGTTGGGTGGACATGATAAAAAAAGTTCCCTCAATTCTGTATTTCCTAAACATGGTGAAATACATCTGATGATGATCGAGATGATGATGATCGAGATGTATTTCAAGATGTATTTCAGCATGTTGATATTTTTTTCAGACCCCTTTTTCCTGAGAGGGTACAAATGGAACCAAATGGAAAATGGGTGGAATTCCCCTTTAACACCTAGAGAGCCAAATGCGCGTGGGCGCGTATCTATTCCCCCCTCCCCCTCGACGCCAAAAGCGCGCTGGTGCGCGTTTAGCGTTTATTGTTTAATCCGTTAGTTTAAAGTCTAATCTATCGGTGTGTGTTGGCTCCTTTGGGGGATTGTTCCTTTAAGACGGTCAAATCACGTGGTGCATGGAACACGTGATTTTCCCAGTTTATAAAAGGCCAACACACGGAGGCTTCTTTGTGGGAAAGACGATTTGTGGCGTTGGTCTTTGTGGTGGAGAGTTGGAGATTTTCAGAGCGATTCAGAGCGATTCAGAGCGATTCAGTTAGAGTGAGTATAGCAGTTTAGTTAGTTATTAGTTTCAGTAGTGTTAGATCTTAGTTTATATTAGTTTCAGTAGTGTTAGCTTTAGAATTTAGTTTATATTAGTTTCAGTTAGTAGTGTTAGCTTTAGTGTTCAGTGTTAGTCAGTGTTAGTTTTAGTAGTTCATTTGTGTGAGTTTAGTGTAGTGTCTGTCCATCGTCCAGTGTTAGTGTTCTGTGTAGTGTAGTGTAGTGTCTTTTTTTCGGTGTCGTCATGGCTCCGAAAAAAGACAAGAAAACTCCCCTTCCCCTACCCCGGCCTGACGCGCCACGATCGGCGAAGCCTGCAGGCCCTTCGACCTCGGTGGAGGGTGCTTCGGCTGCGGCTCCATCTCAGCCTCGGAAGCGTGCGCCCAAGGCTCCCACGGCAGCAGCTGGTCCCCCTAAGCTCCGCCAGACCGTCTTGGACGGCCACTTCAAGCCGGTGCTGGTTCGTCCTAGCGTGGACATGACGGACTCGGAGCCGGAGGAGCCGAAGGATGAGATGGAGCAGGTGGATGTGACTGACCGCAGTGAGACCAAGCCGCTGGTGAAGCGCATCCACAGCCCTGGTTGCGTTGGTGTGGAGCGCGGTCGCACCAAGAAGAGGGTGGAACGTCGCGATCCAAGCCCTGGCAGCCCGGTCGCAGGACCAAGCGGCGTCCCCCCCCCGGCGGCAACGCCCAAGAAGACCCCTGCAGCCGGCAGAAGCAGCACGGAGCCCCCGGCCAAGCGCCGTAGCCCTCGGCTGTCGGCTAAGATTCTGCCTGAAAAACAGGTGTTCAGCGAGACATCTTCGTCATCCGACGAAGATTATGGTAGTGACTGGGACCCCACTCGTGAACACTTCTCGGGTAAGTCTATAATTACATTATATATAAGATTGTACGCTTAGCTGCTTGTCACGCTAGAATAAAATCATTGCATTTGACTTTATAGTTTTCATCATAGGATGTATTCAGTATTAGTTTTAGCGCGATTCCATCGCGCCTCGTACCAGGTGGCGGCTGGTCGGGTCGCCCCGACCCTCAAAGTATAAACAAAACAAGTTCATTGGGGTTATGTTTACGGGGCCTTACAGTCAAAGATGAAACAGAACGGGGATCAGATTGACTGGTGCTAAGATCACACTGTGGCGCAGGTCTGAACTTTTCTTTGAAGTTGCTAGTAAGTATAAACATTGTTTGGCTAAAAAAAAAACAGAGGGGAGCAGGTGGTCCGTGCCACGCGTTCATTTCATCCCTGCCAATGTGTTGATACAGAGGAGGAGGAGACGCCAGGCGCGGTGGTGGCGATCATGTATTATACGT
The DNA here is from genome assembly GCA_039105355.1 of Benthosema pterotum. Taxonomy (NCBI): domain Eukaryota; kingdom Metazoa; phylum Chordata; class Actinopteri; order Myctophiformes; family Myctophidae; genus Benthosema; species Benthosema pterotum. The sequence continues at coordinate 15,183,266 of CM076982.1, read as the reverse complement.
TATTTTTTAGCGATTTCATGGGTGGATGTAATCTAATTCCCCGTCCCTTATGTAAGCAAAATGACTGTGCATTGGGTTATGTAGCCATAACGGAGATCAGCTGTTTCGATCGTTGCCCATCCCTCTTGTTCAGAACAGTTGTAAATAGTAAGTCATGATGACAAAATGTGGTGGTCCCTGCCAATGTCTTGATAACGTGGAGGAGACGCCAGGCGCGGTGGTGGTGGCGATCATGTATAATACGCTATTTTTTAGCGATTTCATGGGTGGATGTAATATAATTCCCCGTCCCTTATGTAAGCAAAATGACTGTGCATTGGGATCATCACAAAGACTGGTCACGTTTGCTGTTGCGATCGTTTGCGACAACTCCATTCACTGCATGGGGCCAGTCCAATGGCGGCTCTTCTACGTAGACGTCAATGGAAATGGGACAGTGCGGGGAAAATAGATTGCATTGACGTATATGGGCCGCGCTGCTCGCGCAGCACCGGGATTCGCTACCCCATCATGACGTTGCGTCATGATGGGGTAGCGAATCCGGTGCTGCGCGAGCAGCGCGGCCCATATACGTCAATGCAATCTATTTTCCCCGCACTGTCCCATTTCCATTGACGTCTACGTAGAAGAGCCGCCATTGGACTGGCCCCATGCAGTGAATGGAGTTGTCGCAAACGATCGCAACAGCAAACGTGACCAGTCTTTCTTTGTGGTGATGATCACAACAGCGTTTGCAAGGATGAAATAAATGAATGAGTGATCCAAATGACATATTTTAGCGTGAATTGGGAGCATAAAAGCATATGATTTTGGCTGTCTGTACTCTAGGTATGTGATTGCAATTTAGCAGAATGTGATGCCATGCTATTTGGTCACCATGACTTACTTTTACAACTGTTCTAAACAGTTCTAAACAAACGCTAAGGGATGGGGGGGGGGGGGGGGGGGGCTGGGGGTGTTGTTACAGCTGTATGGTTTAGATTGGATCAAAGGAATATATTGTATGTTTACTGATTGAATCATTTTGTTTTTAGGTGATGAGGATTTTGAGGAGGAGATGTTGTTGGCAGCAGATAGAGTTGAAGCTGGTTTTGGTGCTTCAGTTCCAGGTAAAGTGTGTGTGTGTGTGTGTGTGTGTGTGTGTGTGTGTGTGTGTGTGTGTGTGTGTGTGTGTGTGTGTGTGTGTGTGCGTGTGTGCGTGTGTGTGTGTGTGTGTGTGTGTGTGTGTGTGTGTGTGTGTGTGTGTGCATGCAACATTGGCACTTCAGTCCTGTCATTTAGCTTGTAGATCAGCTGTTCTGTTTTACAACACTCACAATGTAGTGTCTCAGTAAACTATAGAATCATATACAATACAGAGACTACACAGTCTGTATTCTATGATCCTATGGTTTACTGAGACACTGTTTCTGTATGTTTGTATTTATCTTGCACTATGTCTTTTCCATAGCAGTACTAAACTGATTTGAATTGTTTCATATGCAGATGCCCAACAGCCTTCCTCTGAAGCTGTCCAGCCTTCTCCTCTGGTCTCTGTTCCTGCTGATAAATCCTTGGACACAGCAGGTAAGACGATGTAAAACAAAACAAATCGTGTTCATAGTTTTTATTATAGGCATCACAGGTTACAGGAAAAGTGTGAGAAATTAGTTTCATACATTTACATATTTATTTTATGGTATTGTGTATTCCTGTCTCTCTGTATTCTGTGATCTTAGAAAATAGATTACTGATACTGTCTCTCTGGATTCTATGATCCTACTGTATAGTTGGTGGTGTTGCTGCTGAGTCTTCAGCCTGTCATTCTGGTGATGCTGGTGTTTCCAGGGAAGCAGGTAGGCTAATGCAAAACAAACTGTCTATAGTTTTCTTAGTCACCATAGGCTACAGTAAAACTGAAATTAGTTTCCTACATTTTACTTATTGTATGGAGTGTATTTCTGTCATTTCTAGATGAGTCTGTGTGGTTCACGGATGGCTGGGAACCACAAGACATCCCCTTCACTGGAGAGCCAGGTCCGACTGCTCTCACTGCTGAGCTGGGGTCAGACAGTCCGCCAGCTGCCTACCTCCAGCTCTTCTTGACCGATGAACTGCTGAAGACGTTGGTGGATGAAACCAACCGGTATGCAGAGCAGTGCATCGCTAAGGTGTGTGTATAGTCCACATTGTTTTTTCCAAATGTGTTGCACTAAGAAAAAATGGCACATTTTTCTCCATGAATTGGTTACACTGTTTCCTTGCCACATTGACACTGTAAACATAGCTGACTTGCTTGTATAACAAAAGAAAATCTCTTTTCTCTCCCATCTATCCATTTCATCTAGGTCGGTGAGGACCAGCTCCCTCCTAATGCACGGCTACGGGCCTGGAGAAAGACAACCGTGCCCGAGCTCAAGAACTTTTTGGGCTTGTTCTTCCTCACGGGCATCGTAAAAAAACCAACCTTGGCAAGCCATTGGTCGACCACTGCGTCCATCGAGACCCCCTACTTTGCCAGGACGATGTCACGCAACCGGTTCGAGCTGCTGAAGAGATATCTTCATTTCAGTGACAACACCACCAGCAGCAACGACGGGGATCCCTTGTATAAGGTCAGGCGTGTCTCTGACTACATCCTGCAACGTTTCAAGGAGGCATACATCCCGGGGAAGAACATCTCCATCGATGAGGCGATGCTCAAGTGGAAAGGGCGGCTGTCTTTCAAGGTCTACAACCCGGCCAAACCGATAAAGTGATTATTATTTTATTATTCTTATTTTTTTACAAATTTCATCATTGAAAATCTGTACAGAGGAATGAACAGTGTTTTTTTTTTTTTTTTTTTTTTTTTTTTTTTGTCTAAAGGTGGGGAATCCGTTCGTATGTGCTGGCAGAGAGCTCAACGGGCTACATTTACGGGATGAAGACGTACTGCAAAGAAGGAAACAAGCTGGATGAACTGATCCCGTGGCTCCTTGGGGACCTGCAGCACAAAGGGTACCATCTTTACATGGACAATTTTTATAACTCTGTAAAGCGGTGTGAGCTTCTGCAGGGGTTGGGCACACACGTCTGTGGAACCATCAGACGGCAGCGAGGAGAACCAGGTGCCATCAAGAAAATCACGTCCCCAAATCAGCTGAAGATGGAAGAAAGGGTCACACGCCACAATGCTAACGGGGTGCTGATGACGGTCTGGAGGGATGGTAAGACCAAGTTGGCGAGGATGGTCACTACGATCCATGAGGACAAGATGGTGTGGGTGGAGGAGAGAAAGAAGGGGCAGACGGTACCGGCGAGACGCCTGAAGCCCGCGTGTGTCGCTGACTACAATCGGCACATGAACGGAGTGGATCGGATGGATCAACGGATCTCCTACTACCCCTTCGCCAGGAGAACCATGAGGTGGAACGTCAAATATGTGTTCTATCTTTTTCAGTTGTGTTTCGCGAACGCTTTAGTTGTGTACAGGGCCAAGGGGGGGGAACTTGACACGCTGCTCGATTTCACTTTGGCCGTGATCGATTCCTGGACCGCAGTGAGAGCGGTTGGTGCTGAGGAGGAGGAGGACGGCGAGGAGGAGGAGGTGGTGGGAGGACCAGTACAGGATGGGGAGGAAGAAGACGAGTTCCATCCATTTGAGGCGCAACGAGTCCCCAACGCGCCCAAGACCGACTGCCAGGAACGCCTGAATGTGAAGTGGTGTGGCCACATTCCGCGGGAGCTCCCTGAAGTAGGGAAACACGGCAAAATTATGCCAAGGAAGAACTGCAGGGTTCATGCTAGGAGCAAACAGCGCGCAACCACGAGGTGGTACTGCGCTGTCTGCAAGGTGCCCCTGTGCCCAGCGCCCTGTTTTTACATCTACCACTCTCAGGCAAACTACGAAGGGTGCTTCAAGAAGTAGACTTGTGGGGTGGGAAAAGTGGGTGGGAAGGGGTGTAATTGAATATTTTATTTATTTTCTTTTTTGCCAATACCGCTAGAATCATACTTTGCTGCTGGGTGGGGTGTAATTGAATCATTTTTTTTATTCATTTTTTTTTTACCAATCTCGCTTGAATCATACTTTGCTGCTGGGTACATGTGTGTTGGGGAAAGGGTGGGTGGGGGGATGAAAGATGTACTGTTGTACTGTTTATTTCATTTATTATTTTATGCTATCTAAATAAACTGGAGCCTAAATCTGTGGTTCATATTTATCTAAGCAATGTGGTGTTCATTCTGCACACATTTCCAAGGTTTCAGTTGAATATAGTGTTAGAATCTGCTTATAGTGACTTACTGAGCTGTATTTCAAATGCTAATAATTCCAATTTGGCACATGATAAAAAGATGGGGTTTGTTTGGGCTGGAAGCTGGCAATCCACCCGTTAGTTTGAAATATGGTATGTTCACATTGTGCAAAGGCTACATTTTTTTTTCTAGATGAATTTGTAGCTCTACTGCGTTCTGGGAGTAAAAGAAGAGTCAAAAACTGAGATGAAGTAATTTATAGAAAATGCACCGTTTGGACAATATGAACATACAACACATCAAAATAAACATGTGAAAGGTCTGTTCCCAGCAAAATTATTAAAATTATCTTTCTATCATGTGCCAATTTGGAATTATTAGGGTTTGAAGACGGCTTATTGACCAGTTGGGGGATTCCTCCATGTTGGCCATTGTCTTACATAGAGCCCTATAAAATCACTGGTTGATCCCAAAATTTTTTTTTTTTTTTTTGAGGTTGGAGGGCACCATCTGCTGGTTGTTTTGAGGTACTGCACACACATGTACTATTATCTGTTGAAGAGGAATACTGCTTTGAATGTTTCAAAACTTTGAAGGCCAATATCTCACAATACTACTTTTTACCTGTTTACTGTCTGTACTTTCTGTCTGTCTGTCCTTTTATTATTGTCCTAACTATCAACTCTATCAACTCAGTTTATTTTTTCCAAAAGAGTCAACATCCTACTGAATACTTGGATATATGGTTTGCACATTTATTTCAACCGATAATATTTTTTAAAAAAATATAATAAAATGAATTGGGGTCTATGGTGGCCCTCTTTGGTGTCACATTCCAAATATGGAGATGGCTTTAAAAGTGTTAAGTGCACATGAAAAAAAAATCCTTATGATGGGGGGAGTGGTGTGGTGCAGGGAGCTTCCTCCTCTGCACTGTTGCGATCGCCACTTTGGAATATTGGTTGTGAATAAAGCATTGTAGTACAGCTCCCAAGCTCCAGAAAATAGAGGAATCGTTCACTTTGAGATAAAAGCATGAAAATTGGTACACATATAGCCAAAGACATTCTAAAAATATTTGGATATGGAGGCATTTTGAATTCCAAGATAGCGCCCCCCAAAATCCAAGATGTCTGCCCAGAAATGTGTTTTTTCCTTCATAACTTGAAATGCTTTGATTTTGCGTCCCATAAATGTATTGAACATTAATACAAAGTTGGGGACTACGGACGATTTGATACCAAGCACATGTCTGTATCTCCTATGGTTCTTGAGATACAGCATATAGGTACTTTCACAGATTGAGTAGAGCAAGACATTATTATCATTGATTTTTAAGTCAATCAAATGGTGATACAGGCATGGGAATTGGTACACACACTCTTCAAACCCCACTATTTCTAAAAGTACTGTATGCTATGCAAAATTCCAAGATGGCAGCCCCCAAAATCCAAGATGTCCGTCCAAAAATGTGGTTTTTCATTCATAACTCAAAATACGAAGATTTTAAGCCCCATAAATGTATTGAACGTTAATATAAAGTTGGGCATTACGGACATTTTGATACCAAGTACATGTCTGTATGTACTACGGTTCTTGAGTTAGACTATATAGGTAGTTATGAGGCACCATAAGGGTAACATTTTGGCACGTTTCACTCATTTACTCAAAGATCGCTTTATCACCATGTCTACTATGTTCAGGAAACGGACCTACATGGGTCTGCTATCATAAACCACTTCAAGTTTTTCAATTGATGAAACGGGTCGGGAGTTATTAAACCGAACGTGAATGCTGTTCCAGTGTTAAATTTGCAGCGCACATTTTGCGAATATAAGCCAGGCAGAATTGTCCTGTCTGTGCATTACACTGAGTCTGTGCTTCACAATAAGAGTATGTGTGAAGCGGACGCACCAAGTGTAGCATGTGTCATAGTGTCAGGGTTTAATATGCTAATAGGTGCAATAGGCTAATACGTGCAATAGCATAATATACTGTATGTACAATAGGCTAATAGTGTAATACATGCAATAGTGCCATAGGGTAATATGTGTAATAGTGCAATATAAGTGCATTAGGGTATTATGTGTAATAGTGCAATATGTGTGCATTAGGGTAGTAGTGTAAGATATGCAATAGTGTAATAGGGCTAATAGTGTAATATACAGTAGTAGTGCATAATGTAATAGGATATTATGTGTAATAATGTAATAAGTGCAATAGTCTAATAAGTGTAATAGTGTAATATTTGTGCATTAGGGTAATAGTGTAATAGTGCAATATATGTAATAGCGGTAGAGTGTAATAGGGTAATATATGTAATAGTGTAGTACAAGTAGAATAGGCTGATAAGTGTAATAGTCAGATATTTGTGCATTATGGTAATAGTGTAATAGTGTAATATATGCAATAGTGTAATAGGGCTAATAGTGCAATATATGTGCAATAGGCTAATATTATATTATATACAGTAGTGTAATAGTGTAATAGGGTATTATGTGTAATAGTGCATTAAGTGTAATAGTGTAACATGTGCATTAGGGTAATAATGTAATATATGCAATAGTGGTATAGTGTAATAGGACAATTACACTATGCCACTATTGCATATATTACACCATTACCCTAATGCACAGATATCACACTATTACATTTATAAGCCTATTGTACTTATTACACAATTACACATATTACCCTATTACACTATGACACTATTTTATATAATACACTATTACCCTATTACACAATTACGCTAATGCATATACTACACTATTACCCTAATGCACAAATATTGCACTATTACACTTATTAGCCTATTTTACTTATTACAGTAATTACACTATTGCACTATTATACATATTACCCTATTACACCATACCACTATTGCATATATTACACTATTACACTATTAGCCTAATGCACAAATATTACACTATTAAATTTATTAGACTATTGCACTTATTACACTATTACACATAATACCCTATTAAACTATGACACTACTGTATATAATATACTATTAGCCTATTGCACATATACTACACTATTGCATATATTACACTATTACCCTAATGCACAAATATTGCACTATTACACATATTATTGCACTATTACACATATTACCCTAATGCACATATATTGTACTATTACACATATTACCCTAATGCACTTATATTGTACTATTACACATATTACCCTAATGCACATATATTGTACTATTACACATTACCCTATGACACTATTGCATATATTACACTATTACACTATTATCCTATTGTACATACAGTATATTATGATATTGCACGTATTAGCCTATTGCACTTATTAGCATATTATACCCTGACATTATGACACATGCAACACTTGGTGCGTCCACTTCACATATACTCTTATTGTGAAACACAGACTCAGTGTGATGCACAGACAGGACAATTCTGCCTGGCTTATATTCGCAAAATGTGCGCTGCAAATTTAACACTGGAACAGCATTCACGTTCGGTTTAATAACTCCCGACCCGTTTCATCAATTGAAAAACTTGAAGTGGTTTATGATAGCAGACCCATGTAGGTCCGTTTCCTGAACATAGTAGACATGGTGATAAAGCGATCTTTGAGTAAATGAGTGAAACGTGCCAAAATGTTACCCTTATGGTGCCTCATAACTACCTATATAGTCTAACTCAAGAACCGTAGTACATACAGACATGTACTTGGTATCAAAATGTCCGTAATGCCCAACTTTATATTAACGTTCAATACATTTATGGGGCTTAAAATCTTCGTATTTTGAGTTATGAATGAAAAACCACATTTTCGGACGGACATCTTGGATTTTGGGGGCTGCCATCTTGGAATTTTGCAGAGCATGCAGTACTTTTAGAAATAGTGGGGTTTGAAGAGTGTGTGTACCAATTCCCATGCCTGTATCACCATTTGATTGACTTAAAAATCAATGTTAATAATGTCTTGCTCTACTCAATCTGTGAAAGTACCTATATGCTGTATCTCGAGAACCATAGGAGATACAGACATGTACTCGGTACCAAATCATCCGTAGTCCCCAACTTTGTATTAATGCTCAATACATTTATGGGGCGTAAAATCAAAGCATTTCAAGTTATGAAGGGAAAACCACATTTCTGGGCAGACATCTTGGATTTTGGGGGGCGCCATCTTGGAATTCAAAATGCCTCCATATCCAAATATTTTTAGAATGTCTTTGGCTATACGTGTACCAATTTTCATGCTTTTATCACAAAGTGAACGATTATAAAGCTTGCTTCCTGTACTATTGTCATCAAAACGTTATTAGCATCAATTTACCAAAACAAAAGTAAAAGTACAAAGAGAGCTGATCTATAAGCTCAGAATGTGTCACATCAATCATGATGTGAGCTTGGCTTATTGGTTAACATAGGAATATAAGTGTTGTAATAATAAACTAAATCTACAAAGTAACCTGTAAAGACAAAAATATATACAATATTCCCCTCTGAGATGCACTGTAGTATGGTGTTAAAGTATAAAGTCAGAGAAATATTAAATAGTAGTAAAGTCAAGGTACCTAAAAGTTGTACTTGGGTGCGGTAGTTACAGTAAATCTACTTAAAACCACTGCCACTGTAAATTCAACAGCGTACCTTGCTTCTGGCATGCACTAGTGCTGCAAGAACTGGCCAAAAATGACATTAGAATATTCCTTCTAAAACACCATGTGGATCCGAACAAATATCACATTATTCAAATATCGGATGTATATAATATCATTATGAAATATTGCAGGCTAATATGCTGTAAAACATCCTATTTGTTCCTCTATTTGCTCCAGTTCTGTATTGTCCACGGTTGGTGCTGAGAAATGCGCTCTCTTGAGTCTTGCGAGATCAAATTAATGATTGATAATCATCTTAATAGCTTATTTTTGCATTAGTTTGTTTTAGTTTATGTGGACCAGTGTCTTGTGGGAACTTGCACAGTATTTTTATTACTAGTTCTTTTAAATTCGAACCTTAAATTGACATTCGAATATTCTTTACATTTTAATATTTTAATATTTTAATTTTTTTTTTCGAATATAGAATATTCGTTTGCCTAGCATGCACTGTGCATGAACGTACGCGTCGCACACATGCATGCACAGCTGATAGCACTAACAGAGACATGCAGTCAACCAACCTGCAACGGAGTCTACCGCTGCCCGGTGACTCAACTTCATTAGTAATGTTTCCCCTTCTGGGGGAGTATATATATATATATTTATTTTGTAAAAACAAGGTGACTGCTCGGTCGCTGTGAAACGCTACAGTGTTACATAAGCAGTAGATGAGATGCTGGACTCAGAGCAAGTTCAAGCCTGAGCTGGTGACTCACAGAGAGATAATGGAAAGAGAATGCATTCGGCCTGCATTCTCCCTCTGACCAGGGCCGGACTGGAACACAAATCCGGCCTGGCCATTTTTATGCAAATTTGGCCCGGACCGGCCCACCACAACCAGCAGATAGCAGAAACTCTAACCCCCACTCCGTCAGTACACACACACACAAACAAAGAAGGCCTAATACCACCACTTTTGCGCAACATGAATGAGACAAACCAACAGACACCTACACTGCGCTCTTGTTGCGCTCTCAAGATTGATGCTGGCAAAAGGGGTAAATTCAGGTAAATTCTCAGCTAAGCAAAGCTGACCACTTCTCTAAAATAATGGACGTCCCAACTCTGACCCCAGTGCTAACACCAAGTCATGACTGTAAATGTAATGTAATAACTTGCTGTGTGCGTGTGTGTGTGTGTGTGTGTGTGTGTGTGTGTGCGTGTGCGTGTCAGCTTACCTCCAACAGCAGACACAGGTACCAGTTCCTCCTCCCTCTGCGTGTCAGCCGTTTCTCCGGCATGGTTTCTCTGCTCCAACTCCTATCACACACTCACTGAAATAACAAAGGGAGACACACAATACTAGTAATTCCCTTCACACCTTCTAATGGCACCTCAGCTACCTGCCAACGTAATGGAAAAAAGGGTGGATTACTTTTGCTCACAGCATAATACACAACAAATGCATTGTGGTCTAACTCATGTAAATAATAAGTTATTGAGCTTCACAGCTGCATCTTATCCTTTTGTGCAGATAAACAGTGTACATGCAAACACAAGCCACTAGATGGCACCAGGCAACCATTTTGGTACATATAACACAAGGCAAGGTTTTATCCCCCCAGTTCTCCACCCAGTATTGTCCATGGTAAGGGGGCAGTGCTGGTTTGAACCTGGGCTGAGTCACTGTTAAAGTGTACTTGAGTAAGACACTGCCATCAGTGTATGGATGTGTGAGTGCATGGCAGAATCTGAGGCACAATCTATGTAAAGCAACTTGGATAAAGGCAATATATAACTACACCATTTACGTTGACCTGGTGAACGCTTGACAAAAACACTTGATTGTGAAGATCAAAGATATAGCTGGAGTAGATTTTAGTAACCTAAAACCAAAAAGTCGATTTGTATGGACATCCCCTCAGCTCTGAGTACAGGCTGCTTCCTTCTGGCCTTTGCCTAAAGGTTCCAACAGTTGGCCAACAGTTTTTGTAATTCTTATGAATACTAATGCTACACTGATACCTTGAACAGCCATCCTGTTTTACTGTTTCTATGTGTAGTACCACATGTGATTCATGTAGTCTGCCAAATTGCACTTAAGGGACAAACAAATAAATACTAGCACATACAATTCACACATTTTGCTACAAAATAAAGGAAGATGTGTCAGTTAATACAGTCATACTATAGACGAACCGTTTAAAGACTGTAACTGTAACAATCTTTCCAAAGGACTGTAGTCTCCTTAGCCACCACTGGGTGGTGCAGAGAGACCACACAATAAGCAGGTTTGGCCTTACCAAACCATTATAACTCCAGGTATTAGAAGGACAATAGCAGTCAATAGAAAAAAATCTGTGTGTTTTAAAATGGAATCAGAAAGTTATTGTATAGAAAGGGATCAGGGCAGGTAAAATGAATATTCAAATACTGAACTGAGCAACTTAAATACTGTCTGCAGTGTTTGCATTTGCCCGGGTAAATTATAAAATTGACCAAATGTTTTTGAAAGTGAAATATTCCTTTAACTAGGCTATAGGCTCAAGACTCATGTAATTCTCAAAACATGTAATTTCAAGCCTCCATAATTCTGCGAGTGTACAAAATGTAACATAGGCTAAGTGGTCCTATATCCATCATGTGTGCATCCATCATATATCCTCTTCAACTGTCAATGTGTTAATCTGTTTGTCTTGAAACAGAGCAGTGTACATGAGTACTTTTACTTTTAGTATAACTCAAGTGCATTTTGAGAGATAGCAACTAGCAACCCAATTATCCTGATGAAACAACATTTGACTTTTAAAGTTCATTACTTCCATGCTGAGCAACTTGTGAGATGCATGCAGGCACACACGAGGGAGGGGGATGGGGAGGGAGGGAGGGGGGGAGAGAGAGAGAGAGAGAGAGAGAGAGAGAGAGAGAGAGAGAGAGAGAGAGAGAGAGAGAGAGAGAGAGAGAGAGAGAGAGCATCATCGCCATGACTTTGTGTTGTTGACCTTATGGAGCTCAGCAATCACTGGAACAGTGAGCAGATTGGCTGATATCCTGGCTGAATATTTTAAAAATATGTAAAATATATAAATAAAAGAGAAATAAAAGAGCACGTTCTTATCACCTATTAGTAGGACAATATCAGTCGCCAGAAAAAATATGTTTTTGATGAATCTATCATGGTTAAGGTTAAATAGGCCATGACGGTTAAAAACTTATTCAAGTAATGTAAAAGCAGCGTGTGGTGTTCACATTATCTAGAGTAGATGATAGGGCAATACATGTAAAAACAAAATGTAAACAAGGTTCAACCCCTGGAGTCAATAAACCCTATTTTCAGATGGATGTTTGGGAGACAAGCCTTTCGTCCAATCAGGATGAGAGTGTCCTTCCTCCAATCAGGATGGAGTGGGGGTGGGCCTTGGTGTATGTGTTGTTGGCACGTTGGGGGGCAGGGGGGGTTCCAAATCACCCAAATCAAATACTATAGCCTACCTTTCAAAATGATTTTTTATCAATTAATTAATGCATACGAATGGCACTCTGGACCAAATGTGGGTGCTAAAGGCTGGCAAAATGGCACCTAAGGAGTTAAGATGCAGCAGCCAAGGTCACATGAGGGGAGGTTATTTTGTGCAGTGAGCACAGATGGCATCACTATGCATTAACATAATGTAAGCAGGAAGACAAGGGAAAGTTGTTTCACTGTTGCAGTGGTGGATGGCATGTTACAGTAGGCCTATATTGTGAATATACCGTACAGTATATGTACAGTAGTGGTGGGAAACAAAGTACTCAAATAGAACTAAACATTTACTCGAGTAAAGTACAAAATCATTGGTGACAAAATGTACTTAAAGTAACGAAAGCATGAAGTGCTCATAATGCCGAATGTCCATCCCAAGAGTTTTCAAATCATGTCAACAATCAAGTAACTGCTAGCAACTAAAAATTAACAACTAAAAAAATGTGATGACGTATAAACGTACATTATTTGGATTCGAGTCAAGATGTTGTGGAGTAGAAGAAAAAGTTAGCATTGTTATCTGGAATTACTGAAGTAAAGTACGAATACATAAAAAAAATTACATCAATCATTTGCTGGTAGCAAATTCGGGACTTCTTGGCATGTGTGTGTGCGTGTGTGTGTGCGTGTGTGTGTGTGTGTGCGTGTGTGCGTGTGTGTGTGCGTGTGTTATAAACTACCCTGTCTGGCCTAGTCTGGCCTGTTCAGTAATTAGGTCGTCTGGGACGCGGCTATGCTCCGTCCCCAGAGTGAAAACTCGACGTGGTGAATCAGCATTAGTTTGTTTTTTTTTGCTTTTTTTCCTGTCCATGCATCTGTATCTGGAACAAACTCCTAGAAAAACAGGTCTGCAGGTCTGCTACAGCTCTCGGTTCTCTTAAATCAAAAGGAGCTGAATATACTGTTCCGTTTGCCGCTGCTGACTTGAATTTGGGCTGTCGGCTCGTTAATTGGCCAGCACTGTAACTTTATTGTACGACTTTCACTTTTAAACTTTGCTTTTGAATAAACCTACTAGTAAGACGCTGTGCACCTTACGTGCAGCAATGAACGTTGTTTTCTTCCAATATATGGAGTTCTTCATATTTGGGTCAGGCATGTCCAAATATGTAGTCTGTGACGCATACACACACACACAGACAATTCTGCCTGGCTTACACCACCCTGGGTGCCAGATGCGCTTTTGAGATTATCAATGGTAGTTGCGGAAGTTACTCTATTTACAGTCCCCAGCAAAACAATCCTGTTCAATCCTCACTTGCGTCTTGACTTGTTAACTCTTATTTTCAGAAAAAAATGATTTAAACATACAAAGCAGCTATAAAAGTGTGCAAAGTGCACACAATTTAAAACAGCTTTGCAAGCACAAAGGGAGAAATAGAAGCCTCCACGGGGTATACATTTTTGGGGACACTGCGCTGCGATTGACTGAAAAATGGCAACTTCCAGGGGAAGTTAACAAACCGGAAGTCCTGCCTTTTGATAGTTTCTCTGGAGTACCCTGTCTCATTTCACTGATACTTAAAAGGGGAATTCCACTCATGTCATGGATGTACATGATAAAAAAGTTCCCCCATTCTGTGTTCCCAAGAAATGGAGGTCTGAGAAAGCCACTAACATGGAGAAACATCTTGATGACATCATCAAGATATATTTTCATCATGTTAATGGATTTCTTTAGAAGCTTCTTTTTTCTGAGAGCGTACAAATGGAACCAAATGAACCCGTTAGGGTTCATTTGGTTGCATTTGTACACTCTCAGAAAAAAATGGTTGGAATTCCCCTTTAATTCAGCTTGACACCTGACCTACAGAAGTGCATGCATTGACAAGCCAACGCAATACTACTTCCTGGACAACAATTCCCATAATGGTGTGGTGCAATGCACTTCCTTGTGGATACAAGGTACCGTATATATGATGTAAGCAGGTAGTGACAAACTTTTTCGCTGCCATGCAATTTCAGAAGGCAGATTCATCACACCATAGGAGCTAAACTAAGCCGGAAGTTTGGTGGTATAAATTGGAGTCTATCAGAGCTCAGTGACCAGCTCATGAACAAGCAATCTCAAGCAATAATTCCCTGAATCATATCCGTCTGTCCACTTCCTGTACAATGCACTATGCAATTTGTGTGCTATCTCCAAACACTCTGGCGCACAAATAACCTAAATGAACCTTGCCTTGAACCTTGCATTGATGCTGGATGCCAGCCTGTCATACAGCATCAATGTGTGCTACTTATAACACCAAACATTGTGCGCTACTTATAACACCAAACATTATACCAATCATCTTAATAAAAAAACAAATCATTGCGCAGATCACATGTCACCAGATACAGATAAAAAACTCTTCATGTGTCGACAAGGACACACATTTATTTGTGGTCACAGTTTATTATACAACACGGCATCACCTCCCTTTTGGTACAGCTTCTCTGTTCTCGCCGTTCATCTGATACACATGCTAAACACGCTCGCCTATGACTTAATTCTACTACCACTGCAATCTACACCACTAAGCCAAACCCAATCACTGGATATTACTAGTAACTACACACCCACTCCGCCAGAAAGTTAAGTTCCAACTGCTCACTCGAATGCCAACAAAGAAAGACTCCAGGAGGACTGTGTGTTCGCATTTCGCCTGTGTAGAAAGTTTTCAATAAGAATGATCAAAAGCCTAACTTTGGCATGTCACCTGTTCAGATCACGGCTGCACTGAGAGAGCTTCCACTAAACTGAATAATGGAGTTAAAACTAAATGAAAAGTCAGGCTAACTCCACTCTGACATTTGATGATTGTGACCTTATTTTGTATAACCCAAAACGTCCTTGATATTTGCTATCTCTCTCTATTTAGCTTGCCAACATAGGGACATCTGATGATGACACACGAGAAAAAAAAGCCGACATTGTTATGTATTGTTTCATCATCTCTGCTTGCATGCTTGTGTTGTGTATTTATGAACCACATTACATTACAGAAGTACATTGGGTATAATTATCTGCTGTCTCTCGTTCAAATGCTTGACACCTTACTATACACAGGGGTGTAGTGGAGGGGGGACGGGGGGCGTCCCCCCTCTTCTCACATCTGAAAATATTTTGGGGGCAAAAGTAGGCCTATGTTTTTTGTCTTGTCATTTACAATGGATACAATTAGGCATTGTAAACAATCTTCCTCAATATACTTTTAATAGCGTGTGCATGCACTCATTTTCAATATTTTACTATGTCATTAATAATACCTTAGAGATGTTGTGTGGACATGATAAAAGGTTCCCCATTTTGTGTTTCCTAGAAATGGAGGTCTACAAAAATCATTAGCATGGTGAAATACATCTTGAAGACATCAGCAAGATCAGCAGTGTTTCACCGTGTTAATGAGTTTCCTTTTTTTCTGAGAGTGTACAAATGGAACCAAATGATCCCGCTAGGGTCCATTTGGTTCACTTTTGTACACTCTCAGAAAAAAAAAGAAAAAAAAAGAAGAAAATGGATGGAATTCCCCTTTAAGAGGCGTCCCCCACTTCTAAATGTCCCACTACAACACTGACTATACACAACACTTGCTCACAGACACACAGACTGCAAAGTCAGTGCCTCAGTGCCTGTTCCCCTGTTAAATAAATGCATGAATGAAATGGAAGCCTCGGGATGGACGTTTCAAAGTTCATACAGCAACCTGGGCAACCGGCCACTTAAAGGGATATTTCACTTTCAAAAAAACAACTTTTGTTCATTACCGTATATTATCTACTCAGTGTCATGTGAACACCCCAGACAGTTTATAAGTTACTCCATTCAGTATTGATGTTCATTTTAGCAGCGCTGGCGACTGATATTACGGTATCCTCCTAATACGTGAGAGGGCCATAGAATTCCATTCACAGTTTTAATTTATTTTTAAAATATTGTTTTGGAAAATGTAGCAGCTTTCATATTTGGGTATGCACACCCTGGTTGCGGTCAAACAAATACTATAAACAATATTTTTAAAAATAAATAAATGAAATTCCACGGCCCCTCATGTATGTAGGAGGACAATATCAGTAACCAGAAAAAGGATTGTCTCGTTTTGATGACTCATATCAAAAGGGGGCGGCACAGCTAAAATGAACATCAAATATCGAAATACTAGATGGAGTAACTTATAAACTGCCTGGGGTGTTCATATGAAACCGAGTAGATGATATAATGACCACCTGAAAAAAAAAATATCTAAACTTACAATTGCCTCAATCCAGAGCAACTTACAGCAAGCACAGGTAAACACAAGAAAATAGATCAAATGCATAGACAGTGTAGGCCAGGTCCCCATGAGATCTCAGTATAGGGATATGCATATCGGTAAACCAAGATAATCAGTCATCAGTCTACACCAGGGGTGCCCACACTTTAACTTGAGAGCTACTTTCAAAATGGCCGGCTCAACAAGATCAACACATCAAAATGTGATTGTTCAATGACTGAAAAGCCATTTCAAGGCCTCCCTAGAAAGTTTGACTTTGAAATAGTGGTGATGGCGTTACTTACTGTTATAGTGTTTAAGAATAATGTGCTTATAATGTGGTTTTCTTGTATATGCTACTACTGACGTTTGAAAACAGTATTTGGGGTTTGAGTTGACAGTTTGTGATGTTGAGTTTAGTTTCTTGCACCCAAAGCTAATAACTTACACGTTTTTGCCCACAATTGGGAAAGTAAACAGGCATACCGTTGGTCAAAACAACATTTTGACCAATTTTCTAAATTTGTGTGGACTCTTGAATTTAGGTAATTCAGAATTCAGATCTTTAAATATAATTTATACACTCTTGAGAGTGTAAAATGAAACCAAATGGACCCGTAAGGGTCCATTTGGTTTAACACTCAAGAGTTACAGATCTATACATTTTAGGGGACTGTCAAGTGATCTACCTGCATGGCCTGTGTGATCTACTGGTAGATCACCACCTACCTTTTGGGCACCCCTGGTTTAGACAAACACACTATCAAAAGAACATTGCAAATTGGAACTCTGAAAACTACAGGATGCCAGGCTAACAGATGAGCCCCACTGCTGGTTGCAAGTGCTATGGGCAAGTGCTACGAGCTGAGGTGGAGCCTAAAGAAATGAGTCTTCAGAATGATTATAGAGGGCATACAAGATACAGTATAATAAGGCAGAGGCCTCTTCAGTCTCTGGGGTGTACTGTATGTTCTAGAGCAGTGGTTTTCAAGCTGTCATACCAGGGCCCACTATTTATTGAGCATTTGAGCCACGGACCACCATTTGAGGACATTTTAGGCCCACAGACCCCTGAAGGTTTATTTTTGCTTTTGTCCACAATCACAGGGTGGATTTTGGAAACAAAACAGGTAAACATAGATCAAAATAATGACCATTTTTCTACATTCTCTAGTTGTGTAGACTTGGGCTGATTCAGATGGTGAATATTTTAAGAGAGTTATATTTGGTTAACAAAATTTCCATCATTTACGGGACCACCTGGAACCCTCCCAGGGACCACTGGTTGAAAACCCCTGTTCTAGAGACTGGCCAAAAAAATCCATAGATGCCTTGCGAAGTTGCGAAGCATAGCGGAAGCATAAGCGTGTGTCACAGAGTGCAAGTTCAGGTCTGAAAAGTACTGGAAAAGATGTGTTATGAGTATGACTGGCCATAACTAGTAGGATGACCAGATCCAAACTGTTCATTTGAGGGACAGAAGTATTGTATTGCATGTGTGGGACAAGTGGGGAAACAATTTCTTGGTTACAGGTGGCATGTTCAACAAAAAATAATTCAGGATATCAATTCAGATATAGCAAAAGTAGCAAATCTACAAGCTCAAGACCTGTCGCACCTTTCTGATACAGTATGTACTAGTAGTGTTGTCCCTCTGGAGTGAATTTCAAAGATATTTCAAATTAAAGTGCTTATAATTAACGTGATTTAATGAAAATGAAACACTATGCTACTAACTAGAATTGTCAAACCAACAGCATTTCATCATTGAAAACAGAAAACTCTGCATGCTGCGTGTCTGTTGCAACTTCAACAACAACTGATGTTATTATTGATGCTTAACAAAACTTCCACACTTCCGGTGCACTTCAACCTTCAGTGTATTATTGTTCTCCCTAGCAGATCTTTTCAAATGGGATAAGTGTGCAAATTACTTAGTCTGGGGGTCCTTGACAACATGTTCCAAAGTTAATTTGGAACCAGAGGGTTGAACTATGAGTGCTTTTGCACAAATCAAGGTATTTGTGAGGTCAACATTAAAGAACAACTTTGTTTTGGATTTTTTTTTTTTCAACCAAGGTTAGAAAGTTAATATCGGTGTTTGGCTGTTGGGAGCTAGGGGCCTAAATATATTACGACAGAAAAAAAAAGCGCAGACATCATGAGAAATAAATATATATTAGCCCCATGGTCGAATGCTCCCACTCCCTGTCAAATCAAAAAACACTGAAATCCCCAAAAAGTAAATAACGCAGAACATTAAAGACGTCTCAGACAGTATATTCTGTAAAAAAAAAAAGTAATACATGAACATTGGTTGGGAGAGTAAAAAAGACATCATTAAAGGATAATGATGTCTTAATTTAGTCATCGTAGTCAATGTACTTGTACTTTTGTCTTTTTTCACTTGAGTATGCCCATTTCCAATTTAGCTACAGTAGATTTTACTCCATTAAGTTCTGAATTCCTTATATAGTTTGAGTACATTTTTTCTCTTCCACCACTGCATATTACCACTGCAGCATTACATGCGCTGGCTGGGCTGTGGTGCATTGCTGTTAAAACTTGAAACACACTGTACTGTATGTAGCCTACAGCCTAAAACAGACAGCAAGTCAGACAGTAATAGGACAGATATCCTACCTTGCAGCTCAAAGCTCTCTCTCTCTCTCATGCACCTGTGTGTGTGTGAGTGTGTGTGCGCACTGTGCAGCCAGCCTTGTCTCTTCAGTTAGTCCTCAGTCCATCTGGTCTATGGGACAGTGCACTCACTCCTCTACGCAGGCTGGAGGGTCGGTTCAGGTAGAATGGATGGATGCGAGGCAGGGAAGGGAAAGGTGGGGGGCGGGAGGTTAGTCTATTATTAGAATCTAGCGGTCTTAGCTTTTGTTTTTTAAACAGAGCGTTACTGTAACTGCCTTAGCAGAGCAGAGGTCTCTACCTCTGTGGGCTGGCCACGGAGCTGCGCATGCGCCAGCAGCTCAGCTGTCTGTCAGCAGAGTTTTCTTTTTCTCTTCTTTATTTTCTCCCCCCCGTCTTTCTCTGTTTTTTAAGATCCCATAGCCCAAGATGGACAGCCCGAGTTGTGATTGGCTGTTTGGTTGTCATAGACAACAGGCTGCCTTGGGTATTTCACTACTACTTTATTGGACTATACCACAATATCAGGCTAAGATTTAATAAGGTCCTCTGTTGCAGTAGGGCTACAGCAGTGTAAAAAGGTATTTGTATTATGATATTTTGCCTGAGATCATGTAATAATAATAATAATAATAATTCAATAATAATAATAATAATAATAATAATAATTAATTAATTAATAAAATAACAATTAAGTATGTGTATTTAAAAACAAAATGAAAAACACGTAGAAGACATCACATTGATCTTCATTAAGAAAAATTTACAAACATGATAGTCTTGTCTACTTCAATAATCAATAATACAATACTGTAGTTGCTGTGTAATTGTATGATAGTGTAATATAAATGTGGACATGCAGTGAACCAAGCCTTTCTTTTTCTTTTTTAAATTCAAATGTAATTTTGTAAAAAAGAAAGAATCATGTCCATACATACTGGAAACAAGGATATTTTGGTGTTATCCCCTTTGGAGTGTTTGACTGAACTCTGTTGCTGTTATTACATTACAATAAACATTCAATCAATCAATCAATCATGATGGCATTCCAAGCAAATCATCTCAAGTCGTAGGCCTACATTGCTCAGCCAATCGATCCACTGCCACCGGGTGCACATGCACAAACACACACAGCTGGTCACAGAAGGGGCTTATAGCGCCCCTCAAATGTCTTGCCAAAAATGCCAAAAGTTTCAGAACCGTTGCCTAGTGACAACCAGCTATGTGCCAATGGCAGCGCGGATGTACCTCCAGGCTATGGGAGGCACACCCCATGCACTCTCATTCACTGCTCCTAGTAACAACAGGTGTCTTATTCACATACATCACTTAGTATTCAGTGGACGGTGTCCCTTTACCAGCCTGCCTCTGGACACGCTAGCCTACACTACGATGTGTTACTTGAGTCAATGTGGAAACCACAGTATGAAAATGGCCTACTCATGTTACACATAAAGGTCATGTATGTAATGACTTCAAAGCTTGACTTGAGTAAAAGTATATCCTACATCAGCATCAAAATATAGACCAATATACAGGTCTCAAATGTGTTGTTGAAATACAGGAGACACATGAACGTTCCTATCCTGTGAACTTGATCCTAGAGTTAGCCAGTAGGCCACTGTCAAACATATTAATTTAAAGGTAATAAAGCAAAATTTTAGCCAAAAATCGAAATAGATAGCCTTTTTCCCCTCTACATCGCTTCTACTTTGATGCTGCAGCTGTTTCCCTGCAGACAGACTTGCCTTGTCCTGCAGAGGGTCCAGAACTTTGTTTGTCAACAAAGCATGACTCAGGAAAGGTGGTGCTAATTTGTGAGGGGGATTGTGTGGGGTGAGGCAGCACATTTTAGCCACCAATCACAGCACAGCAGTCTCCAGCAGTTCCATAATGAGCCAATAGAGTGAAGGTGACATTAAGAGTCTATTTTTAAACAAATGTGTTTACAAACACTAAAGTTGCCTCTATTGCCTTTAAAAGGATTTCCATTTTTGTCACCCACTGTCAATTGTGTAATGTAATCTATGGTGATATACACTCCCTCTGCCAACCTGGGGAGAGCAACGGACTAACCTCATGCTTCCTGCTTCCTCCTATGATGAGTCGAAGCTGATTGTTTTCACCTGATGGGGGCCGGGGGGGGGGGGGGGGGTGCCCGGTTGGACCAACCCCCTGAAGCTCTATATCTGCAGTCCATCCCTATAATGGAAGAGACGTTCACCACGTCACATGCGTGAGCTGTTCTGCATTTGAATGCCAAAACGTGTTGGTCAAATGCTGAAGTCCCATGCTATCCATTAGTTCTTGCACGCTGCTTCAAAACGCCACTGAGCAACTTCTATTGAGATGAAACGCAAGGGGGCAGGGCTATCGCTCAAGTTAACACTCTATCCTTTTATCATTCTATGGCAGGGGTGCCCAGATAAAGTTTCAAGACGGTGCCCAGTGATGCCCTTGAGCATTTTTTGTTATTAACCCCTTAATTTTCTGAAGTTGGAAATGTTTGTACAATGAGCCCTTCTCAAAACCACACCATTTGGGGTGGGGTTTGCTCACTGTCCAATGATATTCCCATACTTTACTGTTGCTATCCAGGTCAAGCTCTCTCCTTAGTTATAACATGCCTAATTGGGGAGGGACTCGGCGAAAGGCTCATTGAGCTATTCCAGACCAATATGCTGACAGGGATTTTTAGTGGTGCAACGCAACCACTCATCATTTGCTTAGCAAGATGTGTGTGTGTGTCCCTGCCTGGCTGGCTGCATGCGTCCCTGTGTGTGTGTGTGTGTCCCTGCCTGGCTGCATGCGTGCCTCATTTACGGAACGTCCCATTGTGCTTGTTTCTCTAAGCACGTGGCAACATGCATAGCACAGTGACCGTCGCATCGTCATTACAGCTGTGTATGTTTATTGGCCGTCGCATCATCATTTCATCTGAGGGACCACCATTTATTCAGGATTTGAGCCACGGACCGCCATTATTTTAGCCCGTTGCAGACCCCAAATTTAAAGATTTATTTTGCTGCCACTGGTGGTCCCCGGACCACCTGAGATTTTCACGTTCTCAAGGGTTACATTTGGTTAAACAACTTAGCTGGGGACCACCTGGAACCATCTCAAGGACCACTGGTGGTCCCCGGACCACCTGAGATTTGAGCCACTGGTCCCCGGACCACCTGAGTTTTGAGCCACGGAACACCATTTGAGGATTGAGGATATTTTAGCCCCACAGACCCCAAATTTAAAGATTTATTTTGCTGGCTGGATTTGGGAAACAAAACATGCTATTAAAACATACATTACAAAATGCCTAATTCACATGATGAATATTCTAACTCTTGAGAGTGCGGGTCCATTTGGTTTCATTTTCACCTTCTCAAGAGTTACATTTGGTTAAACAACTTAGCTGGGGACCACCTGGAACCATCACAAGGACCACTGGTGGTCCCCGGACCACCTGTTGAAAACCCCTGATCTAAGGGATGGTATCCTTAAAGGCTATGGGATGGGGAAGCACTGGCTGCCTGCGTGCCTCATCTACTTCAAGATGCGTGGAGTGGGAATGGGAACGTCCCATTGTCCTTGTTTCTCTAAGCATGTGGCAACATGGATAGCAACATGCATAGCAATGGGATGGGGAAGCACGAGAGTGTTGGCGAACGACGGAGGGACATCTGTGTACAGGTTAGTACCAACTTTTATAATTATTGTTTTATAATTATTGTTCTTTGCAACTATCGTACCGTGTAAAAAAAAAAAGAACAAGTACAAATCCAACATCTAGCTTTTTGGTCTCAACCCCGACACGACAATTATGATTGCCTATAGACCAATTATTTGTTTACAAACATTGGGACTGGATGCACAGGTGACCGTTTCATGTAATCAATTCCCAACAGATCTCCAAACATGTTGTTTTGGGGAGCGTTGGTTTCTCTTCATTCAACCTCCTCTTGTGTGTTGGCTCTCTAGCCAACAGGTGGACCCTAGGATACGTTTATACTTCGTTGTGCAACAGTACTGCGCACAGAGAACCGCTGATATACAAGCTCACATCGCGTCATGGACGTGACTGTTGTGAGCTTAGACGTCTGCGTATGCGATACCGTCACACGACGAAGCATACATTACACAGATGAGTTGCAGGTGCGCATGGGGTGCAGCCATCTAGTAAAAGAGTTGCGACATTGAGGGGTAAGAAACTGAGCGCTCAAGCCTTAGAGTACTATATGTATGTATGTCAATGGCTAAAGCTGCTGTTCATGCCCCATGCAGCCTGAAAGAGGGACAAGCTGGACTTGAAATATATTGCGCAAAACATGTCAGCTGTTTCAAAGTATTACAGTAACAAGTAACAACTAAATTACTGCAAAACGATCTACAGTAAAATAAAAAAAGATGTGTCCCTATTTGTTGTCCCTGTCCCCATTATCTATGACTGTATGCCTAGAGGAGCCGCCATTAGACTAGCCTCATGAAGTGAACGGAGTTTGCGTAACTCTGTCTATACTCTGTCTATAGGTTACTGAGCTGCCGTGATCATGTTGAGCGCACCTCTCGTTCTTATGACAGCGACTGGAGAAGTGGTTTTGAGGAAAACTGTTTTGAATTGCTATTATTGTTGAAGCACAACAGAACCCGAGGATTATATATTTCAAGGGCGAGAGAACACAATAACAATCCTAATATTTTTTTTTTCTTTCATATTGGGATAAAAACAGCATTTGAAAATTTGATGGTGCGTTTTTAACAAGTGGGTGAAGTTGGAACTTTTCTATTGCATGTTATGAGAGGCAGGGTTCTTCTGCAGCCAGGCTGCACGCGCATACTGGTGTTTACTCGTGTGACGTCGTCTGTAAAGGCGTCTATAGTCGGAGCTACATGCTAAATTTCACTTCATTAGTAGTGGTGAGTGTGACCGCGTCCGTTTTGCTTCCTCGCACAACTCTTGCAACGACTCACGACTCATTGTAAGTAATGGCTAGTTGTTCCATAAACCCAACCGAGCCTCACACGGAGGGACAAAGACTCTGAAAACTTTTTTTTTATATATATATATTTTTAATAGCGATCATATATTATGAATCAATGATCACCGCATTATTATCTCGCCTCCTCCTGTTGATTCTGCTGATCTGCTCGTCTTTCTCTCTCTCTATAAACCAGTGGTTTTCAACCACCGTCCGGGAACCACTACTGGTCCTTTTAGATAATGTAACTCTTGAGATCGGAAAAAAAAAAAATGAAACCAAATCAGAGCCTTGCAAATAATCTACAGAGTTACGCCAACTCCGTTCACTTCATATGGCCAGTCCATCTCTACATAGACATTTGGGAAAAAATGCTGTATAGGCTCAGATTGATACCTGGCCTGCCCTCAGGCGATAAGCTTGGGCAATGCAATGACAAATGGCAATGGGTGACTCCTAAGAACTTATCTGCCTGCCTGCCTGCCTGCCTGCCTGTCTGTCTGTCAGTGGTAATTTTTTTTTACTGAAACGCACAACCTGTGTGGGTTATAACTGTACTTGGACTGCATACCCTCGCAAAACAGGTGCAACTTTAACTATCTAGATTTCCTGTTCTTTTGTACAGGTTACAGTGTGTGTGTGTGTGTGTGTGTGTTGGAGGGGGGGGGGGGGCATCTACTATGTTCGACTCTTTCTTAAATAAAAACATGTACACAAATTATTATACTTGTTTGTTTTGTCATGCAAATGTACTGTGTGCCATTGATTCATGTTATCACATAAAATGTACTTTTATTATTATATTATTTCCCATTGCCAATAGTGCTGTCATGTTCAACTACTAAAACAATAGCCTCAACAATGTATTTTGCTTTTGCTCAATTTCACTCTGATTCATTTGCTGATAATGGAGACTTTAGAACTTGGTTTCTGGGGACCCCTTGTCCCCAAGGACTCCTACACACTCACATGGTCATTTCTCTGCCGCTTTGGATGTGGTGGACCTCAGCAGAAGTGTCCGCCAAACTTGCACACCCACGCAGTTGCACCACTTTCACACAGGGTGTGATTTTTTTTTTGTTTTTTGCCAAAAGCTGATTCATATTTTGAATTGTACCCAGTAGCGAAATGTTTGCGCATGGCAAATTAATTCCATGGGTTACTGGGGACTGCAATTTTATCACGTGTGTGTGTGTGTGTGTGTGTGTGTGTGTGTGTGTGTGTGTGTGTGTGTGTGTGTGTGTGTGTGTGTGTGTGTGTGTGTGTGTGTGTGTGTCGTCACAATACTGAATGACGGTTTCAGTGTCTCACAGGTGGCTCTATCACAGAGATGAAAAACATTGAACCTTTTGCTTTCATTTCCAAAAACTCCTCTGATTTATTCACAATTATGCAATAAAATAATCAATCAAGAAATCAAGAAATATTCCCAAAATCTACAACAGTGTCTCTTTCAAGTCCCTTTTCAGGTACAAGGTGGGTATGAATATGAGTGTGTATGCGTACAGTTTATATTGTTTTCTTCCAAATTGTGTGTGTGTGTGTGTGTGTGTGTGTGTGTGTGTGTGTGTGTGTGTGTGTGTGTGTGTGTGTGTGTGTGTGTGTGTGTGTGTGTGTGTGTGTGTGTGTGTGTCTGGTGATGTGTGTCTGTTGTTTTCCCATAAAGCACATTTTCAACTTGCCACATTTGCAGTATAACCATGAAGCTTTGGCTTCAATATATCATTTTGCCTTGAAATGGATCCAAGTGTAACTCTCAGTATCAGTACTGGTTCGGTTCCTTATAGCTGCCATTAAATGGTGTAATTAATACTGATAACCAGTGCAGTTGTGCCATAATATTACTACTAATCACAGCTATAGTGTAATATGAATTCACATTCATTTTGTTGAGCTTTAGGCCAAAAGCAACAGGTTATGTGTACTTATGTGATTAGAAAGACTACTTTCCTTAGTGGGTACACTCTGAGCCCCCACCACACGGATAAAATGGACTTTTTAATTGATTGTTTTTCACCGAAAAAACAAAAAGACAACAACAGCAACCATCTCTGTGTTTAGTACATGTGGTGGACAGCGCCATCTTCAGTCTCTTATACAACTACACAAGGCTGTCTGGCGCCATGTAACAACAGCAGAACAGCCCGCGAAAATCTCGGAGTTTTTAAAGTGTCTTAAACCCAACGTAAAGCACTCAAATACATCATAACAGTCTCTCAGTAACTTTACATAAACTGTGGAACCTTGTGGGGGAAGTTGTTGATGTTTTCACGTTGTACTAACCTGAAAAACAGAGTGAAAGATCAACAAAGATGAAGGGTGAACCTGCCATTTTCCAAAACTCGTCTGAGGAGGGAAACGGAAGTGCCCTAACCTTATAGGGGGAGCACCTGGAAACACTCACGCCGTGATAGAAAGGTTCCGTTTGTCATCCTCGTGATCCAAGCGACTTACTGCTGATATTATTTGGCTGATAACCATTTCATTGATTTGAATGATAAATAATAAACGTAGGCCTACAGAAAAATAGTGCATCACGTTTTCAAGGAAAAAAAGGGAATATTAAAAATGTAAAATCTGACTTTACAGTGAATAAATGATTGAAATGCCTCAGTGACATCAGTGACATCATCGTCATCCCCATTCTTTTTTCATAATATGTTAAAGGGACACTTCACCGTCTTTGCAATTAATAAATAATTTTCCTTTTCATATAATTGGTCTATTGAAAATGTATATTCTCTGTGTTCACGTCAAGGGTTGGGTCCCTGTTGCTGAGTTACAATGTCCACCTATTTGTTAGAGAATTTACTAGGCCTACTTAATTATTTATGATAATAAATCTTTCCCTTTAAAAAAGCTGCCCTATATTCACAAGTTTTATATTTTATTTAATGTAGGCCTATTTTCTAGAATTATATATATTCAAATTGCATTGCCACAATTAACTGATATCGCCATGTAGGCCTGTCATATTCAAGGCAGTAGGCTATTTATTTTTTAATAATTTATTTTTGATACTTAATATCATGTTACATATTTTCCTCGGACTTATCATGGTTTGAGCCTTAATCATTAAGGCTCAAAACCATGATAAGCTTGAGGAAAATATGGCAAGAGTGGTAATGGGAGAGTGGTGATTAAACTTTGAGGAGTTTAGCTGCGTACCACAATGTCCTGAGGTGGTGGCCTGGTGGGGGCGCTCACGTGCAGATTGTTTTATAGTTGAGTCATTATAATACCGATGCTACTGTAGATAAAACCATGATGGTTAAGATACAATGTAACTTAGAAAATCAGCAATGGTGAACATAAACAAAATGGAAATACAAATTTGGACCTGAAGAATGAAGAAGAGGGGGAATTATACAACGTAGGGTACAGTCAGTGATGACATAATTCATCATGAGGCCAAAATCAAACGAGCTGTTCCAGGGCAATTCACATTAAAGCTCCTATATGATATGATATGAAAGCCTGGTTGTTTAAACTTGGTTGTTTATGGAAATTATGGCGAGAGAAAACACACGCATGGGAGCATCAAAATTTCACGTTATTTCCCATTAATGGTATGGTTATGACCATCACGTACTATGGCAATTATGAAAATTGCTCAACCTGGAAGGGTTTTATAGGCTACATGCCGGACATTTCTAACATGTTGGTGTAGGCTACTCAATATTTCGCAGTTTGTCTAAGTAGCTTAGACTAATAGACAAATAGGGACCCTATAAGTGCAGAATGTAGCCTACACTCTGTTTTATGAGGTCGCTGCTGAAATTAAAACATTTAGGCTAACTCACAGCACAGATCATCCTTACTCATCAGACAGCGCGCTTGCGCACGTCTCTCTCTCTATATATGCGCGCTGATGCGCGCACACGCAGTCAGTCACGCTCACAACATCACGCACGCACTATAAAACCGAGTGGCGCCAGGGATTATCGAGAGTGTCACGTCGAATATATGATCGCCTGCACGGTGGCGCGGCGGACGGTGCGCGTCGTACAGTACGCTGTGCGTGTACGTACGTCGTCTCCGCTAATAACCCCCCCCCCCCCCACACACACACACACACACACACACACACACACACACACACACACACCACCACCACCACCACCACCCCCACCACACACACGGCACGCACTTCACTTGATTTCTTGATGGAGCGACGAAAAGGAGCTGCGGCAGCCGTGCGCTTATGATCTTGGCACGGAGCTGGATCAAGTGCATTATTCTGCGTCCATCCATCCAATCCATTCATCCACCCATCCATCCATCCGTCCCACAGAGCAGAGCAGTGCGGGAGGAAGGGAGGCAGCTGCTGCTGCTGCTGCTTCTCACAGACGGAGGAGCCAGGAAGGATCGAGGAGAAATCATTCTGATCCAAGCCGACCACCATGGCTGCTTCTTCGGCCTCTTCCAGGGACAACAAGGCGGCGATGTTGACCAAAGACAGCGTGAGCCTCCTGCCCTGCTTCTATTTCGTTGAGGTATGCGATGATGGTGATGGTGGTGGTGGTGGTGGTGGATGGTGCTGGTGCTCTCTCATCCTCTCTCTCTCTCTCCTCTCACAGAGCCGTTTGCACGCAGCTCACACTCAAAATCACAGGTTATTAGCTATCGTATTAGACAAGCCAATCAGTGTCACAGTCAGCATGTCATTGTCACGTTCAAATGGGGAATTCCACCCATTTTCAACATTTTACTAGGTCGTACAGTAAACATAGCCTACATACTGTAATGTACAATGAAAAAGTACACCTATTCCGTGTTTCCTCTGTTGTAGAATGTTTCCTACAAATGAATATCTGACAAAAAAAACATTGATACAAAGTGATGTGATGTGTTTCACCCTTTTTCCGAGAGTGTGAATTTGTACACGAATGTTGAAAATAGGTGGAATGCCCCTTTAACCTACATTGCCATTGCATTTTGAAATACAGCGTGTCTGTCTGTATGTCTGGGTGGACATTATAATGATATTGTTAGCCTGCACTGCCAACACAAAGGTCCACCGTGCGTTGCCTATATAGGAGACGAGATTTATGATTCTGACGTGATCTTACAAACGCATCAGTATCAATCACGGATGCTACTGCACATACAAGTGGTTGTTTGTACAGTAGGTCTGATGAAATGAACATGGTGGGCTGCACTTACAGTTGACAGTCTTGAGTATTGAGTTTTGCCTGAATTGTAGGCTAGTAATTCTCCAATTAGTCAGTCAATCAATCAATCAATCAATCAATCAGTGAATCAATCAGCTACTGGATTTGATGTCTATACAGTGTTGTATCTAAATAGACTACAATTAAATACTGGTAGAGTCACTGGATGGCAACCGAAAGGTTGCCGGTTCGAAACTGGGCTCCCCCAGATTTAGTGTCCTTGAGCAAGACATTGAACCCCTAATTGCTCCTGATGTGCTGGTTCGTGCCTTGCATGGTTTCTTCTACCATCAGTGTATGAATGGGTGAATGTGATGCACAATCTATGTAAAGTGCCTTGGATAAATGCGCTATATACTGTAAATGCACCATTTACCATTAATAACAACAATGCATTATGTTTGTATTCTGAATCAATATCAAATATAAGTAGCCTATTGTGGAGACATATTTGATAGCTATAGTTTTTAGGCTGCCTGTGTATGCCTATAGGATGTGAGGCCATGGCATGATGAGGTGGTGGTGAGAAGTGATGATAACAATAAACATTTTCTAACTGGACCGGAACAAATTTGTGACATCTTGATTGTGGTCAGATCAAGGAAATCCAAGACTAGTCAAATCTGGACCAGGATATCACCTGATGTCAACCAACACAAATCCTGTCCACTAAATCAGAGAGTTCTCCAGTGTCGTTACTGGGACAACTTTTAGCGAAATTGCGAAAATATCTGATCGACAATATTGTCGCATTGACCCGTAATTGTGAGTGCCTATTTTCGAACGATTAAGTTTAATGAAAGCTCTCCAGGTTATTGTCGTCCGATTAGAGTGTGGTTGGTAATTCTATTCCTATTGCCCTGACCAAGATGGCTGCTCCATAGACTCATGTAATGACCGCGATCTTTGGAGGCAATTTTCTCAGATTAGTTTCTCAGATTGAGGCGATAACCGGGATGTTAGTGGCTCGGTATGTTACAACATCGTTGCTATTGTTTGTCTAGCTTCGAAACATGACCATTGCTGATGCAAATGCTTATTTAATAGATGGGTACAGTAGTAATAAATAAGTACAGTAATAAAATCTTACAGTAATAATACAGTAATAAATCTTTATTAATACTGCAAGGGGAATTGGAGTCTGGAGTAGCAACGCTGCAGTATGAAGTCCAGGACAGATACAGACAGCGGCGTAAGTGAGCATGTGGATCGGCTTATTTTCTGCGCACAGCACCATCGCGAGACGAACTATAAATGGGGCTTGAGACTGTTGCACATTGCACTGCCAGGCGGGTTATCCACGCTCCAATTCACTCCTCCAGCCTGTGGGGAACAGAATCAAATTGTCATCATGCATCATGGCGTTTGCATTGGAAATGAAGCATTTCTATTCCTATTAGCTCTGCCTCTCAATGTGGTTGCCCGGGGGACCCTCCCCCCCGGGGGTCCTTGAGGGGCTTCCAGGTGGTCTCCATCTAAATGATTTATAGTTAGGAACCAAGTGGACCATTAAGGGCCTTTCCTATGGGACTACACTGACACAACTCCACAAGTGACCCTTGGATCAGTGGAATACCTGGTGACCACAGACAGACAACGCAGTCGCTCGCCTCTCACTGTACTGAAAATGAATTGCAAATCACTTCTCGTCTGAAATGCAATTACAGTTATATAATTTACAGGTTCATTTCTACACTTGGGAGGATTTTAGGGTGTAGATTGTGATCCTAGAGATTAAAAAAGAAAGCTTGTGTGAAATGGGAGTTCCTTACGATTGATTGATTGATTGATTGATTGATTGATTGATTGATTGATTGATTGATTGATTGATTGATTGATTGATTGATCTGGGCTCCTAGTTCGAACCTGGGCTCCCACAGGGTTAGCACTTCCACTGCTGAATCAGTATATACATCATTGATTAATTTGAACGCCCACTGCTATCATCATATACTGTATGTATACAGTATCTCCTCCGTTTAATCATGTCCAACCACGACCCACATTAAAATCTTGCATCCGTTCATGCTCATGGCCTACTCTCTGCCATTGTGGCCCACCCATCGGGTTTGGATCAATGGAACCAATTGACCACTTGTATTATACTTAAGTGTACATAGGCCATCTAACCCCAAGTTTACCAAACTTCTGAAGAAATTACAGCCCTGCAAGGCATTGTGGTGAGCATGCAGATCTCAATTTCTGCAAGTGCAATGAAGCTAAAATGAGCATTCATTCATTCATTCATTTTGGAGTGGAGAGCTACTGTATGTGGCTGTAGCAGGATACACACACCCAAATGAGTTAAGTGAACAGAATGTCATGTCAAGTAGACCCACGTCAAATAATTTATTACGGCATCACCCCCCCCCCTCCCCATCTCTCTTTCTCTCATACAATCATCATTCCAACTGCTCATTTTACCTCGACAACTAGCTAATTTGTGCAGGTTGGGCAATTTTCCTTTGTTTAAAATGAGATATTCCTGCATGTTGTTATGGGCTACTTTGAAAAATTTTGCAGGACGGGTTGCTCTGTGGCGGGACAGAGGCGGGGTGGGTTATGAAAAAGACGGCCCATGCATGTATCACTAGTGTCTTCATACTGTGCTATCTAGCTATCTAAAGAACATCATGACATGTTTGTTAACACATTTCACTTTGGACCCCCTGGAGTTCACTCAAGGACCCCACTGTTAGAGCCGCTGCTGTATAGCCAACAGCAAATAATAATTAAAATAATAACAGCTTAGACAGTAAGTCGGTGTAAGATACCAGATCATGCATTATTATGGCACACGTTGGAAGAATGTGGGTGTGTTTTCTCAGCTGTGCATTTTCTAGCAACAGTAGGGGGCCTGTAAACTAGGTCAGTGCTGAACCATGGTTCAATTCAATGCTGGATTATTACAGTGTGCACGTACGCACACACACGCACACACTAATCAGCTCTTTGCCATGGTTGAGGTGCGCAACAGCAGTGACTCTCTGCCTTTTTTTTTTTTTTTTTTTTTTTTCATTTCAAGGATCCCCCAGCACTTTGATATGCTTTGAGCCATTTTTTATTTAGGGACATACAACATATATCCTGTATATATATTTTCTGCATGGTGGTACCCTAATCTGCACTGTGAAATTGTCAGTGTTCATTTGGTAAATGGTGGATTTATATATACTGTATAGAGAGAGAGAAAGAAGCTTTATCCAAAGCACTTTACATTATGCAATCACATCACACCAACCTGCTCATCTGGGACAACTAAGCTGAAGTCCAATCCCCACCATCTCAGCCACTTGCTCACTCCAGCATGATCATGTTATGGTGAAATTGGTGAATTGCTGAAATATGTGGCAATCCTGTGCGTATTGTATTGTATTCTTTTATGCGCTTTTGTTCATTTTTTTTATTATTATAGAGGACCTACCTATATTAGGATGACAGGAAATGGGGAGAGAGATGGGGGTTGTCGTTTTGGGGAGTCGAACCCATGGACACTGCCAGTGCTGCTGGATTACCAGCTAAGGTGCCTGGACCGCTGAGCCACAGCCCAGGCCAATATGTGGCAACCCTGTAGGGTATAGGCCATTACATAACGTCATTGTCCAAACGTAAATCATTGAGTTTAACTTAGCTCTATTTAGGCCACGCATTTAAAGAATTCCCTGTGAGTTACTGTAACTCCACAAGAATGTGAGTCCACAAGAAGCCAACCTATACACGTTGTGAGTTTGTATATCAGCTGTCACACTGGGCAAGTTACGGGACTGGCGGAGTGGCACCAAATCCGGGGGGAAATGCATGTGAAGTCTAACGGACACTTCCATTGTTGTGTCAAATATGCAAACAATGTTGAATACTAAGTCCTGATTGGCCACCCCAGTTCTATGAAGTAGGAAATGGGCGTTGAGCGATCCCAGGCCTTTCTGTTGACAGGCAATTGTTTTGCAAACAGCTGATTCAGTCTGGCTTGAGCCAGGCCACATATAGAGAGCGACAGAGTTGTCGAACTAATGCCTGTCAGTATTAGTATGTCTAACAAACATACAGTATGCACCCCATTTTGGTTACAGAGCTAGTACTCATGTACAATATTCCACAGTAGGTGGCATATGTGATGCCTCACAATGTTCCAAAGCAACCTTAAAATGTTTTACAGAGTCAAAGAGCCGTGTGTGCATGTGTCACTTCTTCTCATCTGGTTTTCACAGACTCGCCAAAGTTTAAAAACTAGTTTGCTAAATCACGTGCAGGCATTGCTATTGTCTGCCTGCTGGGAAAAAAACAAATCAAAACATTTTGTGCTTAGACTGCAAGCCTGACTGCAAGTACTAAAGTGGAAATACCTGTACAGCTCTACTTCATATTTTTTTAAGTTTGCGCATTATGTCTGCCAGCTGCAGCGGAGGACACAGTTGTTCATTCATTCATTCAGACAGACATTTCCTTACTTATAGTATGGTTTCATATTTAAAGTGCTCTGTGCTCATAGTGAGTTAGAACTAGCAAAGGTTTTGGTCCTGCGACCGTGCTGGGACCGTCCTGGGACCGTGGTCAGTGCTATAGCACAGACCACTTCTTGCTGCTATTTTCCCTGCTTTTTGTGACACTACTTGACATTACTTGCACTTGTTTTGCTGTGTTTCTTCATTGCATTTATTTGTTTGGCCCCAAATATTGTGTTTGTTGTGGTGATTGGTCACAATCTGAGGTGTCATTGTCTGAGCTAGCTTTAAAGGTCTTTAAATTAATGTTTTGAAATGTCTATGGAAAAACTGCATGGGGAATTATTTCCTGGACCTGCAATGATCTATTATGGGCAATGCAAAGGTTCAGTCTCAGTGTGAAGCTATATTTGGGAATCGTGGGCCCCCCGAGTGCATTGGAAAAGTTCTTGTTCTCGTATATTATGCATCATTGTGTCGTAAGTTTGCAGAATATTCATGGCACAATCCCTGACGGTAAAGTATACATAAATAAATGCATCTCCACTATATTAGCAGTGAAGTGCCAAAGTAATTTTGCAGTGGAGTACTGCCAGGGGATGATTCTCCTGGAGTCTTCCTTGAAGTTGTAGATTTTGATTCTAAGGAATCAAAAAATGTTGCATTACCGTATAGCTTTATACAGTCCAGTGTCATTTTAAATTTAAGCATACAAGTATACACAATCTATCTCTCCAAATAACACCATGATACAGTTGTTTTGTTTTTGTTCCATTCCCAAGACAATTTTTCTGCTGCTTTGATGAGACTGTCTAATAATCAGGATAACTGATAATATTTCTAATGTGATCAATCCATCCTCAAACTAGAGTTGTGCCCCTACGGGGCACAGGTCTCCACCGTCCGGGCTCAGAGACAATACTCATGATACTCATGATTATATATAAATGTATCTTAGTCACTACGTCATCATGACGTCATCGTATGCACGGACATGATGGCAGACAGACACGGGCGGAATGACGGGGTACGATCCATAGTCACCACCTTACGGTGGAGACAATCATCTATTTATGGTTAGGTATGCTGTCATGATTATTCAAGTAATTCCATATTTTTGGCTGGCTCTAAAGTGCTCCCTACAGTGTTCTAAAGACGCATTGCAATATTCTCAAAGTCCAGATACTTGGCTAGCAAAACATTTACGTCATAGTTGCTCTAAACAAACATAACGTATGTAGACTTGGCTACAAAATGACAGGGCTAGCGCTCCTCCTCAAAAATAGCAATAGTGTAAGGATACATTTTAACAGCGATTTGATACATATGACGATTCATTGTTATGGTACGATAAATGGACGATATTTGTTCATTCTGGCGATGTGATACGATTCGATTCAGCGATCTAAAATCAATACAGTAACTATTTAGCAAATACATTAAATATATGTGAAGCATGTGGGTTAGGGTTAGGGTTAAATAACTACAGTAAGACTGATCTGGCACATAGAGGGACATTGTATTTGCCAACAAAATTGCTAGCTACAATGCAATACAAAGTCAAACGATACGATACAATATTTTGATTACATAACGATGTATTTCAATTTGTTTTTTTCTCATGTTTACAGTTTCTATGATTACATTTCTAATAATCATCCTGGCAAGTACAGCAGCTATTTTGGAGCATTTGAAAGATGAGAACAGCTGATTTAGAAGTCATTCGTATAGAATCTGCCTCAGATCTGACTGAATCTTAGATGTAAAGAATCTGAGGACTCAGAGAGAAGGAGGGGGGGACGGCACGGCACGGCAGTTGAATGTATAATGTAGGTCAATGGAACATCTCTGTCCCATTGCTAGTGGTCTTGTTGTCCCAGGAGACCAGAGGCTTTTAAAGCATCAGCGTGTGCTGCCACACGCCTACACACACCATGCACATCCTGCCCCTTCACTCCGCTCCCACCTCAGCCTCTCTCATCCAGGGGCGGATTGGCACATATTTTCCCACCGGGACAATTTTGCCAGGCCACCCTGGGGGTTAACCAGATGTAACTCTTTGAGAGCGTAAAAATGAAACCAAATGGACCCTTGTGGGTCCATTTGGTTTCATTTTTACACCCTCAAGAGTTCATCATGTGAATTAGTCCAACTTAGTCTACACAACTAGAGAATGTAGAAGATTATGGGTCATTTTGATCTGTATGTTCCAGGCGAGCATCTAGCACATTCTGGTGCATTTTGGAAGTGCCACTAGTGCATTTTGGATCTTGTCCAGGCCACTAGGTGGCGCAGGCCACCGGGAAAACTCCCTGTACTCCAGATGGCCAATCCGCCCCTGCTCTCATCCCTCCATGTCATGCTTTTAGGTCAGTGGGTCCAAAAACACAATCAGAAGCTCATAAGCTCAACAGAGCCAACAGAGAAATGTCTCTCCAAAATTCGCGAACATAGCCAATCTGGAGAGCCTATGGAATTAAAGGAGTTTCTTTCTTTTCTTTTTCTCGGGGGCACTGGGTGCTAGCCCCTTGCAGCGCATGTCTTTTGAAAGATTACGTCATATGGCAGCAAGACTCGAGAGTGGTGACAGCATCTTTCACTTCATAAGGGAAAAAGTCCAAGGGGCTGATCCAGACGATTAGGGAATGCATTGGAGTCTATGGGCTTTTTAGAATAACAAGCGAGTTACATGAACCATGTGCCCAACCGGGCTGTTTTCTGCCCCCTAGTTAGCAGAACTCTCCTTTCAATAGTTCCGATGATGACCAAGTTTATGTTCAAGGGTACTCATGACATAAATCATTTGCCAGCCAACTTGAGCCAAGTGTGTGGAACTGTTGTTGAAATGTTTGTTTAGTAAATAATTTACAGGTAAGATGTCATCTTGCAAATATAAAGGTGGCACAGAGCCAGAGTGATGGCAGACTGATGGGTGCTGGCGTTTTGGCATGCGGGGTCAGATCAACGTACAGTATGGAATGAGTTGCTGGTCCTATATGAAGCCTAGGTTTCATGAGGTCAGATCAACATATGGAAGGTCAACATAAAATGGTCAACGAGGTTGGTGGTCAGCAAATAGCGTTGTCGGCTGGCTCCATATACAGTATGCGGATCCAGGTTCTTTCCTTGTATGGTTATGGGCCAGATGAGGCCAGTGTCTTGATCTTATACGGTGGTGTGATGTGTCATAGGCAAAAATGGAGGTGTGATGTCATGAAATGTGACCATATATGGTGGTGTGAGTGGTTTGACCGCTTCCATTCAACATTCTGTGGCTGAACACGGAATGTTGTATGTGGTACACAAACAGACAGAATAGGGCATAGTATAGGGCCTCAACTAAAGAGGCCCTAGCATAGAGCACATAACATCTCTTGGGCAATACACTAGCCAAGTTAAACCTACCGAACCCCCACCCGGCATGCATATCGTGTGGAGAAAGCTCTCCTGGAAAATAGCAGATCACAACGCATCCCTCAGCACAGTAATGGGGAACACTAATAGGCCCACAGAGCCCAGTGGAAATTGATCCGTCAGCAAATTTGCCTCAAGTTAAAGCTGACAAAGATAAACACTGCAATAAAAAGTGTTAAATAATATACAAAACACCAAAACCAGAGTTCTGGGGCTCTGCCACACGCGCGGGATCATCTATGGCGGAGTCAGGACCCGGCGGCACACGGGGCACGTGCCGGACATCTGCAGCCAGCGCTCGATGCACGGCCGGTGGAAGGCGTGACTGCAGGGCATGCGGGCGTACACATCGCCTGGGACGAACTCGCCGCAGCAGATGGGACAGGAGTCCTCCGGCGAGTCGTCATCGTCGCCGCGGACGACGACGACGGCGGCGGTGTGCGCCAGGCGCTCCATCGGATTGGCCGGGTGAGAAACCGGGTCGGCGTAGGCCTCCTCCTCGCCGGCGTCCTCCGCCCGCATCGGCTGCCGCTCCAACAGCACTCGCTGGCGCTCCAGCGCCTCTCGCTGGCGGCACTCCTCCTCCACCAGTCGGATCAGTTCTCGCGAATAAAATGAGCGGCAGATCTGATTGAGTGATGGCAGGCTGTTGGGTGCTCGCATTTTGGCATACAGGGTCCTATATGGTCCTATATGAAGCCTATCTTATAGTTTCATGAGGTCAGATCAACATATGGAGGGTCAACATAAAATGGTCAACTCTGTAAGACCTAGAGGTTTGTGGTCGGCTAATAGCATCGGCTGGCTCCATATACAGTATGTGGATCCAGGTTCTTTCCTTGTATGGTTATGGGCCAGATGGGGCCAGTGTCTTGATCGGTGGTGTGATGTGTCATAGGCAAAAATGGAGGTGTGATGTCATGAAATGTGACCATATATGGTGGTGTGAGTGGTTTGACCGCTTCCATTCAACATTCTGTGGCTGAACACGGAATGCTGTACGTGGTACACAAACAGACAAAGCAGGGCATAGTATAAGGCTTCAACTAAAGAATAATGGTTTATTATAACCGTCAAACATTTTTAATGGCTGTCCCTAGCATAAAGCACATCACATCTCTTCGGTAATACACTAGCCAAGTTAAACCTACCGAACCCCCACCCCGGCATGCATATCGTGTGGAGAAAGCTCTCCTGGAAAATAGCAAATCACAACGCATCCCTCAGCACAGTAATGGGGAACACCAATAGGCCCACAGAGCCCAGTGGAAATTGATCAGTCAGCAAATTTGTGTCAAATTAATGCTGACAAAGGTAAACACTGCAATAACAACGAAACACCAAAACCAGAGTTCTGGGCCACACGCGAGGGATCATCTATGGCGGAGTCAGGACCCGGCGGCACACGGGGCACGTGCCGGACATCTGCAGCCAGCGCTCGATGCACGGCCGGTGGAAGGCGTGACTGCAGGGCATGCGGGCGTACACGTCGCCTGGGACGAACTCGCCGCAGCAGATGGGACAGGAGTCCTCCGGCGAGTCGTCATCGTCGCCGTGGACGACGACGGCGGCGGTGTGCGCCAGGCGCTCCATCGGATTGGCCGGGTGAGAAACCGGGTCGCCGTACGCCTCCTCCTCGCCGGCGTCCTCTGCCCGCATCAGCTGCCGCTCCAGCAGCACTCGCTGGCGCTCCAGCGTCTCCCGCTGGACCGTCTCCACCTCCACCAGTCTCGCCGCCTCCCGCGTCAGCCTCTCCACTTCCAGCGTCAGTCTCTCGTACTCCCGCGTCAGCCACTCCTGTTCGCCGGCCAGCCTCTCCAGCCTCTCCCATTCCGGCGTCTCCCCTTCCCCCTCCAGCCTCTCTCGCTCCCCTGCCAGTCTCTCCTCCTCCCGCGCCAGGCTCTGCCGTTCCTGGGCCAGTCTCTGGATCTCCCGGACCAGGCTCTCCCGCCCCTGCAGCGCGGGCCCCTCCTGTGCCTGCTCCTGCCTCTCCTGGGGGCCCACCCCGGGCTCTGCCAGAGTCTCCTCCATGGTTTGCCCGCCTGCTGGATCCGTTTATATATATGTAGAACACTGGGCTGTCCCCCGAGTGACGTCACCAGTGTTGGGGAAGTTACTTTTAAAAAGTAAGGGCATTATAGTTATAGTTACTTCCCTGAAAAAGTAATTAGTTACTTTATTCCTTACTAAATTCTGAAAGTAAGGGCGTTACTTTACTTTACTTTACTTTTTTTTTAAACATACAAAAAAGGGGTGTTGTTCTGTGGTATTCGTGGTCACAAGTTTAAAGTGGAATTCCTCCCATTTTCAACATTTTACTGACATTAATTAATATGCCTTAGAGATGTTGTTTGGACATGATTCTGTGTTTATTAGAAATGGAGGTTGTGTTTCGCCATGTTAATGATTTTTCTTTTAGGACCTTTTTTGAAAAGGGGTGGAATTCCCCTTTAATGGCAGCATGCTGAGCATGGACTGTAATAAGATTTTCTTTGCTGAGGACAATGCTTGCTGCCTTCTAACATAATTTACACTTCACTTCAATGTTTTTGTCCTGGTCCTTTACCACAGTCGTTTTCAACCTTTTTCATACCAGGGCCCACTGTTTATTCTGCATTTGAGCCATGGACCACCATTTGAGGACATTTTGGCCCCACAGACCCCAAAACTAAAGATTTCTTTTGTCCACAATATCAGGCTGGATTTCAAAAACGAAACAGTCAAACATACAGATCCATGTTTACACTCTCAATTACATCTGGTTAACCAACTTCCCATCATTTAGCCTGAGGACCACCTGTTGAAAACCCCTGCTTTACCAGCAAGAATGTAAAATAATGTTTATATTTCCGCGCTGCAAAGGCTCCAGTCACGCTGCCGTCGTCGTATCATTGCATTTGAGAGCGTATGTTTTATTATTATTATTATTTTACCGCAGCGAGTGCGAGTGTGTGTGCGCAGCAACAACACAGCTTTGTGTATGTGTGTGCTTAGAGGCCAGAGCCTTTAATTACGCGAAAACTCAGTTCACTTCATGGGGCCACTTCAATGGCGGCTCATCTATATATACTCTTCCAATTGGGACAACCGAGGTTACCAAATGCATTTAAGTCTATGGGATCATACGCTTTGTTTTCTGCCCCCTCAATGTCGCAACTCTTCTACTAGATGCTTGACTGGCTCTGATTGGCTTATACTGCCATGTGGCGCCGTGTTAGCCAATCAATGACCTTTTCTGTGACGTGGTGGACGGCATCACGTTAGACACATAGATATAAAAATACTAGATCAGGCATCCGAAATTAATGCAAGTGGATGAGAGGGGGACTTTAGTCCGGTGCCTTCTCTATTCAATATACTCTATGTTAGACTGAAGAAGCGAGCAGACAACACAGTGCAGCGAGTCCTGCCGCCGCCGCGGAGTAACGACTGTAACGATGGTACAATAATCATAACGACGTTATGGATTTGAGAAATGTAAGGAGTTACGTTAGAAGTTACTGAAAAAAGTAATCCCTTACTGTAAGGGCGTTACTTGTAAGGGCGTTATTCACAACACTGGACGTCACCCAACGTTAATTTAGACCCATTCTCACACACATTCATTGCACAAACCTGCTGGTTTGTGTAATTTAGGGTTTACGTGTCTTGCTCAAGGACACTTCAACATGTAGACGGGAGGATCTGAGATTTGAACCACCGGCCCACGGATCACTGGACAACTTGCTCGCTCTACCTCCTGAGCCACAGCTTGTCTATCAATTACTGAGTGTATTCTAACTTATTCTGGGGTTGTATACCGTTGTAGGACTCAATCGATCAAACATTTTTTTCTTTTTTTGTGTAATCAATGTACAAACATATTTTCCCATTGACTCAAACGCTCAAGCTGGTGCACCCAGTAATATCATAACATCATAACATTGATAGATTTTCTTAACACATCCATGGTATGAAAACAATGCCGCTTCAATGAAACGTAATTTATTTGAAAACTATAGTCCTACAGGTATGTTTAATGGTGTTTTTGCAGTTACAAGTAATCCCATATGCACAGCAAATGGAGGAGTGGGACAGCGTCCAAAATTTCAATCAATCAATTGAAAACTTTGGTTTATGATAGCAGACATAGGTCATTTGCCTGAAAATATTAGATGTAGGTAAAAGGATCTCTGAGTAAAAAAGTGAAACTTTGCAGTTGGTAGAGTGGAAACTCTACCGACTCACAAGTAGGCCATGACCTACTTGTGCATGAGGGGAGTGAGCGAGAGAGAGCAAGTACCCTGACACCTCCAGATGATAATATCAACAATACCTATAAAGATCTCTTAATTACGTCACAATTACATCATCACCTAAACCAGCAAATCGGAGTAGTTCGAGTGACGGTCAACGACCACAAACCGATTAACCGGTTAACTTGTGCCCGCTCCCCTCACACAGGTAATTATGACAGCTCTCCCCTACATTATCTTTAATGGTGCTGGTAAGCCTCCTATGTCCAGTTTTTAGGATTTGTAAAACATTGAAGACGAAGGTGAGGAGGATGGGAATTTAGGGCCGTAATGAGACCTTTTTTGATGGGTGCTAGTAGTATACATAACTTTAATATTTGTTCGATGTTTGTTTTAAAAACTCCATAGAGAAGGGAAGGGAAATGTTTATGTTGTATGAGGACAAACATTATGTTGGAGAAGTATGTCAAACTCGAGGCCCGGTGACAAAAGCAGGCCCGGGAATGAATAATCTTTGGCCCGCAGGATGATATTGAATTACTTTATTATTAGAACTGGCCCTCTGGTATATTGCACACACACACCGTGATAAGAAATTAATGCAACTAATTAAAGCACCTTAGAACAACTTGCTGACCTCACTCACACTAACATTGCTTAAAGGAGAATTCAAGGGCTTTTAACTTTATGATTGATTTCTTTCCAAAAACAAGCCATAAACCAAGCCATAGAGCAGTGGTTTTCAACCTTTTTGGCACCAGGGCCCACTATTTCTTCAGCATTTGAGGCACGGACCACCATTTGATGACATTTTAGCCCCACAGACCCCAAAACTAAAGATTTCTTTAGATTTCTTTCGTTGCAGTGATTGGTGAGCATCACAGAATAGGGAACTGGGCTTTAATAATGTATTTTCAGTTTTTAAATGCTTGCAGCTTAATCTCCGCATTCACCTTGTTATTATGGTATTTTTGGAAAGATCTTTCAGTTTTTTTTACAGTTTTCCTGGTGGGACATTCTTGTAAACCATCAGCTGGTCCCTCAGCTGGCAAGACGAGGCGAGCGCTGCCGCTGGCATTAGGATCGTAGACCTATGGCAATGCCAGCAGCCATGACTTTTCTTGATAAGCGTACACGGCAATAGCAGGAAAACATTTTTATTAAAAAAAAAGTGTTTAAAAAGGAAATGCGCAGAAAACCATTTCGGGTTTCAGGGATTCTCGCCGCACAGGACCCGACGGCACACCGGGCACGTGCCGGACATCAGCAGCCAGCGCTCGATGCACGGCCGGTGGAAGGCGTGGCTACAGGGCGTGCGGGTGCGTGTGTCGCCTCGGACGAACTCCCCGCAGCAGATGGGACAGGAGTCCTCCGTCGAGTCGTCGACGACGACGACAGTGTGAGCCAGACAGTTTGTCAGATCGGCCACAGTCGCCGGGTGGTAATGCAGATTGGAGTATGCCGCTGCCTCCT
Organism: Benthosema pterotum; assembly: GCA_039105355.1. Taxonomy (NCBI): domain Eukaryota; kingdom Metazoa; phylum Chordata; class Actinopteri; order Myctophiformes; family Myctophidae; genus Benthosema; species Benthosema pterotum. The sequence goes on along the minus strand of CM076982.1, from coordinate 15,140,345 downwards.
CCTCCTCCTGAGTTTCCTCAGTGTTCGAGAGGAGGGCCTCGAGGACCTCTGGCGGGCCGCAAGGGCCCGGCACCCACCCGACGCTGTCCTCCACCTGCAGAGCCAGCTCCAGCCTCTCCCACAGCAGTCTCCCACGCTCCCGCGCCAGTACCCTCCCTTCTTGAACCTGACCCCGGTGGTCCCACGCCGGTCTACTCACTTCCTGCATCAGTCTCTGGTATTCTCGGGCCAGTCTACTCCCTTCCAGCACCAGACTCTGGTGGTCTCGCACCAGTCTCCTCCCTTCCTGCAGCAGTCTCCGGTGGCTTGGCCTGGCCTGTTCCTGTGCCTGTGCAAGGCCCGCCTGCATCTGTTCCAGGCTCTCCTTGAGGGTCCTGATGCCCAGATTCAGACGTGCTAGAGCCTGCTCCATGGTCCGGTTTGGTCCGCTCGTCCAGCGGTCTGTTTATATATGGGTGCATGGGACACTGGGTCAGACCAGCAGTGACGTCATCCAGCATTCATTTTGACAGCAAATTGTGATCGGTTCGCGGTTGTCGGTTGTTGACTGGGTCCTCAGTGGACTGGTTTTAGGTGATGGTGTAATGGTGGCGTAATTAAGATCACTTTATAAGTATTGTCACAAGTAGGGCTCGGGGTACTTGCTCTCTCGTTCGCTCACAAGCAGGCCATGGTCTGTGTGTGTGCAGTGCGCAAGTTGGCACAGGACAGAGTGCAGTTCTAGTTTTATTAATTGAATGGATACATAATATCAATGGATCCACCGTTTCATTTTTTTTTTCTTTCTTCCTCAAATTTTCCAAAACATTGTCTGTGTTGTCATGATTTGTCACAACAAGAGTTCAGCCAGTGAGAAACTGCTGTTCTAGATGACGTAACTAAAGCATGTTTCAAAATTGGTAGGTCAATAGGGGGTACTGTATGTATCGGCTGAGAATGTGTATGTTGCTCTACTCCACAGGGTTCAATGAATGAACCTAGAAAACCTCAACAGCGGTCCAGTGCAGCATCACATCACCATTACAACATCAGTGGGGCTAGCATCTCGGTCGCAGATTACAATATCATCGGGGCAACCCCACTTTGCAATTGCAAAATTGCATTCATTCTAGTTTTTAAAGATGGGGTGCCATGATTTTTTTTCCAACTTAAATCATGATCATCAGGTATTATTGTTATATGAAGTGAATTTTCGCAAAAAGGTGTACAGTATTTGTTAAAATGTTGTTTTTATGTGGACTCCACCACCCACTCATTAAGTATGCCTGGTTTGCCTGGTGGGTGGTGTGGGTGGATATCGACCTGAACCGAAGCCACACCCACAGCTGTAGTTATATGGTAAAGGAGGAGGAGTTAGGGGAGGAGCTGATGTGTGATGTCACTACATTACAGCCTTTGTCATTGGCACATTTGACTGGAAAGGTTTTAGCCACCAGGAAGAAACCCTAAATACAAAGAGAAGACATCATTGCACATAAAAAACACACCAAGGGTTCTAATGAAGTACCATCACCTCTTAAACATGTACAAAATTGGAACAAATACAAAAATCACGGCACCCCCTCTTTAATTTTGTTCTCAGTGACCTGGCAAGAACAAAAACAGAAAAAAAAAAATTCAACTTGGTTTGATGTGTGTATGCCGCAGGCTTCATCATGCATCCATTATTCAAAGATCACTCTCTCTGGTAATCCCAGAAGGCTGCTGGCCGGTCAGTCCACCAGCGGAGGAGGAGGAGGGTGGTCTAAAACGCTCATGCAGCAAATCTGTGCCTCTCAGAACAGTACTGTACTGTACATCCTAATTGTTTATGCATTATACACCGACATCATCATTGCATGAGCTGCTAAGAAAGCTAGCCTAATCGGTTACCGCGAACGCAGTGAGTGAGATTACTACTCTATGTAAGCCAGGCAGAAATGTCTGTGCGTGCGTGTGTGTGTGCGTCACAATCCATATTTGCATACCCAAATATGGGTATATGGAAAGCGAACAGTGCTTGCTTCCCAAACGCCAGTAAGACGCGCTTACTGGTCTTGCACTGTGTGTATATATATGTGTGTGTGTGTGTGTGTGTGTGTGTGTGTGTGTGTGTGTGTGTGTGTGTGTGTGTGTGTGTGTGTGTGTGTGTGTGTGTGTGTGTGTGTGTGTGTTCTGTACGTCAGTGCAGCAACATCGACATCAAATTTCTCATGTGTGTGGAGGGTCTGTGGGTGGTTGTAATCTTTAGAAGGCAATAAGGCATGTGTCGCTGATTGTCTTGGTACAGTGGACAGTTGGTTTTCCACTTCATTGTGTGCGCAGTGGGAGCATAGTCTGTCTGTCTTTCAGAACACAGGTCTGCCTGTGATGGCATTTCTCGATTGCAAGACTGTGCTCAATAAGTGAGTCTGTATACTTTTCTTTGTTTTGCGTTGTCACAGTCTCTGTTTAGGGCCTGACAGCATTTTAGTTTACTCTGCTTTTCTGTTGCTTCTTTTCATTGTCTTTGATAGTTCTCCTTTTGCCGTTTTAAGATTTGCTTTAGTCCAATGGGTCTTCTGTCTTGTGGCTCTGTCCGTGTTGACGGACTGATGGATTCACAGATCTCCATATGGGACAGACAGATGGTTTCCCAATTAGCATCGTTCCCAAATTGAGGGCACATCAGTGAATACATTTGTTTGTGAATAAATATTGGGTCTCATGTAACATTTTGTGACATCAAATGCTGTAAAACGAGTAGGTGAGAGTTGTTTTGCTCTATTGGGAATAATATTGGGAATTCTCTTATTAGCTAAGCGGAAACTTGATGCGATAGTTCAGTTGGTGATAGAAACATGACATTTGGCACAGATGATCTTCATATGACCCTAAACAATAATCAACCTCGGGCCACGCAGAATTCCAAGATGGCGGCCCCCAAAATCCAAGATGTCTGCCCAGAAATGTGGTTTTTCCTTCATAACTTGAAATGCATTGCTTTTGCGCCCCATAGATGTATTGAACGTTAATACAAAGTTGGCCATTACGGACGATTTGGTACCAAGTACGTGTCTGTATCTCCTATGGTTCTTGAGATACAGCATATAGGTACTTTCACAGCTTGAGGAGAGCCAAATGAGGAGAGACATTTGTAACATTGATTTTTAAGTCAATCAAATGGTGATACAGGCATGAAAATTGGTACACACACTCTTCAAACCCCACTATTTCTAAAAGTACCGCATGCCCTGCAAAATTCCAAGATGGCAGCCCCCAAAATCCAAGATGTCCGTCCAAAAATGTGGTTTTTCCTTCATAACTCAAAATACAAAGATCTTAAGCCCCATAATTGTATTGACCGTTAATATAAAGTTGGGCATTACGGACATTTTGATACCAAGTACATGTCTCTATGTACTACGGTTCTTGAGTTACAACATATACGTAGTGATGAGGCACCATAAGTGTAACATTTTGGCACGTTTCACTCTTTAACTCAAAGATCCCTTTATCACCATATCTTCTATTTTCAGGAAATGGACCTACATGTTTCTGCTATCATAAACCACTTCAAGTTTTTCAATTGATGAAACGGTTCGGGAGTTATTAAGCCGATCGTGAAGGGCTGTTTCAGTGCTAGATTTGCTGCGTATATTTTGTGAATATAAGCCACCCATAAATGTCTGTATGTGCATCTGTCCTTCACAATAAGTGTATATATTTGCGCACCAAGTGTAGCATTGTCATAGTATAATGGTATAATATGCGAATAGACGTAATTGTGTAATATAGTGTAAAAGGGATAATAGTGTAATATAGTGTAAAAGGGATAATAGTGTAATATATGTAATAGTGGTATACTGTAATCGCGGTATACATAGTGTAACATGTATAATAGTCTAGTAGGGTAATATGTGTAACAGCGTAATATGTGTAATAGTGTCATAGTGTAACATATTAATAGTGTAATAGGGTAATATGTGTAATAGTGTCATAGTGCAACATGTGTAATAGTGTAATATGTGTAATAGTGTCATAGTGTAATAGGGTAAAATGTGTAATAGTGTCATAGTGTAACGTGTGTAATAGTGTAATAGGGTAATATATGTAATAGTGTCATAGTGCAACATGGGTAATAGTGTAATAGGGTAATATGTGTAATAGTGTCATAGTGCAACATGGGTAATAGTGTAATAGGGTAATATGTGTAATAGTGTCATAGTGTAACATCTGTAATAGTGAAATATGTTTTACATGTGTAATAGTGTAATAACGTAATCTGTGCAATAGTGTAATATTTGTAATAATTACAATAGGCTAATAGGTGTAATAGGGTAATACATGTTCATTAGGCTAATTGTGTAATATATGCAATAGCGGTATAGTGTGATAGGGTAACAATGCTGTTGTGTATTATGTGTAATAAGTGTAATAGGCTAATACATGTAATAGTATAATCTATGTGCAATAGTGTAATAGGGAAATTACACTATACCACTATTGCATATATCACACTCTTACCCTAATGCACAATTACACTATTACACGTATTAGCCTATTACACATATTACGCATACTACACTATTACACATGTTACACTATGACACTATTACACATATTACCCTATTACACTATTACACATGTTACTCTATGACACTATTACAACAGTTTACTCTATGACACTATTACACATGTTACACTATAACACTATTACACATGTTGCACTATGACACTATTACCCTATTACACTATTACACATGTTACACTATGACGCTATTACACTGACACTGTTCCACATATTACACTATTACACATATCACCCTATTACACTATTACACATGTTACACTATGACATTATTACATTTATTACCCTATTACAGTATACCGCTATTGCATGTATTTACTATTACACTATTAGTCCTATTACACTATTGCATATATTACACTATAACGCCTATTAGCATATTATACCATTATACTATGACACATGCTACACTTGGTGCGCCCGCTTCACATATACACTTATTGTGAAGGACAGATGAACAGACAGACATTTCTGGGGGGCTTATATTCGCAAAATATACGCAGCAAATTTAGCACTGAAACAGCCCTTCACGATCGGTTTAATAACTCCCGACCCGTTTCATCAATTGAAAAACTTGAAGTGGTTTATCATAGCAGATACATGTAGGTCCATTTCCTGAAAATAGAAGATATGGTGATAAAGTGATCTTTGAGTTAAAGAGTGAAACGTGCCGAAATGTTACACTTATGGTGCCTCATCACTACGTATATGTTGTAACTCAAGAACCGTAGTACATAGAGACATGTACTTGGTATCAAAATGTCCGTAATGCCCAACTTTATATTAACGTTCAATACATTTATGGGGCTTAAGATCTTTGTATTTCGAGTTATGAAAGAAAAAACACGTTTTTGGACGGACATCTTGGATTTTGGGGGCTGCCATCTTGGAATTTTGATGGGCATGCAGTACTTTTAGAAATAGTGGGGTTTGAAGAGTGTGTGTACCAATTTTCATGCCTGTATCACCATTTGATTGACTTAAAAATCAATGTTACAAATGTCTCTCCTCATTTGGCTGTGAAGGTACCTATATGCTGTATCTCAAGAACCATAGGAGATACAGACACGTACTTGGTACCAAACCGTCCGTAATGGCCAACTTTGTATTAACGTTCAATACATCTATGGGGTGTAAAATCAATGCATTTCAAGTTATGAAGGAAAAACCACATTTCTGGGCAGACATCTTGGATTTTGGGGGCCGCCATCTTGCGGCCCGAGGTGGCCCGAGGTTGATTATTGTTTAGGGTCATATGAAGATCATCTGTGCCAAATGTCATGCTTCTATCACCAACTGAACTATCGTGCATTGAAAATTACCATTTTTCCGCCTAGCTATATAATCTGTTTATGGAAAAACTTGTTAATTCGGCAGTGCATCATTATCACATCACATCACAATACAATTAACGGCTTTGTCTATATCATGCATATCATACAAGTCTCCTGCACTTGAACGCAACATTTTGTGTTGACAGCCAGGTTGTTACATTGCATGTCCACTAGCTAAAGAGTGCTGGGTTGTGCCCCGAAAATAGCTGACCTCCCAGCTCTCTGTGATGTATTGTGAGCTTGCAGATCTACCATTTTTGCTATGTTGATAAATAAGTGGTTTATGGCTTTCAGCGGCTCAGCCCCTACCTCTCTAACACTCTGCACGTCCCTGTTGGGCATACCTGGGCATTATGCGGCCTGGGGGCCAAATGCGGTTGGCTGACTCTGACCGGCCTGTGAAAGGGTACTTTGGTTTTCAACCAGTGGTCTGGAGACCACCAGTCCTCCTTCAGAGAGTTCCAGTTAAATATGGAAAGTTGGTTAACCAGATGTAACTCTTTGAGAGCGTAAAAATTAAACCAAATGGACCCTTGCGGGTCCATTTGGTTTCATTTTTACACTCTCAAGAGTTAAAATATTCACCATCTGAATCGACACAACTAGAGAATGTACTGCAGAAGATTAATGGTCACTTTGATCTGTATGTTTGCCTGTTTTGGATCCCAAATCCAGCCTGCAATTGTGGACAAAAGCAAAATAATTTTTTTAGATCTGGTGTGGGGCTAAAATGTCATCAAATGGTGGTCCGTGGCTAAAATTCTGAATAAATAGAGGACCCTGATGTCAAAATGGTTGGTCTTACTCGTACCTTTATCTTGAAATTAAATTAATATTACGCAGACTGTAGTTCAGGCTTTAGTCTTGGCCCTCCACAATATTCCATGTATCTCATTCGGCCCCTTGGGAAAAATAATTGCCCACCGTTGCTGTTGGGTATAGTCGGCTCTAGCGTGTTTATACAGGCTACTGTCTGTGTGTGTGTGTAGAGTGTTTACGTAGGGTTGCGGTGCAGCATTATAAGCAGTGACACCACTGACCTATATATTTCCACATGGCTGGATGGATGCTGCTACCACGAGGAAGCAGGGACAGCCCAGAGCCTATACTATACCGTACCTACTGTACACGTGCACACCACGTGCATGTTCAGTTAACAATCCAAGAGAGTCAACATGCCTCCGCGTAGTTCCGATGTGTCACTCCCAGTCCCAGCACCTCATCCGCACCGCCAGCGATGCAGGCGAGTGACTGATGAAATCTCATTACTATCCATGTTTTTCACTGTAACTGTCCTGCCGTGCCGCAGGCGACAACGCGCCGGGCAGCGACCCCGTGTCCACCCCTCCTACGTTGGCTCGGAGGAGAGCTTTCATTGTACTGATGTTTCATGGTGCCCTAACAGACGTTTAATGTTTGAGATGTACACACTATTTATTGTTGTCTCCACCGTAAGGTGGGGACTATAAATCGTACCCCGTCCTTCCGCGCGTGTCTGTCCGCCCGTGTCTGTCCGTACCCCGTCCTTCCGCGCGTCTCTGTCCGCCCGTGTCTGTCCGGAGCGTCCATCCGCATCCAATGACGTCATGATGACGTCATAGATAGATATATAAGGTGCTACCATGGAAACTAACGCCAAAGAGAGTGAAGGGAAGATGAGGGAACCGACCTGTGACCTGTGCCCCTACGGGGCACAGGTCACAGGGGCACTATTTATTGGATGTGATCTGAGCACTCACAAATGCTTAAAATTTAGGAGAGGGAGGATAAAAATCAAATATTTTTCCATATATGTTGTTGGCCTGTTGCACTTGCACCCTGTGTGCATGTGCACATATTGCTACCAATTCTTCTAATTTTGAAAGCTGTGTATTTGCCTTTGACCTCCCTGAGTCAATTATTTGGGCGGCTGTGGCTCAGGACTTATAGCAGGTCGTACAATGATAAACGGCGGTTTGAATCCCGGCTCCCTCCTGCCTACATGTCAAAGTGTCCTTGGGCAAGACACCTAACCCCCAAATTGGCTCCTGATGTGTTGGTTGAGCCTTGCATAGTTTCTACCTCACCATCAGTGTATGAATGTATTGTATGTGTGTGTGTGGTGATTGGATGAACGTATTGCACTATGTAAAGCGCCTTGGATAAAGGTGCTATACAGTAAGTGCACCATTAACCATTTATACACTCTTCCTGTAATGTGATCTGTGTTGAAAAAGTAGGGATAAAGGCATTTTGTTTTATTCTAGGTGAATGTGCAGTGCACACGCACACAGTCACACACACTCGTATGGTACGATATATAGAGTAAGGATTCATAGTGCCTTAATTAGTTCTCGGCTTAGATGAAACCCACGCACTCCAGTTAAAAGTGACTTCTTAGTATTTTATAGATTTGAACTTTAATCTGTCGTAATTGATATGCAATCCGCTCCGTTTAGCAGTTAAGTGCAATCAATTGTGCTGGAGTGTCGCCCGCCCTGTCCCCATCACACAACATCCCCCACACCACACCACACCCCGAGCCTTTTATCAAATCAAATTAGCGTGGTCGCTGAACCATGTGGGTGACATTTGTGCTGCATAGCCTGCCTGTTTTATCTATTTCTTAATGCAATCACATTGTGTGTGTCACAGTGCTACAGTACGTACTGGACTGAGACACATGGGATGATATGTTATCTTCTTATACTTTTTATTGTTTTCTTGTTGGGGGTGAGAGAGGTGACTATCTAAGGACATTTAAGATCTTTAAAAATGCATCTAAAGTAATACTAAATTGTAATACTAAGTTGTTGACCTAAGCCCTAAATCCAATACATGAATTGTCAAATATCTTGCAGATGTGATATTTTCACGATATGCATCTGTGAAACCGAAAGTTGAAAGCCTCAAATTCTGCATGAAGAGGGGGTTGAAATTACATTATTTGGGGGCGTTACCTCCTGAAAAGACCCCTCTTTTGCACACGCAAAAGTGCAGGAACCAAAAAACTCTGTTTTAAAAGCTCCCAAATGAAGATAAAGAAATGCGTTTCACCCCTAACCGGTCCTTCGTCGGGTAGTGAGTATATTATACTTCTATAGATTTACTGTGGCTGAAACAGAATTGCAACTGCTAATGTGCATCCTCTCCTCTCCTCTCCTCTCCTCTCCTCTCCTCTCCTCTCCTCTCCTCTCCTCTCCTCTCCTCTCCTCTCCTCTCCTCTCCTCTCCTCTCCTCTCCTCTCCTCTCCTCTCCTCTCCTCTCCTCTCCTCTCCTCTGTGCCGTGTTGACAGCTGCCCATCCTGGTGTCGTGCGTGGTGGTGCTGTACTTCCTGGAGTGGACGGATGTGTTCTCGCCGGTGCGCGCCGGGTTCTCCTGTCACGACCGCGCGCTCAGCCTGCCCTACGTGGACCCCCACCACGAGGTCATCCCCCTGATGATGCTCCTCAGCCTGGCCTTCGCCGGGCCTGCCATCACGGTGAGTATAGGGAAAAGGCAAACGCCGCTTTGTTTTGTTTTCTCTTTCTGAGGGGGTGATTTTGAGCAGGTTTTCATTTAGTCTTAAATCATTTATTCTAGTGCTTTTCAGCCAGTGGTCCAGGGACCACCAGTGAGAGTGTTCCAGGTGGTCTCAAGTTAAATGATGAAAAGTTGGTTATAGATCTTTAACCTTAACAGCACTTACTTTGCAAGAAGTCAATGCAATTACAAAATATAAAATAGGTGTGAAAACATTTGACCGTTTTCAAAGACAACTTTTTTTTGGATCTGAGAGGATAATTGTCATCAAAGGGTGGTCCATGCCTCAAATGCTGAATAAATAGTGGGTCCTGGTATCAAAATGGTTGACTGCTGACTGTGGTCTTAGGAATATACACTATTTGGTTCTCCGAAATTATTTGATCTTAGTCTTAATCAGAAGGCAAAAGCTCTCTATCTACTGAGCAATCTTTGTTCTTACTTTCAACTATGGTCATGAACTGTGTGGGTCATGGAAGTAATACAAAGGAATAAAGTAGGACATAAAAGCAGCAGCAATGAGTTCTATCTCCCTTAGAGATAGCAGCCTACTTGCTGAACGGCTGTCGGTGAATATTTCTATAGGGGTTTCCTCTCATTAGCGTCCTACGGCAGAAAAAACGACAAACTTTCCTTATGCTTCAGCTTTAAAGTAACTCTAGTCAAACTAGAAGTTTTTCATGATTCTGAATCCATTCCAAGCACTAGTTTTGCACACAAAAAACACTCCTTTGATCTAAAAACAGCCATCACATCATGGCAAATATGATGAGGTCAGCACACGGGTGCTTCAAAAAGCCACTGAGCAACTTCTGCTTCTGAAATGAATAGCTATCGAACTGGTTCAATCTCTATCCTTTTCTTGCTAGTAGGGATAAGGCTGATGATGCAGATCTGCTACTTTTGATGCTTCCGTGCTGTAGTGTGATCACTTTAGTTTAGGACAAACTAAAGTTGTTAACATTATGGAAACGTTTCTGCCCAACATCATCAAACCGCTTTGAAGGCCCTTGCAGAATCGGGTCTTAGGTCTTAATGGAGACATGGTTTGATCGCAGGGTGTAGTATGGCAGTGGTGATATTCAGTATAGGATGCTGCAAGGTTGTGTAATATTCACTAGGTTAAGAGTCAAATGTTGAAATCAGAGCTGGCACATGTATTACACACAAAAAACTAATCGGTCAAAATTGCAACTAAACACTTCAGTCAATGGTGTTAGGTCACTTTCCTGGGTTATTTCTTGAAGCCATAACCTTTTCCTGGGTTGCAGGGATTTTATTTTGACCGAATTCATGGGTTGTTTTATTTGGTTATTGGTTTTGGGTTGTTTTAATGAGAATAACCAATTTGTTAGGTCACAGACTTTGGTTGAATTGATTTATTGATGGAGTGGACTGGTCCAATTCCCCCCCTCTTTTTTTAAACGAGTGAGTGGTATGTCCCAACTGCTGTCAGTTTTGCTACTGCTTCTTTCTCTGCAAACCCGAAATACTACTCTACCCTGAGCACTTTTGCAGTAAGTTTGAAATTTTTACTTTTATCATAAGCGTGTTTACTGGAAGAATAACTCCATTGTGTTGTGCTTATGCTGCAGGGCAGGCTGCAACTTGATAGATAAATGCGTGAAATAGGAAATAGGAAATAATGTCTCCCTTGCTTTATTTCCATTCTGAACCACGACGGGAATAAATGTTTTGGTTACGTCTGTTATGGTTATAGTCTACAAGCCCATAGAGCCCCATTGTAAACCAGGCATTTATGTACACCAACGTTTTGTTAGAAATGTTGAGTAGGGGTCCCCAACATGTAGAAACTGATGTTACAGATGTTGAGTAGGGGTCCCCAACATGTAGAAAATGGTGTTAGAAATGACGAGTAGGGGTCCCCAACATGTAGAAACTGATGTTACAAATGTTGAGTAGGGGTCCCCAACATGTGGAAAATGGTTAGAAATGTCGAGTAGGGGGTCCCCTTCCCTGTTCTACGCAATGGAACAGGGCTAGGGGTCCCCCAGCATGTCGAAACTGATGTTAGAAATGTCAAGTAGGGGTCCCCAGCACAGCATGTAGAAACTGATGTTAGGAATGTCCCTAGTGTATAACTCGAATAGCAGTGCAATTATTTACTAGTACAGCTAAAATAATAATTCTGCGTGGCCTGTGGGTCTGTAGCCTAATACGCATTTTATTATAACTACATTTAACTACATTTTATTACGTCATTCTTGATATTGTGTATATGTTGGTTTTCCTGGTATTGATGTAATGCATTTGTTTTGTTGTTGTCCTTCTCGCTGCTGTAATTCCTCCTCGCTGTACTCCGGCTCATATAAATAACGCTGTACAGTGGATTCCGACAGCAGGGAAAAAAACTCGTCGTCATCCAAAAAGTCGTCAGGAGCAGCCATAGTCAACAACTAACGTTGTACTACTACGAGCACGACCACCACCAACACCACTACTACTACTACTACTGCTACTACTACCACTACTACTACCACTACTAGTAGTACGAGTACAAGTACTACTACTACTACTATTACTATTACTCCGTCGCCTCCTCCTCCCCCTCCTCCTATCTCAAACGCTAACTAATCCTCCTCCTTCTCCTCCTCCTCCTCCACCAGCCCCACCACCAACTACTACTTCACTGCTACTACTATCAACACCACCACTACTACTACAACTACTACTAGTAAAACTCCCACTACTACCAACTAAATATAAAGTTTATCTTTCGATCACAACTACACTGCTTCGGCTAATACTGCTTCCACCAGTTGGACTCGTCAGAAAAGACCGCTCAACGGCTGTGCGCGCCCACTCTGCTGAGCGGATGCCGCGGTGCACTGTGGGTATTGTAGAATTTCTCGGACAAAATGACGAAAAATGAAATTATTTATACTTTTTACAGGAACAGATACAGATACTAAAGCCGAGGAATGCATCCAACACTGTAAACACAACACTGCAACGACTTTTCCTTCAGACCGGCACTCAGACCGTTACTCAGACCGGTAAGGTAACCTTACCCGTCCACATACTCGCTGTGCTGGGAAGCACGGCGCTGGAGCCACAGAATCCCAATGTTATTAATCAGGAGGCCATTAGCATGTATGCTAATGACCAACACCACACAAAGAGTGTTGAAAAGTGGCGAAGTTCCCCTTTAAATGGGTGGAATTTCCCTTTAATAAAACAAATGGGTTAACTGAATATTCTGTATCAATTCAACTGGCAGTTGGGTAATCTTGACCCTCAAAATTAGGTTATTAATGCAACTTAATATGTCTGGTCAAATCAACTGGTATTTGGGTCATCTTGACCATCAAAATTAGGTTATTGATGCAAGCTAATATGTTCGGTCAAATCAACTGGTACTTAGGTTATGTTGACCCTCATAATTGGGTTATTAATGTAACCAAATGCATTCGGTCAAATATAATAACACGCATTATTTGGTCAAATTGACCAAAGACCCAGTTGGTCCTTATTCAACCTCTACGTTTGGTTGAAATTTGACCGAAGTTAGGTTGTTTTTGACCATTGGTTTTTCTCTGTGTATGGAGCCGGTGTAGAGAGTTGGGCACAAGTGGCCATATCACCAGTGCTGTCAAGTAACTTAAGTAATACCGTATACTGTATTACTTTCATTATTACCGTATTGTCCCGAATATAATACGACTCTGATCATAAGACTACCTCCATTTTTTCTAGATTAATTTGTGGAAAGATAACACTGAAAATCAAATACAGTAGTCTCTCTAGTCCCTAATTTTAATACAGACCTGTTAACTAGTGACATAATTGTCTCGTATTGTCTCGAATAGTCGAAAGTCGACACTGGTTATAGGACAACCCCCATTTTTCAAAAGTCAAGAGTTGTGGAAAAAGGACGTTGAATGTCAAATAGTATAGCCCCTGAATATAAGACAACTCAATATCTTAGGATATTTCTGTTGGGAAAGAAACATAATCATGCATATACTATATATTCTGGCCAATAGGTTATTATTTCACATTGTATTACTCATGACAACATGGCCCGGCAAGGCTACTTATTTCTTTTTCACAAACCGTGGTAGAATTGTATGTATTGAGTGTTATTATGGTTGACTGGGATGAGTGAGGTCAAGCTGCTTTGCAGGCTGTTGATCCAGTCTAGATCTAAACTCTACAGAAGGATTTTCTTAAGTAATATGTTACTGTTTAAGTAATATTTTGACAACACTTAATTTTCAAGTGGTTTTCGATACTGTAGATCTGTAGTTCTGTTCTCTTCTCCGTGTTGTGACATAACATCAAAGACTCCTTAACACCTCATGCATATCCTAATATTCCACGCACCGTTCAGCTGGTGCTCAGGAAACTTTGATCACAGCACTGCCACTTTTTATATGCCACTCGAATATGCCACGCACTGCATGAGTTCCTTTATGTTTTGCTGCCACATCATCTTTGATGCTCTTGTATGCTTTGAACTATTGGAACCCCTATATATAGGCTACACATCGCTGACTGGGATGGCGCCTATACTTGCTTGCCTCTTTTTTTGTGATATTGTGAGATTGGCCTTGTACTGCTTGGTCACCTTTGGGAAAAGAGGTTTGGTTGTTGTTGTAGAGCCAGGGTTTTCACCCGGTGGTCTGTGGACCCCTGGCGGTCTGCGGGGGTATTGCAGGTGGTCCCTGGAATTTATCATTTATCAACATCGGCCAACATGTTCAGTTTAAACGTGCTTTATTTATGAATCAAATCGCAATGTATAATACAGCAGTGGTGCCCAAAAGGTAGATGGTGATCTACCAGTAGATCACACAGGCTGTGCAGGTATCACATGAGTGTCCCCCCAGCACTTGGACTCTTATAGATCTGTAACTCTTGTAACTCTTGAGAGCGTTACAGGTCCATTTGGTTTCATTTTACCGCTCTCAAGAGTTAAATTATATTTAAACATCTGAATTATGTAATTTTCCACACAATTAGAAAATGGAGAATAATTGTTATTTTGACCAACATTACGCCAGTTCTCTTGCCTAATTGATGGGGACACCCATACCATTTTCGGTTACATGACTTTTATTGGTCAAGTAAAGCATCAATAATAACATCAGTTGTTGTTGAAGTTGCAACAGACACACAGCCTGCATAAAGTAAATCTTGTCGGTCTGACTCAGAGAGTTTTCTGTTTTCAATGATGGAATGCTGTTGGCTTAGTGGTGCCACAGCTGTAGTTAGTAACAGTAGTAGTGTTTCAGATCATTTTAAATATAACCACTTTAATTTGAAATATCTTGGGTTGTTTTGCATGCCATCATGTATGGCCTTTGCCATACTCCATGGCAAAGGCCGTGGAGTATGAGTATCAGTCCAGACAACCCTGAGGCTGGCCAGGCTGGCCTGTCTGTGTGGATTTACTTTAGCTAGCCTGGTGCGTGACGCACACACATGCCCTCTGAGGCCCCCCTGAATCACATATACTGTACATACAGGCAGGGGCGTAGCTAGCAATTCTGGGCCCCCTGCAAAGCTTTTCCACATGGGTCCCCCTTTCCCGGCGGCGTCAAAGGGGAATTTCACCCATATTCAACATTTTTTCTGAGCGTACAAATGCAACCAAATGAACCCTAACGGGTTCATTTGGTTCCATTTGTACGCTCTCAGAAAAAAAGAAGTGTCTATAGAAATCCATGAACATGATGACCAGTGCTGGTCCCGTTACTTTAAAAAAGTAATTAGTTATAGTTACTCACTACTTCTTCCAAAAAGTAACTGAGTTAGTTACCCAGTTACTCTAAAATAAAAGTAATTAATTACCAAGAAAGTAACTATTTCCGTTACTTTAACCAAAAGGTGTTGTATGTCAAAGAGTTTTTATGTTTATAGTTAAAGTATGCAGGCACTACTGCACTAGTAGGCAATACTAGGCATTGGTATGGTTAGGTATAGTTAAGGTACAGTATTTTTCCCCTCTTTTGTTCATGTCTCACAGACACATTATTTTCAAATATTAATAATCTTAACTAGTGTACTAGTAATAAGTCTTGATGCAGTTTGTGTCAGGCACAGCTGCCACAGCATGCTCTTACTCAGTGGGTAAGCAGAGCCATGCATAATGTAGCCTATGCCTTGCGTTCTCAAGGCAAAAAAATACCCTGTTCCCCGACCAGTAGAGTATAAACAGAGTTACGACATCTCCGTTCACTTCCATGGAAAGGTCTAATGGCGGCTGCTCTACATAGACTCCTATTGAGCACGGGGGCACTTTGTCCCTATTCAGGCTGCATGAACAGCGCCCAGGCGCCCAGTTTCTGACCCCTCAATGTCGCATTTCTGATATTAGATGGCTTTTCCTGAGAATCCCTATACGTTTTAGTCTACACTGTTGTTCCTGTCGTCGTGTATTTAGCCCCTCTAAAGTTATTTAAATGTTATCCTTTATCGCACGTGTTTTGGACCTGCTACCATGGAATACTGTAACTCTTGTTGGGGAATTGAGGATTTATACTGGACCACACTTTTTTACGTGACAACGTTACAAACGCATGGAGGGCATCAGAGACTACAGACAACTTTCTAGTAAGAACACTTTTACAGTACATTTGGGTGGAAGAGATTAAAGCAGGTGCTGCTGTAGCAAATGTAGAAGAACATTAGCGCGCTACTACAGCTACACACACACACACACACACACACACACACACACACACACACACACACACACACACACACACACACACACACACACACACACACACACACACACACACACACACACACACACACACACCCCGTCTGCTCCTTATATCGTGGTCCGTTGCTGCTGCCGCTGCTGCTGCTGCTGGTCCTGCTCTGCACTCAGCAACAGAGAAACAGCGTGCACGCATGCTTCATTACACAGCGGAGCCCAAGTCGACCCCAAGTCGAACCGAAAAGTCAAGTGCTCGTTTCTTCCATTATTCTAGCTATCTTCCTTCATGATAGTAACGATCCGTATTCGACTGTCAGCAACGGCAACGCCGTTATAGATATGGGGAAAATAATTAGTTAGATTAGTCCGTTTCTGAAAAAATAACGGCACTACGAAACGCCGTTTATTTGAACGGCGTTATGTCCAGCACTGATCATTACATACATCTTGATGATGCCATCAAGATGTGTTTCATCATGTTTTTGTGTTTTTTCTTCAGACCTCCATTTCCAGGAAACACAGAATGGGGGGAAACGTTTTTATCATGTCCACCCAGCACCTCTAGGTTATACTAATGGCATATTAGAATGTTGAAAATGGGTGGAATTCCCCTTTAAAATGCTTCTGGTGCACTTTGAGATCAAATATTTTTCATAATATAATCAATACAAATAAAACCTTATTAATGCAAGCTTTTAGTGGGCCCCCCTGACTTTGGGCCCCCCTACAATTGTCCCCCTTTTCCCCACGTGTCTACGCCCGTGCATACAGGTACATGCAGGGCTGGAATCTAGGCATGGGCAATGGCCCTCTAAACGCCCTGACAGCCCCACTAAACATGATGGCATGCACAACAACCCAAATGTCAAAGTTATTCCAAATTATAGTGCTTACAGTATATTGGATACAGTATATTAAATGATTTGAAACACTACTAATGCTACTAAATAACTACAAATGTGACACCACTAAACCGACACCATTTCATCATTGAAAACAGAAAACTCTCAGACCTTTAGCTTTATGCATGCTGCGTGTCTGTTGCAACTTCAACAACTGATATTATTGATGCTTACTTGACTAATATAAGTCCTGTACAAGATATAAATCTTGTCGGTCACAGTACTAAAGAATTTAAATGAAAATGGCACGCCACCCCCCCAATTGGGAAATGTTACCTCCGAGCCTGCATACATGCATTTACGCTCACAGACACAGGGTCAAAACCCTATGTACCGTTGCTGCCGGGCATCTCTCTCCATAATACAGTATGTACTGTAATGTACTGTAATATTGAGCATGATATTCAGGTCAGCCTTATGTAACATGATATTGTCTTTATTTTATTTTATTTCCATAAATATGCATATCAGAACCTTTATTATACACCCTACAATTAGGTTGTACGGTCAGACAGCACTACTGCCTTTGTTGGTCACACTACCGTTACTTGTTGCTCTTTGTTGACTTTATTCTATTGTTTTGTGGTACTGTGGAAGAGTGGCACAGCTCTCTGCTCCCCCTGCCTATAGCACTCAGGGCTTGACACTAACACTTGCCCACTTGCCCGGGGCAAGTAAAAAAAAATGGTGGGGCAAGTGAAGACTGCTACCTGGTTGCCCGATCGGGCAAGTGTGCAACTTAGTGCGCTATAACACAGCACAAGATAAATTTGTCTTGAAGGTGGTCATTGCGACCTGGGCTAATTAAGATGATGAATTTTAACTCTTGAGAGTGTAAAAATGAAACCAAATGGACCCGCAAGGGTCCATTTGGTTTCATTTTTACGTTCTCAAGAGTTACATCTGGAACTTGGAACCCCAACCTGCTCTATTTCTTATCTGTGCATCACCAGGACATTGACACCTTTGTGGGTGCGTCTGACGCTGTGCCCACTGTGCACTATAATCCCATGTTGTCTGAGTTGCAGAATTCATCACTTATTGTGCACAATATACTGTATATCTCGATTAATAAACCAGTGCAAACTTTTCCCTGACAATTGACATACCTGGGTGTATTGTTATAGCCTGGATGACTGATTGAGCTGAGTAATGATTCAATCAATCCATCAATCACTTGATTGAAGTATTCACAGTAAGTTTGCAGATCTAATCACAGCACTTTTCTAGAACAACTCAATACAAAGACTGGTAACTGTGGAAGACACCATGAAGCATTGCACTTGCTTACAATCGGGTCCACCATTTTCAATTCATCATCATATAGACATACAAATATACTACTACTACTATATATTTCTTATACCTTTATTTGCAGTTCATCTATTTCCAAAAAAAGGTGATCCAGTTGTTATTTTGTGAAAAAACTAATAATTATTATTCTTTATTTTTTATTTATTTATTTATTTATTTATTTTTACAAAATATCAACTGGGTCACTTTTTTTTGGAAATAAATCAACTGCAAATGTAGGTAGGAAACCCTTCTAGGGTGGAACTTTCCTTTAACCCATTGTGTCCTGATCAGATTCCAGTTTCTGACACTAGATTCTAGTTCCTCTCAGTAGACTGTAGTTTCTGAAGTTAGATTCCAGTTTCTGACACTAGATTCTAGTTCCCGACACTAGATTCTAGTCCATGACCCTAAATTCTAGTTTGTGACACTAAATTCTAGTCCCTGGCGAGAGATTCTAGTTTTTCTGGGGGTCCTTCGCATGAAGGACCCCCAGAAATCTATCTATTATTTCACTGCAGCACCTCATCTAAAAACATGTTGTTCTAAGGATGCCCCAGAAGCAAAAGATTTGAGTTAAAAATGTTTGCTTCCAAAATAATAATAATCAAAGATTTGCACCACATTTTCACATTTTTTCAAAAATAGCAGAACTACAAGCTCATATCGCGCCACTCGGTGAACCAAAACGCGTTCAGTACACAGAGCATCTCATGTACCGGTAGTGTTTGAGGAAGAGATCCTGTCCGACTGCCTCTGGCTTCAGCCTCCAATCCAGCACTGCAATTACAGTGGTTAAGCAGGCGTGCCTCGCACGCAGAACGGAACCCAGGATTAAAGCCCCAGGGGGCCGTCACAGTACGCATACTGTAGGCTTCAACGTGATTGTGATGACACAAAAGGCAACGCATGGCTTTACATTCATTTCCGACTTGCAAATCTGCGGCAAATCTCACAGATTTGCCAAATTAGACTCAGAAATTTCCCGGGATTTTCTCAGAAATATCTGGTTGTTTTTTTTACCAGTGATTTTATTTTGTTCTCACTGAGATGGCAGTAATAAGCCTGTGTGCTTTAATTTCCCCTTCGGCGCCACAGCTGTTCAGGGGGAAGGCAGTTTAGAGACCAGGATGACTGCTTGTTTTTGTGAGGGTACCTACCCTATGATAAACGGGGAAGAACATGGAAACTCCACACAATCGGCATGTCAT
The DNA here is from genome assembly GCA_039105355.1 of Benthosema pterotum. Taxonomy (NCBI): domain Eukaryota; kingdom Metazoa; phylum Chordata; class Actinopteri; order Myctophiformes; family Myctophidae; genus Benthosema; species Benthosema pterotum. The sequence continues at coordinate 15,120,863 of CM076982.1, read as the reverse complement.
GGTGTCAGAATTTCCCCATACCCAGGGCCGGCTGTAACATTTCCCAATTGGAGGGGCAGGCGAAAATGGTATGGGGGCGATTTCATCGCCCGTGGCGCAAAGCGACACAGGCGATGAGGTCGCCCCCATACCATTTTCAGTTACAGGAACTTATATTAGGCAATTATAAGCATCAATGATAACATCAGTAGTTGAAGTTGCAACAGGCACGCAGCATGCATAAACCTAAAGGTCAGACTCAGAGAGTTTTCTGTTTTGAATGATGAAAGTAGTTTAGTGTCATTTAGTAGTTAGTGTTCAATTGTACACTGACTACTAAAGTAGTTGGTGTTATGTTGTAGTTAGTTAGTAGCATAGTGTTTCAAATCATTTTAATTATAAGCACTTTAATTTCAAACATATTTGAAATTTGGGTTGTTTGTATGCCGTCATGTTTGGTGGGGCAGTCAGGGCATTTAGGGGGGCATTGCCCCCCCATGCCCATGCCTAGATCCGCCCCTGCTCACACTGCCTACACCGACCTTGTTGACACCGCTTTTACCGGTAACACTGATTCGTACCACCGCTAGGTGTTGTAATGGACTTCCCTGACAATGAACCAGCAACAGAAACCACACAGCGCTTGCACTTGTAATTTACAAAGTAACGTCGAGCGGTAGGCACTGGTCATGCACCGCGGCGCTCAACTAATACAACTAGGAGATAAATAACAAGCCAGCAAAACTCTTTTCACCATTTTTCAGCTCAAACAGCCTTCATTAGTGTTGATCAAAACGCTAACAGGGAATCATTACAGCATTGCTACAGGTTATCATTAGTAAATAAAGCACTAAAACATTACTGAAGCTGAAGCGAAAGTGAACTGTGAAACCAACACCTTGTCAGGGCCGTATCTAGGCAGCGGATTCGACCGTTATCAGTCGATAAGGCTGTTGAAAATAGTTAATTAATGGGATTAAATTAATTTTGTTGATTAATCTGATTAAAATTTTTAACGCAATTAACTCATGTGCACCATGACTCAACCTACTGAGCATTTTCTCATTGAGACAAAAGGGAAGCGCACGGTTTTACGGAGACATAGCTGTGTGTCTTCCTGTAACCAGAGCCATAAAGTATAGCTGGAGGATCTACAAGCATTGAGGGCTTGTAGATCACCTATTTTGATAAACATTTTAAAGATAAATGTTTTTTTTTTTTTTCACAGATTCTGTTTCTTTTTTAAATGTTGAAATCCTGTACAGGAAAACATGCATATTTTGGACATAGAGTAGTTCGAATGGTGATTAATCATGATTAAATTAATTTTGAAGTTGTGATTAATTTGATTAAAATTTTTAATCATTCAACAGCCCTAGTTATCAGTCGATAAGATCGCAGTTATTAGTTTCCGTCAGAAGGACAATTTCGTCTCAGTATCGTCATGCTCTGCCGACCCATCTTGCGATGGGTATCATGGATTCTTTCAGTTGATAATGCATAAGATGACAACTGCGATCTTATCCACTGATAACGGTCGAATGAGACGCAAAATCCTAGCCCCCTCCAACCGTAACCCTAAGCCTAAATCCCCGACGCAAGCAGTGGCATTATCAAGTGAGAGAATCCATGATATCTGCAGACTGCAAGATGGGTTGGCAGAGTATGACGATACTGGGCGAAATTGTCCTGCTGCGATCTTATCGACTGATAGCGGTCGAATCGGGTAATCTAGGCCTTGGCATGGGGGAGCAATGTCTCCCTAAATGCCCTGACACCAAACATGATGGTATCTATTAGGTCTATTAGGTAAGCCCCCTCAATGTCGCAACAGTTATTATACTCTGTGGCTCTGATGAGTGGCAGACTGAGAGCATGGTGAGTGACCGCGAGCAGCAGATCTACAAGCTCTGAGCTTTGAGTCAAGATTTGCCTGATCTCCCCCGAATAATATAGCCGAGGTCCTGGGGTTCACGACGGATAATTCCACACTCTGTGTATAGTTTTCGAGAAATCGCAAATTTTCGCAAAGTTTGATTTCAAAAGAGCCGAGCGGAAAGGAATTAGATAGGAATAACGAGAGTTCTAATTTGAATTTAATCCAATTGAGGGAGAACTGAGTGATGTCTCTTTTCCCTTCAGACGCCGCGTTCATTTCCCACTGAGCTCCGTCGCAGCGTGGCGTGTCAGTAATGCCATTATAGAGATCCCTTGAAGCATGCCTCTAAGAACTCTTTAATCTCTCTATTTCTCTCTCTCTACTGTGTGTGTGCGTGTGTGTGTGTGTGTGTGTGTGTGTGTGTGTGTGTGTGTGTGTGTGTGTGTGTGTGTGTGTGTGTGTGTGTGTGTGTGTGTGTGTATGCGTGTGTCTGAATACTACACGTTTACATGTAAGTCAACCATCTGATAGAGGGGACACATCAGGTTATAGGCATAATAGGATTTGATTGAGTCGTTTACGTTCTCGAATGTAAAAGAAATCTTGCTAGATAATTCCAGATTTTCAACATTAATTATTTCATCCATTCATCCATCCATCCATTCATTCTCTAATTCAACAGTATGGAATTGGGTCTCAATGACTTGCTTTAGTTACATTTAGTTCTGTTTAATTCTAGCGGAAGCAATGCAATTAACCATCAGGGGTTCAGAGGGACAGGGATCCAGGGGAATCTGCTATGGTCGCAAGAGAGAGAATACAAGAGAGATCATAGCCTGGTAAGACTAATATCACTGCAGGGATTGTTTTTTTCATGTGGCAGCTTGGATTGGTTTCCAGGCTAGGAGAGACTAACGATTACACCCAAGAGAGACAAGAGAGACAATTAAGGGGCTTACAGACGCTGAGTAATAAATCACACATTCTAATTCATTTTCAATGGGACTGGCGTTTTGTGCTCAGAAAACGACTCCATCAAGACAGCATGTAATGCCGGTCGTTTATCGCGCGGCGTCCAGTGATTTGTGTTGCGCACGTGCTCCTTTCGTGCGCACACACGCGATTCTTTGAAAGCTCAATCCAGTGATCTTTTTAAGGTGTTAATCGACCAGCGATTTTCTTTGCACTGCAGAGAGAATCGAGAATCGCCGTGTTTATGTAGGCGTTTATCGTTGCCGCCTGGAAAGCCTTTAGTGTCAGGAGAGTGCAGAAACACAAGAGACGAGAGACGACTAGAGACCAAACACAAGAGAGACACGCAAGGTTCTGGTGGATGCTTACTTCCCCCTAAATTGATGGGGACTTAGAGTAGCTCTCCCCTACTGATGTTGTGTTGTTGTTTTTCTTGTAACCACGCAGATAATGATAGGAGAGGCCATCTTGTTCTGCTGTCTGTCGCGGAGGAGGACGGGTCCGGGTGCCGAGGCCAACATCAACGCAGCAGGCTGCAACTTCAACTCCTTCATACGCAGAGCGGTGCGCTTTGTTGGTGAGTTCATACTCCTTCACAGGCAGAGCGGCTCAATTTGTTGGTTAGCTACAAAATGGGCTGCTGCTATCATACTCTTCTCGACTCAAGCTAAAAATACATTTCATTTGACTGAATCAACTTCAGATTTAGTCTTCTTCAAATGTTAACATATTTAGTGGATTAAACTAACACTAAAATATTCAAGGTGACAAAAATGTGACTAAAACTAAAACTTGCTGTCAAAATAAGACAAAAATAATAATTTAAGAGCAACACAGCACTGCAACACCAGTAGTGGTGTAAGGCAGTCACAGTCAACCTCAAACAATCAAAGACAACTTTGTTGTGGAGGGGACAGAGAGCGGCGTTGGTTGAATAAGTAATAGAGGGTCTACATTTTTCAGGCCAAGGACCCTTTAGTTGAGAGATAGATGAAGCAGTGACCCATATGGTACAAATGGGTGTTCAAGTAAGCAGAAGTCTCTGCATTCAGGCACCTTTATTTGCCATTTGTGTACTGTATACACACACAGGAATTTGTCTTGACATCAACATGAGTGCATTCAGCCTGTTGGCCACAGCAGCCATATGACACTATGGATATGACACAGGCCGCCATATGACACAAAATGGACAAAACACAAAAACATTAAAAACACAGCAGCCATGGATGGAAGGCACAATCTTGACATCTTCCCTTCTAGCAGGGGCGCAGAGTGCATTGTATGAGTGGTGTGGAAAATGGTCAATGTTTGCCTGTTAACTCTCTAAAATACAGCATGGAATTGTGAAAAAACAAAAAGAAGTCTTGGGTCTTGGGTCTGAGGGACTAAACCTTATCAAATGGTTGTCTGTGGCACAACTGCTGAATAAAAAGTGGGCCCTGGTAACAAGATGGTTAAAAACCATCTTGTTACCATGGATTTCATACGATATCCCCATTGACAGTACTATGAGGGTGCTGTAGCATTGTGTTGGATTCACGTTAACATGCATATTCAGACAGAGTTAATTTCAAGGACCCCCAGAAGAGTGTTACAGATGGGACAAAAATCTGCACAGTGTCAGAGCTCTAGACCTGTCCACACACACACTTTGATAATCTGCCTGTCCTAATGCATTATTTACACTGTACCTGATGTCCCATTCCTCTTCATGATAAACTATATGACCTCCAATAGAAAACAGTTTGTGTGCGTGTGCGTGTGTGTGTGTGTGTGTGTGTGTGTGTGTGTGTGTGTGTGTGTGTGTGTGTGTGTGTGTGCAGTTCATATATTATTCATAAATTCACTGTCAAGCAGCAACCTTGCCGCTAATGTGTTTTGTCTAATTTATGCACTTATTTTTCACACATTAAAGCCCTATTCTAATGTATACTGTGTCTTATGACAGCATCGTCATTGTTTTCTTTTGTTCAAAGAAAAGTCATTCTCTTTGTTTTATGCTACTTTTAAGAGACATTTCCCTTTCAAAAAGGGTTGTGTCACTTCCTCAACTACTATTACACCTGAGACAGATTTTATTTGCTTGGATCAGTATTTATTTAGTTATTTGATAATGATTTTAGCTTTCTTTAAAGCCCTATAACCACACCGAAGGCTTGAGACGTTTTTAGCGATTTGCTCAGTCCGATAGTCGACTAGTAGTTTTACTAGTTGACTAGTAAACTAGTCGATCGTTGGTTAATGCCCTATCACACACCTCACAAGCTGGCAGACTCCATATTTTGGCATGCTGCAGTCTCATATTTGGACATCGTGTTATTGCAATTTACAAGCTGTGTTCGCTTCCCATGCAACTTGTCGATCTTAGTTATTTGCATCGCACCACGTTGTGAGCTTGTAGATTCGCTGTTTCCAATGTGCTTCTTTAACCCTTAGTGTACTGAACGCGTTTTGGTGTTCTAAGCATTATGTTTTAACTATTGAAAAATAGCAGATCTACAAGCTCATAGCGCGCCACCGAGTGGTGCGCTATGAGCTTGTATCTCTGCTATTTTTGAAAAATTGTGAAAACGTGGTGCAAATATTTGAATATTATGTTATTCAGAAACTAGAAATCTAGACGTCCTGTCTAGATTTCTAGTTTCTGAATATCATAATATTCAAATAACAATGGGTTAAAGTGTACATTTTCTAAATGTATGGATTTTCTTTGTGAAATTACTGAACACATTTAGTTTTTTAATTCATGAGAATTTTATCGAAATCATCAAATGTTCTTCTTTCCCTCCCCAGGGGTCCATGCGTTCGGCCTGTGCGCCACGGCTCTCATCACAGACGTGCTGCAGCTGATGACAGGCTACCCGGCGCCGTACTTCCTCACCGTGTGCAAACCTGACTACGGCACGCGCAACGTCACCTGCGAGCAGAACCCCTACGTCCTGGACGACATCTGTGCCGGGCCGGACCCCGCCGCCATCAACCAGGGCAGGTGAGGAGGGAAGGGACGACTCTGGTCTAATGCAGTGGTTTTCAGCCTTTTTGATACCAGGGCCCACTATTTATTCAGAATTCAGAGCCACGCACCACCATTTGATGACATTTTCACCCCACAGTCCCCAAAACTAAAGATTTTTTTTTTTTGCTTTTGTCCACAATTCCAGGCTGTATTTGGGAAACGAAACAGTTAAACATACAGATCAAAATGACCATTAATCTTCTGCATTCTCTAGTTGTGTAGACTTCATATGATGAATATTTTAACTCTTCCTATGCTCCATTTGGGAAAGACAACAGGCAAACATTGGCAAAAATAGCAATACCACATTCTCTAATTGCCTAGACTTCTTGTAAATTAAGTAATTTAATTCGAATGTTTAACAATATGACAGCAAACAATAAAACCAAATGGACCTGTATAGGTCCATTTGGTTTCATGTTACGCCCTCAAGAGATCTATAAGGGTCCATTTGGTTATCAACTCAGCATCATTTAGCATGGGGACCACATGGGAGCACTGCTGGTCCCCAGACCAGTGGTTGAAAACCACTGCACTGAACTCACACATTATTGGGTTTAATTCCTCTTTAAAGGCAAGTTTTAATATTGGAATTGATATGACCCCGGAATGTTGGTTAAGCTACACTTGCTCTTATTCTGAATATCAACACTGTGAAGCGTACTGTGTGTGTATGTCTGTGTCTGTGTGGAATTTGAATGTGGCAACAGTATCAAGGTTTGTTCTTTTCCAGCAAAAGTAGAGCAATGGTACAAAAAAAAAAGACGGTTCCAAGGATTCAAGTCTTGGTGCAATTAAGAGTTTCTCTGCATGGCCGTGGGAGGATTTTGCTGATTGCTGTGTGTGTGTGTGCATGTGTGCATGTGTGTGTGTGTGTGTGTGTGTGTGTGTGTGTGTGTGTGTGTGTGTGTGTGTGTGTGTGTCTGTGTGTGTCTGTGTGTGTCTGTGTGTGTCAGTGTGTGTGTGCGTTCATGCCTGTGTGTGCGCACACATGCATGCGTTGTATCTATTTTCACACCCGAGTGTAGGAGCCAAGACAGATCTATTTTGGTCACAATGAAGAAGATAGGAAGGAGGGGGGCGATAGAGAGAGAGAGAGAGAGAGAGAGAGAGAGAGAGAGAGAGAGAGGGAGAGAGGGAGAGAGGGAGAAGGAGAGAGAGAGGGAGGGAGAGAGGGAGAGAGAGAGGGAGAGAGAGAAGGATAGAAGGCAGAAAGAGAGTGGATATAGCGGTTTGATGTTGTTGTTAATGAGGTCATGCGTGGTGCAGTGGGTTTAAACACTGCCAATCAGGCCCACACTAGTGCAGGCACTTGGGACAGAAAAACCCACAAATGGTGACCCGTTCGTTCGTCTGAGAGCATCTCCTCGAGCTGACCACTGCTTCCCCTCTTCACCGCAGGGACGGGCGGACATGAGGGGGGGTGTAATGCCCTCCTAAATGCCCAGTCTGTCCCACCAAACATGATGGCATGCAAAACAACCCAAGGTATTTCAAATTAAACGGCTTATGTTTAAAATGATTTGAAGCACTTCTACTGCTACTAACTAACTACAGTTGTGGCACCACTAAACAAACGGCATTTCATCATTCAAAGCAGAACTTTAGCTTCATGCGTGCTGCGTGTCTGTTGCAACTTCAACAACAAGTGATGTTATTATTGATGCTTATACTTGCCTAATAAAAGTCCTGTAACTGAAAATGGTATGGGTGCGACTTCATCGCCCATGGCGCGCGATGAAGCTGCCCCCATACCATTTTCTCCTGCCCCCCCATGTTAGGGAAAATGTTACATCCGATAACTGGACGATAAATATGACTTTACTGTAATCATTGCCTAGATTAATTAGTTACGTCTCGATCAGGGGGCAAGTCAGCGCAAGACTAGTCGGATCTGGCCAAGAATTATCACCAATTCTGCTCTGAATCGGAGAGAGTCTGACGGCCAGATCAACTTAAGTCATATATAATAAATACATAACTAGTCAGATGTGGTCCAGAACAGGGGTTTTCAACAGGTGGTCCGGGGACCACCAGTGGTCCTTGAGAGGGTTCCAGGTGGTCCCCAGGCTAAATGATGGAAAGCTTATGTACCAGATTTAACTCTTGAGAGTATAAAAATGAAACGGTCCATTTGGTTTCATTTTTACACTCTCAAGAGTTAAAATATTCATCATGTTAATTAGCACCACTTAATTAAGAAGTCTACACTGTTTTGTTTGCAAAATCAATCCAGGAATTGTGGACAAAACCAAAAGAATTCTTTAGTTTTAGGTCTTTGGGGTGAAAATGTAATCAAATGGGGGTCTGTAGCTCAAATGCTCAACAGTGGTCCATTGTGTCAAAAAGGTTGAAAACCCCTGCTCTAGAATAAGCTTAACTGTTGTTTCAACTGAAGAGACTTTGGAAATGATGTAAAGATCATCCCCATGTGGGCTGTGATTTGGCCTAGTCAGTGTCACTGGAGGACATCATCATAATCATAACGTCATATTTGGCTTGCTTGGTGGCAGGACGGACAGGACGGACTCGCACGTATGCACAGGCACGCACACACAAGCTCTGATAATGTATAACAGTGGGTTTTCAACCTTTTTGACTCCAGGGACCACCATTTATTCAGCATTTGAGCCACGGACCACCATTTGATTACATTTTCACACCAAAGACCTAAAATTAAAGAATTCTTTTGGTTTCGTCCACAATTCCAGGCTGGATTTTGCCAACAAAACAGCGTAAACTTCTTAATTAAGTGGTGCTAATTCAGACTGTATTTACTGTATTTTTATTTTTTTACAGACATAAACCCCTCCAACACACACAGCTTTTGAAGATTATTAAGCCATTACTTCATGGCCTGAATTAATGCTCCAATGTGAAGCCAGCGTTCTGTTAACGTGAGCAGTTAAGATACCGTATGTCACAACAACTGACTGCTTTGCTCAACAACAGACCTCCTTGCGTGGACAAACAGAGCTTTGCTTTGTTGTTCAAACAAAACAAATCACCGGTTCACTGGGTGTTAATATACATATGGCAGCTAAGTCTGTGGGATGTTTCATGTTTGGTTAGAGCACCTACAGTATGACGTAAATTGTTTGCCATGCACGCAGCCATGTCTATAGGACTTTAGACATCTGTCCAAATATAAATACTAGAGCTCTCTAAATGAGTGAGTTAACAGAGTTAATTAAATTGAGAAAATAATCAGATTTAAAATTTTAACGCAATTAATCCATGCCTGAGTGACCCACCGGGGATTATTACAGCCCATAATCCCATCCACTCTCCACTATCTAGATCTATCTGGATGTAGAAAAAAAACACACAATTTACATAGACAGCGGCAGTGTTGTCATCAAGCCTAGAGTTAGGCTTGATGAAAACCAAACTGAGCCGCTCTTTTGTCAGGATTAACACAAACTGATGAGCTAAAATAGCCCTTTCAGGATGTTGACTAAAAGTAGACTAAAACATGAGTAGAAATTATTAAATGTGACCCAAATCATTGGGCATTTCATCCAAAAGCAACCAGGTCTAGACTTGGAACACTAACTGTACAATATACTGTACATACTATTCAGTATACTGACTTAATACTGGCTTACACTTCATTCATTATATCTCTTTTACTAAAAAAGGACTAAAGGTCTCCAGTTTCCACTGACTAAAACTGACTAAACCCTGTTGAGTTTTGAATGACTATAAACGACAACATGCGACTAAATAAACTAAATAAGCATATTGTCCAAATGACTAAAATGTGACAAAAACAAATAAGCAATTATCCAAAAGACAAAAAGGCTTTACAGATGTGGAGTAATAAACACACCTAGTTCATTTTCAACAGGACCGGCATTTTGAGCTTAGAAAATGCTGTGCGATAAAGCAAATGTTGTGTTGTGCTGTCGCAGGCTGTGTTCGTTTGGTTCACACAGTCTGCGATTTATTTCAAACCTCAATTCTGCAGTGGAATCGTTGCGATAATGCGTGCAATTCAGTCTCCCTGTCTATAAGGCCCTTTGACTGAAAAAATGCCTACCAAAAACAACACTGGACAGCGACTCAAATCACACAGCACAGGTTGATAGACAGATATCCTGCCACACTTTTCTTTTTTCTTTAGTTATAAATAATGTAACATACATACTGTCATACATTTTATATGATAAATGTATATATGTCCACCTTCTGTCATTAATCTTTCCATTCCCACGGTACAGAAAAACATGTCATATTTTGGGCAGTTTGAGTGGTGATTACTCATGATTAATACTTTTTTAAGCTGTGATTAATCTGATTAAAATTAGTAATCCTCCAGCCCTTAATGCTCTTAAGTGCAACATTTGACTCGAAGCTGAATGATATTGGACCAGGAGTATCGCATATACCAGGGATAGGCAACCTTAGGCACTAGGGCAGCAATGATTGATCGCAATCAAATCGATAAGTTAATCAGTTGTCAACTAATTTAGAAATCGATAGATCGGATTAGCAGCTACTCACTGGAGTTATCATGGCGGTTTTCCCACTTAACCATAGTTTTTTTTTTCTTTTTTTTTTCAATGTTAACAGCTTGGTTGCTTCATTGCTTAATAAGCATGCTGTTCATACACCGTAAATAATGATTACCTTTGTAGTGGAGCGCCGATGTGTTTGCGACTAGATCCATTTTTTTTTGCTAGAAATAGTCCCTTTACTCCTTCCCGAACAGAAAACATCACATCGAACCACTAGTGTATCTAAGCCGGCAGATGAAGGCCACTGGAGGATACAGTGCTACCCAATCGACTTTCCATTAATCGACATACAGTACATTCAAAATTCTAACTCATGATAAGCGGGAGGGATACTAGGGCATTAACTAAATATTCAACTATTCGATTATGCGACTAGCAAAACACTATTCGACTATTCATTCATTATTCGTTGATTGATTATTTTTCATGTCATGCTGCAACTGAACTACAGTAGTGTAATAGGCATGCACTGTTTCAATGGGAAGTCAAGAACCACACATTTTATGCGCTAACACACACACACGTTTGCTTATCCTAGGGGATACTGATAGGTAAGTTAGGTGAGGTTATTTCTCTCAGTTTAATGATAATTATTATTTCCTGATGTGAAAGAAATGTTAATAAGGTTATGTGTATTCTATCTATATTCTGTGTATTCGATAATCAATGGCACATCGACTATCACAGGAATGAATACTCAATAGTACTAGTTGTTGAGTGATTCCCACCGATGCCTGCGTGAAACATGTCTACGCTTTGAGGGAATTTAGGATTTTGTAGCACAAATGTACTGAAATGTGTTGTCCCACAAAATGCCATGACACAACAAGTTGCGAGTATCTTCAGGAGTCAACAATATCCTGCTAGATGCCTGTGTGAGTGAGTGTGTGTGTGTGTGTGTGTGTGTGTGTGTGTGTGTGTGTGTGTGTGTGTGTGTGTGTGTGGGTGACCGTGTTTGTTTTTGTATTAAACCCATGAAGAGCCGCAATATGGGATCCTTGGCTAATTTTGCTGTGCTGGCTGCACGTCACGTGTTTGTGTGTGCATTCATGCACATTTGCATGTGCATGTGCGTGTGTGTGTGTGTGTGTGTGTGTGTATGCGTGTGTGCGCGCGAGCGTGTGTGCGCGCGAGCGTGTGTGTGTGTGTGTGTGTGTGTGTGTGTGTGTGTGTGTGTGTGTGTGTGTGTGTGTGTGTGTGTGTGTGTGTGTGTGTGTGTGTGTGTGTGTGTGTGTGTGTGTGTGTGTGTAAGCAGGGATACAGGGTTGCTGGCAAGGATATAGCTACAGACTCAGGTAACTAATTATATCCAAAGCCCTCCTGGCATAAACAGAGTCCATTCTTTCCCATAGCAGCCTAATCTGCAACGGTCTGTGTTCTTATTTTTACGACGGCACATTTTTTATTATTAATATCAGCATAAGGAACAGTGTATCCTAATACAGACAGACAAAAAACATCTTCATGTTACTTTCATTTATTGTCTCCATCAGGCTGAGGGCATGGGGAGAGAGTATGTTTTGCACCCCGTCTGTCTGTGTGTCCATCTGTCTGTCTATAAGTGCACAGATCTCCACCATCTTCCCAACGGCTAAGCAGGGCCGGATTTAGCCAGCTCTACTTGGGTCTGCTGGAAGAATGGCAGGGCCAGGGCCCACCAGGGCCCACGGATTCAGCCACGGAACACCATTTGACGACATTTTATCCATAGCTGCAGGATTTGCGAAACAAAACAGTCCAACATACAGATCAAAATGACTATTAATCTTCTACATTCTCTAGTTGTGTAGACTTGGGCTAATTCAGATGATGAATATTTTAACTCTTGAGAGCGTAAAAATGAAACCAAATGACCATTTGGTTTATACTGATATATTTGGGTGGGCAGGATGCACATTAGGGTGGGCTCTGCCCACCTTTGCCACCCTCTAGATCATACCTGGGCATTATGCGGCCCGGGGGCCAAATGCGGCCCTTTGGTTGACTCTGACCGGCCCGGGGACCACCAGTCCTTGAGAGATTTCCAGTTAAATATGGAGAGTTGGTTAACCAGATTGAGAATGTTAACCAGATTGAGAATGTTGAGAATGTAAAATGAAACCAAATGGACCCTTGCGGGTCCATTTGGTTTCATGTTTACACTCTCAAGAGTTAAAATATTCGTCATTTGAATTACCTAATATCTACACAATCAAATAATGTAAAAGAATGGTCATTTTTGATCGATGTTTGCCTGTTTTGTTTCCCAAATCAAGCCTGGTATTGTGAACAAAAACAAAAGAAATCTTTAGTTTTGGCATCTGTGGGGCTAAAATGTCATCAAATGCTGGTCCTCTGTGGCTCAAATACTGAATAAATAGAGGGTCCCGGTATCAAAAAGTTTGGTCTTACTCTTACTTCTGTCTTGAAATTAAATTAATACTACGCAGACTTTAGTTCAGCCTTTAGTCTTGGCCCTCCACAATATTTTATGTATCTCATGTGGCCCCTTGGGAAAAATAATTGCCCACCTTTGCCACCCTCTAGATCCAACCCTACTGCTAAGATTGCTTTCTAAAATGTGCAGGATTTGTACCTTTTCAACAAAATGCCTCAAATCATTAAAGTGGAATTGCACCCATTTTCATCATTTTACTGTGTCATTATTATACAGTAAATTAGAAATGTTGTGTGGACATCATAAAACAAGTTCCCCATTCTGTGTTTCCTAGAAATGGAGGTCTGAAAAAAATCATTAAGATGGTTAAACACAACTTTTCTTTTACAGTAGGACTTTTTTCTGAGTGCACAGATGGAACCAAATGGACCCACTAGTGTCCATTTGGTTTACATATGGACACACTCTGCGGTTTATGTGACATTATCCACATACAGTACACTCCCATTAGGAAGAATGGGGCAACTTTTTTTTTATTATGTCCACACATCAAACATCTATAGAGCTATATTAACGACATAGTACAATGTTGACAATGGGTGGAATTCCCCTTTAAACCAGAGACTCCAACCGTATGTCCGACCATTGTTTCCGCATGTCGGGAGTGTCTAATCTGTGTGTTAATCCTACGAGGTCTCTACACTGCCCCCCCCTGGCCAGCAGGGGCGCCTAGTGGATGGGAAATGAAAAAGAAACAAACAAGAAAAAAACAACACCACGAAACATGGTGATAATATCAAACAAATCAGAAAAGCAATAATATCTCCACGGTCCATATAAATGTATGACCACCCCCCGTCTCCTGCCCTACATTAGTACATCAGTGATGTTTTCTCGCTTTCCCAGATTCCCAAGACACACCTGGACTTGTCCAAGAACAGAAAGGATTATCTGCTGTGCACGCGCACGCACGCACGCACACACACACACACACACGCACGCACGCACGCGCACGCACGCACACGCGCGCGCGCGCGCGCACACACACACACACACACACACACACACACACACACACGGGGCGGATGTAACATTTCCCAATTGGGTGGCAGGAGAAGATGGTATGAGGGTGGCTTCATGAAGCCGCACCCATGCCATTTTCGGTTACAGGACTTTTATTAGTCAAGTTAAGCATCAAGTTGTTGTTGAAGTTGCAAGAGACACGCAGCATGCATAAAGCTAAAAGTCTGACTTAGAGAGTTTTCTGTTTTCAATGATGAAATGCTGTTGGTTTAGTGGTGCCACAACTGTTGTTACTGTAGTTGTAGCAGTAGTAGTGTTTCAAATCATTGTAAATATAAATACTTTAATTTCTTGGGTATCTTGGTCTTGGGTTGTTTTGCATGCCATTATGTTTGATGGAGCAGTCAGGGCATTTAGGGGGGCATAGCCCCCCCCCCCCCCCATGCCCATGCAAAGATCCGCCCCTGAAGCATGCACGCACGCACATGCACACAAAGTAGGTCACAGCTACGGCTGGAGCTGTGTGAATAAAGAGGGTAGAGGTTCATTTACAGAGTGTAAGAGTGTAATTAGAGCTGAACTCAGCAGTCACATTAGAGTGTGTTTAAACACGGAGGTCTGGATTCAGTGGCCGTCTGCTTTTCTTGTGGAAATGATGCCCGTATCAGCTGAAACGTTGTCATTAGGGATAAACGTCTCCGGATTTCTTCTTGCACGCGTTACTGAAGCTAGGGAACAGCTAGACTGCGGGTGATCTCATCAAATTCTACTTCATTAAATATTTTTTAAATATAAGTTCAGTAGCCGTCTTGATGAATCAAGGGTAATATCATTACACTATACTTTTGCTGGAAAAAGGAAATAATATTAGAGTAATATGTAATTCGTTTCAGCCCAATCACTACTAATACTAATACATTTTCTTTTTCTTTTGTACTGTGTATCCATTGTTGAACTATTTATGTCGGCAAATAATTGAGGTCAGAGTTTTATGATTCCTTTATATTTCTGATGTTATTAAATAGATATAGATTTACCTTATAAACGCCACAGGGTTTTGTAAATCTCACCTGCACATCCAGATAGTTTATTGTTTCAAATGTGTTGTTTCAAATGGGTTTTTTTCCCCAAAAGTGCAAATAAATGGATGAAGGCATACATCTAAAGATTATGCAACCAAGCGTTCTCGGATTAACCTTGGACTGCACATGCTTACCGTCCGTGATTCGATGAATAATTAATTACAGCAGAGATGCACACACTTTTTTTTTTACTTAGCTTAGCTACCGTACATTCAAACCGCACATACACACACACACACACACACACACACACACACAAACACACATGAACAAACGCATGCACACACATGCGCGCCACAGCGAGGTGTGAAATCAAGCTTGGAAGACTCGCTGGCTGCATCATGCGCAGCAGCAGCATCACGTGGATGTACTTTGAAGCAATGCATGCAGGCCCAATTTGTTCTGCTGCCTAAAAGAATAACCATGTCTTCCTGTACACTATATGAGAGGCTGCATATGGGAGAGAGACACCTCATTCTGGAAACGTTTGCTCTCTCTGTCTCTCTCTCTCTCTCTCTGTCTCTGTCCAAGCCCATCTCACATAATATTATACATTAATAACTATAAATTAATGACTAATAGAGCCAAAACTCTGTTCGTAACACTGAAATACAGCACCTCGTCCTTGAGAAGTGCAGACTTTACCAAACTTCTATAGTCGAAAAGTTTGGTATATGAGCCTACGCAGCCCGTCCAAGTTGCGACCCGATATACGCAGAATAGTAAATCATATAAAACCCGAACTCATCTGGCCCCAAACTGCCACGGTGAAAAGCATGCCTCTGTTAAACAGTAGTCATATACTGTATGAACAGACTATTGGCTCCATTAGTATTTTAACAACATTATGTAAGATCAGGCATTTCTCTCCCCCCTCCCCCTCTCTCTCCCACCCCTTTCATCATTTAAGTTTGACGATCACACAAACTAACTGACTGCTGTTCATATAACCTGTAATTTGGGCTACAAGGGCTTGGACAGACCCCGGACTGGTTGGGTGGTGGATTCTGTTTATATTATGAGTTACACGGAAGGCTACAGTGATCAGGCATAGCCATGCTTCACATGACAGTCAGGACAACTTGGCCAGTTGCCCAGGCCTTGACTAGTAATTGAACTGATAACTGTAACTGAAGAGAATCCAGTGAGCAACAGGGCTGTGTTCCATTGTCATTCATATAATCATAATACAGTACATGTTGAATTGCTCATACATCATCAGATCTTTAGACTAGTGCCAGCAAAGTCTAACTATATGGACTCATTGTTGTTTTAGAGCACTAAAAGCAGCCTGTAGATTTACAGTAAGATTCAAGCACAACTGAATACGACTGATAACTGTGAGTGGATGACACTGAAGCTTATCCTTGTTGACAGTGGTAGAATTGTTATCAGTATTGCGTGTTGACCATTTGATCATGTTATTGCTCAATTCTATAGCTACTATAGCTAGTTCTATAGCTAGTACTGATTGTGTAAATCCCTCCACCCCTCTCTCCCTCTTAATTGTACTCCTGTATACTGTACATACAGTATGGCTCTAACTCAGATCGCGATCTACCAGTAGATCACACAGACCATGCAGGTAGATCACATGACATGCAGTCCCCTAAAATGTATAGTTCTGTAACTCTTGAGAGCGTTAAATTATATTTAAACATCTGAATTACGTAATTTCAAGAGTCCACGCAATTAGAAAATGGAGAATAATTGTTATTTTGACAAACGTTTTGCCAGTTCTATTTCCCAATTTGGACAAAAACGTGAAAGTTATTAGCTTTGGGTGCAAGAAACTAAATTCAACATCACAAACTGTCAACTCAAACCCCAAATACTGTTTTAAAACGTCAGTAGTAGCATATACAAGAAAACCTGCCACTTCTCCCTCATTTTTCATTATAAGTGCATTATTCTTAAACACTATAACAGCCAGTAAGTAACACCATCACCACTATTTCAAAGTCAGACCTTCTTGGGGGCCTTGAAAGGGATTTTTTTATGTGTAGATCTTGTTGAGCCGGTCATTTTAAAAGTAGCTCTCAAGTCATTAAAGTGTTGCTCTAACCAGTACATCTCTCTCTGTCTCTCTTCCAGAAAATCTTTTCCGTCTCAACACGCCACCTTAGCATCCTTTGCAGCCGTCTACGTCTCGGTGAGTAACAAACAAAAACAAGAGAATAAATAATAATAATAAAAGGAACAAGGTTGAATCAGTCCATTTCTATTTTTTTTTTATTCCACCCATTTTCAGCATGTTCCTGAGAGTGTACAAATGGACCCGCTAGGGGTCCATAACGGCCCAGGTTGGATATAGGATAGATAATGTCAGCCTATAGTCGTATAAGCTGCCGGTTAAGTTACTAGAACAACACACGCAGGCAGTCAGAGTGCTGACACAGAGTGTAGGAAGGAAGGATCCTCAGGTGCCTGTTGAGCCACTGGCATGGATAGCACTGGTGTCCGCGACACTGAGGCGCTGGGCACACAGCGGGCACAGGCTGGCATCATCACACTGCATGCTATGAAAATACTGCTGACTCACAATGACTGGAGCACGACCAGAGAGAGACGAGAGAGAGAGAGCATGTTATTATTACTCTCTCGCTCACTCTCTGTATCCGTCCCATTATCCTTCCCCCTCTCTCTGCCATATATTAGCCAATATTTAGGCCCATGCTGTATGTATAGAAAGCTTACAGAAGGTCACTGTCATGGTCATTCTATAACATAATTAGGAGAGCCACTCCCACTCAGGGGGGGTGGCTCTCGTAAAATGGAACGAGGTTAGTTAGTAGGTTAGTTTTTCAACAAAGGTTTTAGGTTTTAAGACTGAGAGGGGGATACACAAACACACACAGGCCCTAGTAGGGAGGGAGGACTAATGTTCCAGGCTGGAGACCATATTGGTTCACTGATCTCTCCGCCAGCCAGAGTCTTTCCTTAGGCAGCCTGGGTAGTTTGTACTGACCGAGGGGGCTGTGTGTGACACCCATGAACATTTGAATGAAAACATGCACTTACTACTCCCTGCAGATGTACTTCAACAGCACGCTGACAGACTCGTCCAAGCTGCTGAAGCCGCTGCTGGTGTTCTCCTTCGTCATAATGGCCATCATCTGCGGCCTGACGCGCATCATCCAGTACAAGAACCATGCCATGGACGTCTACCTGGGCTTCATCCTGGGAGGAGCCATCGCCATATACCTGGTAATAGTAAAATAATAATACTAATGAGAAAAAAAAGAAGAAAAGAAAATGCAATAGTGTATGCCTTTGAAAAATAAACTAACAAGCCGTCAGTCAGCTCAATTGGGGGGGCAGGAAAAAATGGTATGGGGGCGGCTTCATCGGCCACGTGGCATCGCGCCACAGGCGATGAAACCGCCCCCATACCATTTTCAGTTACAGTACTTTTATTAGGCAATTAAGCATCAATAATAACATCAGTTGTTGTTGAAGTTGCAACAGACACGCAGCATGCATAAAGCTAAAGGTCTGACTCGGAGAGTTTTCTGTTTTCAATGATGAAATGCTGTTGGTTTAGTGGTGCCACAACTGTAGTTAGTTAGCAGCAGTAGTAGTGTTTCAAATCATTTTAAATATAGGCACTTTAATTTGAAATATTTTGTGTTGTTTTGCATGCCATCGTGTTTGGTGGGGCAGTCTGGGCATTTAGGGGGGCATTGCTTAGATCCGCCCCTGTATGGCGCGGCAAATGTCACTCCAGTTTGAACTCTGGACTGGCCACAAACAAACAAGCCTAGCAGCACCTTTCCTGATGGCACACCACCTATGCATGCCATTCTGAGAGAGAATTTACAGTAATGACCGTCAACGCCGCTGATATCGGGTGACGCTGCTTGTGTATTGCCCGCTGCAGGAGGTGTTTTGTGCCACCCGCTTCGACCTCTATCCATCGATTGAATAGACACTTATCAACAGAAATGTTACGATCCAATCGTGCCGGTATAGCAGATATTCAGATACCCGCCGGGCAAGTAGATATTTTGTATTCATTGCATCGGTGGATCACGGATACTACTAGTAGGGCGAGGCGAAGGAAGTTTTACTGAAGTTATGGTTAGGGTTAGGTTAGGTTTAGGCATAAGTTTACTGAGGTTAAGTTTAGGGTTGGGGTTAGGTGTAGGCATAGCCTAGTTTTACTGAGGTTATGTTTAGGGTTTAGGATTAGGCTAGGGTTAGGGTTAGACGGTGCTTTATGCGGTTACTAACCCTAAACAGAACTTCAGTAAAACTATGCTTTGCCCCGCCCTACTAGTAGTATCCGTGATCCACCGATGCAATGAATACAAAATATCTACTTGCCCGGCGGGTATCTGAATATCTGCTATACCGGCACGATTGGATCGTAACATTTCTGTTGATAAGTGTCTATTCAATCGATGGATAGAGGTCGAAGCGGCTCTTTGTGCGGTTCCCATAAATGGAAAATGCCGCAGAGCGCAAACTCCTTCACTTGGCGTTTGTTTACAGTATATACAGTATATACCGTAATTTCCGGATTATAAGCAGTTACTTTTTCCACATGCTTTTGACCCTGCGGCTTATACAATGGGTGTGTAACACCCCTGTATTAGTGTTACAGGTAACACAGGGGTTTTCAACAGGTGGTCCCTGAGAGGGATCCAGATGGGCTCCGCAGACTGAAATGATGGAAAGTTAATCAGATGTAACTCTTTGAGAGCGTAAAAATTAAACCAAATGGACCCTTGCGGGTCCATTTGGTTTCATCTTTACACTCTCAAGAGTTATGATATTCACCATCTAAATTAGCACCACTTAATTAATAAGTCATAAGTCATGTTCATTTTGGTCTCATTTTGATGTTTTGCCTCTTTTGTTTGCAAAAACCCATCCTGGAATTGTGAACAAAACCAAAAGAAATGTTTAGTTTTGTGGTCTGTGGGGTGAAGATGTTAAATCGTTTATACATGCAATCTGCAGTCGGTCGGCCTCAAAACAATGTCCTTGTCTTCTCCGTTCCCGCCCCGTCCGCCTCAGGGCCTGTACGCCGTGGGGAACTTCCAGCCCAGCGAGGAGGGGACCAAGAGGATGCCCCTGCCTCCCCAGGGGGTCCACTGCCCCCCCTGCACACTCCCTCACATCAGCCAGGAGGCCGTCATGCACCACCTGCAGATGAAGGCCATGGCCGGGAACCACCATCACCACCAGGTAGAGCCTGTCACTCATCAAGTAGGGGTATCTACAGTATCTAGTAGGGCATATGTGTCAAACTCTGGCCCACGGGCCAAATTTGGCCCGCCGTGTAATTTCATTTGGCCCTTGAGGCAATATCATTAACATTAGAGCGGTGGTGCCCAGGGCTTAATTTATGCCGGAGCAAGCCGAAACGCCATTCCCCCATGGGCCAAATGTGTTCCCCCATGGGCCACGTGCGTTCCGGCTGCGTCTGTGAACTGTCACTGCGCTCCCCCACCTGCAGAGACCGATCTGGGAGATAAGAGTGGCGATCCAGCCTCGTTCATTACTGTTGTTGCTATAGGATGTCCATACAGACACAGTACTAGGCATAGATGTGGTACTAGTCACTCAGAACACCACTCCATTGGCTGAGCCTTACCAGCTATGGGGCTTAGCCTTCCCAGCATTGGGATTTATATCGAGAGTCGGGGGGATTTGCTACGGCTCACACAGTTCACAGTTCTCGCACGTTGTTAGCTGGGCTGCAGCTGGCTAGTCTCCCCCTCCCTACGGATTATGATCGCTATAATAAAGGTACCTAGGAAGCGGACGGACCCCTTATGGGTCCTTACATTTTGTGGTCTCGATTCTCTGAAAACACAAGCACATTGCGCTACGGATTGAGCTTGTGGATCGGCTGTGTGTGCCATAGTAGTGCAACACACACACACACACGCACACACACACACACACACACACACACACACACACACACACACACACACACACACACACACACACACACACACACACACACACACACACACACACACACACAATGAATATTCTGCCCAAAAAAAACGACTGTTCGGCGGGCATGCGCACGTGCACGCGCGCTCCCTGTGAGGTGCGTGTGAGGTGCGCTCCGGCACCTCCTGAGTAACAAATTAAGCACTGGTGGTGCCGCTGTAACACCACATTCACCACTATAATACTACAAATCCCATAATGCTCTGCGGTTGTTTTGCAGTCTGCTCTGTAATGTTGCAAAATAGAAAAGAGGCATTACATTTTATTTAAATCTTATTTAATATGCCATTGATGTTTCTTTTTCTTTTGCTACTTCAAGGCTTGAATGTTTGATTCATTTATTATTGTCATTTTATTTACCCGTCATAGCAAAAATGTCTATTCACTGGACTATACCAAGGCAGAGGTATCCATCCCACTGAGTCCATGCAGTTTACCCAAATGTGTCTGCACATTGTTTGGTCCCAAAAACTTTATTACCACAAAAAAGAAAAAAAAAACTGGGCTTCATCAGGTACAGCTCAGACAACCTACAAAAATAAAGAAAATGCCTTGAGTTCCTTTCCACCTCTGCATCTCTCTGCACCCAGCAGGGCCTGCCTGCCTCCTACTCCGACGGCCTCCTGCACAGAGCTCTGCAGCAGCAGCAGCAGCAGCTGTCTGGAAGTGACACCTTGAAGCGCTCCAGTGCAGACGTGGACGTCATGTCTCCTCGCAGCCCACTGGGTATGTATATATATTTTTTTATTTTTGGCCAGACCAGTGGTTTTCAACCAGTGGTCCTTGAGAGAGTTCCAGGTGGTCCCCAGGCTAAATGATGGAAAGTTGGTTAACTAGGTTTAACTCTTTGAGTTTTTACGCTCTCAAGAGTTATTATATTTACCATATGAATTAGCCCAAGTCAACACAACAGAATGTAGAAGATTAATGGTCATTTGAGCTGTATGTTCGACTGTTTTGTTTCCCCAAATTCAGCCTGGGTGGTATTAGGGACAAAAACAAGATAAATCTTTAGTTTTGGGGCTCTGGGGGGCTAAAATGTCACGGAGATGGTGGTCCGTGACTCAAATGCCGAATACATGGCGGGCCCTGGTATCAAAAAGGTTGAAAACCCCTGGGCTAGAAAGCCTATAGCACCTTTAAAGTGCATGGGTGCAACAACAAAATGTTGTTCATTGTGACAACGCATGATCAATTGTGTCCTCTCCAACAGGTAAGGACCCCATGGTGACCTTCAGCCACACGCTGCCGCGGGTGCACACGCCCCAGGCCATGGCGGCGTACGAGGAGGCGGCGCGGCGGCACGCCGCCACGCTGCACCACGGCTCCATGGACTCCAGCCGCTCCAAGCAGCTGCTGTCCCAGTGGAAGAAGAGCAGCAGCATGGACCAGGGCCACCGCAAGTGTTCCCTGCAGGTCAGTAAAAGGACCAGGTCAGTATAAGGAACAGGTCAGTTTAAGGGCCAGGTCAGTATAAGGGTCTTGAATGAAGAGATTTTTAAGAAAGTAGTACTACTGTCAATGTGACTGTACCACAGCATATCAGCACAAAATCTTTGCGCAATTCACAAAGAAAAAATCACACCCGTGTGAAATAAGTGCTGCCTGTGTAAGCAAACTGTCTTCATCTAAAACTTCATTGAAAAAAAAAGTCCAGTCCATAAGTTGTCGGCTGTGTGTCAGTCGTCTCATTCGCTACACTGCCAGTCGGCAAGCTGCAGCAATGAATGGAGCAGCGTAGCATAACCATCCCATAGCTTGTAAGGACAGGGATAGGTCGTGTGGGTAGGACAAATGGCCAATAGAGCAGTGTACCATCCCATAGCCTGTAATGATAGATGGTTTGGCCAATAGGAATACACAGCTACAATGACGATGTCATGGCGACGGTGTGCTCTGCATGTTGCCACATAAGAGAGAAACAAGCAGCAAATATAGCTGCAAGCAGCAATAAAACGGGATCAAGCAAGCAGCAATAAGGAGTAAGAACAATACGCACAAATAAGCCATAGAAACATGGGAGCCTGAACTTCAGAAATACATCAGGTAATTATGTGTGAGACTGACTCACATTGTAATCTGGTGTGACTGAGTGAATGATTGGTGAGCTGTGAGTGAGTGGTGAACTGAGCTATGAACTGTCATTAGTGACAACATGGCCGAATAGTGACAGTCAAACAGCCTTGCCCAGCCATGAGGCCCATAGGGCAGGTGCCTATCTCCTGTTTCTGTAGCATGAGGCAGCTTGATGTACAAGTACACCCTCTGGACATGACGCTAGTATGACACAGGGTCTTACCCCCAATCCATCCCTTGATGCTGAGTGCCAAGCAGGGAGGCATTGGATCCCGTTTTTAGAGCCTTTGGTATGACCCGGCCGGGAATCGAACCCCGGCCTCCCAGTCTCAGGGCGGACACTCTAACCACAAGGCCACTGATTTGGTGAATGAGTAAATGATTGGTGAGCTGTGAGTGAGTGGTGAACTGAGCTGTGAACTGTCATTAGTGACAACATGGCCGAATAGTGACAAAACACAACATGGCCGAATGGTGACAACCACCATTACATTGAGTTTTACCCTGGGTTACACATAGAACCATGAACTTAGATGTAGAAGACCACATGAGATTGTGCATGATTGACTCATATTACTAGGTGTCTGTGCCGGGATTTGAACCCAGGAACTCTCATTTCCAAGTCATGCGCTCTACCAATGAGGCTACCCAACAGACACAAGACGTACTGGAAACAACACACACATTCAGTGGACTGCTTGGTAAATGGTAAATGGTGCATTTATATAGCGCCTTTATCCAAGGCGCTTTACATAGATTGTGCATCACATTCACCCATTCACACACACATTCATACACTGATGGCAGTGGGACAGGGACACATCGACACTAACTCTGCAGGAGCCCGGGATCGAACCGGCAACCTTGTGGTTACCATCCGGTTACTCTACCTCTGAGCCACTACCGCTCCTTAAATATGCACAAATAAGCCATAGAAACATGGAAGAAATACATCATGTGATTGTGGAAACACAGCAGGGTTTTTGGAGACTCAGACTTTGTATTGTCAGCAGTGGGACTTGAACCCTCAATCTTGTGTTCCGAAGTCAGGCACCCTACCGACTGAGCTATCCTGGCACAATGATTTGCTTAGTTGTTGTCATCAATGAAACAACCCAACAACACGCCACCAAGCAGTAAGCAATATGAACAATATGCACAATTCAGCAGTCCGAGGGTGGAGGCTTAGTGGTCAAAGTGACAAATGGAAACTAGAATATTCGCAATTTAAAAATTGCAAAGTGTGGTTGCCGTTGTCGCTTGCCCCCCGCAGCTCCCCCCCATATTGTCACTTGCCCCCCGCAGCCCCCCCCCATACTGCACACTGCGGTGCAGTATGCCCCCCCCCATACTGCAGTACAGTATGCCCCCCCCCCATACTGCAGTACAGTATGCCCCCCCCCCCATACTGCACCGCATACTGCACCACATACTGCGGTGCAGTATGGCCCCCCCACACTGCACACTGCGGTGCAGTATGGCCCCCCCACACTGCACACTGCGGTGCAGTATGGCCCCCCCACACTGCACACTGCGGTGCAGTATGGCCCCCCCACACTGCACACTGCGGTGCAGTATGGCCCCCCCACACTGCGCACTGCGGTGCAGTATGGCCCCCCCACACTGCGCACTGCGGTGCAGTATGGCCCCCCCACACTGCACACTGCGGTGCAGTATGGCCCCCCATACTGCGGTGCAGTATGGGCTTCAGCCAGCAGGCGCCCTCGTTCCGTCCAACTCCCGACCCCGTTGGCAACTACACCATGGTACATAGCGTTGTACAAAACGGTTTGCACACCTGCTTGTATAGCAAGCACCATGCAGCTCTAATGAGTGCTCCATCTCTGGTGTGTGTGTGTGTCTACATCAGTTCCCATTGTTGTACAACCAGAGGAATATAATTAAAATAGAGCTTGGAATTGAAATGATAGTTTAATAATCTCTAATTAAAAGTGGAACGATACAGCTTAAAATTGGAACGATACAGTTTAATAATCTCTGACTAATATTGGAATGATACAGTTTGAAATTGTCGCAATACAGTTTACTAATCTAAAAATGGAACGATACAGTTTGTAATTGAAACAATATAGTGTACTATTCTCTGACTAAAATTGGAACGATACATCTTAAAATTGAAATGATAGTTTAATAATCTCTCACTAATATTGGAACAATACAGCTTGAAATTGGAACGATGTAGTTTACTACTCTCTGAGTAAAATTGGAATGATACAGTGTGAAATTAGAACAATACAGTTTACTAATCTCAGACTAAAAATGGAACGATACAGTTTGAAATTGGAATGATACAGCTAAATTGTTCGAATTTCAGTCAGAAAAGATTAGAACGATGCAGTGCTTTGTGCTTTATAGCAGTGGTTTCCAACCTTTTTGAAACCACGGCCCACGACCTAAAGGACCCACAATGCAATGCAATCTAGCTAGCCTGAAAAAAAACCCCCACATATTTATATATATTAAAGGTGTTGGCGTTAACACGTTAATGCGTTAACGCATTAATGCATTAATCTCGTGTTAACACAGCCGTGCGTTAATGGCGTCAAAAAAATTAACGCGAGATTAACACACTGACGATGGCTGTCCTCGGTGCGGCAGGCCACAGAAGTACTTTACGTCCACACACAAACACAGTGATGGTGTGTACAAAAAATGCAAACCGGCTTGTACAACAAACATTTGTTGTGCAAATCAAAAATCCAGCCAGAAAATCAGGCATGAGCATTTTTCAAACTGCTTAAAATGGCAGACACTCTGGGGGTGGAGCTTACCGGTCAATGTTACAGATGTGTTCCACATGAATCAAGGAACATGTAGAAACAAGTCCCATGATTTTTGGCCAAACGAGGCCCGAGTTATGGTTTTTCAAATGTTTCAGTTTCAAAGAATTGTTATAGCGCCCCCATTTGAGCAATTGGAGTAAGACTGGTTTTGCTGCTATTTGGCATCCCCCTCTACCAAACTGTAAAATCTCATAAACAGATTACTTTGCATGTGTAGATTAGGGATAATAGAAGAATTTTCACAAACAAGCAATTTTCATTGGCTCGTAAAAACATCATTTTTTTCACTGAAAACAAAATTCACACCCATTTCATGTTTGTATGGCTTCAAAGTTCATGTGTAGGTCATTGTTATGCATTTTGATCAAAGATTGTAGGAGAAGAGACATTTTAACTGTTTTACATATAATTCAAGATGGCGGTTCATCTAAAGGTCAGAGGTCAAAAGTAAGAATACAAAAGTTGTTCGGCATAAGCAGACGCATAAGTGAATATAAGTTACATTTCTGAGAGTCGAGCAGTTCATGAGTTATGAGTGTTTAAAGTTTGCAATTTCAGTTGAGTGCTATAGCGCCACCATTTGACCAGTGGTCACAGGCTTCGCATCATCACCGTTTGGCATCACCCTCTACCAGATTACCAATTTTCGCGAAAACCGACTGCACGGTTCAGCCAGAACAGCTATTTCTGGCGGAAGGAGGAAAATGAGACAAAAACAAAAAGGGATCAAGTCCACTACGTGGACTGCTGGATCCCTTAACAAGCAGCAAAAACCATGCCGGTTAGGCACGAACGACTCGCAGCGACTTGCAATTCATTTCCAATGGGAGCGCGCCGTTCCGTACGGACAAGCTTGTAAATCGTCTAAGGAAGTGCTGAGGCAGCACTTAAAAATGTCTATTTTCGGACGGACTCTAGTCAGTATACAGTATATGAAACATGACTCACAGTGGCATCTTTTTTGCTTGCCCCCCGCAGGTCCCAGACTCTTTCTCGTCATCGGTGGACTCCTCATCGGGCCAGTCGTCCTCCCAGCAGCACCCTCACCACCACGGCAGCATGGAGCTCCTGCGCACCGGCTCCGAGCCCCCGCCCCACTCCACCTCCACCTCCGCGGGGGGCATCCTCCTGAACGGGGGAGGAGGGGGCTTCGACTCCTACATGGCCAAGCTGGCGGCGGGCGCCAGCACCACGCTGCCTGGCAACTGCAGCAGCGGCATCGCCGGGGGCGGTCGCGTCATGCAGGCGGCGGCCATGATGCAGCCGCGGCCGGGCTCCTCGCAGCTGGTGCACATCCCCGAGGAGGCCCACGAGAACTTCAACCATCAGCACCATCATCACCACCATGCCGGGGTGGGGACCATCTACTTTAACCACCCATTCCATATACCGTAGTTTACGGACTATAAGGCGCACTTAAAAGCCTTTAATCTTCTCAAAAAAACAACAGCGCGCCTTATAATCCAGGACGCCTTATATATGGATCATTTGACTGCAGTAGCTTCTAGTCTATGTTGAATGCAGTAGCTTCTATTATGTGCGCCTTATAATCCGGTACGCCTTATATATGAAAGCAGTTCTAAAATAGGCCATTCATTGACGGTGCGCCTTATAATCCGGTGCGCCTTATAGTGCAGAAAATACTTAATAATTATTGCTACGTAGGGTGCCGATCGCGATTCTTAAAATCTTTTCTAGGTTTTCTGAGCTCAATTGCACCGCAAACAATGAACTTTTAAAGCTCCAGTGAATTGAATAATACGGTTTTCACACTCTTAGACAACATTTGTTGTCATCATACAGCCATACCCAATCATGCATGCCAAAAGAAGGGCACATTTTTACCGTTGAGTATTTTCAAATAAAAACTCCATGAAAACTTCCTGAAAAATGGAAACGTGCTATGTGATGCCATGTTGAGGCTCACATCAACAGGCCCGGATTAAAGCTCCTATTTGTCATTTTATGGTCAAAATTATACTCTATATATTATACTCTATATACTGATTTTTAAAGTGCCACTGCGGCTCCTACGGAAGTCATAGATAATACACATTTTCAGGAAGTGATCTAATAATGAAACGCTCTAAGATAACAAAGAAAAGAAGAAAGAAGAGAAATCACTCACTATACATTGAATCGATTCTGAACATCACAAATTTGATATTGATATTGTAGCCTTTAAAAAAAAAAAAAAAAAGCTAGGCAATATTTTCCTTTATACGGGTCCATTTGGTAAGGGGGGTGCTCCAAACGCATGGGGGGGGGGCTCCAAACGCCCTTGCATTACATTGTTTTTTTGTTGCTTACCCCTAGGCATCATCTCCGAGGACGACGGTAGGAGGAGGAGAGGCGGCGATGGCAGCCAACGGCGCAGCAGCGCAGGCAGCAGCGCAGGCAGCAGCTCAGGCCAACTGGCAGCGGGCGGCGGAGGCCACAGGCGTGGCCTACAGGGGCAGCGAGGGCCAGCAGCAGCAGCAGCAGCAGCAGCAGGCGCCGCGCGTCATGCAGGTCATCGCCATGTCCAAGCAGCAGGGCCTGCTGCAGACGCACTCCAAGAGCCTAGACGAGGGCAGCATGGGGGGGCCGTCGGGAGGCGGCAGCGGGGGCTGCGGAGGAGGCGGGGGCTGTGGGGCCGCGGGGCCTCGCTACCACCACCGGGGAGGCCTCATGGGGGGGCTGGTGGACCACCAGGACCAGCCTGGAGGACCCAACTCGCCGGCGGCCATGATGGACCTAATGCACCACGGCATCTCAGGGAGCACCGGAGCCATCGTCCGGGTGGAGGCCCACCCCGAGAACACCAACAGCACCACCAGCACCAACCACCCCCCGCCGTTGCAGCAGCAGCGGCCCGTGATCCAGCCCCCGTCGGCGCAGGACGGCGGCTCGTGGCGCTGGCGCTCGCTGGATCACGGCACGGGATCGGGAGGCGCCAAGCAGTCGTTCGAGCTCAACGATCTCAACAGGGACTCGGAGAGCTCAGAGTCGACGACGACGACAACGACAACGGCGGCGACAGCGGCGACGACTCCGCGCAAGCGCGCCGCCGCCAGCAACAGCAACAGCAACCGCGCCAACGCCACAGCGGCGACAGCGGCGCCGACAGTCACGGTTCACACGCAGGTTAACGCGGGTCTCCACGGAGACCTGAGGCCGACGCCGCAGGGACTCTCCACCATCCGCGTGACGCCGGGGGACGGCAGCGGGAGTGGGGGCGTGTCCCCCAGGCCCCTCCCCACCACAGTCTCCGCCTCCATCGCGGCAGGAGGAGGAGGCGCAGTGGCATCGGCAGCGGAAGGCGGCTCCTCGGAGGTGCCGCCGCCGTCGTCCGCGACCTCGAGCCGCGAGTCGACGCTGCGGCGGAAGGCCAACAGCAACAACATCATCCTGATCCCCGAGAGAGCCAACAGCCCGGACAGCACGCGGAGCATCTTCTACAAGGGAACGTCCATGACTCACACGTTCAAGGAATAACGCGGGCCAGGGGAGGGGGAGCGGGGTGGGAAGTATTTAGAAACAACAACAACAGCAGCAGCAGCAGCAGGAGAGGAGATCCAGTCTGCACCAGGCAGAACCTCCTCCACCTCCGCACATTAAAGAGGAACAGCTGGAGAGCAGATCCAGTTTGGTCCAGGAGCAGTAGAGGATCAGTCTGTGGCGGATTTCATGAGGCCAACCAGGAAGTTGGATCTTCCTACAAGTTCATATAAAAAAAAAAACACACAGGGAAGAGCTTCTGGGTCCAGACCGGCCAATGAGCACGAAGAAGATGAGTTTCTGGGCCCAGACCGGCCAATGAGCACGAAGAAGATGAGTTTCTGGGCCCAGACCAGCCAATGAGCACGAAGGAGATGGGTTTCTGGGCCCAGACCAGGCAATGAGCAGGGGGGGGGGGCAATAAAAAAAATGGCAGCCCCCGTGCTTGCCTCAAGTTGGCTTTGTCTAGCACCCATATCAGAGACTGCCCAGACTTTGTCAGTGTATTTTTACAGTCTATATCCAGGAGGAACCACACATTGAGGAGGAACAAGAGAAGCTACTTTTTAAACTAGGAGGCGGCTGACAAATGAAATGGATCTTCAGATTTGGCTGTTACTCGCGCAACTCCATGTCTCTGTGGTATGACTATGAGCCTGCACTACCACACTGTACATAGTTGTTGTTATAGACACAAAAGAGAAAGGATTTATGCAGCATGAGTTTCTTTTTTTGTACTGTATGTGTTGAAACTAAAGCACAACCTTTTAAGTGTTGTAGAAATAATCACTGTGTACTTTTTTTGTGATCATTCTTTTAAAAAGATAAATTTAGTAGCGTTCAAATATGCCGTGCCAACTGTTTTGAGGATGCAACGATAATGGGGTTTTTAATAGACGGTTTAATAGAGTAGTATTTTGGATCACAAAAAAATAAAAAAAAAAAAATAAAGAAGCTAAATATAATTAAAAAACAACTTAAAATAAAAGCACTGAAACTGTAGCAAAACTATTGCAAAGTTATTGTACCATAGCTGTGAAACCAATGTTTACTTTTCCTCTACTGTAAATACTGTGTAACGGGTGCTAAACCAGTAAAAGACCATTTAATATAATATATTGCATAATTTTAATAAAAAATAAATATATATATAAATGTTGATTTTAGTGACAGAGACGCATTTTGTATTATTGTCCCCTATATGTACAGAGTTCACACAACGCAACAAAAGAAAGAAACTGTTTTTAACCATAAGTGTGCTTATACTGTAGCATCCCTTCTGTAGCAATGAAGTCAAATATGCTGTGACTTGCACTGAAACATGCGTTTACTGCAACTTGTTAAACTGTACCTTAAAGGAGATTTCCACACCAAAACACATTGGACATCCATCTACATTGATTCCTGTGACAATCACATGATACATAAT
Source organism: Benthosema pterotum (assembly GCA_039105355.1). Taxonomy (NCBI): domain Eukaryota; kingdom Metazoa; phylum Chordata; class Actinopteri; order Myctophiformes; family Myctophidae; genus Benthosema; species Benthosema pterotum. The sequence continues at coordinate 15,090,250 of CM076982.1, read as the reverse complement.
GCTCTTAATTTTTATCATAGATGCTCCCTTTTCTACATTTCACCTTGAGGCCGCCCTCACTCCAATGCAGTTTGCATTGCTGTAGGTTGTTTTTTGCGGATATTTTAGTAGCTCCAAACTTTTTTTTCCACATCAAACCACACACACTGCAAGATAATTGGCACCTGTGTGACAGGAGTTTCAACCTGAGAGGAGAGTGGCAGAAGGGAGGGGAAGAGAGGAGGGGAATAGATTATCTCTGGGATTATACAGCATGTACTGTAGAGCCTGCCCCAGAGTGACATGAAAAACTCATGCACGAGTATCAGTATGCTATTAAATTATGATGTGTGAAAATTGGAGCTACTAAAATGCCCGCATTAGAATAAAGACAACCTGCACCATGCAAACTGTTGGAAGGGACAGGGACCTCAAGGGTGAAATTTAAAAAAGGGGGCATCTATGACAAAAATCAAGTGCAATACAGTATTTATGATGACACGGCGATCAAGGTAGATGGACGCCAAATGTGTTTTGGTGTGGAATTCTCCTTTAACTTAATTGAATCAGGTTTTTCATGGACCCAAATCAAGCCCCTTATGGCACAAAACCCACAGTATTGTAATTGTGTCATTTTATTTTCTAATCTATGCCACCGAGTAATGACAAGATTTGTGTTGACACTCTGCTGAAGTAATTTTACATATTGTGCTTTTGTTTGTTTTTTTAGTTATGATATTCATTTGGTTATATATATTAAAAAATGTGCTGACACTGTCAAACAGTATCTGTCCTTCTGGACACCAGAGTGGAAATGTCTCAATGGGATAGGGAGACCACGCATTACAAATGGGCAATATAAGTTACATGTAATGGTCTACCACAGGGGTGCCCACACTTTTTTGACTTGAGAGCTACTTTCGAAATCACCGGCTCAACAAGATCTACACATCAAAAATGTGATTATTCCATTACTGAAAATCCATTTCAAAGTTTGAGCTTTGAAATAGTGGTGATGGTGTTAGTTACTGTTATAGTGTTTAAGAATAATGCACTTATAATGAAAAATAAGGGGGGGAATTGGAAGGTTTTCCTGCAGATGCTATTACTGACATTTGAAAACAGTATTTGGGGTTTGAAGTGAAGTTTGTGATGTTGAATTTAGTTTCTTGCACACAAAACTAAGAACGTTCATGTTTTTGTCCACAATTGGGGAAGAGAACTGGCAAAATGTTGGTCAAAATAACAATTATTCTCCATTTTATAATTGTGTGGACTCTTGAAAGTTACATAATTCAGATGTTTAAATGAAATTTAAGTTCTACGTTTAAGTGCTGTCATGTGATCTACCTGCACGGCCTGTGTGATCTACAGGTAGATCACAATCTACCTTTTGGGCACCCCTGGTCTACCATCATACAAAATGGATAAATTAACTTTGTGTTTATTAAAAAAAACTTCTGTATTGTAGCTTTAAAAGTACAACCTTCATTTGAGGTGCAATATTTTTGTATATATATATATATATATATATATATATATATATATATATATATATATATATATATATATATATATATATATATATATATATATATGATTCCTTGTTTAAAAAGTTTAGGATTGTGAAAATCTTTATTAAGAGGCACAGCAAGCATGACTATATTCACTTATTCATATTTTTCGACAACTGGAAATTGCATTGTTGCTGTCAGTTGGAAACCTTGATGTATGTCCAAGTACATTATTTCTGTTTATTTTGTTTTATAAAGAAAAAGAAAAAAAATGTGGCATACATCGCGGCGTTTGGCACCAACGGTCGCGGCCATTGGCATGACGGTCGGGGGTTAAGGTTAGGTTTAGGCATCGGTTTTACTGAGGTTATGTTTAGGGTTAGGGATAGTTATAAATAGGTTAGGGTTAGGGGTCGAAAATTGACTTTTGCTGTCTCTCCAAATTTAGGTGAACTCAGCCCCAGGCCTGTTTGTCCTTCTCTCCGGGTTTCTGGGATTCTGAGGCTAAAGCTAAAAGCTTGTAGCCTGGATTCCAACCTGATTCGCTGCGTTACGCACATCTGAAATGTCACTTTGCAAATCAGTCTGGTGAGAGTCTGCTCGACTCGCATTTCCCTGACGTCACCTGTTACGTAGCCACGTTGTTCCTGATTCCTGACTGACTGTGTTCAAACAAACGTGACAGTACACAATGTGTTACATGAATGTGCTTATTTCTATCCAGTATGCTTCACATTAATCAATTTAATTGACAATCCTTTCATCTTAATCCAAGTACTGTTATTGCCCGTCCTGTGCCATCACGATCTGAGAAACAAGAAAACACCCGTTCATCTTTAATTCACCCTATTTTAATTAATCTACCTGAATGCCAGCATCAATGCTGTAAATACACTGTAAATGTCAATTCATTGATTCAACCATTATAAACGACCATGAAAAGATATGTATATTGTGTTATCGTTTTGAATTATAATGTTCACTTCATTTACATTTTCACTCAAACAAACTTACTTGAATACTCCAATTTAATGGTGGCCAAATATTATTCTATGAGTGGTTAATATCATGTCAAGTCATGCACGTTTTAATTGTGTTTACTGATCAACCTTTACCTAATAGGGACCACCTTTTGTGGCTGGACTTTTCAAATCAATCCATATTTTATAGTGCATTAAAATGCAACAACATAACTGTGCAAAGAAGTTTAGTGTTTTGGAATGCCTACGCTATATGACTATTTTTTTCCCCTTTCTTTTTTTGGCTACTGAAATGAATGGTTTCCAGTGGATTCCTAGTCATTAATCACACAAATTAAGGATGTTCCCATCATGTTTTCTTTTTGCTCACTTATCAGGATTCCAATCATTTGAATGACCACAGTTTACTTTGGGAAATGTTGTAATCAAGCATACTATATAGTCATTGGCACATGGGATAATCATCAAAGCAATCATCTTTCCACGTTAGCTTTTAGAGGTGTCAGCCCTGTGTTCCAAGTGTTGATTTTGTCAACTAAAACAATGGCGAAAAATAAAACACAAAGTCATTGTAAGCTTCATGGTTGCATTCTGAAAAGCTCAGATTGACGAGCGTTTTACTTGTAGATCGTCTACATTCAGCGCGCAACAAAGTCTAAAATCAGCAATTATGACACCATCAAGGCCTGACATCGTTTTTCAAATTCAGTTGTAGAACGTATATCAAGTGGACAAAAGTCTTACAATATTTAGTTGACATAAACTGGACCACTGGTAAAACATTTCAGAAGACTAAAATGTGACCAAAAAATAAATTAAATTACATTCAAAAGAAGGCCTAAAACAAAACGCTGTGACACAGTGTGACTAGTGAGCTTTGTGATCTTTTCTTTGCAAGATACAGTTCATCCATAGACTTTTATTATTATTACGGAGTCTTTGACATGAAAACTGTCAGTGGCCTAAAAAAACAGTGGTTCCCAAAATGGTGGTGGGGTGGGTTAAAGGGACATTTCACCGTTTTTGCTAAAACATAATAGATGTTAATAATGACACTTGTAGAACACTTTCCTGACATCTTAGTGTATAATATGTGGTTTTAGATATTTGAAATTTTACCAGTCAGTCCAGTGTCTCTGATATCATTGATACTACTTCCTGGACTATACCGTATGTTGTCTCTGTAAAACAGCCCTCCCTCTATTCACAAGGAGGTGCACTGCACCACAGAATTGTGGGAATTGTTGTCCAGGAAGTACTGTCCAAGACAGAAAGACTGGGCTCACTGTTAAAAAGCAAAAATACAAAAAAAAAAAAAAAAACACAAATTACACACATAAAGACCACCAGGAAAGTGTTCTAAATCATATAAATGTCATTAACATATAATGTTTTGCAAAAAAAAAAAAAAAAAAAAGTCCCTTTAACAGGGGGTTCCCCAGCCAAATTCAGGTCAAACCAGAGTGGTCCTTGTCTCCTGGACGTGAAAATGGTTTAAAAATCAATGCTCGAGGCATATCTTCTCTTATGGGACTGTTGACTATCATTTTGGGGGTTTCCTCGACATGAAAAAGTTTGGGAACCACTGGCCTATACCTTTAATACTGCCAAAATAGCCCTATAAACAACATGGTGTGAATTACTGTGTCCCAAAGCTGTAAGCATATAATCCTTTTAGGAATACACACAGCAGATTACTAGAGACAAAAAATCTCTAAATAGATAACACTGTCAATATGCTGTTTATCTGAGATAAGAGAACAGAATTAGACATGGATATTATTACAGTTATTACCAGTGGTGGACAGTGAAAATAAGTAGTACAACTTTGTACCTGGGAATAACTTGAGTATATGTTTTGTCTACCCTGTGTGTGTGGTGTGGTTACTAGCCTGGCCTAACCTGAAATCATTTTGAGGGGCGGGGACTCAGGTGCCGTCATCTCTCCAAAAGGCTCCAGCTGCAGACCTAGCCCAGGAGTGGACGTGCCTCACAGTTGATGTGATGACGTCACATCAACCCACAGGCCCCTGTTAATAATAATAATGGATTGCATTTTTATGTTGCCATGTCCTACCCGCTTCTACCGTTATCAAGCGATAATTCCCAGTAGGCTGCTTATCAGCACCATCTTAGCTTGCGGTTAGGTTTAGGGGTAGGTTTAGAGAAGGGTGTAGCAGTGTTTGTAGCAAAACCCTAGACCCCTCCAACCGTAACCCTAAGCCTAAATCTCCGACGCTCAACCACCTCACAGACCGTCAGCTCTGTGAGGTTAGGTTGAGGGTCGGGCATTTAGGATTAGGGTTACGGCCCCTGTTATTTTGCGCTACAACAACAGGGGCCTGTGGGTTGATGTGACGTCATCACATCAACTGTGAGGCACGTCCACTCTTAGGCTAGGTCTGCAGCGGGACCCTTCTCTCATCCCTGGCCCCTCCACTACTGTGCTACGTCACCTCATTTGGAGCCACGCCCACCCCAAAAGCTCGACTCCCACTTCTAGGCCACTGTGGCTAACAATTTTGCCCAGGCTTTCAGTTTTTTTAGCGCGACGCTGACAAAAACGAAAGCCTCAAGGCTATGTGGTTACAAATGCCAGTTGTGACGTCATGCTATGACTTCTGTCCGGGGGCACAGTGGGAGTGGGGGGAAGGGGGGGAAGGTGAGGGGAGGGTATCACCCTCAGTTTTATGAGGCGGGGGGGTGGGGGAAACAAACGACATATCTGTGTAATTTTGCTCGAAAGTGGAGGGGATGTGGTGAAATTAGAGCGCACCCCGAATCTACGCCCCTCCAGTTATAAAATGATGACTGCATCCCATTTCAAATGCCAGTTGTTGTGACACATGCTGTAATAACTTCTGTCCCTAAAGGACAAAGTTTGTGAATATTAAAAACATAGATGAAATGGGTGGATCTGTGAACAGATGCCCCTGCATTTGTAGCCTCTTTGTGATGTCCCCAAATAATTAAAGCTGTTTTGATTTTTTTAATGATACTGTGAATACATGACCAGCTGTTTGAATTCTATGCATATAGTCTATATCAGTGGTTTCCAAATTGGGACCCCCACGGGTACGAGCATACCCAGGGAGTTGCAGGGGGTAGCCAGCTAAACGATAATCCGCATGCGTCTGTATGTACAAATGGACACAGTAACAGGTCCATTTGGTTCCATTTGTATCCTCTCATGAGTTAATCTAACAGCGAGTTGACAATATAAATTGAGGTCCCAGTGATAGAAACACCCGATTCAGGTCAAACCTGGGGATCTCGTAGTGAAAATCACTACCAGAGTCGTACAAATGGTCATATATTGTAATTTCTAATGTAGCTCCGCGAGCTAATCCTTGACATGAAAAAGTTTGGGAACCACTGGTCTGTATGTATGTACTGTATGTATATGTATATACAATATGTAGCCTGTATGTGTGTATATATTATGTACAGTATATATAAACACACAAATCTAGCTATCAGTCAGACCATTCAGAGCACGCTGATCAGGGTAGATGAAAAACTGTGCATTGTCTAAGAACATTGGAATAAATATTTGTTATTAAACTGAAGCACGGTCGTTATTTCGTCTTTCGTCCTGTGACGGCTCACACGGTTTTGTCTATATTACTCCTAGGTAGTTAGTTAGTTAGTTAGTGTATTTATTGTCCATCATGTGGAAATTTGTCTTTGGTCTCACAACAATAAGAAAAACAACAACAAAACAAAACAGCAACAGCAGCACAGAACACAGGACAACAGTGACAAATACAGTACTATACACTGTATAGTACTGTATTTGTCACTGTTGTCCTGTGCCTGTATAGTATACAGGCACATTCAACGAGACAGTGCATTCAGTGCATTAATGGCATTAGGAATAAAAGAGTTCTTAAGAATGTTATGGTTAGCTCTTGGTACTTTGTACCGTCTACCGGAGGGGAGCAGTTCAAACTCCCAGCAAAGTGGATGGGAAGGATCATTTGCAATTTTGACGGCTTTTCTCCGAATTACTTCCTCATAGATACCACTTAATTGTTTTTGTCTCTTACCAATTATTTTTGATGCTAGGTTTACTATTCGCTGTAACTTTATTTTTCCTTTTACATTTAGATTGCCATACCACATTGCCATATTAAAAGTCAAGATTCAGTCAAGAGTCAATATTACGTAAGGAGCTTACGTAATAGGTGGAGGCGTTGGTTACAGGTTTTGAAAATCTGTTCAGTATTCATTGAAATTGAGTTTACTGTCGATATAAGTTCCTAAATATTTAAAGTGGTCAACTACCTCCACTGTTTGTCCACCGATTGTGATAGACTGAACAGGTTCCTTTTCATGAATAACAAGTTCCTTTGTCTTTGACACATTGATCTCTAAGGAGCTTTTTTCACACCGGTTCTGGATTTAATAAGGCAACCAATGCCATATCATCTGCGTACTTGAATAAATGAAACATATTCTGGTCTACCTGGAATTCATTTGTGTACAAGGAGAAGAGTAAGGGGGATAGGATGGTCCCCTGTGGAGCACCAGTGTTAAGCACAGTGACGTCAGACAGAGTATCATTCACACGGACCTGTTGAGGACGGTCTGAGAGGAAATCTCTGACCAAATGAATGATACCATGGCACTGTATGTCTCAGCCATGGTTTTATTGCTACCTAACTGAACCTTACGGCAGGCAATAGACGTCCTTTGTTTGTTTTTTTGCATTTATACAGCGCTTTTATCAAGATGCTTTACATAGATTGCGCATCACACACACACACACACACACACACACACACACACACACACACACACACACACACACACACACACACACACACACACACACACACACACACACACACACACACACACACACACACACACACACACACAGTGGAAGAAAACCATGCAAGGCCATTCAGTGTCTTGCTCAAGGACACCTTGATAGCAACTCTGGGGGAGTCCAGGTTTGAACCGGCAACCTTGCAGTTACCATCCAGTCAGTGACTCTCCCCCTGTGAGCCAATATCACTAAAGTAAAACCGATTTAAGTACTTCTTCCACCACTGTTCTCTCTCTCCTTCCTCCCCTGTATGTGTAAGTACACTCGCTCGCCCTGCCATGTGTAATTATCTTCAGTAGGGTTGGAACTGGGTCATGGGTATTGGCCTAAATGAAAGATCTTGTTGGAGGAAAACGAGACGGGAAGTAAGGAGGGACAAAATTGGGTCCGGAAGGCAGTGTTGATTCTGACATGCAGCAATATGGGGTTTTAGTTTTAGTCATAGGCTTTCATCACCGCTAAACCCCTTATCCCTTAACTTCTTTGCCTTTTTAAACTATTTTAAAAAGCATTAGTCAAGAGTTAAAAAGGGCAGTCTACAAGCTCACAACATGGCACTAGATTGGCATGTTGAACTATTCCAAAAAGTTTATAAAAAAAAAAAGATAAGGGGTTTGGGATAAGGTCAATTCGTGACCATGGCATACACTATACAGTATGTCACAATGGGTGGCCAACAGTCGTAACGGATGCCGCAGCTGAAATGCTGAAAACAGTGAATTTGTGAATTGGGAAGATTTTCAAGAAGTTAATATTCCTATGCATTTGTAACCATTACAGAAGAGGCAGGTTTTAGGTTACCAGGTCTGAATGGGTCTTAGAGTCACTAAGCCTCTCAGCCATTATAAAGTAGCCAGTAACCTGAGGCCTTTTGTGCCTTTTTGATTTTATTTTTAACCTGCGACTCCCATCAGGAGACACTGGACAGCGTTGACCAGCTATGGGATCGTTGTAATCAGCAGCCACGGTGTTGTCAGATGCTGATGCTGCCGAAACGCAGCTGTATGCATGCCTTTTTAAACTTCCTGCACAATGAGCACTTTTAGGCTACTTTTTTTGTCAAGGAAATGTGGGATTCCGGAGCAGTGAAAAAGCAATGACAAATCAGTCATGATGACGTCACTGTAAGTAGGTTAACAACATTCACCCCCTTACAGAAAATATATATTTGATATGGAACAGGAGAAAAAAAAATAGCAGCATTCCATCCAAACCAATGTCTTCATCTCTATCGAGTAGCCTAGTGAATTATTCAAATGGTCATAATCCATAATTCAATAACTAGACATTCTGTATGCTAAAGATATCTCATATAAGCAGCTGGAGAAGAAGATGACAAATTATTTAAAGGTGCATCACAGTCAAACCTATATTTGCTCTTCAGGGAAATTTTGTCCATTATAATATAGTCTACTTTAGGAACAACTTAGGTACCTACTGGTACTTTAGGTACCTAGAACTGCACTCAGAGTGCCAACGTGAACACTGCGCACAAGTAGGCCTGCTGCAGACCACTGGTTTAAAGGTTACAGACAGTCGTCAAGCATAATTTCGGTGTGTGGTGTGTAACTGCAAATACTGCCCAGTGACCTTCTAACTATATTAAATGTTCACATGGTCAGACACACACTGAGAGTGATCCATTGGAAAGCGGTTTATAACGGGACCCATGTCCCTCCGCGGCGCCCTCAATCCTTACCGCCAGCCACAAAATGTCACGGCTCAATTTGCTCTCAACTTATGCAAAGTGTTCCGCGCTCTATGCAGGGTGTCACATGCTGTTAACTGGTTAATGTGTGCAGCGCTGGTTAGCAGTAGGGAGGTCCCGATACGGAATCATATTGGGAAAAGTATCGGATTGGTGCGTTTTTGCCATATTGGTGTCGGCAAATACTGTATCCGTATCGGAAAATTATCAGTATCGCCCCTTACTTGTCATTATCAGATCATAGTCTAACCACAGATCAGATACAGGTGTAAGGGTTTGACACTATGTCCATTAAAGGAGAATTCCAAACCAAAAGTTTTTTTATAACTTTATTTGCATTTTTTTTTTAGTGGTCCAGTTATTTTGTGAAAACACTCCTTAATGGCTGTTTCCCCTACCACAAAATATGCTTAGAATGGGGCTAAAGGGTGTTGTTCAAGATCACCTATATACAGTACATCGCCCCAGAATGCAATTTTTTTGCATGTTTTTCTATCTTCTCTCCCCTATGTCAGTAGTGTGTTGACACTCACACTTTTACATGGTGTGTGGGCATGGGTGTCGACTGTCGAGCTCCAAAGATGTTTTCTCCATGTTCTTAGCAGCATTGCAGCTCACTGACTACAGCAGCAGCAGCAGCAGGCCCTGACCTACATTTACAGGGCTGAAGCCAGGGGGTGCAAGCGAAGTGGGAGTGGAGAGTGGATGGATTTAAAATGCATCAGAGTAGGCTATGCATAGTAGCGAGGATAGCGTTGACACGCGTTGGAGCCATAGAGAGTAATAAAAGGCGAGTGCAGACCTGGGCGATAGCCCCGCCCCCCTCACTATCCATTTCAATAGTGGTGTTTTAAACCCCCCGGAAGACTGGCGGAAGTACTATTATAACTCAATGGGACAATGGGACACTATTCCGGAAGACTGGCGGAAGTACTATTATAACTCAATGGGACAATGGGACACTATTATAACTCAATGGGACGAGCAAGTGTTAGCCTAGCCTAGCCCGAGCCTCAATTTGAGGTCAAATGGAGGACGTTAATTTGCGACATTAAACTGCATCATGAAGGTAAACTGCTGGGTTTCTCTGGCAATAGGTGTCTTTTTAGAACTTGGCGTAAAGCGACACACACAGGCACACCACATTAAATATAATAGCCTAGAAGAGACGTAAAATAACGTACAAAAAATGTTTATGCCGTTGTTTATGATGACAACATTAGAATGTATTCGTTTATCAACTTCTAGTTTCAGGACTGTGTCAGGAGTGAGATCGGTCGCCATTGGACTAGCTGGCCCCATGAAGTGAACGGAGGCCTAACTCTAACTCGTTGAGGATGGTGTTAACACTTTGCCTGAGGCATGCCACGCTTTCAAGGATCTCTTTGAAAGCCTCTCTCTCTCTCTCTCTCTCTCTCTCTCTCTCTCTCTCTCTCTCTCTCTCTCTCTCTCTCTCTCTCTCTCTCTCTCTCTCTCTCTCTCTCTCTCTCTCTCTCTCTCTCAAAAAAAAAAAAACATTGCATGTCAAATAATATAGGCCTAGGCTTAGATTTGTCACCGCTAAACCCATTATCCCTTAACTTATTTGTTTGTATTAAAAAAAAAAAAAAAAAAACATTTTTCAATAGTTAAAATGGCCAGTCTACAAGCTCACAACATGTAAATAGATTGGCATGTTGAACTGTGATGTGTATGTCACCATGGTCCATTGCAACACAGGTGACCATTAACCCACCACGCCACGCCATGCTTTCTATTACTAAACCACACTTTCTTTTACTACGACATCACGTCACCATTACAAGATCAGTGGGGCTATCATCTCGGTCGCAGACATCATACCACCTGCATTACATCCTCCACAGACTTACCTGAGGAGGAACATCGAAATGTTTCAATTGGCTGAAGAGGAAGGTATGTATGATGAGCTACAGAAAGTAGGCCTAGCTCATAACACGTCTAATTTGAGCTAGGCCTACGTCTAATCTACGGTGGATTTTTTTTTTTTTTTTATCAACAAACACTTTGCAGATTGGAAGAGTATAATAAGCTTTACTGACAGCTGCAAATGTTGGTGAATTTAACATAGTTTAATTCGCAGATAAAAAATGTCATTGTTAGAATAAATGCAAATTGTGGCTAAGGCTTAACTATAAGTGGTCACATTAAATGTGTTAGGATGTACCGACCCCATGTGGGAGATCTGTGCTATTACAGCCAGTGGCTCTAGTCTAGACAGTATACTCAATTCAACCTGTCTGTAAATCTGAGAGCGTGCAATTGGAACCAAAATACCAAATGGACCCATAATGGTCAAGGTTAGGGTACATTTGCACTAGTTGTATAGCAAACAGAGGAGCCACAGATTGTTCGATTTTCCTAAATCAAGCTGCAATCTCTGTGACTTAATTTGACGTAGTTTAATACAAGCATATCGGAGATTTTTTATGGGTGTCAATAGAGCGTATTGCAACTCTAGATTAATACCATTATAAAAATTCTAGAGTTACATTGCGGCTACAAATAAATATCCAATGCATTGTTTAAAAAATAGGGTGAAAAAGTATCAGCACTCCTCACCCAAGCTTAAAGTCAGCTGCAGGCGTTTTCCCTTGTGTCCAAAGTTCCAAACCTTCAGGTATGTTCCTTGACCAAACTTTTCTCCTTCAAATCTCAATGTTTTTTGGCCACACATCTGGGGACTATATAAGTTTGATCTTTACTTCACTTGGCCAGTTAAGACTGAGGCGAGGTTATTAGGGTTTGGGATAGTGTTTTTAAACATAAGAAGTTTGTTACCAAGTTTGTTATCAATTTATGTGATTTAAATTGTGCTTTAGTACTAAATGGCCATATAAGAGTCTCTTTGACAAACCACCACCAAACCAAACACTCTTTTTGAAACCTAAAATGGAACCCTTGCTGCGCATCACTTCCTGTACTCTTATAGATGTTCCTCGCAGTGTTGCCAACTGTCAAAATCCAAAATGCACTAGTGGCACTTCCAAAATGAGAGAGAGAGAGAGAGAGAGAGAGAGAAAAACTTTGGCTAATTCACATGATGAATTTTGGCACTATGATTTTACCTCCATGATTTGCTGCTTCTGACCTTACTGAAGTAGTTGTTTTGTATGTATTTGAATGCCTTAAAGAAATGAACAAGTTGGCCACTTTTGTAAACAAGTGTATACTTAACTAGTGTGTCCAATCAGCTTTTTTAGATTTGATGTAGTTGTACATGAATTGTACTGTAATTCTCCAAGCTGTTTTGTAGCAGTGTGTGCTTGACTTACTTGATGTAGGCCTACTGTAACTCTCATCTCTGTTAATAAAAATTTCATTCAAGCTAAATATAGCAACAGATGTGTCAAGTTGGCAACACTTGCCTTCCTGGTACCTCACTTCATGGAACTATTGCCAACATGCTTTCCCTCCACAGCTCCCCCTTTGATCAAACCGTGTCAACAGAAAACAAATGAGCATGACCAAATATCCAAACATATTGTAACCAAATTACCAATATCCACTGTAGGTTAGATAGTCTACACAGTATGCTTCATCTTTCTTTCAGTGGCAAGAGGATTATACATTTGAATTCATATCTTCACACATACAGTAGGTCTATTGTATCTGGCAGTGTCACAGTCAGTTGGACACTGCTTCTGATTTTGATTGCCACAAGACTGGCATTAAATAATTGTATCTTATAATAAAAATAAGATCATGTTGTGTGAAATTCCATGTGAAGAGTGTTAACGTTGCCAAAGCAAGTGTCACAAATATAATACTATAAAAACATTTGAAAATGGGGAAACATATATATATACAGTTGGAGGGTGTACAGAGTTTGTAAACTCTGTTTACAGATAAACAGATAAATCCCACATTGAATTATTTTATACAGATGATCAGTGATCAATATTGTTTTTTGAATCTTATATTGCCATCCCACGCCTCACCACTAGATTGGTGATAGAACTACTCAACCCCATCAAAAGAAATAAAACGACCCCTCATCAACATGGTTCAATATTGGATGTCTAGTAGTTGATCCTCACTGCCCTCTAGTGGGTGGAGAAGGCAGGGCAAGCACACTGATTCTGGGAAGTTAAATCAACCCAGTAAGTCATGAGGAAACGAGGAGGTTGATTCTATAAATTCAGTGGCAGAATCTACTTTTTGGGTGTCGTGATGATATGGACACAAAAATAGTTCCCTCTGTTAGAGGGTGCAAGAATGAACAGAGGATAATAATTTAGAAATAATTCAAGAATACAAACTATAATGTGACCCCCACAAAATGAACCAGAACTACTTCATATTTCACTAAAAACAGAGGAGAACTCCCACCATGGGACTCTGAACATAAATTAATACATTTGTCAGATACCACTATATTAATGGACAGCATTTCATACAACTTAACTTAACTCTGAACTACCTCTTTAACACATTGTGAAAAATAGTTCAACTCTGGCGACAGAAATCTCAAGAAAAAAAATCTCTACAAGAGCTGCATATTAACAACGAAAACAAGGTTACAATCACAGACAGCTAGGAAACAAAGAGGTAATGAAATGACACTTTGGGAACCTCGGCTTTAGCTTACACCTCAGTGGCTGGAATGCTTGGTCTGGTGACCATATCACATTCCATGTTGAATTCTATTGGGTCTAACTGTTGACATACTAATGCAAACAAAGGAACGGGATAACATTGTTCTCACAATGTCTTCAATCACTGTATGTATCTTACAACATAGTCTGGGATGTAGAGTGGGAAATTTAGTATTTTGTTTTTCCTATTGGTCCAAAATATTATACATCCTCTCAGCATTGAGCAATTTGTTTTATAGGCATTTACATGCGGCCATAACATTGTGTAAAAAAATAAAATAAATAAAATAAATATATATATATATATATATATATATATATATATATATATATATATATATATATATATATATATATATATATATATATATATATATATATATATATATATATATATATATATATATATATATATATATATAATATTGGGCTAAAATAGTCGTCATCATGAGGTTTAGTACATTTTGGCCAAGTGCAGGTTATGGCCATTTTTTTCATTTTTTTTTTACCCCAAGGAAGCCTCAATCATGAATGTATGTAGACAACATTTTTTGGACAATAAAAAAACCTCTAGAGTATACAAAAATAAACAAAACAAAACTCTGCCATTGTAAGGGCTTAAAGCAGGGCTGCCCAAAAGGTAGATCGTGCCATCTACCAGTAGATCACACAGGCCATGCAGGTAGAAACCAAATGGACCCTTACGGGTCCATTTGGTTTCCATTTTACCGCTCTCAAGAGTTAAATTATATTTAAACATCTGAATTACGTATTTTCAAGAGTCCACACAATTAGAAAATGAGGAATAATTGTTATTTTGGCCAATGTTTTGCCAGTTCTCTTTCCCAATTGTGGACAAGACGTGAAAATTATATTCAACATCAACATCACAAACTGTCCAATCAAACCCCAAATACTGTTTTCAAACGTCAGTAGTAGCATATACAAGAAAACCTTCCAATTCTCCCCCTCCATTTTTCATTATAAGTGCATTATTCTTAATGGGTAAACACTATAACAGTAAGTAACACCATCACCGCTATAAGTCAAATTTTCTTGGGGGCCTTGAAATGGATTTGATCTTGTTGAGCTGGTCATTTTGAAAGTAGCTCTCAAGTCAAAAAAGTGTGGGCACCCCTGGCTTAAAGTATAGGCCACATAGAAACTGATCAAATACAGTATGTTATATCGCTGTGGACAAACTTTTGGAGAGTTTGATGTTCTTGTGTGTCCAAGAGACATTACTGCAGAGAACTGTAGGGTCTGATCTCTCACTGGGCGGTTCTTGCCCAAGGACACGACATGTAGACAAGTAACATGTAGATGAGTAATCTGGATTCGAACCACTGACCCATGGATCATTGGCCGACCTGCTCTACCCCCTGAGCCACAGCCACCCCCATT
The DNA here is from genome assembly GCA_039105355.1 of Benthosema pterotum. Lineage (NCBI taxonomy): Eukaryota > Metazoa > Chordata > Actinopteri > Myctophiformes > Myctophidae > Benthosema > Benthosema pterotum. The sequence continues at coordinate 15,075,215 of CM076982.1, read as the reverse complement.
AGATAGGGAGTTGATAGGGTCATTAGACTGGGACTTGACTGGGCTATTGAGATATATTGAGTTGTATTGGTTAATCATTGTGAATGCCTAGGCAATATACTCCATGTAAGTGCAATGAAACTGGGGATAACTATCTCATTTTGTTCAAGATAATTATCTGCATCTATATTGTTGATGGCATGAATGCTAATGTAAGTGATACTAAAGTTTTAGTTGGTAATCATTTAGTGGATTTCTGTTAAGACAGTGGATTGTGTTTTTTCTAGCAATAAACATTTAACTGAGAATAGCTATACTTATCAGATATCACTAAGGTTGGCACACTATTTCATAACTTGATTATTGCCTCTGTACAGTGGATGCTCATGTGTCTCCTGACCTATGGCTACCACGTGACCACATACCCTGTTGTGTGGTGTTAGGCAATTTATAATTATGGAAGAAAGATCTTGATGGATTTGTATTTTCATCATTCAGATGCCTTGCTGGCCTGGGTGGTAATAAAGTTCCAAAGGATGGAAATGTGCTGAGAATCGCAAGATATGAATTGCTAGAACCATTGAACCAACATCACTGTAAGGAATTGTGTTCCATGTACAGATCTTGTGCAGTCTCTGTGTTGAAGTGCTCATACGGTTATGTCAAGGAAGGTCCATGTGAATAATGTAGAATGGTTTCTGGTAGGAGATAAGACAAATTTGTTGAGAATTGTAAAACACGCCTTCCATCAATCATGGGATGAGTGCATGGCTCTGATGCACTTTCACAGTAATGTCAGAAGCAGTAATCTGCAGCTACAGTATGTGGAACGTATGTAGTAACTACTATCGATCATACACAGTGCAATGATGATGTTGACTGTCACTCCTGGGGGGATTCATGAAGCTATTAGGGATAATAAGGCTTTCGGCCCTGACAATGAGGGTGAACAACATCTTTAAAAGCTTCTATGTTCTGTAATTGTGATGTGCTTTATAGCAGTGGTTCAGAGACACCTAGTGGTTTTCAGGTAGTTCCAGGGAGTTACCAGCTACAATGTAGGAACCAAACAGGTCAATTTGTTCACCCTTAGTTAAATTTAAAATGTATTTTGCAATATACCGGTAAATTGAGGGTTCCAGAAATAGAAATTCCATTAAATGGGGTTCTGCTTGCTATAGTGTCAATTTGAGTAGAGTCATAAAGTCAGTTTGGAATGTTAACTTGTTTGTTAAATTTGTTCACATTTTACCTGATGTGGTGTTAGTGCAGGACAATGAAAGTAGTTAAGCTATAATTGAATTTGCTATAATTAATTGTCTTCAAATTAGGGAGACCATATCCAATTTCTGGTTAATTTGAGGGACAGGTATTGCATGTGTGGGACAAGTGGGGGCATGTAACAAAGTTAGCATTTTTTATGCCATATTAAAAAAAAAAGAATTCAATTCAATTCTAATATAGCAAAAACAGGTGATCATAGATCGACTATTATACACGTAGGCCTAGATTTTCGTCACTGCTAAATCCCTTATCCCTTAACTTCTTTGCCTTTTTAAACTATTTTAAGTAAACATTTTTCAATAGTTCAAATGGTCAATCTACATGATCACAACGTGTCAATAGATTGGCACATTGAACTATTACTAAAAAATAGTAAAAAATGGATAAGGGGTTTTGGATAAGGGGTTTAGCCACACATTCGGGGCATTTTAACACTGGTGTCTGTCAGTCACATTGTGGGACAGGGTCTCAATTTACACATTACACAGATGCATATGGGTCCATTTGGGTCCTAATTATCATGCATCTGTGTACCCGTCTCTCAAGGACCCCTATGGGTCCCCAGACGACACTTTGGGACCCAGTGCTCTAGACTGGGTCCCAAAGTGGCACACTCGTCTGCTGTGGGTTCGAAAATCTGGTGGAAGTCTTTCATCGTTATCGTATTTCTTTCTTCAATCTTATGTATTAATTATGTTGTTGTGCTTTTACCGTGATATGAATTCTCCTGTCTGGTATTTAAAAAAATAATAATTTGAATTGCATACCACCATAGATTGTGAAAATGGATTGTCCTTAATCTTGAGTATATTAAGAGTAACTGGTGAAATTGATTTGCATGCCAAGTCAATTTGTACATTCAGGGTGGAGATTGGACCGCAATGAATGCAAAGGTTGGACCAGTGCAGCAGTTCATCTCCTTATTTCTACACATTGAGAGACAGATACACAGAGAGGCAGACGGATGAAATTCTTTGGAATTCTTTTTAGATAGATATCGAAGTGTTTCTCAACAACCTATTTGGTCAACTGCTCTTAAAGACGTTTTAAACTCATTATCTTCACCTATAAGATTCTTATCCATCCGTCTGGAGGGCAAAGGTGATCTTCACAGATCTGTAGGCTCTGCAATCTTCTCCTGTCCGAGAAGATCACTCTTTCATTATTTAGTGTAATTAATTAAAGTGGTGGATTGTGACACCTGAAAATATATCTTTAAAGACTTTTTTAGATGTGTGCCTTGGCCTTTTTGTTTTTTTAAATTGTTATCCCACAATTTTGCAACCCATTTCCAACCTGGAGAGGCAGCGAGCTGGCCTCATGCCTCCTGCAATACATGAGGAGTCCAAGCTACCTTCTTCTCACCTGACTGGGGGGGGGGGGGGGGGGGGGGGGGGTCCTGGTTGGACATGGTGCATGGAAGGAACAAGTTATTCCAACCAGTTGTGCCCTCTATCAGGCGCCCCAAATAGTTACTTTCCAACACTGCATGTCATATTGCTTCTGTGTTAAGCACCCCGAGTTCAGAATTCTGTTTTGAAAAGGTGACTGTATAAATTGTGTTGCTAAATAACTGATAATTGATAATTAATTGATAACATGCTTATATATTTACACTTACATAAATCATAGTTATCAATCATGCACATGCAAGTTTTGAAAAGTCGATCGGGACTCGGCAGAAACTAAACGTTTAGATTCACAGTCATGCCCGACACGACAACGTGTAGACGATAAGTACATTTGAAAGGAACCAGACATTTATAACTTTTTTTTAAAGTAAAAAAAAAACAGTTTAAACAACACTTTATGAGGTGCGGGTCTGGATTCCTAGGCCTAGATTAATGTCACCGCTAAACCCCTTATCTCTTAACTTCTTAAACTATTAAAAAAACATTTTTCAATAGTTAAAATGGAGCTCACAACATGTCAATAGATTGGCACGTTGAACTATTCCAAAAAGTTTTTCAAAATAGTAGTAATAGTAATAGTGTTCATATTATACATTATATACAGTATATGCTTGTTCCTTTTTTGGACACGCATCTTCTTACAGACGTTGGGAATTAATTCCAGCCTTAGTTCCCCATTGACTGAGGGCGGATCCGACGCTTAGTCAGGTTTTGGGGGTGGTCTCTGCTCCTATAAATGGTGATGGAGAAGGCTCAGATGTTCAAAGGCTCAGAGTCTCTCTCCACCACAGGGGAACTGCCTAGTCTCTCTCCACTCCCCAGGGAAACTGCACTGCTGCTGCTGCTGCTGCTGCTGCTGCTGCTGCTGCCAACCAGCACTACTGCTGCAGATCAGTGAGGCGACTTCTGTCCCTGACATCGACTTCTCTCACTTCTGTCCACTATCACCAGGTTGCTGCACTCCCAAAGGCTTCCAAACTGTAAGTCATCACAATCTCTTATGCTTCTCTCTCTCACTCTACTATATTTGCACTTTGTGAGCCTAATGTCATGTCATATACCAGGGGTTTTCAACAGGTGGTCCGGGGACCACGAGTGGTCCCTGAGAGGATTCCAGGTGGTCCCCAGGCTAAATGATGGAAAGTCGGTTAACCAGCTGTAACTCTTTGAGAGCGTAAACATGAAACCAAATGGACCCTTGCGGGTCCATTTGGTTTCACGTTTACACTCACAAGAGTTAAAATATCCATTATGTGAATTAGTCCAAGTCTACACAACTAGAGAATGCAGAAGATTAATGGTCACTTTGATCTGTAGGCTATATTTGTTTAAATCTTTAGTTTGGGGGATTTGCAGGGCTAAAATGTCACCAGATGGTGGTCCGTGGCTCAAATTCTAAAAAGGTCATATACAGTCCATCAGAAACCTGTCTTTCAATTATATCATTGTGAGGCAGATGTTTTTTTTTTTTTTTTTTTTTCTACAACAAGATTTTTCAGGTTTTATTATTATCACCAGAATGATGGCTTTGATTATCACATTGTAACTTTTCAGCAATAGAAAGGCTGCACTTATTAGTGACGTCATGAAATCTCCCTGTGACCACATATAGGGCTCCATTTTCAATACCGTCTAAACCCCTTATCCTAAACCCCTTATCATTACTATTTTGAAAAACCTTTTGGAATAGTTCAATGTGCCAATCTACAACATGGGTTGTGAGCTTATAGACTGCCCATTTAAACTATTGAAAAATGTTTTTTTTTAATAGTTTAAAAAAGCAAAGAAGTGAAGGGATAAGGGGTTTAGCGGCAACAAAAATGGAGCCCATAGTGCCTTAAATAACACTAGTGCATATACTGTGATGCATCCAGTTATTATAATGTATTATTAGAGTACATTATGATCATGGGCCTGCCCAGCAATGATGAGTGATATAACTTAATCAGCATAAAATGCTTAAAACTTTGTTACGATTACATGTATTAACTATTTATCAGTGCACAATACTAATTATACTGTCTTATTAGCAGATTATAATGCATGCCAAGTAATGCTTAGTTGGCCACATTCTAGAGCTGGACTCCACAAAGACTACAGCATTATTTACATTACCGTACAATCTTGTGGGCAATTGGAACAATGGTGTATAATAATTATACAATAACACTTTTTTCCTCTTCAGATACTTGTCATTTTTAGGCTCTCTGCATCATGTAATAAATGTTTTAGTAATAATAATACTATGTGCTTGTCTTACAGTTGGGACAATGGGGTCCCCAGCCATGAAGCTGATGCTGGTCCTCACAGCGCTGACCAGTATCTCTGCCAGGACCTTACCTGACCCAGGCAAGATAATGAATTGATTGTTGAATGTTTCTGTATTGCCATTAGTGGGTCTGAATTGCGATTAGCAGGACATTTAGTGTGACCTTTGTCTAACCATAGTGAATAGCATTCAGTAAAGTCCCTAGTCAGAACATTCTATAGGATTCCTCCTATCAGATTTTGGAACAAATCCTATTGGATTTCCAATAGAATCCTATAGGATTTTCCCAAAAGTCCAATATGATTTTCTTATAGGATTTACTGTATATGAGATCCTATAGGATTCTTATATATAGGAATCCTATTGGATTCCTATTGGAAATCCAATAGGATTTGTTCCAAAATCTGATTTTTAGAAGTGGGGGGACGCCTCTGAAAGGGGAATTCCCCCCATTTTTTTTTCTGAGAGTGTACAAATGGAACCAAATGGACCCGCTAGGGTCCATTTGGTTCACATTTGTACACTCTCATTAACTCATTACTCATTAACTCATTAACATGGTGAAACACATCTTGATGATGTCATCAAGATGTATTTCACCATGCTAATGATTTTTTTCAGACGCAAAAATATTTTAGATGTGCGAAGTGGGGGGACGCCGCCCCCCTCGCGTCCCCCCTCCACTACACCCCTGTCTGTGGGGCTAAAAATATCCTCCAATGGTGGTCCGTGGCTCGAATGTTGAATAAATAGTGGGCCCTGGTATCAAAAAGGTAGCATAACACCTGCTCTATGTGTGTGCACACAGTCCCAGACCACAGGAGGTGCACCTGCAACTTGGACCTGGCCTTCATACTGGACAGCTCCGACGCGGTCTACGAGGACGGCTTTCAGAAGGAGAAGGAGCATTCCATGGCACTGGTGGATCGGCTCCACGAGCTGGAGCAGCGTCTGAGCCCCAGGACCCTGCGCAGGAGGACGGCCGTGAAGCAGTACAGCACCACGGTGGAAGGGAAGCCGTTCAGCGAGGAGCTGAGCGACGTGAAAGTCAAGGAGACCATCCACGGCTTCGAGTACTTGCGGGAGAAACAGCTCACCCACGTGGCCGTTAAGGACGTGATCGACGTCTACTGGAGGGAGTCCCGCGATGATGATGACGTCAAAGTGGTCCTGTTGTACACCAAGGACGAAAGCCTGGGCGAATATCCTTCGAAACAGGCCTTGGAATTCGCCCGATCCGAAGGCATCTCTGTCATCACCATCAACGTAGACACGGCGGTTCAAGTGAACAAGATCATCGATGACATCGTGAGTAGACAATATTCCTTTTTTTTTCTTTGTTCCTTTTTTTTTTCTTTTTTTTTTCTTTTTTTAAAGAGGAAGTCCACCCATTTTCAACGTCATTAGTATACCCTAGAGCAGGGGTGGGCAATTATTGTCCCCAAGGGGCCAAATGAGATACATAAAATATTATGGAGGGCCAAGACAAAAGGCTGAACGAAAGTCTGCCTAATAGTAATTTAATTTCAAGATAAAAGTAAGCATAAGACCAACCGTTTTGACACCAGGGGACTATATTTATTCAGTATTTGTGCCACAGAAGACCACAATTTGATGACATTTTAGCCTCACAGACCCCAAAACTAAAGATTTCTTTTGCTTTTGCCCACAATTCCAGGCTGAATTTCACAATCAAAAACAGGCAAACAGATCAAAATGAGCATTAATCTTCTCTAGTTGGGGCTAATTCAGATGATGAATATTTTAACTCTTGAGAGTGTAAAAATGAAACCAAATGAATCCGCAAGGGTCCATTTGGTTTCATTTTTACGCTCTCAAAGAGTTACATCTGGTTAACCAACTTTCCACATTTAACTGGAACTCTCTCAAGGGCCACTGGTGGTCCCCGGACCACTGGTTGAAAACCACAGTACCCTTTCACGGGCCGGTCAGAGTCAGCCATAGGGCCACATTGCTCAGGTACGCCCTAGAGGTGCTGGGTGGACATGATAAAAAAGTTCCCCCATTCTGTGTTCCCAAGGAATGGAGGTGGATGAACCCGTTAGGGTTCATTTGGTTGCATTTGTACGCTCCCAGAAAAAATGTTGAAAATGTTTGGAATTCCCTTTAAGAAATAAAAATGTACCTTGAGTGAAAGTACAATGTCTAGATCTGCCCAATGATACAGTAGGCCTATGTGACGCAGCCTAATGGTCATGGTGCCTCCGCCTGATTTGATTAGTTGATGAATTGTTTTAATATCATGGTTTACTTCCTGAATTATTAACTCTCTTTAATTGACTTCCAACTAATCTTGTTGTTATTCATCACTTTCAATTGAAAGTATTGTGTTGAAAATCGCAGCTAACCACAACATAACATAAAAAAACTCTCTCTCTCTCTCTCTCCCTCTCCCTCTCCCTCTCTCTCTCTCTCTCTCTCTCTCTCTCTCTCTCTCTCATACAGAGCCACATCCTAGGAGACAAGGTAAGCAGTATTACTGAATAAAATAAATTCATAAGTTAATAATGCGGTGCATGTATGCACACTATGGGGGCCCTATTTGTGTTTTCAACAAATCCATGGGCCCTTATGGGGGTTAATCCGTCCCTGATTAAATTAGAGTAGGGTTATACATGCTGTAAGTAACAGTATTTGGGTAGATTTACGTTCCAACCACTGCATGCAGACAACAGCAGATGCATCACTGACTGCATAGAATTCCTTCACACAACGTTGACATGACATGTCATTCCATTTTGAAGTGCCCAACGTGCATACAGCCGACTGAAGTGCCAACTGAAGCACCAACTGAAGCACCAACTGAACCACCAACTGAACCACCGACTGAAGAGAAAGAAGAGTGTGGTAAGATAACAACAACGAATATACAGTAGTCTAGTCAATTAAAGGGGAGGCACTCAGTTCCAAGATTTTCTTCTGAGAGTGTACAAATGCAACCAAATGAACCCTAACGAGTCCATTTGGTTTCACTTGTAAAGATCCTAAAAGAAAAATCATTAGAATGGTGAAACACAACTTGATGTCATCAAGTTGTGTTTTTTCTTCTTTTTTTTTCATACCATTGAGGATCCCAGAGATAGAAATGGGAATAGAACTGTAAAAAAAACCTTTTCTTGTCACTGACATGTTCACCAGTATATGCTGACCTTTGTCAATAGCATTGCTATAACAAAACGATGCCTAACCGATGCGCCCTTATGTGTGTGTGCACACAGCCCTGGACATCGTCTTTGTGCTGGACAGCTCTGACCCCGTCCTGAAAGCCAACTTTGAGCGCGTACGCGAGCAGTCCAGCCAACTGGTGGGACGTCTCCACGAGCTGGAGCAGCTCCTGGAGGGCGCAGAGCGGAGGACGGCCGTGATGCAGTACAGCCACACCACGCAGCCGCACCCGCAACACCTGCAGTTCAGCACGAGCGACCAAGAAGTCCAGAGGACCATCCACGGTTTCGACTACCTCCAGTCGAGCCAAAGGACCGTTGACGCCATCAACGTCATGACCGAGATGTACAAGAGAGAGTCCCGCGACAAGCACGTCAAAGTAGCCCTGCTGTACACGGACGACAGCGATAACCGGGACGACGTGAGACGAGCAATCGAAGAGGCCAGAGACATCGCCATCATCACCGTGGGCATCAAGAAAGATACAACCATGGCCTGCCACCTTAGCAGTGGAAACACCTCCCCATGTCAGATGGACGATTTGGACAGAATCATCCAAGAAATTGTAAGTAGACGAATCATTTTAAGGGATTTTACATTAATGCCTAGATTTTCATCACCGCTAAACCCCTTATCCCTTAACCTTTTTACCTTTTTTTAAACTATTTAAAAAAAAAAAACATTTTTCAATAGTTAAAATGGCCAGTCTACAAGCTCACAACGTGTCGATAGATTGTTGAACTATTTCAAAAAGTTGATCAAAATGGTAAAAAAGGGATTTGGGATAAGGGGTTTAGTGTGTGACGAAAATGGAGCCCTAACAGTTTTGTAATTGTTCTTGTTTTATTTATTCATTATGTAGCACCCAAAAAATTTAAATTTTAACATTCAATAGATTTTCAGGGGACTGTTTTTTGGTTCAAACAATTGCTCTGATTTTCCTGCTGTTGTTGAAAATTGTGGATGAAATGAAATGAAATGTGGTTTTGTAAATACATTAATAAAATATCTCTCTCTCTCTCTCATACAGAAAACCATCGTAGAAGAGAAGGTAAGTTGTATTAATAATTGAAATTATACAACATATAACATACCAAGCTCACAATGCAATCCCAGCTTTTTATGTGCGCTTTTCGATCTGATCGTTCAAGCGTTCTAACATATAATTCTAGTACAGTAAACAGTACAATATTTGCCTCGAAAATGCAATGCAATGGAGTAGAATGATGATGCAATGAAAATTAAGTCCTTTCCTTTGTATTGTACTTATAATGACTGTACTTGAGTAAATGCATTTAGTTCCACTACTGTATGTGGACAAGAGATGCATGTAGAATTCCATCACAATGACAATGATGACATGATGACATTACTTTCTGTGATAGATGCCAGATAGCTGTCTGAGTAGCTGTCCAAAGGAGAAGTGTTGTAAGCCTGGCGAGAAGGGACCTCCAGGACCACAGGTTAGTACTTAACAATAGCCCAGTTTGAGGTGTGGTTTGGGTGTTTTTAGCTTTCATCCAATCTGTGTTGGTCTTGCCATTGCCTTTAATTCATACCTGTTATGCATACTGCTAAATGGTTCAAGTACTTAACGTCTGGGACATGGCTGAACGGCAAACATCGATATGTGGTTAGGTCTTCTCTACAAAGCGGGATTAAGCAATACATATATAGCTTACCTAAACACAATGGACACAAGGAAGTGATCAACAGCAGGCAATCTACAGCTGTTTATAGCACAATCAATAAATAAGAAGATGAAGTGAACTGATGCAGCTCTTCCATCTGGACATTTCCAAGACACGCGGACGCACATGGCCCTGCCTTCTCAAACTGGGTTCATGGTATAGCCTAGCGCGTGCTTTTAAATCCTGTTATCTATTTCCCAAATCTATTTGACGAAGTTAGCAACTTAAGGGACTGCGTGACAAACATGCCTATGACCACACCTCCAGTCGCAAATAATGGTGTCGGCATAAGGAATAGTGGCTAAGGGAAGAGGAAAACTGATGAAAATAGCAATAAGGGAATTAGTTGCGGGCTGCGTCACGGACAACACATGTTATGAAAATCGGGCCCATAGCGTACATAGACATGACATGATGTCTGTGAAGTGAATCTCAACACACTTTTTTTTTCTTTCCACAGGGTCCCCCTGGACCCCCTGGACCGAAAGGATCTGTCGGGCGGAACGGCATAAAGGTCTGTGTCATTTTTACTTAATCAGATATTTTTCATAAATGGAGTCCTCCAGTGACGTTCAAGACTAGGCCAAATCACAGCCCCTATTGGGATGATCTTTACGTCATTTCCAGGACGTCTTCACAAATTGGTATACCGGTAATAAAGCTATAGCTGAAAGCTATAGCTCTGACTAGTTATGATTGATTTCAGTTAGTCTGGCCTCAATCTGACTCGCTCTGGTTCATCTAAAGACATCCGTCTTTAGTGGACAGGATTTGTGTTGGTTGAAATCAGGTGATATTCTGGGCCAGATTTGACTAGTCTTGGATTGCTTTGTTCTGGACACAATCAAGTTTACTGGGTTAGATAGGGCAATGTATACATGTAGAAATATCCACATTTGCCTTAGTTAATTTAACTGGGTATGTTCTGTTAACAGGGACAACCTGGGCTGCCCGGACGTCCTGGCCGGGATGGAAATCCGGTAAATATATTACCATTCATGGACACCACAATATAGTGGGCCTTGTTACCACCTATGTGTATTTATTGACAGCCTATTCAAATTAAAGGTCTAATCTGAGTCTGTCCACTTGCAGGGTCCCAATGGTCCCAAAGGAGATAAGGTATGTTGTTCAGTTTACTGACACCATTGAGCTGCGGTGCATGTGATTGTAGTAGGGCTGTCAGCATTACAAAGAAATGAATTGTACTTTGAACGGGGAGACGTTGCAATTTGTATTTCTCCTTGCCTTTTAGGCTTGGCATCACAAACTGTACAGGGAGGGCAGGCATGACAAATATACAAAGAAATCACTTGTTTAATGATTGCGTAAAAAAGTAAAATATATAGCAACAATAGTTGATCTACTTTGTGACGTGTAAGATTGTGGAGCTGCCATAAGAAAATGCATGGACATTTTCAACATGGAAACGACTGATGATTATGCAAAAGATAAATGCCGTAAAGCCATTACCGTAATTTCCGGACTATAAGCCGCACCTGCATATAAGCCGCACCAGCTAATTTGGGGCAAAATACTGATTTTTTTTCCTTGTATAAGCCGCACCTGACTATAAGCCGCACCAGGCAATAAGCTTCATGTTAGAGCAGTGGTTTTCAGCCTTATTGATACCAGGCACCACTATTTATTCAACATCTTCACCCCACAGACAACAAAAATAAAGATTTCTTTTGGTTTTGTTCACAATTCCAGGATGGATTTTCGCAAACAAGAGGCAAAACATCAAAATGAGATCAAAATGAACATGACTTATGACTTATTAATTGAGTGGAGCTAATTTAGATGGTGAATATCATAACTCTTGAGAGTGTAAACATGAAACCAAATGGACCCGCAAGGGTCCATTTGGTTTCATTTTTAAATGAAAACATTTGGTTTTAATTTTTACGCCGCAGGATAGTCCGGCTTATAGACTTATAGTCCGACTTATAGTCCGGAAATTACGGTATATGATAATTGTGACAGGCCTATATACGTGAAGTCGGAAAAATCCGTAATGCTGTTTTATCGTCTATCGCAGGGCGACACAGGCTCTGTTGGCGCTCCAGGCTGTCCAGGAAAAAAGGTATAGAAAGACCAGCATCTATTATATTATATTCTGTACATTCATAATACCAGATTGTCAGAGTAACATTTTTCACACAGTTGTGAAATGCATTAATTGTCTTTGCCGTGTGTGATGTTGATCATCAGGGTGATTCAGGACCTCCAGGAAACGACGGAAACAAAGGCCAGAAGGTCAGCGATGGTTTTCCAATCTTTTTTTTTTATTTCAAGGCCCATTACGTTTTCATTATTTCAGCCACCACCATTTCATGACATTTTAGTCTTATTAGAGCCACCAATAGCTAATTGTGTTATCGTTGTGCACGGTTTTAATGCTGTAACATGCAACCAAATGTACCAGGACTGCATTTTGATGCAATGTCAACATTAAACTGAATGCTGATCTGGCAAGCATGCAATGACTATCAATACAATGACAGCATGGTGCTTCATGTCCAAAAGGTTGTTTGGCTTTACCCTTACTAATATAGCAGTATGTCTGGTTTTATCTTCACAGGGTAGTGACGGACCAAAGGGTGACCAAGGACCAGAGGGCCCTGAGGGGAGCCAGGTTGGTGATTTTGGTGAATTATTCAACCAAGAACATCACTGGGGTTTATAGCCTCGCCGTTCTGTCCTTACACAAAGCCCTTGCACTAACCTAAAGGCATAGAGTGCATAGCCGGAATTGTCAGGCTGGAACATCTGTCAGATGTACAGTATATTTACGTAAGATACAATGTTTATCCCTGACCAATCACAACACGAATACACAGAGAATGTAAAACAGATTCATAGAGTGTCAACGTCTTTTCCTAAATGGCTTCACTTCCACCCGAATCCTGCCGAATTCCAGCAATGGAAATCCCAACTGTTCGTTTGAGATGCATAAGTATTGCATTCATGGGACAAGTGAGGAAACATTATGGGATTCAGGATTTAAATTCAAATATAGCAAAAAATATTCTTAATATATTTTTGATGTGCCAGTACATGCAATGTAGCCCCTCTGGAATGAGTGTCACAGGGGAATACTCGGATTAATTCAACAAGACTTAAAAACACATCTAAAGAGACAACAAAAACTTTGCACACACAATCCCTAGATGCCAACAATGAACCTCTGCCCCATTTATTCCTAGAATGGCCCGTTGTAGCGCCACCAGGAGGCCGATCTTTTGACCAAAAAGTGTCAAATCACGAGTGCAGCGTGCATTTTACGTGAAATCTTTAATTGCTTTTTCCTACTAGGCGGACAAATATAACCCCATACTTTTTACATTGGGCTGTTACAGTGCCACCAACAGGTGGATGGTTTTGTAAAACACTATGGCGCCACTATGGCGCCACCAGGAGGCCACAGCCTGGTGGAGACCTGTGCCTGGGAAGGGCACTTTTTCTAGTTCACATACTGTGTTTGGCAGCAGTTCTTCTCGTATGTAATCTCCATGTATGTATGTTTGCAGGGTGATCCGGGCAAAGATGGTCCTGATGGACCTAAAGGTCAACCTGGATCTGCAGTGCGTGGAGAACCGGTAAATAGGCCTTTGATAAATATCCCACAGACAATACGCTTTTTGGACATGCCTTTTCATCACTCTGAGAATGTACTGTACAAACGTAATTGTATTATTATTATTACTTGCAGGGTGACAAGGGGGCTAAGGGCAGCGATGGCCGCCCTGGACCTCCCGGAGTTGGAATAAATGGACCCCCTGTAAGTTAAGAAACCACACCTGTTATTATAATGACTGTTATAGTATTATTATTAGTCAGTCAACACTTACTTCTCATGTCATTTTGACCTCTGCAGCTAGAGGGCAGTATAGTGCAGTATAGTGTATGTGGTACAGCATCATATTCATTACTTGTACAACATTTTTAAAAACATATTTTGGAAATTGCAATCCGTTCTCTAAGCTTGTAGAGCTCTCAGAACGCATTGCAATGTATTGGGAATTTGGGAGGTTGTAGATTACTAACTAAAGTTATAATTGGAGTAGAATTAAAAACACACACACACACACACACACACACACACAACACACACACACACACACACACACACACACACACACACACACACACACACACACACACACACACACACACACACACACACACACACACACACACACACACACACACACACAATGTTTGTCTCTGGGATGTAGTAGTGTAGAAGTACAGAAAAATAGAAATATCTCAAAATTATGCTTATAAGAACAGTACTGTATTACAAGGTACTTTCCGCCACTGCTTTTGATGACATGCTGATCTTCTCTTCCAGGGAAACCGAGGAAAACAAGGACCAAATGGACCAGATGGGCAGAATGGCGACAGTGAGCCGGGAGAACCGGTATGGCATTAATTTTGTCTGTTTGAACCAAACGTATCGTCTGTCAATTACAGTATTCTGAGCTGTTAAATAATCACCAAACAAACTGCCTGAAAAGACGTGTCCCTTTCATTTTTTGGTGCTAGCACAAAATAAACTGAAATGAAGGGGCTCGCTTTTTCTTTTAGAGCAGTGGTTTTCAACCAGTGGTCCGGGGACCACCAGTGGTCTTTGAGAGGATTCCAGGTGGTCCCCAGCTAAATTGTTTAACAGAGATGTAACTCTTGAGAACGTAAAAACGAAACCAAATGGACCCTTGCGGGTCCATTTGGTTTCATTTTTACACTCTCAAGAGTTAAAATATTCATCATGCGAAATAGTCCAAAATCTACACAACTAGAGGATTAATGGTCATGGACAGAAGCAAAAGAAATCTTTTAGTTCGTGGGGGTCTGTGGAGCTAAAATGTCGTCCAGTCGTGGTCCATGATTCAAATGCTGAATAAATGGTGGGCCCTGGGATGAAAAAGGTCGAAAACCCCTGTTTTAGAGCATGGACATGTTTGATTTTACGTACATGTTTCATCCATCGAAACCGCCATCAATCCCTGTGTGGACTAACACACTGACTCAGTTGTTGCCTTTTCCACTGCTAGAGGATTTAAAGGAAAATAGACAAATAAATAAATAGTCTGTGGCATTTATTGGCCTATTTGGACTTGCAACATATGGCCATTATGTCAAAGAACATGCAAAGAAATGTAGAATGATATTTGTGTTCGTAAAAAAATTGCCTGATCTCCAAACATAGATATTGCCATACAAGTGATATAACATTTCACAAATTCTGTATCTGTTCTTGAGGCCATTGTATACAGTATCACCCACAATCCTGAAGGCTAATTTTACCTTTGAGGTGCACACGAGTCCAAAGACGTACAGTCACTGCACTTTGTAGTGATTTCTATCAATCTCTATCAATCAATTTCTATTTGGCCTTGTGTTATTGTCCCATGAATGGAAACTCTGCATCTTTCACTGCTTCTGGTAGCTGTATGTAATCTGAATGCATGTGTGTTTGTGATGGGCAGGGTGACGAGGGAAACATGGGCCCACCAGGACCGCCTGGTGAACCTGGAGTCGGATCACGTGGACCAAGGGTAAGTGTATTTAGTATTTAAGTGTATAGCAATAGCAAGTTGCACACACACATAAATATATAACATAGCAATGATTGTAGACAGGCCCGCCACAAAGTTATGCAAGTGCAGCCAACGAAAACGTTCTCAACATTCAAGATGCAATGAAATAACACAAAGAAACAAGTACAGTTGGGTATTTTAACAAAGTGTTGGTTCTAAATTAAGTTATCACAATAAGGTTGTTCAGTCTGTCTAAGTAATATCCTACAGCAAATGGTGCATAGGCTACTACAGTATATAGCACTTTTATAACCATGCAAAGCACCAACCTGCACACAAGGGGCAATTAGGGCTTGCTCTAGGACACTTTGACGCTAACTTTGTGGAGCCCGGGATCGAACCGGCCACTTTATCCCTGCACCACTGCCATCCAATTAGTCAGTTCCTCGACTGGATCAACATGAAATAATCTTGAATCTCTTCCATTTTACCCGTGGGGGAAAGACTTGATTCGTACTTTATACATTTTAGATTTAGATATCCTATCCTGTTTCATGAAGTACTTTCTATTTAAAGGGACCTAGAGGTGAACCAGGAGAACCAGGACCCAGAGGAGAAGACGGTCACGCAGTACGCGGCACGGAGGTACAGCAGCTCCGCTAACATTGATTTCACATATGCATTGATCGTTAGCATTAATTATAGTACATGGTCAGTTTTCCCAATGTATTGTCCTCACCTAATCAAATGCACTGGAGCCACAATGATTGATTGACTTATCTCACAGGGAAAACCGGGGCTGGCGGGACCCCCAGGACCTCCAGGACCCCCAGGGAAAAGTGCAACTGGAGAGCAGGTATGTTACCCCAAAAAAATAATGTGAATATGACCAGCATAAAGCTGCATGATGCTGAATTATTAAAGTGATGATGATCATGACAATGACCATGCCGTTTCCGGTCGAAAGATTGGCCAGAAATGATATAGTCAAGATCATTCTTTCTCTCGTACTCGATTTAGCAAACTAAAGATCACACAGGCTGTGCAGGTAGATCGCATGACAGATAGATGACTTGATGATCTGTAACTCTTGAGAGTAACGGTCCATTCTGTTTCATTTTAACGCTCCCAAGAGTTAAATTATATTTAAACATCTGAATTATGTAATTTCCAGACAATTAGAAAATGGAGAATAATTGTTATTTTGACCAACGTTTTGCCAGTTCTCTTTCCCAATTGTGGACATAAACAAAAGGTTCTTAGTATTGGGTGCAAGAAACTCGACTCAACATCACAAACTGTCAACTCAAATTCATTCAAGTGCATTTATTCTTAAACACTATAACAGTAAGTAACACCGTCGCCACTATTTCAAAGCTCAAACTTTTTATGGAAATGGATTTTCAGTAATGGAATAATGACATTTTTGATGTGTAGATTTCGTTGAGCCGCTCATTTTGAAAGTAGCTCTCAAGTAAAAAAAAGTGTGGACACCCCTGCTTTAGATATACAGTACTATCTTGCAGCCTTTTTCATCATGTACTGTCTATTTCCAGGGAGACAAAGGTTTTCCAGGACCACCAGGACCTCCAGGAAGGAACAGCGTCGGAGAACCTGGCCTAAAGGTACAGTAGCACCTCTGACGTCCATCGACTGAAAAATCACAGTAAATTCAGGCACAACTCAATACAAAGACTGTTGTTAACTAACTGGGTGGACACTGGGTTTACACTAGGGCGCACCCTTTTCATTCCATCAAAACATTTACAGACAAAATGTGCACTTCTGTAAAGCCAAAAGCTGCAAATCCTAGCTAAGGTTTAAAAAACAGAAGGAAAAAACAAACAAACATCTTAACTTGAACATGTCATTACATTTACACAACGAGTGACCAGTTCTACAGTGTTTGTGTAAACACAACACCAACACAGACATTAACCCATTTTGTCCTGACCCTCGATTCGAGTTTCTGACACCAGATTATACAGTAGTTCCTGACACCAGATTATAGCTGCAGCAACATTCTAGCTTTTGACGCTAGATTCTACAGTAGTTTCCGACACTAGATTCTAGTTATTGACACTAAATCATAGTTTCTGACGCTAGGATCTACTTTTTGACACTAGAATCTAGTTTTTCTGAAATGTCTGCGTTCCTGTGTCAGTGATGCTAGCATATTTCGAGCCAAGGACCACCAGAATTATCCATATTTGGCTGCAGACCCACATCTGAAAACATGTTGTTCTAGGCATCCCCCAGAAGCAAAAAAAATGTTTGCTTCCAAAATAATGTATGTATAATAATGTATGGCGCGATATGAGCTTGTAGATCTGCTATTTTTCAATAGCTAAAACACCTAGGGTTAAAGACAAAGAATTGGCCATGATAAGACGATGGGTGATGATGATGAAGATCGATGATGAAGAGTAAAACCAATAAAGAGAAAAAGTCAATGGAAATGAACTTGTGTTTGTGACCATGTCAGGGTGACGTTGGAGCAGATGGTATGCCAGGACGACCAGGCAACACCGGAGGTCCAGGGGCTCCAGGATCGAGGGTATGTTAACCCTATTGCCTACTAATTCATTCATGTTCATTTTGTAAAATCGGAACGCGCTGACGTACAGTACATGATGTTTAAAGGGGAAGTCCACCCATTTTCAACTTTCTAATATGTCATTAGTATACCCTAGAGGTGCTGGGTGGACATGATAAAATAAAAAAAAAGTTCCCCCATTCTGTGTTCCCAAGCATTGGAGGTCTGAAGAAAGCCACTAACATGGTGAAACATCTTGATGACATCATCAAGATGTATTTTCACCATGTTAATGGATTTCTTTAGACGCTTCTTTTTTCTGAGAGCGTACAAATGGAACATTCGTACGCTCTCAGAAAAAATGTTGAAAATGGGTGGAATTCCCCTTTGAGTTTTTTTTTTTTGTCTAAAATAAAACATTAATTTGACATTAATTTTGAACTATTAATTAGACCTCTTCTCCACTAGTTTTTAGTCATCTTTACTGAGTTTTTACGTATTTATTTAATCTTTTTTTTTTTTTTTTTAATAAAAAAAAAAAAAAGGTTATGAAATGAAGTAACATGTAGTGTTTTGGCGTTTTGGAACAGATCAATAGAGAAGCTATGGGTAGAGTCGTCATGGAGATAATAAGGTCTGTTCCTTACGCAGGGTGAGACTGGCCCACCAGGCCCACCGGGTCGAGATGGAGAACACGGCCATGGCCCAGCAGGAAACACGGTGCGTTTGACCGTCACATCATGCCCATATCTGTTCTGTATTGTGTTGCAGTGGTTGCAGGGGCGTTTTTGCCATCAGGCAGACTAGGCCGTTGCCTAGGGCGAGGGGAGGGGGCCACCACCAGACATGCTTTAAAAGGATACCAGGCTAATAAGCCTATTATGGTTAAATACATTATACTTAGCCTCTATAACTAGAACTGAACATTTAAAACACTAAATAATGTTATTTAGTTTAGAAATAGTTCATAATTTTATCCCTTGGGGGGTGCCATTTTACAGGGGTGCCATTGCCAGGGGTGCCATTTTAAATCTTGCCCTAGGCAAGATTTTCCCTGGACCCTGGGGGGCTCCAGGGAAAATCCAAATTGCTTAGGGGGCTCCAGGGAAAATCCAAATAGCTTTAGAAACGCCACTGCGTGGTTGGTGGGAGCGTTCGCTTGGCGTTCAGTGCAGGCGGTGGTGGTGCTAATAATAAAACTACAATGTGCTCTATAACCTGTTTCTTCCAGGGCGAACCGGGTAAACCAGGCAGCCGTGGACCACCTGGGAAAGCCGGACACCGCGGACCCCCGGGACCGAAGGTGAGGAGAGCGGCATTTGGTGCCGAGACTATAGGACAGGGGTCGGCAACCCAAGATGTTGAAAGAGCCATTTTCGACCAAAAATTAAATTCAAAATATGTCTAGAGCCGCAGAAAAATGTAAGCCTAATATAAGTGCTTAAAGGTGAATCCTACCCTTTTTTTTCCTGAGAGTGTACAAATGTTTTGTACACTCTCAGAAAAAAGGTCATAAAAGAAAAGTTTCTGGAAAAAGAATAAAGGAGTTTTTCCAGAACTCCATTTCTAGTCCACACAACATCTCTATCTCTCGAAGGTATATTAATGACATAGTAAACTGAGTAAACCTTTGAAAATGGGTGGTTCAGATTGAAAGCTCCACCTCTGATAACTGCTGGGCTTTTTTGGCATGGCCAAC
Source organism: Benthosema pterotum (assembly GCA_039105355.1). Taxonomy (NCBI): domain Eukaryota; kingdom Metazoa; phylum Chordata; class Actinopteri; order Myctophiformes; family Myctophidae; genus Benthosema; species Benthosema pterotum. Next base: position 15,055,613 of record CM076982.1, on the reverse strand, counting down.
AAGTGCTACTTTAACTGGCAACTGTCAGAGTGCAACGTGTTTTGTGTGCTGTCAGTGACTGAAATGTTTATATTATGTTGGCGGATCACCCCAGTGTGTGTATGTAATAATGCCACAGTCAGGGAGCCACTAGGGCTGTGTTCTAGAGCCGCATGCGGCTCCTGAGCCGCAGGTTGCTGACCCCTGCTATAGGATAATGTTATAATAATGACCGACTGCTAATATACGTACCTCTGTGATTAAAAATAATAATAAAATGCATTTGTTTGGGATTTACCAGGGAGAGAAGGGTACAGCGGGCTTGACAGGCATGCCAGGGCCACAAGGACCATCTGTACAAGGAGAAAAGGTAATATACTGTAACGAATGAACAAATTAATGACCAAACAATCGATTCAATCAGTCAATGAATCGTACTATCATACATACATACTGTCTGGGGTTTCCAGGTGACACTAAGTGACCATTTGATAATGACTCTCAGGACATTTTAATACCTTAAGAATAGAAAGAATGAAAAGGCAAAAACAAACAAACAAAAAACATTAATACAAATGGACCCTAATGCCTCCATTTGGTTCCATTTGTACACTCTCAGGAAAAAAAATGTCCTTAAAGAAAAAAATCATTAACATGGCGTCATCAAGTTGTGTTTCACCATGTTAATGATTTTTTTTTCAGACCTCCATTTCTAGGAAACACAGAATGGGGGGAACATTTTATCATAGCCACACAGCATCTCTAAGGTAGCAATGACATAGTAAAATGTTGAAAATGAAATTCCCCTTTAAGCAAATTATAAAAAAGTAGGCCTCTGCAAGGCATGTTACAGTCAAATAAACTTACAGGTTTCGACCTTCAAAGTCCACATTCTGAAAATGCAGTCGGCTTGTAAACTGCAGCTTGAACAATTTGTGCTGTTCATGCTGTTTATGTGCACACACAATGGGAAGACTATGGCAAGACAGGAGGCCAAAAAGAACTGTGCAACGCAAAAGGCAAAGCATCAAATGCAATGCAACATTCCACCACAAGGTGTCATAGAAAACAAACATGCAGTGAGGACAGAACACCTACAGTCTGACATAGGCCTGCTGTTTGAGGGAGTGTGACCAGTGTTGTAGTGGTACTTTTATAAGTGGGGGGACGCCTCTTAAAGGGGAATTCCACCCATTTTCATTTTTTTTTTCTGAGAGCGTACAAATGTGAACCAAATTGAACCAAACCAACCATTTGGTTCCATTTGTACGCTCTCAGAAAAAAGGAAACTCTTTAACATGGTGAAACACATCTTGATAACATCATCAAGACGTATTTCACCATGCTAATTATTTTTTTTTCACCTCCATTTCTAGGAAACACAGAATGGGGGAACTTTTTTTTTATCATGTCACACAACATATCTAAGGTGTATTATTGTAAAATATTGAAAATAAGTGGATGCACACTTGCATGAAGTAAGAATTTGTACATTTGTACACTCTCAGGAAAAAATGAAAATGGGTGGAATTCCCCTTTTAATGTTGCCTGTTGCCACGTGTCTCATCATGTTGCCCGTTGATGTTGACATTGCTAGTTGATATTGATCAAAATATTGCTAGTGTAGCAGGGCATTATGACCTTGAGCGACTGTACACCTCATGTGCTCCCATTGCAGGGCAAACCCAAACAAGTAGAGTTGATTCTTTACAATGCCTAATTGTATCCATAAAAGTAAATGACAAGACAAAAAACATAGGCCTACTTTTACCCCCAAAATCTCTTAGATGTGAGAAGTGGGGGGACGCCGTCCCCCCGTGTCCCCCCCTACACTACACCCCTGAGTGTGACTCTCCCTCATGTGATTCATTAATATGAATTCCCTTGGCTTTATTTTTATTTTCTTCTTATTTTTCTCCCTCCCTTTATTCCAGGGTCCTGACGGTCGTGCCGGTCCTACTGGACCCACTGGTCCCTCATCCCCAGGAGAGCCAGGACAAAAGGTCAGCATTAACCTTCAAGACTCAACAAGAGAACAAACTATGGGACATAAGAAATGATCTTTTTCCATCCTCTCTCATAGCTGAAGACCTAATAAGTTGGACAAGTGCTATTATTATTATTATTATTATTATTATTATTATAGGCAGTATGTGGTGATGATTGGCTGCTCGATTCCTAAAAAGTAAAACATTAAAACCAACCAAAATTGTATTTCAGGGTCCTAAGGGCGATAAAGGCGATACCGGACGTATGGGCCTCCCGGGAGTGGGATATCCAGGTGATAAGGTAAGCAGGGATCTGAAATATTGTAACTGGCCTTGTATTTCCTGCCAGCCTTATAGGCTTTGATACACTAGCAATATTTTTGATCAACATCAACAAGCAACTTCAACTATCAACGTTGACTTTCCACCTTTCTATACAAAATGTTCAACTCCTGGTTGTTCAGAAAAGTCAGATCATTAGCGCCCTCTACAGGTCAACATTTCGGAATCCTCCAATCACAGCCCTCCTGGGCGTCACCTGATCCTTTCTCCTAGACTCCCACAGATGAACATTTCTGAAACCATGGCTGCTGCTGCTTCACTGCGGTGGACAAAACAAGGATTTTGTGACCTTTATTCCGCTAAATGAACATTTTGAGTTGGGTGGCAGTTGGGTGAAAATGATTCAATGCAAACTAAGGCTTCTTTTTTTTCTGAGAGTGTACAAATGGAACCAAATGGACCCGCTAGGGTCCATTTGGTTCACATTTGTACACTCTCAGGAAAAAATGAAAATGGGTGGAATTCCCCTTTTAATGTTGCCTGTTGCCATGTGTCTCATCATGTTGCCCGTTGATGTTGACATTGCTAGTTGATATTGATCAAAATATTGCTAGTGTAGCAGGGCATTATGACCTTGAGCGACTGTACACCTCATGTGCTCTCATTGCAGGGCAAACCAAAACGATTAGAGTTCATTGACACACTTCAGCTCAGATTGACCAAACCATTTATTGCAAAGCTTTTGCATGTTAGTATGGCGGAGTGGCTCTGCCCATGAGATAACAGATCTATGAACCGGACATAGATCTGATATCTCGTTTGATATCGCATCCTGTGAACCGAGCACGGCTCTGATATCAAACCCCCCTGAGCAGAGCCGTTTAACAATACAGCATCAGTACATGATGAGCAATACAGAACATAACATAACAACACATGACATGAGAACAAATCCAGTGAGTACACAATCCAATACCGAAGACACTGAGAGAGAACAAGGGGGAGGAGGTCGGGGAGGAGGGGGTACAAAATTTCACGGAGCTGTGAAGCATCTGACAGCTCAGCGAGAGGGTTGAATAGTGAACTGAGGCTGCTTAAGAAGCCTGCCTGAATTGAACTATGGGAAAGGTGGGCGTGAATGAAATGCTGTAGCGAATAGGGGAGAGGGATGAAATAGGGATGCTGCTGATTTAAAGGGACAGGACTATAGGCGGAGGGGAAGGATGGAGCATAATACATTAACACCAATCTGCCTTCCGTGCCTCCATGAACTATCGCTTACGCTGGATTTGATACTTTTACGCTCAAGTTATGATCAAGTATTAAGATACAATATGATAATTGACTGCATGTGTCTTTAGAATTGTAAAGTGTCTTTCGAATTGTAAACTGACTCTTGCACCATTTCTAGGGTCCTCTGGGCCTGAAAGGCGCAAAAGGAGAACCTGGCCTGGACGGCACAGGAGTCGACGGCCCTCCGGTGAGTGTTTATACGTGCAATATGTTCAGAGTACAACAGTGGTTCATATCCGATGGCCAGATAAACCACTTACGGCCGATGAAGTCGCACCCATACCATTTTCGGTTACAGGACTTTTATTAGTCAAGTAAAGCATCAATAATAACATCAGTTGTTGTTGAAGTTGCAACAGATACTCAGCATGGATAAAGCTAAAGATCTGACTCAGGGAGTTTTCTGTTTTCAATGATGAAATGCTGTTGGTTTAGTGGTGCCAAAATTGTAGCAGTAGTAGTGTTTCAAATCATTTTAAATATAAGCACTTTAATTTGAAATATCTTGGGTTGTTTTGCATGGCATCGTGTTTGGGGGGGGGCAGACTGGGTATTTAGGGGGACATTGCCCCCCATGCCCATGCCTAGATCCGCCCCTGGTATTTAGCATTTTTTGAGCAGAAAAAAAGATCAACTTTTCCATTCCACATAGCTATTGAACAATGCGTGTATGTTCATGTCAAGGTGTGGGTTTGTCCATTATGTGTTCAAATACAATCCCCATCTATTCTATTTTCCAGAGAATCACTGGGTTTACTTATTTATGTCCATAATGATGAATCCTTCCCTTTAAAAACCTGCAGTACCCGCACACATATTTAATCTATTTGCTAAATAGTTACTGCGTCGATTTCAAAACATTGAATCATAACGTATCACCAGAATTAAACAATATCGTCCACATATCGTATCGACCATGTATAGAGTTACGCATCGCAATGCCGTTAAAATGTAACGTTACATTACACCGCTAGTATTATATGTATTATGCAGTATCCTGTATAATGCTAACGCTCTATTTCTCCCAGGGACCCGCTGGCGACAGAGGAGACCATGGAAAGCCTGGACCAGTTGGGGTGGTGGCAGTACGGGATGTAAGAAAAACAAATCACTAACTTTACTGATATCAACCAACAGTGTTGATTTTTGTCGTCAAACTGTCAGGAGGTGTGAAGTCCTAAACTGGTCGCAGCTAGTTGTAAACTGGTTGTGACTAGTTGCAACCAGGTTGCAACATGGTCATGACTAGTTACAACCTGGTCGCAATAGCGACCAACGACCCTAGCGGGTCCATTTGGTTCCATTTGTACACTCTCCGAAAAAAGGAAACTCATTAACATGGTGAAACACATCTTGATGGTGTCATCAAAGATGTATTTTACCATGCTAATGTTTTTTTTTTTTTTTTTTCAGACCTCCATTTCTAGGAAACACAGAATAGGGGAACTTTTTTTTTACCTTGTCCTCGCAATCTCTAAGGTGTATTAATGACATAGTAAAATACTGAAAATGAGTGGAATTCCCCTTTAACACACATGCATGCACACTTGCATTCGCGTGCACCTGCGCAACACACACAGGCACGCTATTAAAACAAGTATAGCATATTGAGAAATATTGTTTACAATGCATAATTGTATCCATAGTATCCAAGTAAATGACAAGACAAAAAACACAGGCCTACCTTTGCCTCAAAAATATTTTTAGATGTGAGAAGTGGATCCCCCCTCCACTACACCCCTGGTTTCATCATGGTATGTCAACCAATAGCAGCGGTCTAATCACTATACATGGTTTGCTTTCAGGGCGAGCGTGGAGACCAAGGACAGACAGGTCCGAAGGGACCCAAGGGCATGGACATTATGGGTACAGACGTAAGTAAACTGGGGCGCTTTGATTTCACTTCTACATAATATTGTCATCTGTGGGTTGTAGCCACCGAGTTCTCTTTGTAAGCAAGCGAGTGAAGAACGAACAAATGAATGAACAAATGAATAATTAAATAAATAAATGAATAAATAACAATAGAATAAGGCTCTGTCTGAATGTGACTTAAGCCATTGTGTCCTGATCAGATTCTACTTTCTGATGCTTTTCACAATTTTCTCAAAAATAGCAGAACTACAAGCTCATATCGCGCCACTCGGTGGAGCGATATGAGCTTGTAGATCTGCTATTTTTCAACAGCTTAAAAACACTAACACGCGTTCAGTACACAAAGGGTTAAAATATGTTTTATTTCTACTATTTTTCATCCGTGATTAATATTAAGCTTAGATTTTGTTTTTAGATTTTTAGCAATTATTTTTCCAACAAAAGAACAAACTATGGAACACAGGCGACGCGAGGCGGAGAAATCATTCTCCATCCTCTCACGCAGCTGAAGACGTAATGAGTTGGACGAGTGCTCTTATTATTAGTATTAAGCAGTACGTGGTAATGAGACAGTAAAACATTAAAACCAGCCAACATTGTATTTCAGGGTGCTAAGGGGCGTAAAGGCGATACCGGACGCATGGGGCCTCCGGGAGTGGGACATCCAGGCGATAAGGTAAGCAGGGATCTGAAATATTGTAAATGGCCTTGTATTTACTGCCAGCCTTATGACCTTGTGTGACTGTGGACCTCATGTGCTCTCTTTGCAGGGCAAAACTGGCATGCCAGGCAAGGATGGCCAAAAGGGAAACCCAGGAGACATTGGTGGTGTTGGCAGACCAGGACGTGATGTACGCAGATTAGAGAGAAAGAGAGACAAAATGTTTTTGAGCCATTCCAAATAACAAGAGACACTGATCTGACTTTCCTTATTTTTTCCCCCAATCTCAGGGACGACAAGGACAAAAAGGATCACCAGGCCTCACGGTAAGTTTAAACTTATCGTATGACACACATTATACTGTAGGTATGCTACGTACAGATTATATAACCTCTGCTTTTCTTTGTGTTTAATAGCTGCGCTCGATCACTCGGTGGATCACTGAAGTTTGTGGTAAGATTTCACGAATGCTACGCCAACAATAGTCAATGAAAAATGAATAAGAAAGTTTGGTTTGTGCTGTGGCTCAAAAGTATATGCTTGTTGTTGTCAGGGTGCAAGAACAATACTGTCTGCTGGAACAAAGCGCTGGAGCTCGTGTTCATCATTGACAGCTCAGGAAGCATTGGCAAATACAACTTTCACAACCATGTCAAGCCGTTTGTCAGCGATTTAGTGGACAAATTCACAATTGGACAGGGACCCAGTGAAACCAGGGTAGGAGTGGTTCTCTACAGTAAGGAGGTCGAGGTGCCTGTCTACTTGGATACATGCAAGGACAAAGATGACGCCAAAGAGCATATCAGGAATTTGAAGTACCTCGCCGACGGCACTGTCACCGGCAAAGCTATCAAGACAGCCACTAAACAGGTCTTCTTTAATAAGACCAGGCCTCACATCACGAAAGTGGCCATCGTCATCACTGATGGCGAATCGAACAGTTTCGCTGAGCTTGAGGAGGCTGTGGAAGCCGCTAAGGCTGAAGGCATCGTGATGCACGCCGTGGGGATTCATAACGAAAGTGACGCCAACTACGCAAAGTTCAAGAAGGAGCTCGACCTCATCGCCTACAACAACGAGTCACGTGTGCACAATGTCGCAACACCTCAAGATCTAGCAGGTGATTAATGTGCACTGTTGTGTGTTTAGTTGTGTGTGAACAATGAACAACAAAGTATAAGGTCAAATCACAACACGTTTTACATGAATCTAAAGCATTTCCTGTTATCTAAAACATATCACTTTTTTTTTCAGAAAAACTGTCCAAACTCGTCGAACAAGTGTGCGAGGAAACTGTCGCAGCTAATCTACAGGAATGTGACACACAGGATACAAAGGAGAAAGAAATCAGGAACAGTAGAAATACAGGTACTTCTACTAATATTACTAGTTACTTTTGTCATGCTACTGCTTTCAACAGTATTAGCCCTTCACTACGTACCCCACTCAATCAGGTCTTGTCCTAGAAAGCTTGACCTGCATAGCAAAAGTTTCTAAAGTATTTGGATTGGCATTGGCCAGTGAAGGGATCATTGTGTTTCTCACCGGAGATGAGCGAATACTACTTTAGTTTGACCTAAAAAAAAAAAGTGTGATGAACAGACTGCAACCTATTGTTTCTACACTCAGACTTTCAAAGTCTTCTAGTGTCGAAATAGTGACATTGAGGGGTCAGAAACCTGCAATAATTATAATAATAATAATATAATAATAATACAGGGATTGCTTGTGTGGTAGACCGTGAATCAACATGTTTGATGCTGGCCAAAAAACAATGCATGAGAATAAAATAAAGGTTGAAATCATTTTTCTCGCACTATTTCTCCAGCAGTGACATCTCGTGACCCCCGCTGTGACCTGCCGGTAGTGCCAGCGAAGAATACTTATTGCAGGGGGCATAACTGGACTAGCGTATGGTCCTATGACAAAGAAAACAAAAGATGTATTGACGTATGGTATGGAGGCTGCAACGGAAACGACAATCGCTTCGTGAATGAAGAGGAATGCAAAAAGACATGCGTTTGATCCAGGTAAAAATCATAATAATACAAAAATAGCTGATCTAAAATATAAAATACCATGTTTGTATAAAGCATGTTTGTGTTTGTTTTTCCTCAGATAATCGGATAATCCAGGAAGAAGTCATTCAGAAGAGGCCCCAGAGAGATTCTATATAAAGAGGCGACGCTCCCATTAAGTCGCATAGTGACACTTTCCTCCCATTGCCTCCGCCATATTGGAGTGATGATGTAACTTCCTGTTACTTTAAAAACATTAAAAAGTCGTGTTGGTATTGCTGTACAAAACAAAAATAAAAACTTGTCTTGTCATATTCTATTCTCATATTGATTTACTAATTTAATTTCATATTGATGAAGGGATCAAAGCAGAAATTAGTATCGTATTCATTGTGAACGTCAGGATGCAGTTGTGCACCTGCATGTACCAGTTTACGGCATTAACCAAACACGTTTTTTGCTAGTCGAATCGAATACTTTGGTAGTCGAATAATTTATATATTTGTTTTTTAGCTAATAAAATGTGTGATTCTGGACTTCCCATTGAAAAAAAAAATACATGCCTATTACACTACTGTAACTCAGTTACATTATGACATGAGCAATCAACCTACAATTACTACCAACACCACAGCACAAATCCACAATGCCTGCTGCAGAAAATTGAAAAATATATATAAAAAATTATTATTACCGAATAATGAATAGTGAATTAATAGTCGAATAGTGTTTTGCTAGTCGAATAATCGACTAGTCGAATGTTTAGTTAATGCCCTAGTACCGGTATGCATGGTCACACAGAACCGTGTGTGTGTACGTGAGTGTGTGACGTTTTCCATAGGCAAAGCATTGCCACCCTATTGGAGTGATGCACAGCTGCGCCATTTAGTGGTGATTCGTAGAGTGTCGCCTCTTTATATTATAGACCCTCTTTGATAAGAAATGCATTATGTGAAGCCTCTAATGCAAGGGGTTTCAACCTTTTTCATCCCAGGGACCACCATTTATTCAGGATTTGAGCCACGGACCACCCTTTGAGGATATTTTAGCACCACAGACCCCAAATGTAAAAATTTATTTTGCTTTTGTCCACAATTCCAGGCTGGAAACAAAATTAGCAAAAGATACATTCAAAAATGGCTCATTCAGATGATGAATATTTTAACTCTTGAGGGTGTAAAAATGAAACTAAATGGACCCGCAAGGGTCCATTTGGTTTCATTTTTACGTTCTCAAGAGTTACATCTGGTTAGCCAACTTAGGTGGGGGACCACCTGGAACCCTATCAAGGAGCATCTGTTGAAAACCCCTGCTCTAATGCTATCACTTTTGACCCCAAAACACAACCTATTGACCCCAAAACACAACCTATGCTGATTTCATTATGTAAGTGGATGTCAGTCCATTTGGTTAAACATGTACACACTGGAGAACAGTGGCAACTGGATACAACGAGGGAGGATGAGGGTTTTACCCTGTAGCCGTGCTAATGGGGAACCAAATTCATACAAGCTGCTATAACATATCAATGTTGACTAGGAACTAATACAATCACCGTAGAATCGCAAAGTATTATACAGGTATATTACTTCACCCATATAATTTCTTTATATGGGTTTAAGTTTCATTATGGTTTCAGGTTGACATAGATCTGTATTATACCTCTGACCAGAATGATGCCAAAGACAACTTTTTTGAATAACGTCATGAATGAATGAATGAATTTTTTTATTGACAGAGATGAGAATTACAGTACAATTCAAGTACAACTACATCAAATCTGACAGAGATGATTGGACACACTAGTTAAGCATACACTTGTTTACAATAGTGGCCAACTTGTGGCCAACTCATTTCATTTAGGCATTCAAATACATACAAAACAACTACTTTGGTGAAGTCAGAAGCAGCAAATCATGGTGGTAAAATCATAGTGGAGGTAAAAAGGGAAAAGAGAAATGTACAAAGAGGAGAGGGGGATATGGGTGGAGGGTTTTTATATACAAATTTGTTTTACAGAGGCCAGTTTCGAATTGCAGCCATCTGTAGGTGTCCCTTGAGAGCGGTTTTGAAGGAGTCAAGGGATTCACAAGTCTTAATGACTAATCTCATGAGCCCAGCATTGTCTGTTGTTAACCAGTTTATGACTCATCTCTCATATGATGAAATAATGCCTGGAAGTTGTAAAAGTATGCGTAGAACACTAACTAAAAGCTTTTGCTGACAATAAAATTCAATTACCGGTACTATGAGATAAGTTGTATTCAGAGAATCATTTCCCCCAAGGATTTCACTGGTACTGTACACTATATTACTATTCTTCGTCAGGGGCGGATATAAAATGTCCCATTTGGGGGGGCAAGAGAACATGTTGGAGGGGCAAGAGAAAATGGTATGAGTGTGGCTTCATTAAGTCGCACCCATACCATTTTCAGTTACAGGACTTTAAGCATCAATAATAACATCAGTTGTTGTTGAAGTTGCAACAGACACACAGCATGCATGAAGCTAAAGGTCTGACTCAGAGAGTTTTCTGTTTTCAATGATGAAATGTGGTTGGTTTAGTGGTGACACAAGTTAGTTAGTAGCAGTAGTTGTGTTTCAAAATAATCATTTTAAATATAAGCACTTTAATTTGAAATATCTTGGGTTGTTTTGCATGGCATCGTGTTTTGGGGGGCAGACTGGGTATTTAGGGGGGCATTGCCCCCCCATGCCCATGCCCATGCCTAGATCCGCCCCTGTGCTTCGTCGTCATTTAATGCCCTTACGATCAGGGAAGGATTATCCAACGGGCATGTTGTGCCCAGGCCCATGGGCCCCCCTGAGCTAGGGGGGCCCTGAGGTTGAGAGTGATTGCTAAGAGCATGGGTGTCAAACTCTGGCCCGCGGGCCAAATTTGGCCCGCTGTGTGATTTCATTTGGCCCTTGAGACATTATCAAATTAAAGGAAAAGACCACCCATTTTCAACATTTTAATATGTCATTAATATAACTTAGAGATGTTGTGTGGACATGATGAAAAAAAATCCCCCAATTCTGTATTTCCTAAAAATGGAGGTCTGAAAAAACCATTAACATGGTAAAATACACCTGATGACATCACCAAGATGTATTTCACCATGTTAATGATTTTTCTTTCAGACCCATTTTTCCTGAGAGACCCGCTAGGGTCCATTTGGTTCACATTTGTGCCCCCCTCAGGAAAATTTTGAAAATGGGTGGAATTCCCTTTTAAAAAGTTAGTTCGTTCAAACTTGGCCCGCGGCTTTGTTCAGTTTTGTGTAGGGGGGCCCTTTGGGCTGGTGATGGCCCAGGAGCCCATCATTTATAGATCCCTCTATGCTTAAGATCTGCAACAAGAGCTGCTTTCATTGCTCTCTTCGCCACAGCAAGTTCATTTGCAGTCAGCCCTGCATGTGTCCCTACTTTGGACATCTGGAGAGATGTGTGTGGTCTTGTTTGGTTTAGTTTATTCAACTTTTCAGCTTGATCACAGGTTTAAAAAGACAGGTGTCAATGTAAAAACACTAAATTATTTTGCTGATCACAGGTATAGCCTAAAATATATATATCAAATCTAAAACACACATAGTCCATCTAAAAACATTGTCATTTAAAAGACCACACATTATGGCATTGGGGATTTTCTGCATCTCTCAGTTCTCCACAATGGAGTGTCCAGTTCGTCTCCACTTCTTGTTTGACGTCCCGAGATCTCTTTCCTGAGGGGGGTAGCAGCTCCTGAAGTTGGATTTCTGGCAAAGCCCAGGCATAGGTGGGTGCGCCTCTCTGATAGAGTGGACAATGTGAAGGTGTGGAGAGCTTCTGTATATCCTGTGTACCTCTGGCCGAGGTCCGAGGATGATTCTACAAGCCCGTTTCTGGACTATTTCCAGACTTTTAGTCTGGCTAGCAGTCAAGGAACTGTGCCAGACTGGGCGCACATAGCCTGTGTAGGTTGAGACCAATTCATGGACCCCGAATTTCTTCAGGCGACATACAGTAGGACAAAGAGCTTTCTTTTGGCTGAGGTCAGCATATGGTCTACCTGGGTGTCTGTCCCATTTCAGGTTGTCATTCATGAAGCTGCAGATCCATGAAATCAGACCTGGCCTCACTCCCAAGTCAAGGAGACACTAAACCGTGGGGTCGACGGCATCAAAGGCCTTAGCAAAGTCTGTTGTAATTACTGTGCACACTGAGCCAGCAACGTCACTGGACCTAAACACAAAGTCCATTAAACTGACTAGATTGTGTGTTGTGGAGCGGTATTGTGTGTTGTGGAGCCGCTTGTTCCTCTTGATGGGCAGCCGCACTGGGCAGGAGAGTCTCCACATAACTTCTTGAATAAAAAAAATCTGTCCGTCTGTGTACAGCGTATCTCCGGCACTGTTATTCCGCTGCCCAACTTTTTTTTTCCATTTTCCAGAACAGCCTGTTATAGCACCACCCTTAGGCAGCACGCATGCATCGATCTGCATGAAATGCACTCTTTAGAGGACAAAAAAACTTTGACCAGTATTTTTCATTTCAGCTTTTTATAGCGCAACCAGTAGGCAGATTTGGGTAAAACACATTTTTTCATATTACCCATCCTTGTTATGTCTGAAAATCCTTTGTTCATCCCTAACCTTAACCCAATATTCATAGGTGTGGTTTGGGTGTTTTTAGCTTTCATCAAATCCGAGTTGGTCTTGCCATTGCCTTTAATTCATCCCATAGCCTATCTTTTCTTGTTATGCCTACTCCTAAATAGTTCATAAGTCAATAAGTGCTTAAGGGCTCGCGGCCCCTCGCTGTTTGCTCTCTCTTCATGTGCTCAAAACTTGTTTTTAAAAGATCATAGCTCGATCAATTCTGGATCATTCTTACATTCAAAGTGGTAAGTGATCACCAAATATCACTTTTTTTGCTTTATGGGGCGAATTAGCCCAAGTCCAAGATTTTCCATTGGGAAATCCTATATTACATACATAGGTGCCACTGGGAAGAGATAAATCATATCCCAAATCTATTTGATGAAAACACACCCAGGACCACACCTCCAGTCGCAAATAAAGGTGTCGACATAAGGAATAGTGGCTAAGGGAAGAAGAATGGTGATAAAATTAACAATAAGGGAATTTGTTGCCAGCCAACTTCTTTGCCTTTTTTTTTTTTTACTATTTTGAAAAAGCTTTTGGAATAGTTCAACGTGCCAATCTTGACGCATGGTGAGCTTGTAGACTGGCCATTTTAACCATTTTAATCGATTTTTTTTTAATTGTTTAAAAAGCCAAAGAAGTTAAGGGATAAGGAGTTTAGCAGTGACGAAAATCTAGCCACAGTGTACAGTACCAGTGAAATCCTTGTGGAAAATGACTGTTGAAATAATTTGAACTCCATAAAACTTAAAACTCTTATAGCAACTGAATTTTATTGTCAATAAAAGCTTTTACATCTTTCAGGCATTATTTCATCATATGAAAAAGAGAGCGAGAGAGTGAGTCATAATCTGCCAACAACTGACAACGCTGTTTGTATATTTGCTTGCATAATGAAACCAGCAGAGGTTGTGGTTGACAAACAAAAGGTGAAGCGAGTATTGAAAGTATTGAATGAGTCGACGTTATGCAGAATCCATTCCTTATATGGGCTGCTTCCTGCGGCCCCTTCTTAAAGACTTCCTCCTGGATTATCCTCCTGAGGATAAAAACAAAAGCAAAAAATACAATAATATAATTAATTTTATAGTTTTGAGGTTCAATTCAATCCACGCTCACACAACATGTGATCTTGTACATGCAGCTATTTTTGTATTATTGTGATTTTTTTTTTACCTGTTCTGGATCAGACGCATGTCTTTTTGCATTCCTCTTCATTCACAAAGCGATTGTCGTTTCCGTTGCAGCCTCCATACCATAACTCAGTACATCTTTCGCTCTCTTTGTCATAGGACCATACCCTAGTCCACTTATGCTCACTGCAATCAGTTGTTTTCCCTGGCTGTACTACTGGCAGGTCACAACGGGCGTCACGAGTCAACGCTGCTGGAGAAATCGTGAGATAGTGGTTTCAGCTAGCATCAAACATGTCATAGATATATTTTACATTATAGATATTTTTTATTATTACTTTTTGCACTTTTTTTTATTTTTTTCTTTTTGTGTGAAAAAAAGGACCTGTTCATTTTGAATGTTTGGTTTTGCTTCAAGGCTTTAAGGACAACTTTATTGTTTTTGTTGTTGTTTTTTTTTCAATAAAAGGTTAATGTTTTAAGTTGTTATTAGAGAAAATTAAAGATGAGTGGTAATCAGTTTTAATTTGGTGCTTTCTTTAGTTTTAGGGATTTTAGCTGTTTTTGACTGCAGGGGGGCATTCAAACATGGCTCTAAATACATACAGCATTTAGGGTCCCCACTTCCTATTTTTCATATCCACTGATATAATGAGCAGCTAGGAACAGGGTAGTCAGACAGTGTTGTCAGATGGTGTGAGGGGAAATAACCAACCAGTTCTAGCAGCTCACAAAATGTTATTGTAGATCTGCTATTACCAATTTTTTTTTTTAAATGCAGTACAGATCTTTATGGGTTGCGTTCCTGTTACGTTGTTGGTTAGTGGATTTCAATCAAAACTTCTGCTCACCTGCTTTTTTGGATATGTTCCAACAAAGGTCTTTGAGGAGTTTTGTCTCAATTTCTGAAAAGAAAAGAAAAAAAAAAAAAAAAACATAAGACACATTTAGATAACAGGAAAATGCTCTCGTGGACAATATTATGTCCACACAGACAGGACTGATTCTCTGTATGTGGATATACTGTATATCGTTACTGATTCCCTGTATGTGTGTATATATTATCGTCCCCTCGTTTGAGCTTAAACATCCACAGTTACAAAAGTAACCTTTTTTAACTTCTCTTTTTTTTACATTCTTTTTTTTTCTTTAACTGAGACACATCCAAACATTACAATTACACATTAATCACCTGCTAAAGCATCGGCTGACCAGACATCTGTCACATATTCTGGTCGTGAGGCAATGTAGTTGAGCTCGTTCCGGAAAACCTCGTTGGTTTTGTCTTTTTCATGAATCCCCACAGCGTGCAACTCAATGCCTTGAGCCTTGGCGTCGTCCACAGCTTTCTCCAGTCTTTCTGTGTTTTCCGATTCTCCGTCTGTGATGACGACGGCTACTTTCTCCACACCCGGCCTGGCATCGTTGAAAACCTCACGAGCCTTGTTGATGGCTTCCCCGGTGTAAGTGCCCTTTCCGTGATATTTCAAACCCTTGATATGATTTTGGACGTCCTCCACTGTCTTGTATTTACTCAGGTTGAACTCCACGTTGACGTCCGTGCTGTAGAGAACCAGCCCTACCCTGGTCTTGGTGTCCCCGATAGTGAATCTTCTCACCAAGTCTTTGACAAACGACTTGATAGATGTATCAAAGACTTCCTTGGGAATGCTGAGTGAGGAGTCAACAATGATCACGAGCTCCAGTTGCTGTTCCTTACAGACTGTTTGGGAGCATACTAGAGAAAACAGAAAACAAGCACATTCTTATCAACCAGAACTTATTCATGTAACATACTGTATATATATTTTTTCCAATCCCTTTTGTCTATCGCAGCATTCATGAAATCTTACCACATATTTTGTGGATCTCCTCGATGACCATTTCTCTCTAGGGAGCACAAGCAAAAGTTGGGTTATATCCAAGTCTTGGTCACATTATAGTCACCTGGAATGTCTAGTTTTAGTGGACTAAATGTAGGATTTTAGTCAGTTTATTTAACCAACTAAAATGTATTTTGGCGGCTCATGGTGCCGTCGTAATGACGTCGTAATGTTTTTACACTCGCTAATAATAGCCGATCTACAAGCTCACATGTACACATTTACTCATCTGAGCTGTAACTTAGATTTCATTTAGTTTACATTTAGTTTAGTTTTGTTTTGCTCAGTAAGAAAAACGTAGTCAAATAAACAATTTTCGTTTTATTTGTTTTTGCCAACAAAATCAACACTGGATATATTGGCATGTGTCAAACACTGACTGTACATGATGCCAACAATAGAATGTCTGAACTCACCGTCCATCGACCAGGAGGTCCCGCTGGTCCTTCTTCACCCTGAAAGAAGAAAAAGAAAGAGAATAAAGGTCAGATCAGAGGATTCTTTTGTCCCTTGTTGTTCAGTATGGTTCTATTGGGCTTCTAGTTCCTTCTAGTTTCGCCACAGATATGGCTGACAAAAAGATCTAAATGAGAGGTACTTGTAATGTATGCAATGGCATGTTGATAAAAGGAAGTGCAGGTCTAACAGGGCTTGACACTAACACTTGCCTGCTTGCCCGGGGCAAGTAAAAAAAAATGGTGGGGCAAGTGAAGACTGCTACCTGGTTGCCCGATCGGGCAAGTGTGCAACTTAGTGCACTATAAGACAACACAAGATAAATTTGTCTTGAAGGCAGTCATTGCGCTCTGCCTCTGTGTCTTTCCCTGCTTTCTAGCTATCCACAATTCCAGGCTGGATTTGGGAAACAAAACAGGCAAATTAACATACAAAATGACCTAATCTTCTACATTCTCTAGTTATGTAGACCTGGGCTAATTAAGATGATGAATTTTAACTCTTGAGAGTGTAAAAATGAAACCAAATGGACCCGCAAGGGTCCATTTGGTTTCATTTTTACGTTCTCAAGAGTTACATCTGCAAAATATACAATATATTTTTGGGGGGCAAGTGACCATGAGCTGAGGGCAAGTAGAACCTGACTTGCACTTGCCCGATGGGCAAGTGCCTCTGAGACCTTAGTGTCAACCCCTGGGTCTAATATATACGTACATCATCTCCAGGGTCTCCATCAGGTCCTTTGGGTCCCTTGTCGCCCTTTGGGCCGTCCAAGCCTGGGATGCCGTCTTCCCCCTGCAACCAGAGCAACAATGAGGTTTACAGTCAGTCAAGGTTGGCAGTACAAAGGCTAGACCAGTGGTTTTCAACCTTTTTGATAGCAAGGCCCACTATTCATTCAGCATTTGAGCCACAGACCACCATTTGATGACATTTTGGCCCCACACACCCGAAAACCTTTGCTTTTGTCCACACTTCCAGGCTGGATTTGGGAAACAAAACGGTCAAACATACATATCAAAATGACCATCAATCTTCTACATTCTCTAGTTGTGTAGACTTGGGCTAATTCACATGATGAACATTTTAACTCTTGAGAGCGTAAACATGAAACCAAATGGACCCGCAAGGGTCCATTTGGTTTCATGTTTACGCTCTCAAAGAGTTACAGCTGGTTACGTTAACCAACTTTCCGTAATTTACCTGGGGACCACCCGGAACCCTCTCAAGGACCACTGGTGGTCCCCGGACCACAGGTTGAAAACCACTGAACTAGACCATGATGATATTTGAAAGATCCCTTCTTACCTCACGGCCTTTAATTCCCTCTCCCGGGGGTCCTGGAGGTCCGGTCTCTCCTTTACGCCCTGGCTTACCCTGAAACCAAAATGTCGGTTGGCTCATCTTAATGTTTTTTTTTTTTTGTTGTTGCTGCCAGAATTAAACAAAGAAACAAATAAATCTCTTTCAAAGTGGACCCACACAACCCCTAAGACTTACCGGTTGAGGCTTGGCGTCGTCACCCTTGGGTCCCATGGGACCTTGGAGTCCTGGGGGTCCACGCTCACCCTGAAAGTAGAGCATGTATAGAGATCAGATTGCTGCTATTAGGTGACACCGTTGATTTTTTTTTTCGTCGACTAAAACTATGACAAAAAAATATATATATATATACCTATTTTTCCCCTGACAAAAACTAAATAATAACAAAGCCAAGATGACCAAAGCTAAATACAATCGGCAATTTCATTATCAAAATGAGAACAACACTAATCGTTTTAAGTGGAAAGACATCCAGCAGGACTACAGGATGTCATGTTTTGTTCTGCCCCTATACGAAGCCTAAAGCATCGCTATCATTAAAATGGAATTGTAATCAAAATCATTGGGACTGAAACGTCTATCATCAAAATCGACACTGTTTTTTATTTGAAATCATTAAAAAGAAAACTTTTACTTACGATCTTTCCCGGAACAGTCAGCCCAGGCAGGCCATCGTCTCCAGGGGCTCCTTTGCAGCCTTGAG
Organism: Benthosema pterotum; assembly: GCA_039105355.1. Lineage (NCBI taxonomy): Eukaryota > Metazoa > Chordata > Actinopteri > Myctophiformes > Myctophidae > Benthosema > Benthosema pterotum. The sequence goes on along the minus strand of CM076982.1, from coordinate 15,037,373 downwards.
AGCCCTGGAAGAAATATTATCGTCAGCATACAGTACATACCGCAAGATGCAATCATGTGGGTACAGTCAGTGTTGTAGTGGGACTTTTAGAAGTGGGGGGACGCCTCTCAAAGGGGAATTCCACCAATTTTGTATTTTTTTTTTCTGAGTGTATACAAATGTGAACCAAATGGACCCTAGCGGGTCCATTTGGTTCCATTTGTACACTCTCAGAAAAAAGGAGACTAATTAACGTGGTGAGACATCAAGATGTATTTCACCATGCTAATGTTTTTTTTTTTTTCAGACCTCCATTTCTAGGGAACACAGAATGGGGGAACTTTTTTTTTTAATCATGTCCACTCAACATCTCTAAGGTAATGACATAGTAAAATATTGAAAATAAGTGAAATTCCCCTACAAATGCACACTTGCATTTGTAGTAAGTATAGCATATTGAGAATCATTGTTTACAATGCCTAATTGTATCCATAAAAGTAAATGACAAGACAAAAAAAAAACATACGGTAGGCCTACTTTTGCCCCAAATATTCTAGATGTGAGAAGCGCCCCCCCTACACTACACCCCTGGATACAGTAGGCTTATTGGAACGGTTTTCATTTAATGAAAAATATTCAAACATAAAAAAATAATAGAATTGCAGTACATGCAGTAAACCACATCTGTGAAAACTGCCACTCTTTATATCCTATGTTTTACTGCTCACTAAATGAAATGACAATATTTTTTTCTTTCTCTACACAACAGTGTCATGCATGCACAAAATAGTGAAAACAGCAGATTGACACTCACCGGACTGCCAGGGGATCCTGTGCCATTGGGACCAGGTTCACCTTTTGTGCCATTCAAGCCCCGAGGACCCTAAGAAATAGTGCATGAAAGATGAGTCAACAGTTTAGAATTCAGGCATTTAGCAGACAGCACTTAATTCAGTGGGACGTATAGTAAGAAAGATTAACATGAGGTAATAAATACATCAAATTGGCCCTCAGCAAAACCATAAGCGATTGTCCAATGACAATCTATATACAGTATGTTGTATTTTAGCAACCGTTGCTGGACCGATGCAGGACAAGCTTAGGTTGTTGAAGTTGATGTTGTATGCACAATGTATACTGTTTGTGCCTTTGTCATTTTCTCCAATAGTATGTCTTGTTGAAATTATGTCATTTATTCAGTGCATATCCTACGGTAGACCTGGCTGACCAGATTTAAATAAACATTCAGAAGGCTCTTGCTACTGAAAAGGTACATTTATATAGAAAATGCCATCATTTAGCATGCGTCTCAATGGGTGAGGACAGTGCGCCCTGTCTCCCTGTCTTGTCGCTGCTAAAGTGTCCATTGGACAAGGATGGATTGGGATAATTGACTGAGGATTGTTCATACGAACCATTTCGCCAGGCATGCTAATACCCTGTGGGCCAATGGGACCTGGATCGCCTTTATCACCACGCTGACCCTATGAACAGAATTCATATTGTTAAGAAAACAGCACCTTAAATGAAAGAGCCAATACTTTTTACTGTTCCAAAGTAGAAATGTAAAATGTTCCCAAGTAAAACCACAACTTTGTTGGCATCAAAACGTATTTAAACAAAGTTTTAATTTGGCAGAATCTTCAATTTAAAAATCAGCCTTCAAAAGAAACGCCTATGTTGAACACATCAGATATACATTTTTACAAGTGCACAAAGTGGCGCATTGTGAGGCTGTGAGCTTGTCGATCAGATATTTTCAAATGGCCGAAATGTGTATACAGTAGGGCTAAAGTGTTACTGTATGATTTGTGATAATAATCCAAATCTACAAGGTAACTAACATTTTCAAATAATTGTAGTCTAGTAGTTTTTGTAAAAAATAGTACTCCATTGAAAAAAAGAAGAAAGAAAGAAATAGCTACTGTTTTTGTTAGGTTTTGTAACTCAAAGATTTACTCAAGTACATTTTTTGTACAATATTATGCAAGTTAAATTAACCAAGTTGTTGCTCTGTACCAGATAAACATACTACCCTTAGTGTACTGAACGCGTTTTGGTGTTCTAAGCATTATGTTTTAACTATTGAAAAATAGCAGATTTACAAGCTCATAGCACGCCACCGAGTGGCGCGCTATGAGCTTGTATCTCTGCTATTTTTTTAAAAATCGTGAAAACGTGGTGCAAATCTTTGAATTATTATTATGTTATTCAGAAACTAGAAATGTAGACAGGACACAATGGGTTAAAATGACATAAACAAACCAATATCTCTATAGAGAACATGCTGTGTGATGCTAACCTCTGGTCCCGGCCGTCCTTTCCGTGTCGTCCCAGCAGGACCGCGTGGACCGACAGGACCAACTGGACCCTAAAATAAAGGGTGGTGTTCACATCCATGAGGCATGGCATCACAATCTGTCTTAATGCTCATACATACTCTAGTATGGCGGTAAGGTCATCACGCTGTGATGTTTTTTTAATGGTTAGAAACAATTACATAACGTCAGGGCTTGACACTAACACTTGCCCGCTTGCCCGGGGCAAGTAAAAAAATGGTGGGGCAAGTGAAGACTGCTACTTGATTGCCCGATCGGGCAAGTGTGCAACTTAGTGCGCAATAACACAACAAAAGATAAATTTGTCTTGAAGGTTGTCATTGCAACCTGGGCTAATTAAGATGATGAATTTTAACTCTTGAGAGTGTGAAAATGAAACCAAATGGACCGGCAAGGGTCCATTTGGTTTCATTTTTACATTCTCAAGAGTTACATCCGGTTAACCAACTTAGCTGGGGACCACCTGGAACCCTCTCAGGGACCACGTGTTGAAAACCCCTGGTTTAAAGCACCCAAGTAGGAAGTAAACTTAAATGCAAAATTTACAATATATTTTTGGGGGGCAAGTGACCATGACCTGAGGGCAAGTAGAACCTGACAAGTGCCTCAGAGACCTTAGTGTCAACCACTGTAACGTCATTCACCAAAGTGATGGATCTGTTTTTAAACCAGATCACTGAGTTGACCCACTGTTTGAGAATCCAGTTGTCTACTGGAGGATTGATATTGTAATTATCATCATTAGCAGTAGCAGCAGTAGTAGTAGTAGTAGTAGTAGTACTATTTACCTTGTCTCCTTTAGTTTCTGGTCCTGGTGGCCCGGTCATTCCTGCCTTGCCCGGTGGGCCGCGCTCTCCCTGGAAGATAATGGTTGTCAAGAAACATTTATTTCGTCCCAATCAAATTTTCTTTCTTCTTTCTCTTGATCTAGAACCCTGGGCGGTATGGCAGGTTTTTTTTTTTCAATTGTGTTAAATGTTTTGCTAAAGTGTGTGATCTAGTGTCTCATTAAAATAAAAAAAATAATGAACTTAGTTGATGACGTTGCTGAAGCTATTTTGACCTTGTGCAAATCTCCAAACACACTATCCATGCAGCTACTTATGGAAATACTGCAATTTGTTTTAACTACACTCAATTCTATCTCTTTTTCGAGTCACATGTTCAAATACTGGATTGTGATTGGCTTAAAAGAGGTCCGCACAGAGCAGGAAATGAACAACGAGTGAGAGTATTACTGTGATATTGCACACTTGACAGTCAGATCATAGCGGATGGAAGTGAACTATTATTCTAGTCTCAGGAGATCCACATTCAGCACCAGGTTCCTCTCCTCACCTTCTCTCCCTGGCTTCCATTGGGTCCGGGATATCCACTCGGCCCACGGCTGCCCGGCTCACCCAAGTCTCCCTGGAAGGGGTTTGAGATCACGTTATTTTATTGTTAGCACCAGTGGTTGTAGTGGGACTTTTAGAAGTGGGGGGATGCCTCTTAACCCTTAGTGTTTTGGTGTTCTAAGCATTATGTTTTAACGATTGAAAAATAGCAGATCTACAAGCTCATAGCGCGCCACCGAGTGGCGCGCTATGAGCTTGTATCTCTGCTATTTTTGGAAAAATCGTGAAAACGTGGTGCAAATCTTTGAATATTATGTTATTCAGAAACTAGAAATCTAGACAGGACACAATGGGTTGAAGGGGAATTCCACCCATTTTCTTTTTTTTTCTGAGAGTGTACAAAATGTGAACCAAATGGAACCTAGCGGGTCCATTTGGTTCACTGTACTGTGGCCTATGGAGTGATGCAACTCTTTCTACTTTAAGGCTCTGGCAGCACCAGCGCGGCATGTCTCCACAGTGAACAACGCCATTCCCACCAACACAACACAACACAACACAACACATGATGGCCTGAAGGCTGTGACTGTGTCAAACGCACCTTGTCTCCTTTAAGGTCTCTGCCGGGTAATCCCTGGGCTCCTGGTAGGCCTGGTAAGCCAGTCTCACCCTGAGAAAGGAAAACATCTTTATTTACAACCATGTCCACTGACTCTGTGCCCATGATAACTCTAGCCATGAACCGTGTAGAGATTTTGCCAATAGGCAGACTAGGCAGTTGCCTAGGGCGCCATGAGGGGAGAGGGGCGACCATGAGGGGAGGGGGGCTAGGGGAGGGGGGCGCTTTGAAAGTAAATACATTAATACTTATCCTCACTTATCATAGAATCGAACATTTAAAACACATAATTTGTTCTTTAGTTTAAAAATAGTTTCATCATTTTACTCCTTGGTGCTATTTTACAGGAGATTTTTCCAGGATCCCCCTCCAGGGCTCCAGGGAAAATCTTGCCTAGGGCTCCAAATTGCTTAGAAACGCTACTGCACACAGGGCAGCCATCTTAGGTGCTAAGAAGGTGTAACTTCCCTTTACATCCCTTTCATCCAAACAGAAAGGTTTTACATGTACAGGTGATGGTCAACGAATTAGAATAATTTGAACAGTGCAATCGTTAAATTCTTTGAATGCATTTCTTGTGCAGAAAACAAATCGGGTGTTCACCGCACCTGTCCTACTGGTTAGAGTAATCACAGAACTCGTTACCTGTAAAAAAATTGCTCAGCTGAGCTTTCCAAAAGGCCCATTTAGGCCATTTAACTGTGACACTGTTGTTTCATTGAATTAGAATAATGGAGAAACCGTTTCATTGAATTAGAATATTTTTTATTATAATTAGAATCATCACTTTCTCAGTATTTTGTGGCTGCCCCCTTGGCTTGTATGACTGCCTGAAGTCTCCATGCAGGGGTTGACACTAAGGTCTCCGAGGTACTTGCCCATCGGGCAAGTGCAAATCAGGTTCTACTTGCCCTCAGCCAAATGGACCCTTGCGGATCAATTTGGTTTCATTTTTACACTCTCAAGAGTTAAAATTCATCATCTTAATCAGCCCATAGGGGTCACAGACCCAGTGGTCCCTGACCGCAGCAAAATGATAGTTTGGAACCAAGTGGACCTGGGAGAGAGATAGGTAGAGATAGCTAGTTCTTCAAATCGATGCCACGGACAGGGCTTGACACTAACACTTGCCCGCTTGCCCGGGGCAAGTAAAAAAATGGTGGGGCAAGTGAAGACTGCTACCTGGTTGCCCGATCGGGCAAGTGTGCAACTTAGTGCACTATAAGACAACACAAGATAAATTTGTCTTGAAGGCGGTCATTGCACTCTGCCTCTGTGTCTTTCCCTGCTTTCTAGCTATCTACCTATCTCTCTCCCAGGTTCATTTGGTTCCAAACTATCATTTTGCTGGGGTCAGGGACCACTGGGTCTGTGACCACTATGGGCTAATTAAGATGATGAATTTTTAACTCTTGAGAGCGTAAAAATGAAACCAAATGGACCCTTGCGGGTCCATTTGGTTTCATTTTTACGCTCTCAAGAGTTACATCTGGTTAACCAACTTAGCTAGGGACCACCTGGAACCCTCTCCGGGACCACTGGTGGTCCCTGGACCACCTGTTGAAAGCACCCAAGTAGGAAGTAAACTTAAAAGCAAAATTTACAATATATTTTTGGGGGGGCAAGTGACCATGACCTGAGGGCAAGTAGAACCTGATTGCACTTGCCCGATGGGCAAGTACCTCGGAGACCTTAGTGTCAACCCCTGCACGGAGACTTCAGGCAGTCATACAAGCCAAGGGGGCAGCCACAAAATACTGAGAAAGTGATGATTTTAATTATAATAAAAAATATTCTAATTCAATGAAACGGTTTCTCCATTATTCTAATTCAATGAAACAACAGTGTCACAGTTAAATGGCCTAAATGGGCCTTTTGGAAAGCTCAGCTGAGCAAATTTTTTACAGGTTACGAGTTCTGTGATTACTCTAACCAGTAGGACAGGCGCGGTGAACACCCGATTTGTTTTCTGCACAAGAAATGCATTCAAAGAATTTAACGATTGCACTGTTCAAATTATTCTAATTCGTTGACCAGCACCTGTACAGTGTGTGATTGTATTACACAACTTCACACTCACCAACATTGAAGCTGTACCAAAAGCAATAAATGTTCCTCCTTCTAGCCCAAAGTTTTGTTTCATAAAAATCCACTGAAGACATCAACATGATCTACACCATCTGATAGATGATAAGATCATCATCTTATCATCTACATTCTGTCCTTGCATGTGCACCCCCCCCCCCCCCTTAAGTGTCGCCGTTTGGAAGCACTTGTTATAATTCGCTCAACAGCACATGAGTACCACGTGTTTTGAATTTGCATATAATGCAGGAGACAATAGGATGTTGCTTTGCTTTATTTACCGGTAATGTCCACAGCCTGAATAGGGTCAATAGCTTGACATCGTTAATCTATTCCAAGCCAATACAGAACATGTCACTGTTCACAGTGACATGTTCAGTAGTACAGTGGTTTTCAACAGGAGGTCCGGGGACCACCAGTGGTCCTTGAGAGGGTTCCAGGCGGTCCCCAGGCTAAATGATGGAAAGTTAGCTAAGCAGATGTAACTCTTGAGAATGTAAAAGTGAAACCAAATGGACCCACCCTCAAGAGTTAAAATATTCATCCTGTGAATTAGCCCAACTTAGTCTACACAACTAGAGAATGTATTAGATTAATGGTCATTTTGATCTGTATGTTCCAGGCGAGCATCTAGCACATTTCTAGTGCATTTTGGAAGTGCCACTAGTGCATTTTGAATCTTGTCCAGCAGGCCACTAGGTGGCGCAGGCCACCGGGGAAAAACTCCCTGTACTCTAGATGGCCAATCCGCCCCTGCCAAAGGGTAATTTGTAATGCTTCAAAGCTGTCTCCCGTTACTGTACCTTCAGTCCTGCATCTCCGGCTGTCCCGTCGGCGCCTGGCGGACCGTCCACACCAGGTTCACCATCAGGACCCTGACGTGGGGACGCACAGAAATAATATGTGTTCAGAAATACTGGTTTACATACAGATTGGTGTATGAATAAAGTTTTTCAATCCAAATTTCACCCATTATCCACTGGGCCGAGCAAAGCCATCTGATTGTCTTCTTCTCCTATCGCGTGCACTGGTGTGACCGGTTCACTGCTACATCTAATATTTGTCCAGTGAAAAAGGTTCTGTGGTGCAAAATCTAATCAAAATTTTGAATTGTTTTACTGTATTGCACTCTGGAAATGATTGGAGCTGATTATTGTATTAAACGAATATCATAACTCTCCTCCAAATGCGGCCCTTTGGCTGACTCTGACCGGCCCGTGAAAGGGTACAGTGGTTTTCAACCAGTGGTCCTTGACATAGTTCCAGTTAAATACGGAAAGTTGGTTAACCAGATGTAACTCTTTGAGAGCGTAAAAATGAAACCAAATGGACCCTTGCGGGTCCATTTGGTTTCATGTTTACGCTCTCAAGAAGAGTTCAAATATTCATCACTTGAGACAGAGAATGTAAAAGAATACCCATTTTTTATCTATGTTTGCCTGTTTTGTTTGTGAAATCCAGCCTGGTATTGTGGACAAAAACAAAATAAATCTTTAGTTTTGGGTATGTGGGGCTAAAATATCATCAAATGTTGGTCCTCTGTGGCTCAAATACTGAATAAATGGAGGGGCCTGGTGTCAAAATGGTTGGTCTCACTCTTACTTTTATATTGAAATTAAATTAATATTACACAGACTTTAGTTCAGCCTTTAGTCTTGGCCCTCCACAATATTTGATGTAACTCATTTGGCCCCTTGGGAAAAATAATTGCCCACCCCTGATCTACACTGTATACAGTAGAGTGCATATGTCAAACTCAAGGCCCGGGGGCCAAATCAGGCCCGTGAATGAAATATCTTTGGCCCGCGGGATGATATTGAATTAGTATTAGAACTGGCCCTCTGGTATATTGCACACACCATGATAAGAAATGAATGCAACTAATTGTTTTACTTCCTCAACTCAGTCTCATTTAATTTCGCAATTAACTCAGCACTTGGTGAGGATCATAGAAGAACAAGATTTTCCTGAAAAATAGCAGGTGTTCACGTCTCATAGCGTGCCACTCTGTGGTGCGCTATGAGACGTGAACACCTGCTATTTTTCATTGAAACTTAAAACAGTTTTAATTACTTTTTTTGCTGTTTGACAGTGACGTTCGTAAACCGGTGTTGAAACACAGACCGGTATCTCTGGCCCTCGACTTGTATCATTTTTTCTATTTAGGCCCACTCTGTATTTGGGTTTTGACACTCCTGCAGTAGATTATTGCGGTGCTATTGTACCTTCGGGCCACGTTCTCCAGGTTCACCGTCCTTTCCTGGAGGTCCTGGTTCTCCTGGATAACCTTTGTGTCCCTGGAAACACACAGCACTTCATCATCATCATCATCATCATCATCATCATCATCATCCAGACTTTACCCCAGCTTCACCAGATCATATTCACAATAACTTTTTTCCACATTAACTGCCGTGGCGAAGATACCTTGACTCCTTGAATCGCATCTTCCCCTGAGGGTCCCGGGGGTCCTTGGTTTCCTGTTGGCCCTTGCTTTCCCTGTGACATAACAAATCCCATGTCAGTCAATCCATCATTGCGGTTCCAGTGTACTTGACGTGTGCCTTTGAATTAGGTGATAAGCAGCGTTGGGCAGTAACACATTTTAGATTACATTACTCTAATGTTATTACTTTTGCTCCAAAAAGTAAAGTAACAAGATTACTTACTGCAAAAATGGGTAATACGTAATGCATTACTTTGCAAGTAACGCCAAGTTATGTGTTTAAAATGAGCTTGTTGTTGCATGCAAAAATAGAACAGATTTACAAGCTATCGACAGGTACTGTAACAACAGAGATGCGCACTGGATTGTAGATCCAGTCCACACGCTGCATCCTGCGCAGTTATGTACGCTAAAAATCGCTTGATGCTTTATTTTGTATTTTAACTACAAGACCTCAACTGTCTTTTAAAACAATTGTGAAAAAGTTTAAAAAGTTGAGAACTTGGGAAAGTAATAACGTAATATGCAATTAAATATTACTCCCCAGCTAAGTTGTTTAACCAGATGTAACTCTTGAGAACGTAAAAATGAAACCAAATGGACCCTTGCGGGTCCATTTGGTTTCATTTTTACACTCTCAAGAGTTAAAATATTCATCATCTTAATTAGCCCAAGTCTACACAACTAGAGAATGTAGAAGATTAATGGTTGCTTGTTTTGTTTCCCAAATCCAGCCTGGAATTGTAGACAAAAGCAAAAATAAATCTTTAGTTTTGGGGTTTGTGGGGCTAAAATGTCCTCAAATGGTGGTCCCCTGGCTCAAATTCTGAATAAATGGTGGGCCCTGGTATGAAAAAGGTTGAAAGCCACTGGTCTAAGGGGTAACGAGTAAAGTAAAAAAAAATAATTTCCTAGGGTAATATTGACCAACACCTTTTTTGCTGTTTGACAGTGACGTTCGTAAACCGGTGTTGAAACACAGACCGGTATCTCTGGCCCTCGACTTGTATCATTTTTTCTATTTAGGCCCACTCTGTATTTGGGTTTTGACACTCCTGCAGTAGATTATTGCGGTGCTATTGTACCTTCGGGCCACGTTCTCCAGGTTCACCGTCCTTTCCTGGAGGTCCTGGTTCTCCTGGATAACCTTTGTGTCCCTGGAAACACACAGCACTTCATCATCATCATCATCATCATAGAGATGTTGTGTGAACATGATAAAAAAAAAAAGTTCCCCCAATTCTGTATTTCCTAAAAATGGAGGTCTGGAAAAAAATCATTAACATGGCGAAATACATCTGATGACATCATCAAGATGTATTTCACCATGCTGAGAGGGTACAAATGGAACCAAATGGACCCGCAAGGGTCCATTTGGTTCACATTTGTACCCTCTCAGGAAAAAATGAAAATCTGTGGAATTCCCCTTTAAAGATTCTTTAACTCATACTAGGCCAGATAACAGTAGCAACAGTTCAGTTATCAATCTAAAGTTTTTGGCATGGAGGCACTTTGTGTAAAATAAGTAAAAATAAGTATTTTACCAAGTATGAGTTCATCTTTTTCCCCTGCTAGATGGTGCTGACGCTAATTCAGCTTAGACTAACATTCGATAGAGCTGCGCAGTGACGTCACCACCCCTGTTCCGGAAGTCTTTTCCCCATTCATTTTTCTCATAGACTTTTCGAAAATAATTTATATCAAGACGATTACGCCGCGGCCAAAGCCAACTCAGGTCGTGACAAATCATGACAACAAACACAATATCGTCATATAATATATAATTGGGAAGAAGTAGAAAACGGCATGATACAAGACTTTTTGTTTCGTTTTTCATCTTAGAAATTATTTTATTGTCCCAAAAGTTTGTGTGTGTCATCATGATTCGTCACGACTCGAGTTGGCTTTGTCCGCGGCGTAATCGTCTCGATATAAATTATTTTCGAAAAGTCTATGAGAAAAATGAATTGGGAAAAGACTTCCGGAACAGGGGCGGTGACGTCACTGCGCAGCTCTATACAGTTCTATTAGGTAGTAGAAGAAGAGTACCACCATCTCTGATAGGCTGTAAGCACACTACAACGCAAAAAAAAGTGCAGACGCAGCTGCCATGTTTGAAGTTTTTGAACGGCTGTGGATGGGAAATAAAAATGTCTGTTGCGGCAAAGTGCCGCAAAGACCTGTGTCCAAAGGACGCGCGGTCTTGACGTTGCACGCAAACGCACGTAACGCCTGCAGTGATTTGCATATAATCAGTCAAAGGCGCTTTTGGTGGTGTTGATCCAATCAAGGAAGTGACTTGGGTTAGGGGGGTGAGGAAGAGGATGGGGCAGTGCCTCAGACCTAGACTGGTTGGTAGAGCCGACAGATTCCCGATTTTGTTCCAGAACTAGTGTCAAAGTGTCCTAGAGCAAGACTCTAATTGAACCTTAACCTTGTTGGTGTCTTGCATGGTTTCCTCCGCCATCAGTGTATGGATGCGTGCGTGAAAGGATGGATGAATGAAATGCACAGTCTATGTGGATAAAATGTTCTATGTTGCTCTCGGAAACCAGAAGGTGCATTATCTCAAGTAAAACATTCTCGTATTTACCTGTTGTCCAGGTTTTCCGTGTCCAGGTTCACCTTTAGGTCCGGGTGGGCCGTGGTATCCTCTCTCACCCTGCCATCACAAACACAAATACTGGATTGTGACTGGCTTAAAGGAGCGATAAATAGGACAACTCCCGCTCGGAGCTGCAGAATACCAGGATGTGTTGTGATGCAAATAGCCGTAGAGCCACAGATCAACGGGCCTCGCCAACGCATCCAGGGACTTCTGAGTCTCATAGTTAGAGAGCCGGGACAGCTTCCCTTAACCCTGCTGTACTGCACGCGTTTCGGCGTTCCTTTAGCAATTGAAAAATAGCAGATCTACAAGCTCATAACGCGCCACTCGGTGGCGCGCTATGAGCTTGTAGATCTGCTATTTTTGAAAAATCGTGTAAATGTGGCACAAGTCTTCGAATAGGCTAGGTTATTTCGGAAGCAAACACAGTCAAATCTTTGCTTCTGGGGGATCCCGAGAACAACATGTTTTCAGATGGGGGTGCGGAGCCAAATATAGATAAATATAGGGGTCCTTGGCAAGAAATATGTTGAGCATCACTTACACAGGAACATGTTTTTTGTTTTTTTGTTTTCCCAGAAAAACTAGAATCTAGTGTCAGAAACTAGAATCTAGTGTCAAAAAATCGATTCTACAATGTAGAACCTATCTACAACTAGAACCTAGCCCTAAAAAAATAGAATTTAGCGTCGGAAACTAGAATCTAGCATCAGAAACTAGAAGCTAGCGCCGGAAACTGGAAACAAGTATCGGGAACTAGAATTTGGTGCCAGAAACTAGAATCAAGTGTTGGGAACTAGAAACTAAGGTCAGAGACTAGAATCTAGTGTCAGAAACTCGAATTTGGTCAGGACAAAATGGGTTAATTAATGGCTTACTTCACAGACACAACATTTGGTTCCAAATGATAAAATGTCATACCCTTGGTCCTTTGCTAGTAGCACCTTTTCGTCCCTTTGGCCCTGGTTCTCCAGGGGGTCCTGCTGGTCCCTGGGGGAGAAATGCCGGCATGTCATTCAAAACCAGAGGTGGGAAGTACCTTGTAATACAGTACTCAAATACTGTACTTATACAGTAAGCATCATTTCGAATTACATTTGCCACTTGTTACGAGTTTACATTAGTTACTTAGTTAGCCAATTGAAAATGTACAAGAGGTGTTGCAATGCGAAGTGATCTCCCACATGGAAAGAAAATATATGTGCTTATATGAAATTGCCCCCCCCCCCTACATGCAGTATGAAATATATGTCCTATATATACACATATCTGCGCATATACAGTATGTACCTGATTATTGCACATATGCAACATACAGTATATGATGCATGTCTGATATACATGCATATATTTGCATATATGTACATATATTTTTAATTTCTATGAGTGGAGAGCCAAAACACAAAGAGTTGTTTTTGTTTTTGTTACACACATGAATAGGATAATCTGTGAAGCGGTACATTCCATATAATGACAAATTTGCTTACTAGCAATTTTTCATTTCCAGACAGTGTTTCTATGACGCACTATTGTTACTTTTACTCAAGTAAAACATTTGAGTAGTTCCTGTCCTCTAGCTACAGAGGACAACATGGCATGAGCTCAACTAATAATAACCGTTATTCATTATACCGTAATTTCCTCATTATAACCGCACCTGAATATAAGCCGCACCAGCTAAATTTGATTTTTCCTTGTATAGGCCGCACCTGACTATAAGCCGCACCAGGCTTATAGTCAGGTGCTTCATGTTAGAGCAGTGGTTTTCAACTTTTTCGCAACTTAACAACATCTTCACCCCACAGACCCCAAAACTAAAGATTTCTTTTGGTTTTGTTCACAATTCTAGGATGGATTTTCGCAAACAAAAGAGGCAAAACATCAAAATTAGACCAAAACATGACTTATGACTTATTAATTAAGTGGTGCTAATTTAGATGGTGAATATCATAACTCTTGAGAGTGTAAACATGAAACCAAATGGACCCGCTAGGGTCCATTTGGTTTCATTTTTACGCTCTCAAAGAGTTACATCTGGTTAACCAACTTTCTATCATTTAGTCTGCGGAGCCCACCTGAAACCTGGAAAATCCATAGATTGGCCGCCCCATTGTACAAGCCGCAAAGTCAAAAGCATGTGAAAAAAGTAGCGGCTTATAGTCCAGAAATTACGGTAATTAAAGGTCTGGTTTGGTTTCCTAACTTACATCGGGTCCATGTCCTATTTCACCCTGCGGTCCATCAGGTCCAATGTTTCCCTTCAGCCCCTTTTCACCCTGCAGGTAAAAGAAAAAGATGCAAACGTTTGAACTCAGAAAGTTACGAGACAGGAGGTAGGTTAACACCAAGGATATTACTGTGAGTGTGAACACACGGTCTAAAGCATAACAGAAAAATATCCAAATAGCGTATTGTGTATGATATATACAGTCAGGGGCGGATGTAACAATTCCAAATTGGGGGTATGGGGGCGGCTTCATCGCCCGTGACGCTTCTCGCCACGGGCGATGAAGCCACACCCACACCATTTTCGGTTACAGGACTTTTATTAGGCAAGTAAGCAATCAAAGGTCTGACTCAGAGAGTTTTCTGTTTTCAATGATGAAATGCTGTTGGTTTAGTGTTGGAACAACTGTAGTTAGTTAATAGCAGTCGTAGTCATTTGAAATATCTTTGTGTTGTTTTGCATGCCATCGTGTTTGGTGGGGCAGACTGGGCATTTAGGGGGGCATTGCCCCCCATGCCCATGCCTAGATCCGCCTCTGTATAGAGGATTTAGCATTTACCTTTTTCCCTTTGTATGAGTCTCCACGATCACCTGGGGGTCCCTGTGGACCATCGTCGCCTGGGTCACCCTGCAAACATACAGTACACACAGATTACTTAAGATGCACTGCGTTTCAACTCACAACCAAAAGAAAACGCAGTGCTTAACTTGTACTTGTATGATGGCATCATGTGCATCATCTACTGCAGGGGTTTTCAACAGGTGGTCCGGGGACCACCAGTGGTCCTTGAGAGGGTTCCAGGTGGTCCCCAGCTAAGTTGTTTTAACCAAATGTAACTCTTGAGAATGTAAAAAATGAAACCAAATGGACAATGGAAAATATCAGGCGAATTAGTCCAAATCTACACAACTAAAGATGTTTAGTTTTGGGGTCTGTGGGTCTATAAATATCCTCAATTGGTGGTCCGTGCCCTCAAATGCTGAATAAATGGTGGTCCCTGAGATGAAAAAGGTTGAAAACCCCTGATCTACTGCATTGTGTGCAACTGTATGGTCGAATAAAAATATGTTTCCAAAATGCACCGACCTTCCTCCCTTCAGGGCCCTCGGGTCCATCCGGTCCAGGTGGTCCATCGTCACCCTATAGCAAGAACAAACAGAGTTAAATGGTAAAATGAATGGTAAATTGTGGATATACAGTATATTTATCTAAGGCGCTTTACATCAGGGGCGGATTGGCACATATTTTCCCACCGGGACAATTTTGCCTTTGCCAGGCCACCCTGGGGGGGGGGGGGGGGCAGCTGGTTAACCAGATGTAACTCTTTGAGAGTGTAAAAATGAAACCAAATGGACCCTTGCGGGTCCATTTGGTTTCATTTTTACACCCTCAAGAGTTAAAATATTCATCATGTGAATTAGCCCAACTTAGTCTACACAACTAGAGAATGTAGAAGATTAATGGTCATTTTGATCTCCATGTTTCAGGCGAGAATCTAGCACATTCTAGTGCATTTTGGAAGTGCCACTAGTGCATTTTGGATCTTGTCCAGGCCACTAGATGGCGCAGGCCACCGGGAAAACTCCCTGTACTCCAGATGGCCAATCCGCCCCTGCTTTACATCGTGCATTACATTCAGCCAATCACATGGATTCACTCACTCATACACCGATGGTGGGAGAAACCATGCAAGGCATCAACCAGCACCATCGGGAGGAAATTTTGGGTTCAGTGTAAGGGTGATCTCTAAACAACCTTGGACATGAAGCGCCATGCTATCCTTTTATTGATAGACAGTGCATGCCATGCCAATGGACATTAAGTTGAACTATGACAACACGTCAAAATGTGATCATTCTAACTCATTAGCTACTCTTAAGTACTTTTATACTATGCTCAGTCGAGCAGAGTATAAAAGTTACTTTACTAGTTACTTTACTATACTTTTAGCTTGCTTGTAGTTTATTAATATCTCACTTATAATTGGGTTGTTACAGTCATACCTGTCATAGTATAGTTGTTAGTTGTCATAGTTATATTATAGTTACAGTCTAGTTGTTGTTAAAGTTGATATAGTTATAGTACGTTATAGTTGTTATATGCTATAGTTGTAATATGTACCTGTATAGTATGTCTGTTTAGTTTTGAGTTCAGTTTCTTTTCTATACCTGTCTCTTTATTTACAGAATTTATTGTAGTTTAGCACCTTCACCTTATAATTAGGTTGTTACAGTTAGCTAGCACTTTATTGCCTTAATCTGTTGCAGTACAGTTACTTGCTGCTCTATTGTTCGTCCTATTGTCTATTGTCTATTGACTTGTGGCACTGTGGAAGAATGGGAAACGTTATTTCATCCCAGTATATGTCTTAACATGCACTGGTGTGACAAATAAAAAAAACCTCGAACCTAAAGTACAGCCTTGAACCTTGCGTCTTGCATCATGCTTGCATCTTGCTAATGATGCAAGATGCAAGACTAAGGCCAATGACCCAGTACCCAGAGCCATAACGACGTAAACAGAGAAAAAAAAGCATTGCTTACCTTCTGGCCCTTTGTTCCATTCTCTCCAATAGGACCTTGAGGACCCTGATGATCAACATCACATGGGAAAAGACGATTAATGCATTTCACAACTTGGAAATGTGACACTAAAAATATGGCAGTATAGATATATAACAGAATAGTTCTCTCTGTACCGGCTTTCCTGGGAGGCCTCGAATGCCACACGGGCCTGTGGTACCCTGCAATAGAAAAAAAATAGCATTACAAATCGACTGAAGGTACAGGCTCCTCAAAATGATTACAAAATGGTCGCAACTATTTGAGATAACTGCAGTTCAGTCAGGGCAACTCAAGGATGATTTAATATATATTTATTGAATATAAAATGAGCAATGTATTTATTATTATATATCATTATTATTTGTCAGATGAATTGGATCTGCTTTTGGGGTATTCAGATCAAGCGTAACAGTCCTGACCATAAGGACTCTGAATCCCCTGCACCCAGACAGCAGATCCAAATCTACAGGTGGTAGCTGGGGTGGAGGAGGGCGAGCAGAGCAGCAGTATCAGGGCCTACAGACTGCACAAGTGCACATTCCAACTTTTGGCTGGGGGTGTGACGTCACATCCTCCTTTTTTGAATGGGTTTCAATGGGAACTTCAGGCTAGTTCTGTCTGAATTTCGGCCGCGGGGGCGGGTCTTTCCTGCTGCCTGAGCACTGTCCGAAATTCAGACAGGAACTAGCAGGAAGTGCCTATTGAAACCCATTCAAAAAAGGAAGATGTGACGTCACACCCCGGTCCGAGACTTGGACTGTGCAAAAACCAGTGTAGAGGCACCCTATCAGAGTGAGCCACAGCAGCAGGAAGCAAGCAGGCAGGAAGAGCAGTGCAAACTTCCAGTTTAAATAGCCTGTGGGTGCCTCCACACCTTGTTTGTGTAATGCCCGGTATTTGCTTTGACGTCACGTCCTGCTTTTTTTGAATGAGTGTAAATGACGGTCCAAGATGTGTGTGATTGGATGAAGTGAATTATGAGAATTTCCGTAGCGTAGCACCTTTAAAGAAGTTTCCTTACTGTACTTGCTCTGCACATGTCTGTGACAAGCGCAACGCTCATTTATTCTTTGCATGACCGCCTTACGTACAGGGTCAAAGATTGTCTGTACATTTCCAAGCATCAGTAAATAGTGTCAGTAAACTGAAACACATACCTTATCTCCTCTGGGACCTTCGGGACCCTGCAAGTGGACAGACTCAGATTAGACCTTTTTATGTGAATGATCTGTCAATAAATACACGTAGATGGCAAAAAGGCCCACTATATTGCCTTGTTCATGAATGGTAATATTTACCGGAATGCCATCCCTGCCAGGGCGCCCAGGAGGTCCCTGTTATGAAGAGAACATTCCCAGTTAAAAAACAAACAAACAAACAAAACAAACAAAAACAGAGCATCAAATTTGAATATTTATGTCACCTTTAAAGGACAGCTTTGCTTTTTTTTTTTTTTTTTTAACCAAAGATCATGCTTTAGGTTGTTATTGGGGAGAGAAAAAGATGTGTGTCAAGTGTTTTACCGTACATTTCTTGCTTTCTTTAGTTTTAGGGATTTTAGCTGTTTTTAGCTGACAGGGGTGTATTGAGGACCATGTTCGAATGCTCTCCGCCCCGTGTCAAAAACGGTTAATTCCCTAAAACTAAAGATAGCAGCAAATTAAAACCAATTAAGAGTCATCTTTAAATGTCTCTAAAAACAACCTAAAACATGAACCGTGATTCAAAAACAAACCTAAAAAAACAAACAAAAAAAACAATGTTTTCCTTTAAACATGTAAAAATGCATTTGTTGTTGTTAAAGTAGTAATCATTAAGACCTTTGGACCGTTCTTTCCAGGCGGTCCAGGGGGTCCCCGCGGACCAGGCCCACCCTGTGGAATGAAACAAACAAAAAAAGCATGTTGAGATTCACTTCACTGACATCATGGCATGTCTATGTACCAAAGCAAACTGGACGGCGGCGTGATTCATGTTCGTCTTTAAAACTGTCTCTGTCTCAACATTTTATTATGTCAATAACATACCTTAGAGATGTTGTGTGGACAAAATAAACAAATAGTTCCCCCATTCTGTGTTTCCTAGAAATGGAGGTCTGAAGAACATGGTGAAACACAACTTGATGACACCATCAAGATGTATTTCACCATGTTAATGGATTTCTTTTGATGTTTTTTTTTTTTCTCTGAGAGCGTACAAATGTAACCATACGGACCCGCCAGGGTCCATTTGGTTCCATTTGTAAATGGGTGGAATTCCCCTTGGAAAGGGGGTTTGTATAGGGAGGGGGCGGGGCAGCTAAAATTAAAAAAAAAAAAAAAATCTAAATACTGAATGGAGTAACTTAATAAATTGTCTGTGGTGTTTATATGAGACTGAGTAGACATAAAATGAAGTTGTTGTTTTTTTTGTGAAGTATCCCCATTAGCTAGTTATCATAGCAACCAGCTTCCTCTTTCCAAAACATCCAGTATCATCATCATGGATAATGTTGTAATGAACATTTTCTATTGTTAAGGCTATTGTTAAGTACTAACCTTTGGTCCCGGAGGTCCCGGAGGTCCCGGGTTGCCGTCTGTACAGTTGCAACATTTGCAGTTACCAAGCTCCACCTAACACAGAAAGGAATGTCATGTCAGTGTTGCAATGTAATAGACCAGGGGTTTTCAACAGGTGGTCCGGGGACCACCAGTGGTCCTTGAGAGGGTTCCAGGTGCTCCCCAGGCTAAATGACGGAAAGTTGGTTAACCAGATGTAACTCTTGAGAATGTAAAAATGAAACCAAATGCACCCGCAAGGGTCCATTTGGTTTCATTTTTACATTCAAATTGTTTTACATTCAAATTTTACATTCAAAATGTTTTTTTAAACTCAGAGGAACATATTTCTACCAAACATCATGCTAAAAATAATATACATTAAAGATAGCAATTTGTTATACATTTAATTAATGACTAGTAATGCAATAATGCTTACCTCATTTTTTAAGATGTTGGTCTGAATGAGAGAGAGAGAGAGAGAGAGAGAGAGAGAGAGAGAGAGAGAGAGAGAGAGAGAGAGAGAGAGAGAGAGAGAGAGAGAGAGAGAGAGAGAGAGAGAGGTAAGTCATGAATCAGAAACGAACAAAATGTCTGAAGGTGGGGATGGGATTCAAGAGGAGGGAAGAGTTCAGGAAGTAAACTAAACACACTGATTATTATTATATTAACAGTAAATCAAATGAGAAAGTTGCCCATTAGGCTGCAGTGCCTAAATCATTTCGGGTGATTTATCGGAAAGTAACTACTGTATGTAAAAAAGTACAATTTTTACCTCAACTTGAGCATTTTCAGTATGTCCAACACTTTTACTTGTACATGTATTCCATTACATAATATACTGTATATTTACTCTAATATCTAAAAAAGTGAAAACTTCAGTTGCTTTCCTTCATAACAACACTTGGTATAGCCTACTCACCAGTTCTGTGAAGATGTCATCCAATTCATTCACTTGGCACTTGGCAGAGTTGGCAATATTAGTAATGTCGCAATTCATGTGATCCCTGATTCCCACGGTGATGTAAGTGATGTTGTGGTTGTCCTTGGCTGCCTGGACCTTTGTCTGCATTTTTCGGAATTCCGCCGGCCTTACGTCGTCTGTGAACAGCAGGGCTACCTTGATGTTCTTGGTTTGGGGCTTGTTCTCGCTTTGGTACATCATCTCGTAGATGCTGGTCATGTTGTGGATGGCTTCGGTGGTGTTTTGGTCCGACTTGATGTACCTGAAGTCCCTGATGGTCTTGATGATCTGGTCGTCGCTCAGGCCTTCGCTGAACTTTCTCACCTCCGCGATGCCGCTGTACTGCATCACGGCTGTCCTTCGCGTGAGCTTGTTGATGCCCAGTGTCTGCACCAGCCCACGGCCAGAGTGGCGGAGACGCTCCAACAGCGCCACGGTAGACTGCTTCAAATCTGCAAAGCGATTCTCCATGACGTGGTCGGAGCTGTCCAGCACAAGCGCCAGGTCCAGTGTGCAGTTACACGTCCCGTAGTCTGCGTGCGTGAATGCATGCATGCACACACAAACACACCCACACCCACACCCGCACGCACACGCACATGCACATGCACACACACACACACACACACACACACACACACACACACACACAGGCACGCGCACACACACACAAAGAAAGAGAACAGTTAGATGTTGTTTTGTCATCAATGCCATTGGGTGGAATTCTCAATCGCTGTGGTGTAGCTAGCTATGGCTTAAGTCTTCTCATTGGCTGCATGGCAGCAAATCAGGTCTGTGACCTTGTGGCAGGCCGAAAGCCTATACCACCAGGCCTGGGCCCGGGCCTACCAAATAATTATCCATAATAATTAAAAACAGTCATCAAGAGCTTCAACTCGTGATGAACAAAGCAGGGTAGTACAGTAAGATTTTTAATTGCAGGGTCAGGTGATCTCTGGACCTTTTGAATTGCCGATTTTAATTATTCTGGGTAATCATTGGTTAGCCCAGGCCCAGGGCTGGTGGTATTGGCTTTCGGCCTACCACAAGGCCCACAGACCTGATTTGCTGCCATGCAAGCCAATGAGAAGACTTAAGCTGGCTACACCACAGCGATTGAAAATTGCACCCATTGACATTAAATTCAGCTAAAGTACATTTCACCGGGGTCTTCATGTGTGTAATTTGTGGTTTTAGATTTTAGTAGTAAGCCAACTGTCTATGATGTCATGGACATTAGCACTTGGACTAAAATTACCACAATTTGTTGTGGGAATTTAGTTCAGGAAGAAACATTTAGTTCAGGAAGAAGTGATTATGACATCCAGAGACAATTTGCTCACTGCTAGAATCTAAAATATCTAAAACCACTTATTACACACATGAAGACCCCAGAAATCTTGTAAATTACAAAAAAACAGCATAACTGTTGATCATATATGTTATTAAATATAAACTGTATAATTAAATATTATCTTGCCTTTGCATGGCCTTTCCCTCAGATTCTCAGGGCAAGTCTTGGCAGAGATGCTGGTCAGCGCTGTGAGGACCAGCACCAGCTTGAATGTGGGGGACCCCATTGTCCCAACTGTAAGACACAGAACATCAGTTATTATTACACCATTTAGACCTGACACAGATTCTACAAAATGTCTCTGGGAAAATCATAAACAAAAACAAATAAACAAGTATGAAGACTTGAGTTAAAATGTTCACTCTGGAAAGATGTGTGCCACATTTTTATTCTTATTTTTTGGGGGGGGCTCCATTTTCGCTACCATCTAAACCCCTTATCCTAAACCCCTTACTGTATCTTTTTTTAATATTTTGAAAAACATTTTGGAATAGTTCAACATGCCAATCTATTGACACATTGTGTAGACTACTAGATTACTAACATACCAACATAATCAATGCAAAATGTATGCTTATCAACAACAGATAGACACTGGCTAGTCGGTTATTGATTAATGTCAGTTTTATTTACCGATAGAGATACCGGTATTGACCGGCCAAACAGATGTGTGGACCGATACATCTGTGCATCTAAAATGAAAATCAAATATCTAATTGAAAGTGCATTTTTATGCCGATTTGCAACATCAGGGATCATCATTCCTAATTTATGAGCAGTCCCAGAATCATATTGTACTATAATTATCACAGTTATTGAATAATTGCGTTGCATCATAGCGTTATTTAAGGCACTATACTAGTGTATGTGGAGATTTCATGAATTAGGAAGAATATTGCATCAAATAAGCACCAAAATAACCCACAAAACATTTCTGACTGCACTGTTGTTACTTTACTTAAAGCCGACTTCACCATTTCCATATACATTATAGAACAGTGGTTCCCAAACCTTTTTTCATGTCAAGGGCCCTGAAATTGATACTCATTAGCCTGTGGACCCCATTTAGAAAATAATGCCATGAAGCCCCGTAGAAGAATATTGTGACAGCTCTAGCTGTGATTCTCACCAATTTTCATTTCAAGGAACTGGGAGCTTCATTAACTGGGAGTCCATAACCTAAGTTATGGACTAAGTTATGGGGGGGTGACATGGTTATGGACTCCCAGTTAATGGCATTTCTTTCTATGGGACCCTAATGTACATTGTACCGAATGGAACAGTCCCATTTGGTTCTATATGTACATTCTGAGTTGCAGACCCATAAGGGTGCATTTGGTTCCTAAGTGTCATGGAGCTGGGTACCCCCGAGACCCCTCGAAAGGACCCCACTTTGGGAACCACTGTTATAGACATTGGCCTAAAAAAAAGAACACAACAACAGAGTAGAGTTAGAGAGAGAAGCATAAGAAATTGTGATGACTTACAGTTTGGAAGCCTTTGGGAGTGCAGCAACTTGGTGATAGTGGACAGAAGTGAGAGAAGTCGATGTCAGGGACAGAAGACTCTGAACATCTGAGCCTTCTCCATCACCATTTATAGGAGGAGAGACCACCCCCAAAACCCGACCAAGCTTCGAATCCGCCCTCAGTCAATGGGAGGACGGGCTGGTTCCCAGCATCTGTAAGAAGATGTGTGTCCAAAAATGGAACCAGAGAATGCATACACTTTAAATATATGAACATATAAACTGATAGCTCAATCACTTTGGCCTATTCAAATGCAAGCTATAGGCTGGTGGAAGGCTGTGCAGAATAATACCATACAAGTCACTTTCACTGGCCAGAGCACAATTCATGAGGTTCCAGATGGTCCTTATAAAGCTGTTTTATCTAACAGATTTTTCGCTTATAAAATGTTCTTATAAAATCTTTTTTTCTCCTTTCTTTCTTTCTTTCTTTCTTTCTTTCTTTCTTTCTTTCTTTCTTTCTTTCTTTCTTTCTTTCTTTCTTTCTTTCTTTCTTTCTTTCCATAGAAATGTGCTTATTGTGAACACATCGGTGTATCAGGCACGGCTGTGAATCAAAGTGTAACTTTTTTTTTTTTTTTTATATTTTATCCCACGATTTTGTAACCCATTTTTTTCACCAAGTGCCAACTCCTAATGTGATCCTGGGCTCTACACATCCTCCGCCAACCTGGGGAGGCAGCGGACTGGCCTCATGCTTCCTTCAATGCATGAGGAGTCCAAGCTGCCTTCTTTTCACCTGACAGGGGGGAGTTTCCCTGGTTGGACGTAGCGCGTGGAAGGAACACGTTATTCCAACCAGTTCCAGTCCCCTCCATCAAGCGCCCCGGCTGGCCAGGGGGAGGCAGTTTAGAGTCCAGGATTACAGCATGTTTTTGTGAGGGTATCTACCCTAGGGAACACGGGGAGAACATGCAAACTCCACACAGAAAGGCCCTTTCGTCAACCCCGCCTCGGGTATGGGCACTGATGACGCGGAGGAGCAGACACGCTGCCAGCACCCACAGCAGCGCCCCTAGCGGGAATCGAACCCAGGACCTTCTAGCTGTGAGGCGACAGCACTAACCACTGTGCCACCGTGCCCCATCAAAGTGTAACTTGTAGTTTAATCGAAGTGTAACTTTTAGTTGCTGCCGAGTGTCGTCTCATTCTCAAAAACAGTTTAAAACAATCTTGTTGATGGTGATGGCGAACCATCTTGCATGTTGTGCATGATTGATAACTATGATTTATGTAACTAGAAATATAAGGATATATACAGTATACAGTATACAGTACATTTTCAAATTTCCCCATTCTGTGTTTCCTAGAAATGGAGGTCTGAATAAAATCCTTAACATGGTGAAACACATCTTGATGACATCATCAAGATATATTCCACCATGTTAATGGATTTCGCTTCTTCTTTCTGAGAGCGTACAAATAGAACCAAATGAACCAGGGTTCAGGGTTCATTTGGTTCCCTTTGTACGCTCTCAGAAGAAATGTTGAAAATGGGTGGAATTCCCCTTTAAGTACTAAGAAAGTAACTTATTTACTTTACTCGTTACCCCTTAGACAAAGTAATATCATTACTTTACTTATTACTGGAATCGAAGCGTAATATATTACATATTACTTTATTACTTTCCCAAGTTCTCAACTCCCACATTTGAAAAAATAGAGATGTACAACGTAATCTGTTTAGCGAGCACTTCTAAGAACTGAATCCAATTTATTGGAATAATAATAGTCCCCAATCCCACAAACTGCACCTGAAAATAAAGCCAACAAAATCTGACATTGTAAATGTCTTTCTTAGACAAAAAAATAAAAATATAAGGAGGAGAGAGAAGCAATGGGAACATTTTAACCTTGAATCACAAAACAGACCTGAAACTAACAAAACCAGATTTCGAAATTTGTCTCTTTGACTTTAAACTTTTTCACAATTGTTTTCAAAGACGGTTGAGGTTTTGTATTTAAAAATAAAATACAAAATAAAGCAGCAAGGATATGTAGTGTACACAACTGTGCGCAGGATGCATCGTGTGGACTGGATCTACAATCTAGTGCGCATCTCTGTTGTTACAGTACCTGTCGATAGCTTGTAAATCTGTTCTATTTTTGCATGCAACAACAAGCTCATTTTAAACAAGTAACTTGGCGTTACTTGCAAAGTAATGTATTACTTATTATTACCCATTATTACCCAATGTCGTTACTTTACTTTTTGGAGCAAAAGTAATAAAATTACAGTAATATGTAATCTAAAATCCGTCACTGCCCAACACTGAGTACTATACATCTTTACTCCACTATATGTATTTGAAAATATCAGTTACTATAGCTACTTTGATTACTATTATTATGAGAAACCATACATTATATACTTCAGCACTATAGCCTACTGTATACATTTCAGCCATTTGAAAATAGCTGATCTATAAGATGTGACGTGAGCTTGTAGAACTGCTATTTTCACTGTACACATGTAGTGAAATTTAAAATCCATGTCGGATCTGAATAGAAATAAATAACACCAATGCAATGATGTTTTTTCTTAAAAGTTCCAATTAAGACACACACTAAAAATATGTACATATATGAATTTTCACATAGCATAGTCACTCCCCTTTAATTCAATACACTAAACAATGATAATGTGTTTTCCTCAGACAGGAGAAGGTTTCTGAACCTTCAGATCTGTGAAGATCACCTTTGCTCTCCAGATGATGTGGATAAGAACCTTCTAGACTACAGAAGACAATTAGGTTAAAATGTCATTAATAGCAGCTGACCACCTGGGCCTGGTGGTCAAACATCTTGAGAAACATCTTGATACCTACAGTATGTTAAAGAATTCCACCACTGTTTGTGTTTGTCTATCTGTTACCACTCTTTCTCTTGGTATGTAGAAACGAGGAGATGAACTGCTGGACTGATAACAAATCTCCAATCTCATGCCCACATAAGCAAATCGACCACGCAAATCGCATGTACGTCTAATCAAGATTAAGAACAATGCAATCTATGCTGGTTTGTAAACGCTCAATTGAAGACATTGCAACGGCAGTGCAATCCCCCTGCTTTGACAGCTGGGGATCACCTGGAAACCTCTCAAGGACCACTGGTGGTCCCAGGACCATTGGTTGAGAACCTGTTCTACATCTACCAGTAAATTAAGATATTTCACTTTCAAGATTTTGGTCATTTTATCAACTGACAGTTTTTAAGTTGCTTTAGTCAATCAGTTTGATATGGTGACAGGGCAGCTGAAATGAATATCAACTTAACTCAACTTAAACTGTGTCTGGGGTGTTCACAAAAGCCTAAGTAGTTGTTAAAAGGAAGTGAAATATCCCTTTAATTAAATCATGAAAAAAAATGTGCGCATGGTACCCTCATCAAAATATGGGGAGGAAAAATTAATTGAGGAAAATTAATTGGGGAACCCTGCTCTACGGTGAAGCCTTAAAAACTGCACGTGGTGAAAACCTTTCACCTCAACTCACTTCACCTTGGGTATGAGCCTTAATACCTACATTATTATCTCAAATCTTGCATTCAGCTGGTCCTGACTCATATAGTAGCTGCTTAGAATACTGTGCAAGGATAGTGTTGCATAGGAAAAAATAAAATCACACAAATGTGTGAACTGAGTGGTGTTGTGTGTGTACCCCTGTTGATTCGGTACACATCGGGGCATAGGGAAAGGTCTACAGGTGGGTGTAGATTGGAACACAGCTGGGCCTGGAGTCAGGGGTTGACACTAAGGTCTCTGAGGCACTTGCCCATCGGGCAAGTGCACTTGCCCATCGGGCAAGTGCAAGTCATGTTCTACATGCCCTCAGCTCATGGTCACTTGCCCCCCAGGTTCCAGGTGGTCCCCAGTTAAGTTGGTTAACCAGATGTAACTCTTGAGAACGTAAAAATGAAACCAAATGGACCCTTGCGGGTCCATTTGGTTTCATTTTTACACTCTCAAGAGTTAAAATTCATCATCTTAATTAGCCCAGGTCTACACAACTAGAGAATGTAGAAGATTAGGTCATTTTGATGTGAATGTTAATTTGCCTGTTTTGTTTCCCAAATCCAGCCTGGAATTGTGGATAGCTAGAAAGCAGGGAAAGACACAGATGCAGAGTACAATGACTGCCTTCAAGACAAATTTATCTTGTGTTGTGTTATAGTGCGCTAAGTTGCACACTTGCCCGATCGGGCAACCAGGTAGCAGTCTTCACTTGCCCCACCATTTTTTTTACTTGCCCCGGGCAAGCGGGCAAGTGTTAGTGTCAAGCCCTGTGGAGTGGTTGCACCACTCAAAAATCTACTTGTATGTTGTGTTGCTGTGCAGCAGTATTGTATACCCTTGCACCCTGCTTGCCATTATTTTTTGTAATATTCATTTTACATATTATTATTACATCATTTAAATAGTTTGGCATACTTCCAAAAGCACTGACCTGAATAGGTCTCTGCAGAATCATAAACATTACACAACATTATTTTGTGCCTTCACAAAACCTTGTATTACCATGGATAGCAATCCAAAAAAATAGCATTGCCTTTTAATCTTCTTTATAAAGAACGGAAACAACATATGAAACAATACAGTGATACAATGATACAGTGGAAGAGCAGATTAGATCTGCAAATGGGCCGACCCATAGGAGTAACCCATAGCACCGGCACATAGCACCGGCACATAGCACCGACACATAGGACCGACACATAGCACCGACACATAGGACCGGCACATAGCACCGGCACATAGGACCGACACATAGCACCGACACATAGCACCGACACATAGCACCGACACATAGCACCGACACATAGCACCGACACATAGGACCGACACATAGCACCGACACATAGCACCGACACATAGGACCGACACATAGCACCGACACATAGGACCGACACATAGGACCGACACACCGACCCATAGCACCGACCCATAGCACCGGCACATAGGACCGACACATAGGACCGACACACCGACCCATAGCACCGACACATAGCACCGGCACATAGGACCGACACATAGGACCAACCCATAGGACCAGCGCATAGGACCAACGGGTCATTCCGCGCCAACTCACCTAAATTTCAGGAACTCCCCCACATCACCATCTCAGATTTTGCTCAAAAAATTCTATAATCAAGAACCATATGTTTGTACCACACATGCAAAATATTAGCTCCCAATTCATTGTAGTTTTGGAACTACAGGCCTTTAAAATATTCAAGCCGGGAATCCATATTTGGATTCTGTACTGTATGTACAGTATTCCAGAAATATTATTTTTTTGATGCTGATGTATAAATATTTCAAGTTTTTCACAACCTTAGGTCAGGCCTAAATGGGTTAAAATATTGGTGTCAAAACACCACATGTCAAAATTGCGTTTTTCCCCAACTTCAGAGACCCATAACTTCTTATTGCAGCTATCTACACAGTTGTGTTTGCAGATTCTTACTGAATGATACCCTCTTCTCAAATCTGTTGCCAGAAAGCCTCTGAAGGACATACTTTTTGCATAATAGGAAGCCAAAAATGGCATTTTGGCCAAAATCACTTAAAATTCATTAAAACTCTAAGGGGCCTAGTAGAACTATGAAACTAGTAATTGTAGGGTTGCGATGTGTTCACAGAAACATATTTTGCGATGAAAATGATATTCCTGAATTTTTTACAATTTTTTAAATATCTTACGTCTTTTCCGAGGGGGCTAAAATAGGGCATTTTTGGCATCTTATTTGGTCATGTGGCTAGGGGTTTAGGATCTTCTAATTTTTTGTGAAGATGCTCTAATATTTTGCATGTGTGGTACTAACATATGGTTCTTGATTATAGAATTTTTTGAGCAAAATCTGAGATGGTGATGTGGGGACCCTTAGGTGAGTTGGCGCGGAATGACCCCAACACATACCACTGGCACATAGAACCAACACATACCACTGGCGCATAGCACTGGCACATAGGACCGGCACATAGGACACACTGACGCATGGGCTGAGACATAGGATCGACACATAGGACTGGCACATGACCCATGGGCCACTGGCCGACTTGGTCGGCCGGTAAATTCACCTCGCCCCTTCTGGGTTACAGACCGCATGAGGGTGAATTTGGTTCCCCTGGAACCGCGCCAAGGACCACTGGTGGTAACCTGGACCACTGGTTGAAAACCACTCATCTAGTACACACACAGACTATCTCCAGGGCACAGCTTGCCTCACACATACAGTAGGTCTAATGAGGGAGCACTCACCACTCAATGACCAGGTGATTGAAGACAACCAGATAAGCCGACCAAACATGTGCAAGGGGGTGGGGTCAGGGTTGCCTCAAAACAATGTGCCCTTTTGCACCCCCAACCCCCCACCTCTTTTAGAGGGTATGCACTGGACTTTTATTAATCGACATTTTTATTAACAGTTTATAGAGTTACAGTACAATTCAAGCACAACTCAATACAATACAATACAAGACTGGATCAGCAGCCGAGCGGAGCTGATCCAGCACGTCACAGGATAGAGTTCCTCTACCCATTTCCTCTCAATTCACTGGCTCTCCAAACTACTGTTAATCAATTAATAAAGGCAACCCCTCTTTAAAAAGACCACTCCACTACAGCGCACACATGTGCCCTTTTGAGAAATATCTAGGGATTCTCCCCGTATTGGTATCGGACACATGGGATTGTCTCTTTTTTGTCATATTAGTATCGGCAAATACTGTATTGGTATCAGAAAGGTATAAGTATCAGTCCTTATTCGTCATTATCGGGTCATATCAGAATTGGCAAATGGGTTGACACTATGGCAGTTAAATAAAATGTGGAATTTGCTTTAGAGTTGCTCAAGTGCACATTTGAGTGAGGAGTCTGCTATTCCCTGTTGGTTGAAATCATATACGGTGGTATTTTGCAAGTATCGGCTAAAACCGAAACTGTGTTATCGGGATCAGATCGGAAATGAAATTTTAAAAAAGGGTAAAAAGGCTACAGATCGTGGCACCAAATGCCACCCTACAAGCCTACCGTTGTGAAAATGTGGCACACACCTTTGAATATATGTATATTCTTTCAGAACAACCGTTTTTAAATCAAATCTTTGCACCTGGGAGGTCCCTTAAGTATATAAATGAATTCCACACTGATTGTCTGTCTGCGTGTCTCAGTATGTACAAACTAAGAGATGAACTGCTGGACTGATGAGAAATCCCCAATCTCGGCCCCCACGTTGCAGATCAACCATGCAAATCCTATGTATGTCTACTAAAGATTAAGAACAATGCATTTTCACAAGCTATGCTTTGTAAATGATGAATTGAGGACATTGCGACGACAGTGCGATACCCCTGACAGTATCATTGTTAATTGTTAAATAATCTATTGAATTCAAACATGGAATGTGATATAGTCAACATACCAAGCATTCCAATCTACAGCGCACACATGTGCCCTTTTGAGAAATATCTAGGGATTCTCCCCGTATTGGTATCGGACACATGGGATCGTCTCTTTTTTGTCATATTAGTATCGGCAAATACTGTATTGGTATCAGAAAGGTATAAGTATCAGTCCTTATTCGTCATTACCGGGTTATATCAGAATTGGCAAATGGGTTGACACTATGGCAGTTAGATAAAATGTGGAATTTGCTTTAGAGTTGTTGCACATTTGAGTGAGGAGTCTGCTATTCCCTGTTGGTTGAAATCATATAAGGTGGTATTTTGCAAGTATCGGCTAAAACCGAAACTGTGTTATCGGGATCAGATCGGAAATGAAATTTAAAAAAGTGTAAAAAGTGTATTGGAACATTGCTAATATTAACGCAACAATGTCAGTGGAACAACAACTACCAGTTTTAGTCATCTAAAATGTTTCACCGTTAGTTTAGTTTTAGACTAAATAAGATTGTAGTTGACTAAATCTACAGTTTATTTCTTGTCACCTGATCCAAGTTGGTCACCTCTCATGTCAAAAAAGGTGTATGCCGAATGCAGAGGTTTCAACAAAATATGGACTAGTATGTATTTAATGAAGTCATATTGTCCACCTCTGGTTTATCCCTATAAAAGTTGTTTCCAAACTTTTTAGCCACGTGGCTGAATAGATATTTGATGCCTCCCTGGGACCCAAACGAACACGCTACAATGTGATATGTTGTGACCTTGTAAACTGACTGTTTTTACTTACACATTTGTATTCTAGTTTATGGAACCTCGAATCTGTTTGTTTTTGAATTATTTTTATTATCAAATAATGATAATGTTGTTTATTATATGAATGCAACACAGTATATTTCAACTCTTTCTCTATGCATGCGCCCATGCACAGTTTGCACACACACACAGGGACACAGGGACCACTCAGAAAACTAGGCCGAAGGACCGCAACTTTGTGTGTATGTGTATGTGTGTGTGTGTGTGTGTGTGTGTGTGTGTGTGTGCGTGTGCGTGTGTGCGTGCTCGAATGCCAGTGCCACCTGTCAAAAATAGTTAAAATGTCTAAAACTAAAGAAAGCAAGGAATGTAAAACAATTAACACCCATCTTTCACTTTCTCTAATAACAACCTAAAACATGAACCTTGATTGAAAAATGAAGTTGTCCTTTAAGCCTCAAGACTATATACCGGTAGTACCTTGGAAAATAGCCATCTAACAAGCTCATTGACATTGTGTGGCCCACAGTAGATCTGAGAAACATACCTTAGATCTGCCATTTTGTATGTAACCCATTCTGGTGTTGATGTACAAGCTCATATCACGTAGCCTGGCATGCAGTTGAGCTATTCCAGATCATTCTGCTGGCAGGCAACTTTTTGCTAACAGCCGATATGATCTGGCTTTTGCCAGGCTACATATCGTGGCACCAAATGCCACCCTACAAGCTTACCGTTGTGAAAATGTGGCACACAAAAGTGGCACGTCAAAACGGTTGTTCTGAAAGAATATACATTTTATGTATATTCTTTCAGAACAACCGTTTTTAAATCGAATCTTTGGAATTGGGAGGTCCCTTAAGTATATAAATGAATTCCAGCACTGATTGTCTGTCTGCGTGTCTCAGTATGTACAAACGAGGAGATGAACTGCTGGACTGATCAGAAATCCCCAATCTCGGCCCCCATGTTGCAAATCAACCATGCAAATACTACAGTATGTATGTCTACTAAAGATTAAGAACAATGCATTTTCACAAGCTATGCTGCTTTGTAAATGCTGAATTGAAGACATTGCGACGACAGTGCGATACCCCTGACAGTATCATTGTTAATTGTTAAAGAATCTATTGAATTCAAACATGGAATGTGATATAGTCAACATACCAAGCATTCCAATCTAGACAGCAGTGGTGTAGAGGTAACTACTGGCAGTAGATACATGAACTAGTAAGTACTGTACTAATACCTTTTTGTACTACAAAACATACACTATAACCACTTCAGCCCTATAAACATTTTGGCCATGTTCAAAGTAGCCAATCTATATTTTGATCACTTGAAATGGGACATTCTGAAGTACTTCTACTTTTGGTACTTGTCAAATGACGTTTAAATTGCGTTAAAATTACACACATGGACACATGGATATATAAAAAAACACCTTTTCAGTTGAGGGTCGGCGGCTAATTTCATAAATTTGATTGATTGGTCGATAACGCTATTGACACCATTTTCTACAAAGTCAGGAGTCCAAGGACATGCCGAAAGGGCTCTACGATTCTGGAGGACATTAGTATTTCATCACTGATGTGTCCTGGTTCTGGTATACTGGAAAATAGTATGGTATACTGACGGGTCAAGTAGAAGGAGCCCCCCCCCCCCCCTGTACCCGCCATGCTGAGTGAACTGGGGAGAGTTGCGGGTAAGAGGCTGGATGCAGTCGCAGCTCGTGTTGCCAACCAACCCAGATAAGTTGACGATTGGACAATTGACTTTAGAGCAGCGAAATAGATTATGAGCTCTATCTCACAGTAACATACTGTAACACTAACACTCTCAAATGGCCTTGTGCCCGGAGGATTAGACTGGGCTGCCCTCTGACCAATTCCACCGCGTCTACAGGTAGGGCTTGACACTAACACTTGCCCGCTTGCCCGGGGCAAGTAAAAAAAAATGGTGGGGCAAGTGAAGACTGCTACCTGGTTGCCCGATCGGGCAAGTGTGGAACTTAGTGCACTATAACACAACACAAGATAAATTTGTCTTGAAGGCAGTCATGGCACTCTGCCTCTGTGTCTTTCCCTGCTTTCTAGCTATCTCTACCTATCTCTCTCCCATTTTGCTGGGGTCAGGGACCACTGGGTCTGTGACCACTATGGGCTAATTAAGATGATGAATTTTAACTCTTGAGAGTGTAAAAATGAAACCAAATGGACCCGCAAGGGTCCATTTGGTTTCATTTTTACGTTCTCAAGAGTTACATCTGGTTAACCGAACCCTCTCAGGGACCACCTGTTGAAAACTCCTGGTTTAAAGCACCCAAGTAGGAAGTAAACTTGAATGCAAATTTTACAATATATTTTTTGGGGGGCAAGTGACCATGACCTGAGGGCAAGTAGAACCTGACTTGCACTCGCCCGATGGGCAAGTGCCTCGGAGACCTTATAGTGTCAACCCCTGTACAGGACTAACAGACTCTTGCCTTTCCACCGGAGAGTATAAACCAAACCTATCTAAAAGGCCTTGGAGCATGGACTGATAAAGTAACTAAACAAGCATACACCACCCCCCCCCACACACACACACACTCTGCCGTAACATGCATTGTCTTTTGAGGTTATTTTGTATTTGCCATATCCTTGTTATGACTTAAATTCTACGGGTTCATGACAGCATGTGATGTTGCATGCTTTTTTCTGGATCTCTCCCTGTGTTGAAACGGTCTACTAAAAACAACAAATAAATGAAATCAAATATCAAGACGTTTCTCAGCGACCCGTTTGACCAGGTCCAGTTGGTCAGCTGCTCCTAAATACATTTTAACCTCATTATCTGAAGATTCCTATCCATCGTATGGAGGCCAAAGGTGATCTTCACAGATCTGCAGGCTCTCTCCTGTCTGAGAAGATCACGCTTTTATGTTTTATTATAACAATCATGAAAGTGAGTAGTACTAGTAGTAACAAATGTTTTCAAATAAAAGTTAATCAAAGTAAAAATCAAATCACAGCATTTGCCTCTGAGATATAGTGGAGTAAAAATTAAGTAAAAAAGTAAAGTAAGTAAAACAAGGTTGTTTTAACTGTTTTTGAGAATGAGTCGGGACCCGGCAGCAACTAAAAGTTACACTTTATAGATTCACAGTTGTGCCTGAGACACTTCATGTGTACACCAGGTGTAGGCAACCTTAGGCAGGAGAAAATATGCCCATGTCGCCTGTGGCGCGAAGCGATACGGGCGACATGGGGCATATTGAAGCCACCATTTTCAGTTACAGGACTTTTATTAGGGAAGTAAAGCACTTTAATTTGAAATATCTTGTGTTGTTTTGCATGCCATCATGTTTGGTGGGGCAGACTGGGCATTTAGGGGGGGCATTGCCATGCCTAGATCCGCCCCTGAGGCACGGGTGCAAACTTTAGCACAGTGAAGGGTGATCATTGGCACACTGGCATACATAGGAGAGAGGACGTTTCCTCTCTCATCATAAATTAGGCTCTCAAATTGATGCAAATTCTGCACTTAATTCTGCATTCATTCAAACTGAACTCGGACTGAGGACATGGGTCTAATTTTCCTAATGATGATTTCAATGTCCTGATGTGAGAGAAAACAATCCAGAAGAAGAAAGAGAAGTTGCCGTTAAATTATCTGTTTTATTTGCAGGCCTTCTTAGAATTGGACAAAATATGCCACTTAATGTCCAAAATACATTTTACTCAAAACACTATGGACTAACACTAAATCCAAATGTCTGGCAATTCCAACCCATTCCATATTGATTTGGGGGAGTGGGTCTGATGCTCAGTCAGGTTTTGGGGGTGGTCTCTCCTCCTATAAATGGTGATGGAGAAGGCTCAGATGTTCAGAGTCTCAGAGTCTCTCTCTCCACCCCAGAAGAACTGTGCAGCGCTACTGCTGCACATCAGTGAGGCGACTTCTGTCCCTGACATCGACTTCTCTCACTTCTGTCCGCTATCAACAAGTTGCTGCACTCCCAAAGGCTTCCAAACTGTAAGTCATCACAATCTTTTATGCTTCTCTCATTGTGAGAATTCATTTGATTTATAATTCACGGAAGATTTACACCAGAACCTTATGCATATAGACCAGGGGTTTTCAACCTTTTTGACTCCAGGGACCACCATTTATTCAGCCTTTGAGCCATGGACCACCATTTGATTACATTTTCACACCAAAGACCTAAAATTAAAGAATTATTTTGGTTTGGTCCACAATTCCAGGCTGTATTTTGCCAACAAAACAGTGTAAACGTCTTAATTAAGTGGTGCTAATTCAGATGATGAATATTTTAACTCTTGAGGGTGTAAAAATGAAACCAAATCGACTCGCAAGGGTCCAATTGTTTTCATTTTTACATTCTCAAGAGTTACATAATGGTTAACCAACTTTCCATCATTTAGCCTAGAACCCTCTCAAGGACCACTGGTGGTCCCCGGACCACCTGTTGAAAACCCCTGGTATAGACAGAGTTCTGCAGACTAGTGCTGTACCGGAGGTGTAGGCAGAAATGCATTGGACTCAGGCGATTTAAAGATCTTAAATCGCTTCATTTGAGATTGTTTTGTAGTAACAGCAAAACAAACATTACAGATGCTTTAGTTGTCACTGTGCAATACTTTAAAAACATTGACATGCCGCACTCATGTCTAAAATAGCTCTTACTTGCACCACCTGCATTGAAAACAATTCATTTCCAAGACCAGTGAGTCCCCATTTCAGGCAACTGAAATGGGGACTCACTGGCTAATAGAAACAACTGTTTCTATTAGATGTTACACTGCAGTTAAGACAAATTCCATTTATTTTAATTGCATTGAACTGAGAGGTTGAGAGTATAGCTGTTGAGAGTTGACCTTAGATGGGAGTAAAGGGCTTGACACTAACACTTGCCTGCTTGCCCGGGGCAAGTAAAAAAAAAAAACCTGGTTGCCCGATCGGGCAAGTGTGCAACTTAGTGCACTATAACACAACACAAGATAAATTAGTCTTGAAGGTGGTCATTGCGACCTGGGCTGAGATGATGAATTTTAACTCTTGAGAGTGTAAATTTTTTTACGTTCTCAAGAGTTACATCTGGTTCAGCAACTTAGCTGGGGATCACCTGGAACCCTCTCAGGGACCACATGTTGAAAACCCCTGGTTTAAGGCACCCAAGTAGAAAGTAAACAAAATGCAAAATTTACAATATATTTTTGGCAGGCAAGTGACCATGACCTGAGGGCAAGTAGAACCTGACTTGCACTTGCCCGATGGGCAAGTGCCTCAGAGACCTTAGTGTCAACCCCTGGAGTATGAATGATAATCAAGAGAGTAAATCTGTCAATTATTACATTTTACTTCTTCAAAAGGCAACACTGTTAGTAATGCACAAAACTCACCTTTTTAACATTATCTAGCTTATAATGTTAAAAAGGACAACTTTTTTCACGTTTTATGTTGTTATTAGAGAAAAAAATATAGGTGTTAATTGTTATACATTCCTTATTTTCTTTAGTTTTGGGGATTTTAGCTAAGGGGGGAGGCGAACATGGTCCTGAATACATATTTGTTTACATATGCAATTTTAAAGCATTCTATTTTTTTTACTACTACAGTCCTAATAAACCCCAGGAAATTACATCTGGCCAAAAATGATCTACTGACTGACAAAATGCCATATTGAGCCTCTGGGTCAGTGTGTAAAGTGCAGTGCGTTGTGCTGCCTCCTTCACATTCAGTAGATCCTGTGAACTTCCGTGGCCAGTTATAATTTCTTGGGTTTTATTAGGACTCTAGTAGATAATACAAAAATAAATTGCATTAAATTCCACCCATTTTCAACATTTTACCGTGTCATTAATTTACCTTACAGATATGTTGTGTGGACTGGACATGATTCACATTCTTAGAAATGGAGGTCAAAAAAAAAGTTGCAAACAAAGTGTGTACAAATTTGCACACTCTCAGAAAAATAATGTGGAAATTGGTGGAATCCCCCTTTAATTCCAGAAAATAAGTTGCTCAATTTGGAAATTGACTATAAAACATAACTGGATTTGGCATATACTACACTTGTTATCTTTAATAAATGAGAGAATGAAATTCAATCAATCAACCAATAGGTTTGAGAAATGCTGTTATAGCAATACAGATTTTTGTTGTTCTCTTCTTTAGAAAACTGATATTTAATAATAAGTGGTTTTGATCTGGTCTACAGTTGGGACAATGAGGTCCCCCACCATGAAGTTGGTGCTGGTCGTCATGGCGATGACCGGCATCTCTGCCAGCCCTACTGACCACAGGAGTGCCGACTACCAAGGTAAGACAATAATGAATAAATATGAATAACTCATAAGTACAGTAGATTGTCATTACCTGTCATTATCTGGGCTGTAAGCATCCATTATGTGGTGTGTGTGTGTGTGTGTGTCTGTGTGTCTAGTGCAGGGGTCAGCAACCTGCGGCTCAGGAGCCGCATGCGGCTCTAGAACACAGCCCTAGTGGCTCAGTGGCTGTAGCATTATTACATACACACTGGGCTCTAGAACACAGCCCTAGTGGCTCAGTGGCTGTAGCATTATTACATACACACACTGGGGTGATCCACACCAAAATAATATGAACATTTCACAGTCACAATTGCCAGTTAAAGTAGCACTTGTTGGCCATGTCAAAAAAGCCCAGCAGTTATCAGAGGTGGAGCTTTCAATCTGAACCACCCATTTTCAAACGTTTACTCAGTTTACTATGTCATTAATATACCCTTAGAGATGTTGTGTGGACTAGAAATAGAGTTCTGTAAAACTTTAGAAACTCCATTTCTGAAGAAAGGTTGTGTTTCACCATGTTGATGATTTTTCTTTGAGGACCTTTTTTTCTGAGTGTGCAAATGGAACCAAATGGACCCGCCAGGGTCCATTTGGTTCACATTTGCACACTCTTAGGAAAAAAATAATAATAAAATGCGGCTCCAGAGAGATTTTGAATTTAATTTTGGGTTGAAAATGGCTCTTTCAACATCTTGGGTTGCCGACCCCTGGTCTAGTGTCACATTAAAGGGGATATTTCACAGTTTTGCAAGAAGCATATAATTATGTTATTGGCAATTAGAAAGTTTAGAACAATTTCCTGGTGGTCTTTGTGTGTGTAATGTGTGGTTTTAGGTACAGTAAGTTAGATTTTAGCAGTGAGTCCCAGTGTCATGATCTCTGTCTCATCAACACTACTTCCAGGACTACATGTCAGCTCAGGAAGACAGCCCCCTCCCTCTATCCCTGTGGTTTTCAACCTTTTTGATACTAGGGCCCACTATTCAGCACTTGAGCCACGGACCACCAGTTGATGACATTTTACACCTTTCCCCATTTTGTGTTTCCTACAAATGGAGGTCTGAAGAAAATCATTAACATGGTGAAACGCATCTTGATGACATCATCCAGATGCATTTCACCATGTTAAGGGTTTTCTTTAGGCGCTTCAAATGGACCCGCAAGGGTCAATTTGGTTTCATCTTTACGCTCTCAAAGAGTTAGATTTGGTTATCCAACTGTTCATCATTTAGCCTGGGGACCACCTGGAACCCTCTCAAGGATGACTGGTGGTCCCCGGACCAAGGGTTGAAAGCCACTGCTCTATCCACAATGAATTGTGGGCGTTGTAGTCAGGACATACTGTCCATGACATCAGGGACACTGGGCTCACTGCTACAATACCTAAAATATCTAAAAAACACATATTACACAAATGAAGGGAAAGTGTTCTAAGTAATCAACCAAGGTTCAGGTTTTAGGTACTTATTGAGAACATAACATACGAGCGTTGATTTTCTTTTCTTTTCTTTTTTTTGGATTCTTTTTGATTTTAGCTGTTTTGACAAGGGGGGGCATTCGAACATGGTGCAATTTATTTATTTATTTGCTTGTTTGTTTATTTTTTTACTACAAAATATTAAAGCTATTTCATTATCTACTATAGTCCTATTTATTATAGGAAATTACATCTGGACACAAAAGATCAGTGGATCTACTGAATGTGACAAACTGCCATATTGAGCCTATGACACAAACTGTGTGGTTTCCCCCGTGTGGAAGACGTGGCGGACTCTTTCACATTCAATAGATCCTGCAATCTTTTGTGGCCAGTTGTTACTTCCTGGGGTTTATTACAACAGATACTAACAATGAAAAAAACCATAAACAGCTTCAATATTTTGTGTGTGAGTTTATCCTAAAGGCTCACATTGGTCTGGTCCACAGCATTACCAAAACAGTGTCTAACCGTGCTCTATGCGTGTGCACACATTCACAGACACGTGTACCTGCCACTTGGACCTCGCCATTGTGCTGGACAGCTCCGACGAGGTCAGACACGAAACCTTTGATGACATGAAGACTTGGGCTAAGGAACTGGTGGACAGCCTCTATCTTTTCAAATATGACTACCCAGGACTCG
Organism: Benthosema pterotum; assembly: GCA_039105355.1. Lineage (NCBI taxonomy): Eukaryota > Metazoa > Chordata > Actinopteri > Myctophiformes > Myctophidae > Benthosema > Benthosema pterotum. Next base: position 14,998,170 of record CM076982.1, on the reverse strand, counting down.
TCAGGAGAACGGCTGCCATGCAGTACGGCGATCACATCGAACTGAACCCCTTCATTGCCGAGGACGAGGGCGTCAAGAACTACATCGACCGTTTCATCTACAGATCACCTTTCAAGGCGGGCCAAAACACCAGCGTGGCCATCAAACACATGTCCGAGCACTTCAGGGAAAACGCACTGCCGGGGCAAAGCATCAAAGTGGCCCTGGTCTATACGGACGACAAAAACCGGGAGGATATCAAAACGCAGGTCACCGCGGCCAAGAGAGACCACGGCATCACGGTCATCACCGTGAGCATCAAGGACAGCAACGACTGGGACGATCGCAGGGATAGGATTCCTTGCCACATTAACCGCGATGCCAATGACATATGCAGAATGCACGAAGTCACAAACCAAATCATCCAAAAAATTGTAAGTAGGCAAACCTTTTTTTTAAGAAAGGAAAAAGTCCTGTTAAGCAGAATGTTTCATTTCAGGTTTAGGAATGTGTTATAAATGTACAACACTCTGAGCAATGCATCATGATGTGACCTGTTAGGAGTGTGTACATTTAGGGGGTTATTTTCAAAAGGCCAAAATGTGGTTATTTTATGCAATAATCATCATCATCATCATCCTCAAAATCTACAAAGTAATAACGTTTTCTTGTAAATTGTACAGTATAAGTAAATGCACATTTCCACCAAAGCCTAATATGATATTGAACGTAAACTAAAGTGTGCTTAGTTTACGTTTTGAATTCCTCCATCCCCTTGAATCCCATCCACACCTTCAGACATGTTTGTTTGTGATTCATGACTTACCCTGTCCCCTCTCTCTCTCTACAGGGCGAAACCCTACATGAGGTATGTGGTATTACTAATTCAATTATTTGCAGTAGATTCAATTTCATTTAGTATGACACTGCTCATTATATCGTGTCATAAGCGTTATATTGTTATATTATGTTTTAGTTGTGAGTAAAAGGCCTGCATTTAATTACTTTACAGTAACTAAGTAGATACAGTATGTTCTAAATACTTGTTGAACTAGCAGATCTCTGTGAGCTTTTGTGAGATCTGCCATTTCTGGATAGTCCTGTTTATAAAATGAGGACATACTTGGTTAACATACGTTTTGTAAAATCATCTAAAGCAGTGTTGTATTCAAATAATTCTAGAACAGTAAACAGTACAATATTTTGGGGTTGTAACCCCACAATATTAGTAGTAACTTTCTATAACTAGTAAGTTTTTCTACTACACTTTTCAACCCATCTTCGTATAATAGGTCCTCACTAATGTACATGATAAAATACCACTATTTTTTCCTACTCAGTCTGTGTCTCACAGGAGGGCTGTGGGCTGAGAAACCCGTCTTCCAGTGACATCATTGTTTGGAAGATTAAAAAAAACGATATTTTTATTATCCTGAGAACGATGGCTTTCATTTTCGCATTGCAACTGTTCAGGAACAGAAAGCCTGCAGTTTCTATTAGCTTGGATTCCCCATCGGAGGTCACTGGAAGACAGGTTTCTGAACTTTCCATAGCCCTCCTGTGAGACACAGACTGAATAGAAAAAAGTACAGTACCGTAATTTCTGGACTATAAGCCGCACCTGAATATAAGCCGCACCAGCTAAATTTGGGGCAAAACACTGATTTTTCCATGTATAAGCCGCACCTGACTATAAGCCGCACCAGGCTTATAGTCAGGTGCTTCATGTTAGAGCAGTGGTTTTCAACTTTTTCACAATTTAACAACCCCACAGACCGCAAAACTAAAGATTTCTTTTGGTTTTGTTCACAATTCCAGGATGGATTTTTGCAAACAAAAGAGGCAAAACATCAAAATTAGACCAAAATGAACATGACTTATGACTTATGAATTAAGTGGTGCTAATTTAGATGGTGAATATCATAACTCTTGAGAGTGTACACATGAAACCAAAGAGTTACATCTGGTTAACCAACTTTCTATTATTTAGTCTGCGGAGCCCCCCTGGAACCTGTAAAAATCCATAGATTGGCCACATCGTTGTATAATCCGCAGGGTCAAAAGCATGTGAAAAAAGTAGCAGCTAATAGTCCGGAAATTACGGTACATTGAAAGGTGCAGATTTGCTGAAGTGGTCCTTTAAGGACATTATTTGGGCAGATGTACTTTGCTCCGTTCCACCACTGCATGTAAACAACAGTAGATGCAGCCTGTGTGGAATTCCATCACAACAACATTGACTTGACCTTGTCATGTCTTTTTGAAGTGCCCGCCTTGCCCAATACAAGCACCAACAACGGAAGCACCAACAACGGAAGCACCAACAACGGGAGCACCAACAACGGAAGCACCAACAACGGAAGCACCAACGGAACCACCGTGTGATGTGAAGTGTGAGGATGGGGAGGGAGGAGATCCAGGAGAACCGGTTAGTACTTAATATTAGCCACGTAATGAAAACATTAATTACAGAGATATCCATGGGCATACCCGATGCCCATGGATGGGCATCGGGTATGACCATCCATGGGCGGTAAATACGGTTTACAATTACTGTATTATACACTGAGAAATGGATTTGTAATTGTGGAATTCTAAGTGTAAATGTGTTTGACTGTAGGGGCCCGATTTTCACAACATTCACAACATGCGACCCGCAACAAATTCCCTTATTACTATTTTCGTCACCTTCCCTATTCCCTTAGCCACTATTCCTAATGCTGACACCGTTATTTGTGAATAGAGGTGTGGTCATAGGCGTGTTTGTCATGCAGTCCCTTAAAAGGATCCCTGCCTAATAAGACTAATATGCCTTAAAACACTATACCTGCCTTCTACAACTAAAACATGCAGATAAAAACACCTTCAATACTTTATTTCTTTCATAAATAGAGAATCTTTCACTCAATAGGACAACATGTTCATCCATATATTCCATAGAGCTAGACCACACGTGACATCATCCTGCGCCAGGAGCAGTTCCTGCTGAGTGAAATATTTTCTATTTATGAAAGAAATAAGTGTGCGCCTTGGAGATGTCCGAGTAGAACAACATCAGGCAGCTATGTTCGACACAGCAGAGAGATTGATGCTGGGAGATTGATGTTTGATGATCACACGACACTTTGAAATGTAAGAAATGGTCCGGAATTGACCGAGATATGAATTTTCAAAAAGTCAAGGCGCCTATAATCAGTGTTGGTCTATATTACTTAGGAAAGTAACTTCTTTACTTTACTCGTTACCCCTTAGACAAAGTAATATCATTACTTTACTTATTACTGGATTTGAAGAGTAATATATTACATATTACGTTATTACTTTCCCAAGTTCTCAACACCGCTTTTGAAAAATTAGAGAAGTACAACATAATCTGGTTATTACAAAATAAAGCAGCAATGCGATTTGTAGTGTACATAACTGCGCAGGATACAGCGTGTGGACTGGATCTACAATCTACTGCACATCTCTGTTGTTACAGTACCTGTCGATAGCTTGTAAATCTGCTCTATTTTTGCATGCAACAACAAGCTCATTTTAAAAAAGTAACTTGGCGTTACTTGCAAAGTAATGCGTTACTTATTACCCATTTTTGCAGAGTAATCTCGTTACTTTACTTTTTGGAGCAAAAGTAATAATATTACAGTAATATGTAATCTAAAATTAGTTACTGCCCAACACTCAAGGCGCCTATAATATATATAGCATTTTCCGATTATTTTGCAATTTGCTTTATAACGCTTTTTAGACTTGGGCTAAATGCATGACCCATATAAAAAAACAAAATTGATATTTGGTGATTATATAGCACTTTGAAATGTGAAAAATGGTCATGAATTGACTGAGATATGAATTTTCAAAAAGTCGAGTTCTCGGCGGCGCCTATAGCCTAATATAGCATTTTCCGAGTCTTTTGCAATTTGCTCTATAACGTTTTGTAGACTTGGACTAAATGCACAGCCCATATAGCAAAAGAAATAAGATATTTGGTGATGACATAGCACTATGATTCATAAGAAATGATTCAGTACTAACCAAGATATGTCTTTTTGAAACTACGGTAAAGAGAAAACTGCAAGGCAGAGGAGAGAGCCACGTGCCAGCCGTTAAGTACTTGAACCATAGTAGGCATAACGGATAAAGACAAGGGATGAATTAAAGGCAATGGCAAGACCAACACGGATTGGATGAAAGCTAAAAACACACCTATGCATAATGTAACGGGGCTAGGAGGTGTTTAAGGGAAACAGGATGATAACAAAAATAGCAACTTTAGCTGGGGAACACCTCTTCCCCAATGCGAGATGCTCTAATTGCGTATAAAGAAAACAGAGCCCTACATCTCAACGCGTTTTGTTCGTTTCTTTCTTTCCACAGGGACCACCTGGACGGCCTGGAGATAAAGGACCATGCGGACAGCCAGGCCCGAAGGTCTGTGTCACTTTTACTTGTTCAGATGCTCTTAAACGCTGCTCTTATTCTTAAGCCAATTTAGTACTACTGTATATAAATAAAAAAGTCAAGATTTAAGAACAGGTCTTTACCACCAAGCAGGTCAATTAAAAAGAGTGTAGGGTTAACGGCTGTTTAAGAAAAAGGGAACTGGCAAATGCACTGTACAAGTGTGTATACGTATATGCTCAGAGTTGCATTAACACTGTTTTTACTGCTCTTCCTTTAACAGGGAGACCCAGGGTTGCCAGGGTTGCCAGGCAGACCAGGCCTGCCGGTAAATATATTACCATCCATGATCAACAAATTCCAATGTTACCACCCAAATATTTCTGTCGATAGCTCATTCACATCAAATGATAATATAATCTGATTCTCTCGAATTTCAGGGGGACAAGGGACCAAAAGGAGATCCGGTATGAGGTTCAGTTTATTGACGGTATTATTTATTGGTTGTTGTACAGTATGTTGTCCGAAACAAATCTGAAAATGCCATTTTCTATTGCAGGGTGACAGGGGTCAATGTGGCTTGCCGGGCAACAACGGTACCAGGGTATGTAAAGAGACCACCAATATATTATTACATCAATTGATATACATCATCATTTTTTCACACGTCGTAAAAAATGTGTTATTAATTGTATTTTCCCTGTGTGATGTTCATCAGGGTGACGAAGGTCTCAAAGGAGCTAAAGGAATGAAAGGCGAGCAGGTCAGTGATAGTTTTATCCCATAACACTATAGCTCTGGGTTAGCTCGTATTGCTGTGGTCCAGGGGCGGATCTAGGCATGGGCAAGGTGGGGCAATGCCCGCCTAAACGCCCAGACTGCCCCACCAACCATGATGGCATGCAAGACAACCCACGATATTTCAAATGTGCTTATATTTAAAATGATTTCAAACACTTCTACTGCTAAACTACAGTTGTGGCACCACTAAAGCATTTTATCATGAAATGAAAACAGAAAACTCTCCGACCGTCAGACCTTTAGCTTTATGCATGCTGCGTATCTGTTGCAATTTCAACAACATCTGATGTTATTATTGATGCTTTACTTGCATAATAAAAGTCCTGTAATCGAAAATGGCATGCAAGGGAATGTGGTCACCTGGGAAGCCTATACAGCTGTGCACGATTACACAATTAATTGCAATTTATATTTATTGTGTGTACTGTGTGTGTGTTTGCTCTACCCATATAGGGAGAACCAGGACCCATTGGTGATCCAGGACCCATGGGCATTCAGGGAATGAAGGTAGGAGCTGTTATTATTTTTTATTCAACCATTAACCATCTGTTGACTAATGTATACACTGGACTGGAGTAGATTTGCTTTAATATAATTCAGATGCAATGCCACCATACCAGTACAGTGGTTAAAGGAGTGGTTAAAGTTTTAAAGTGGTTAAAGTTTTTTTTTTTTTTTTTTTTTTTTTTTCAGATTGTTATTAGGAAAATTTAAAGATGAGTGTTAACTGTTTTTTTATTTGCTGCTTTCTTTAGTTTTGTGGATTTCAGCTGTTTTAGTGAGAACATGGCTCTTAATAAAATACCAATTTGGGTTAGGACTGTATACTTCGATAGCTCAAAATATGTGGATGGTTCAAGCAGGATGCATTAAAGCGGAATTCCAACCATTTTCAAAAATTTCCAGAGAGGGTACAAATGTGAACCAAATGGACCCGCTAGGGTCCATTTGGTTCCATTTGTACCCTCTCAGGAAAAAGGGGGTCTGAAAGAAAAATCATTAACATGGTGAAATACATCTTGATGATGTCATCAGATGTATTTCGCCATGTTAATGATTTTTTCAGACCTCCATTTTTAGGAAACACAGAATTGGGAGAACCTTTTTATCATGTCCACACAACATTTTTGAGGTGTATTAATGACATCTTAAAATGTTGAAAATGGGTGGAGTTCCCCTTCAAGAACAACATGGAAGCTCCATGGTCAGAGTGACGCAGGCTACTTGTCTTTAACACACATTCTGAAAATGTTATGACTTCTCTGGCGACAGAATACAAGGACTGAACAGTAACATCAACATAGCAAGGTTACAGTATGTGTGTCCCAGACAGCCAGGAAACCAACAGATAATGAAATAACAATCAAGACCTTTCTGTGGCAAACAAACGTATAATACAGAGACATGATGGCGCCCTCAAAACAGCAGATCTGCAAGGAGGTAGCGCAACACAATTAAAATCCATGGTGACATTATGTAAAATCATTCACAATAAACTAAAAGAATTCCCAATCAAAAATCTAACAGGCCTAAATACATATTTGTTTACAAATAATTATGCATTTTAAAGAGGTTTCTTTTTTTATTATCTACTACAGTCTTAATAATACAATCCTAGATCTACTGACTGTGACAAGCTGCCATATTGAGCCTCTGGGTCAAGCATAACCAAATATTGAGTATGTAAAGTGCAGTGTGGTGTGCTGCCTACTTCACAGTTCAGTAGATCCTGTGAACATTCGTGTCCAGTTAGAATTTCCTGGGTTTTATTAGGACCGTAGTAGTTAATGAAAAAATATATCGCTTTAAAATATTGTAAACAGACATGTATTTAAGAGCTACAATCCCTAAAACTAAATAAAAGCAACAATTAACACCCATCTACTACTACTTACTTTCTCAAGTAACAACCTAAAACTTGAATCTTGGTTGAAAAACAAAACAAAACAGCAGTGTTTTCTTTCTGTTAGGAGTTCAAACGTACTCCATTCACACACACAGTTTGTTGTTATCGCTCAATTACTGTATGCAAAACCATTTCACACACTGTGTTTGCCAGCTCTGCATCTTGTATGTAATCTGATTCATTCATTCATTTCATTCACATACTGTGAACTGTGTCAGCAGAGCAACTGTAATCTGACTTCATTCACATACAGTGATTGCCAGCAGTGCATCTTGTATGTAAACTGATTTCATTCACATACTGTGATTGCCAGCAGTGCATATTGTATGCAATCTGATTTCATTCACATACTGTGACTGCCAGCAGTGCATATTGTATGTAATCTGATTTCATTCACATACTGTGATTGCCAGCGGTGCATCTTGTATGTAAACTGAGTGCATTCACATACAGTGATTGCCAGCAGTGCATATTGTATGTAAACTGATTGACATGTACGTATGGTTGCAGGGTGAACCGGGCAGACCGGGCAAAAAGGGGCCTAAAGGCGACAGTCCCCATGAAGCACCTCCTGGACCAAGGGTATTTTATTTATTTTATTTTATTTTTAAAACATTTTTAAAACAATGTCAATTCTGTGACGACTCTAATCTACACCTAATGTGTCTCTTATCTGCAGGGTGACATGGGGTCAAAGGGCAGTCCTGGCCTCCCTGGACCTAAGGGTGAGGGAGACCGTGGTTCACGTGTAAGTTAAAGGAATCTCACCTCAGCAATTGTAATTAACAAGTGTTATTATTATTAGTTAAAGGTAGGGTAAGTGATTTGAAATTCATTGTGTAGTACCAGCCTGGTGCACTAGGGGTCCCCAAGACTAGCTACACTATGTGAACCTGTGCTCGATCCTGATTGGAGGAGAATTCACCCACCACCTGGGGAACTTTTATTAGCTCCTCTGCTAACGTGGGTGAGGGGGAAACTCGATATATGGTCTGCACACCTTATAATAGAGCATTTTAACATTTTTTTTTTTGGGGGGGGGGGGGTGATATCTGACAAAAGTGAAATCACTTCCCCTACCTTTAAGAAACAACAAAGGTGTGTGTATGAGCAGCACGTGTGCAGGTGTGTGCAATTGTGACTGCATGGGGGCTCTTACGTTTGCAAATTAGGGGTGGGGGGAAAAATCGTCACGCCAATACATCGCAATTCTTAATGCCATGATATCAGGTTCAAAATCATTTTTCATGCATTTGTTCACGTCAGAAAGACTGACTGACGTTATCTGGTTGTAAACGTAGGATTGAACTTTACATGTTTATCTTTAAAACTTTACATGAATTTCTTTAAAATGTTCTAATTGACTAAACTTTAACATTGTTTTAAAATGTTCTAGTATAATAAAAGCAGAGTAATTTGTGAGTAAAAAATGCAATATATTGGTCAAATAATTAAGAATTGCAAAATAAATTTGATTTGTACGCTCTCAGAAAAAAGAAGCGTCTAAAGAAATCCATGGTACATGGTGAAAATACATCTTGATGATGCCATCGAGATGTTTCACCATGTTAGTGGCTTTCTTCAGACCTCCATTTCTTGGGAACACAGAATGGGGGAACTTTTTTTTTAATCATGTCCACACAACATCTCTAAGGTGTATTAATGACATATTAAAATGTTGAAAATGGGTGGAGTTCCCCTTTAACGTGCCTAATCAGAGACCAACGTTTTGGGAGACATGCTGACAAATATTATGTTCTCTTGCAGGGGCCTCGGGGACCACCAGGCAACCCAGGAAAAGACGGAAAAGACGGCACCGGGGGCTGCCCAGGACCTCGGGTAGGATTATGCATCCATCCACGGGCGGATTGGCACATATTTTCCCACCGGGACAATTTTGCCTTTGCCAGGCCACCCTGGGGGGGGGGGGGCAGCTGGTTAACCAGATGTAACTCTTTGAGAGCGTAAAAATGGACCCTTGCGGGTCCATTTGGTTTCATTTTTACACTCATTTTTACACCCTCAAGAGTTAAAATATTCATCATGTGAATTAGCCCAACTTAGTCTACACAACTAGAGAATGTAGAAGATGAATGGTCATTTTGATCTGTATGTTCCCGGCGAGCATCTAGCGCATTTTAGTGCATTTTGGAAGTGCCGCTAGTGCATTTTGGATCTTGTCCAGGCCACCGGGAAAACTCCCTGTACTCCGCCCCTGCATCCATCACAAGTCTAAAGAACCAAAATGTATTTTAGTCATTAAAAAGTGGAAGACCGCACACTGTATTAGCTTCCTTTTCCCCCCCGCCCACATTGGTCAAAATCATTTGTTTGACTTCATGGCACACTCTCTGTTTCCGCAGGGAAAACCAGGTCCTCCAGGACAACAAGGACTTAAAGGAGAGGACCAGACCGGAGAAACCGGCGAAACGGTATGGGGCGTGACCGCCATAGCCAGTGTAGATTTTCTCAGCAAATTCTTGATTTAGTTAACTTTTGATCATACATTACTAGTCATGATTCCCTACGGGATCGAAAACCATTTGTTTTAACCAAGACATACCACTTGCCCGGTCTTTATTTTTTAATTGATCAAATTGTTCTGTTAACGTGCATTCGTGTTTAATCTTGATTATCTCCTCTATCCAGGGTGAACCTGGACTTGTAGGTCTTAGAGGACCCCCGGGCAGGCCAGGAGTGGGCATCCCAGGAGAGCCGGTCAGTTTAATGTCTTCATTGCCGCTAATCTGATTCATAAATGCATATGAACATAGTGAACACTGCCAATCTGATTCTTTTCTGCACACGGACATAGTGAACACTGACAGTCTGACTCACTAATGCACACGGACATAGTGAACACTGCCAATCTGATTCTTTTTAGCACACGGACATAGTGAACACTGCCAATCTGATTCATAAATGCATATGAACATAGTGAACACTGCCAATCTGATTCTTTTCTGCACACGGACATAGTGAACACTGACAGTCTGACTCACTAATGCACATGAACATAGTGAACACTGCCAACCTGATCCATTTATCCACACAAACATAGTGAACACTACCAATCTGATTCATTTATGCACACGGACATAGTGATCACTGCTAAACTGATTAATACCCAGTATATAAATGCACCATTCATTTATGCACATGAACATAGTGAACACTGCCAGCCTGACTCATTTATGCACATGAACATAGTGAACACTGCCAACGTGATTCATTTATGCACATGAACATAGTGAACACTGCCAACCTGATTCATTCATGCACATGAACACAGTCCAGACATTTCCTGCTAATCGGACTCATTTATGCCTGTGAAGAGTCAAACACATAAAATGACACAAAACAAAAAACAAAATTTTTTTAGTTGTTTTGTTTTTGTTTGTTCTAATGCTGGACAATTGCATTAATACTACGTACTTAGTACTGAACACGTTTTGGTGTTTTAGCTATTGAAAAATAGCAGATCTACAAGCTCATATCGCGCCACCGAGTGGCGCGATATGAGCTTGTAGTTCTGCTATTTTTGAAAAATTGTGAAAATGTGCTGCAAATCTCTGAATACATTATTTTGGAAGCAAACATTTTTAACTCAATTTTTTGCTTCTGGGGGATCCCTAGAACAACATGTTTTCAGATGTGGGTCTGCAGCCAAATACAGATAATTCTGGAAAATTAGAATCTAGTGCCAGAAACTATAGAATCTAGTGTCAAAATCTCGATTCTAGTGTCAGAAACTGGATTCTAGTGTCAAAAAGTAGATCCGAGCATCAGAAACTCTAATTTAGTGTCAATAACTAGAATCTAGTCTCGGAAACTACTGTAGAATCTAGCATCAAAAGCTAGAATATTGCTGCAGCTATAATCTGGTTAAAGACTAGTCTAGAGCTGTACCCATTCTGAGATCTGTTGATAACATTTTCAATCAATCTCTATGTCCAGGGACAACCAGGACCTAATGGACCAGCAGGACCTCCAGGAGAGGACGGCATGGGAACGAATGGCGCCAGGGTACGGCACGACCGCTAACCACCGTTCCTTTTCACGGCAAACTTTGATTTAGTTTTAGTTGTAGACGTCTTGCATGTTTTAGTAGAGATGGGATGTGTCAGTATCGTCAGCAAGGAAAGCAATTGCAGTAGCCAATATGTATCCAACTGTACTTGTTGACGAGCATCAATTCTGTGCTGGCGTTGTTGGTGTGTTGTTCATCTGCAGCCTGACAAGCCATAGATTCTTACATATGCATATGCATATATGTACATACCAAAAGATAAATAAACAAATAAGATAATATAAACATAAAATGTATAATAAAATGTACGGTACAGGCCAATAATTTCCATATTTTAGTCATCTGAATCATTTCACTTTTATTCTTAGAATGTTAGTCTAGTTTATACTCACTAATATTTAGTCCTACATTTAGTCATGGCTGTTTTTGTTATCATTTTAGTTGCCAACAGCAATTGTAATAATAATATATCCTATTATCACTGCTGTGTGTGTGTGTGTGTGTGTGTGTGTGTGTGTGTGTGTGTGTGTGTGTGTGTGTGTGTGTGTGTGTGTGTGTGTGTGTGTGTGTGTGTGTGTGTGTGTGTGTGTGTGTGTGTGTGTGTGTGTGTGTGTGTGTGTGTGTGTAGGGAGAACGTGGTGACACTGGACTACCAGGAGAGCAAGGCAGCAGTGAAAAGGGACCAAAGGGAGCAAAGGTAAATACTAATATATACAGTGTGTGTACATTCATTCACATATATGAAGTGACACGTGTGCATGTTCAGTTGTTTTCAATGTCCCAACCTGTGTGTCTCTATGCCGCTGTGTCAAACAGGGTGCGCCCGGGGCAGACGGTAAGCCTGGACTGCCTGGCCTTCCCGGAAAAAATGGAGAACCTGGACTACCGGTACAGTTTTTTAATTAAATCCTTTTGGTTCCAATAATACACTATATTAGTCATCTGAAATGTTTTAAGTACAGTATAGCTTAAGCGACTGAATATATCAGCACCGCAATATCTACAGTTGAAATAGTAAAATACATTGGATTTTAGCCAGTCCTTCACCTATGGAAAAAAAACGGCCTATCCTATATACACACTTGCTGTGTCCTGCAGACGAGACAGAACGTTTTTGTGGCCATTTTGATTTTTTGTCCCATTTGCACCCACTCAATCCAATGCATTCGAAAGCCATTCCTGAGATTCTGCCCTGGAATGTCGTTTGCGCACGGGTAAATCAACTAGGGCTAAACGTCACTTCCTGACTTTTTGACCCGGAACTTTTTGCCAGATTGTGAGGGGAGAGGTTAGTCAAGACACCAGAAACACCATGACGTTGTCACACATCCTGTTTAGGAGAACTGGCGCTTCAAAATCAAGGATTTTTACCTAATGCACTGGCTCGAGCCATGGCATAGGACGGCCTCTAAATGTGCCTTACGTCCCATTAAGAGTCGGTTTCCACGTGACCTGTCTGCACTTAGAATAGACTTATTTATCTGTACAGCACTATCGTAGACAGACTGGAAAAGGGTTTGACCGATGTGCTTTTCTTTTTCTCTTCTCCCCCCATGCATGCAGGGCACGCCTGGCCTACGTGGCCCAACAGGACCCATCGGACAACCTGGCAAAGGACCGAAAGGACAGCAGGTGGGTGCAGGGCCGTTTCGCATATAAAAATAAAAAATAAAAAGACGCACTGTGCTGCGGTTTTAATATGTTCAGATCTGACATTCTTGCTGAATTTTAATTGAATTTCAGATGTATGTGTTTGTCTATCTATATTTCAAATACATTAATGTAATGAGCTTGAATACGATTAGCCTTACATTGTATCGGTGGAGGCCATGATGACGTAATGGTAATGCTAAGCACTTTAATAATGCTAATAATGCTAAGTAATGCTAATAATGCTAAGTATTGTTAATAATGTTAAAGGGGAAGACCACCCATTTTCAACATTCTAATATGTCATTAATACTGAGGTTCTGGGTGGACATGAAAAAAGTTACCCCATTCTGTGTTCCCAAGAAATGGAGGTCTGAAGAAAACCACTAACATGGTGAAACATGACATGACATCATCAAGATGCATTTTCACCATGTTAATGGATTTCTTTAGACGCTTCTTTTATTTGAGAGCATACAAATGGAACGAAACTAACCTGTTAGGGTTCATTTGGATGCATTTGTACTCTCTCAGAAAAAATGTTGAAAATGGGTGGAATTCCACTTTAATGCTACGTAATACTAAGTGTTGTTAATAATGTAATGCTGATGCTAAGTATTGTTAATAATGCTAAGTAATGAATGCCAATAATGCCAATAACGTTTAGAACACCAAAAGGTGTTCTAAACGTGCACTACAGTGGGGTGCACGCGGCATTGTCTGTGAAACCTGAACTACGCCATAATCACTGGCTTGGGTGGCGTTGGTAACATGAAAACAACAATGTGGATCTAATCCGTGCCACAGGGTGCCAAGGGTGCCAAGGGTGACCGGGGACAGGATGGGCCACCAGGGCCACCAGGAGCCCAGGGAGAACAGGTGAGAAAAGAACCATACATACTAGTCATTTTGATTTATTCACCTGCTCTACTCTTCTTCGTCTTATTATTATTAGTCTATCGTATGCAGGGCTGGATTAGGACAAAAATTCGGCCCGTTTTTTTTTTTTTTTTTTTTTTTTTTTAATGGACAGTTGGTAACCAGATGTAACTCTTTGAGAGCGTAAAAATGAAACCAAATGGACCGTTGCGGGTCCATTTGGTTTCATTTTTTACACCCTCTCTTGTATCGGTGGTCATATCATTGGGTCCCCCTTCTATCAGTGGTCATATCGATGAAATTGTCAGATAGAATTTTGCAAAAATAATACTTTTTTTTAATAATCTGTCTATCATATCGGTGGTCATATCGGGGGGTTCCCCTTCTATCAGTGGTCATATCGATGAAAAAAAAAAAGATCTATTTTCCTCCAGCTAAAAAGAAAAACTCTGTATCAGTTGTGAATCGGTTAACGGTGGTTGTATTCCTCTATCGTATCGGTTATTGTACCAAGATTCCACATCGGTTGGACTACAGAATGTCAAGTCAAAACCTAATCTACTTTTTTGTTTTTTCAGGGTGAACCAGGGTCTAACGGTAAGCCCGGAGAGATGGGCGAGCCAGGATTTAATTATCCAGGCGATCAGGTAAGAACACTTTAATATTATTTGGTCTCATTTTTACTGCCACCTTATGGGTCTCAGTACTAGTTTACTGTATGCAATACAAGTGTGGTCGTTCGCAGTGTTGTAGCCTGGGTTCAGCCCACAGACCCCATCTACTCCGTTGGGCCCCGCCCACTCAGCTGGGTTCTGTGCCATGGCTCAGAGTCTGCAATCCAAGTGTGGTCGTTCGCAGTGTTGTAGTGGTACTTTTAGAAGCGGGGGGGAAGCCTCTTAAAGGGGTATACCACCCATTTTCATTTTTTTTTTCTGTACACTCAGAAAAAAGGAAACTCATTAGCATGGAATATTGTCAGAGGGACCGGTGTGACACAAAAATAATGCTGATGATCTTGTTCTTTATTCTAGGGCAACCGGGGACCTACAGGACCACCTGGACCAAGTGGCCCTTCAATCGATGGGGAGAAGGGACAAAAGGTCAGCAAACATTGCCATTTTGACTTAAAAGGATTAAGGTTTTGGTTGATTTGATTTGATTTGTGTGTTTAGCATCAGGGGCGGATCTAGGCATGGGCTTGGGGGGGCAATGCCCCCCTAAATGCCCAGTCTGCCCCACCAAACATGATGACACGATATTTCAAATTAAAGTGCTTATAATTAAAATGATTTCAAACACTACTACTTCTACTAACTAACTAGAATTGTGGCACCACTAAACCAACGGCATTTCATCATTGAAAACAGAAAACTCTATGAGTCAGACCTTTAGCTTTATGCACGCTGCGTGTCTGTTGCAACTTCAACAAGGACTGATGTTATTACGTATGCTTTACTTGCCTAATATAAGTACTGTAACTGAAAATGGTATGGGTGCGTCTTCATCGCCAGTGGCGAGGAGCAACAAGGGTGATGAAGCCGCCCCCATAGCCTTTTCTCCTGCCCCCCCCCCCCCCCCCACACACACATTGGGAAATGTTACATCCGCCCCTGTTTAGCATGCTCTTTATCCACTGTTCACGTCCTGATGTTATTAGGCTGTTTAAGCCACAACTGTTTTTACAACAGCTCCCCTTGCCGGAAGTCTGATGATGCAATCACTGTCAAAATCGTTAAGCAAACAGCCATCCGCAACGACAGTGGGTTGCCATGGCAGCGTCTGTCAAACTACCGTCAGGGATGTCAAATTCAAATACACGGCAGGCAATAATAGAACAATTGGCACAAGTCGAGGGCCGGACCCGCCAGACTGTGTTTCAACACACGGAGCACCGGTTTACGAGGACGTTATAGGAAAACAGAGAAAGTAATTTCACTTCAAAGATCACAAATGTCCCTTAATAGCAAGATAATAGCAAAGATGAAATTGCATGCATTCAAAACTGATTGCATTATTAAAGCTCAGTGTCCTGTTCTATGATCCTCAACAAGCACTGCTTTCATATAGTGAAATGAGAAAGTGAATCAATTGAGTTGAGAAAGTAAAACATTTTCATGGTGCGTCCAATATACCAGGGGGCAAAAGATAATTCATCCGCGGGCCTGATTTGTCCCCCGGGCCAGTTTGACATGTATGCACTCCTGTTGCTGTAGCGGATAACGTCGCTGCCGTATGCTTAAAGTTCCTATCATCTATGCCAGGGGTTTTCAACCAGTGGTCCAGAGACCACCAGTGGTCCCTGAGAGGGTTCCCCAGCTAAGTCGGTTAACCAGATGTAACTCTTGAGAACGTAAAAATGAAACCAAATTGACCCTTGCGGGTTCATTTTTACACTCTCAAGAGTGTAAAAATTCATCATCTGAATTAGCCCCAAGTCTACTGTACACAACTAGAAGATGGAGCAAAAGCAAAACAAAATCTTTAGTTTTGGGGTCTGTGGGGCCAAAATATTCTCAAATGGTGGTCTGTGGCTGAAATGCTGAATAAATGGTGGGCCCTGGCATCAAAAAGGTTGAAAACCCCTGATCTATGCTGCTGCATTGTCTGAAGGAAGCCAGACAAAAATAAACTACGCACACTCAGTCATATGTACCTGTATACTGTACAAGATGTAACAATAAAGTATAATATTGAACCTTCTTTGAGCGGTGTAAACGTCCAATTTACTCGACGATTGACTCCCTGTGTGCTTTCTTGCCGTTTCACCAGGGTGCTAAAGGAACTCGTGGTGATGTGGGACCAAAAGGCCCGCCAGGCGTGGGACACCCCGGTGCTGAGGTTTGTTTAAGCAAAATCTTCTAACTTATAATGACCTTTTTGATCTAAACCATACCTGGGCATTATGCGTCACCGGGGGCCAAATGTGGCCCCTTGGCTGACTCTGACCGGCCTGGGGACCACCAGTGGTCCTTGAGAGAGTTCCAGTTAAATATGGAAAGTTGGTTAACCAGATGTAACTCTTTGAGAGCGTAAAAATGAAACCAAATGGACCCTTTGCGGGTCCATTTGGTTTCATGTGTACACTCTCAAGAGTTAGAATATCCGTCATCTGAATAACCTAAAGTGTAGACAATCAGAGAATGTAAAGAATAGTCATTTTTTTATATGTTTGCCTGCTATGTTTGTGAAATCCAGCCTGGTATTGTGGACAAAAACAAAAGAAATCTTGGTGGTCCTCTGTGGCTCAAATACTGAATAAATAGAGGGCTCTGGTGTCAAAATGGTTGGCCTTACTCTTACTTTTATCCTGAAATTAAATTAATATTACGCAGACTTTAGTTCAGCCTTTAGTCTTGGCCCTCCACAATATTTTATGTATCTCATTTGGCCCCTTGGGAAAAATAATTGCCCACGCCTGATCTAAACAGTGGTTTTCAACCAGCAGTCCTCAAGGGGGTTCCAGGTAGTCCCCAGCTAAACGATGCAGGGTTTGTAACCATAGGGACCCGTCCAGATCTCTAACTCTTGAGTTATGTTATGTGCCGTACAATGAAAACAAATGCACCTTAAATAAAGTCCATTCATTTCATTTTTACACCATCGAGAGGCACATTACTGTTAATAAAAATCTGCATACTACAACAGGTATATACACAATTAGATTGAATAATTGTTATTTTCATCAGCTTTTGCCAATTGGTACCAATAACCAACATCAATACATTGAATTGTGAGCAAAATCTTATCCAACACTATAAATATTCTTAAGTTTTGTGTCTGAGTGGTTAAATATCATCGAATGGAGGTCTATGGCTCATAATGGCCCTCGATATGAAAATGGCTGAAAACCACCGATCTGGGGGGAAAAGAAAAGTTGGGCAAATGAAATGGCACTGTGGCTTGACTTTTTTCCATGCACCTTTTCTTAGGGACCTCAAGGTTTGAAAGGCGAACGAGGAGAAAAGGGTGCTGATCTCCGTGGAAACCCCGGCCCCAGGGTTAGTGTGTACACAATACAGTTTAGCTACATTGCAGTGTTGACGCTTTTACAAATGCGTAGCATAGTACTTTCCTCCACCCCTACCACTGGCTTAACAATATATTTCCTCTTACAGGGAGCTGTTGGCCCCAAAGGATATGCAGGAAAACCCGGCAAAACTGTGAAAGGAGAAGATGGACTACCAGTAAGAGAGAGAAAAAAACAACAACTGTATATGTTTATTGGTGGGGCGGACTCTCCACTATTCATAAAAGAGCATTCCACCCATTTTCAAGATTTTGTCTGAGAGCGTACAAATGGAACCAAATGAACCCCAACAGGTCCATTTAGTTCTGTTTGTACGCTCTCAGGAAAATAGGTCCTAAAAGAAAAAATATTAACATGGTGAAAAACAACTTGAAGATGTCATCAAGTTGTGCTTCACCATGTTAATGTTTTTTTCCCCCCAGACCTCCATTTCTAGGAGAGACAGAATGGGGGAACTTTTTTTTATCACGTCCACAGAACATTTCTAAGCTATATATAATGGTAAAATGTTGACAATGTGTGGAATTCCCCTTTAAACGCTAGCCAACAAAGGGTTGCAGGTTTCAGCTGGGTAACCAAAAAACGGGGCACTTTACACAGAATGCCTGTACTCAAGACTTATTAATGTTTGGTTGAATGAGTGATATTATAGAATACCGTAATTTCCAGACTATAAGCTGCTACTTTTTTCACATGCTTTTGACCCTGAGGCTTATACAACGGTGCGGCTAATCTATGGATTTTCCAGGTTCCAGGTGGGCACTGCAGACTAAATGATAGAAAGTTGGTTAACCAGATGTAACTCTTTGAGAGCGTAAAAATGAAACCAAATGGACCCTGGCGGGTCCATTTGGTTTCAAGTTTCCACTCTTGAGAGTTATATTTGCCATCTAAATTAGCACCACTTAATTAATAAGTCATAAGTCATGTTCATTTTGGTCTAATTTTGATGTTTTGCCTCTTTTGTTGCGAAAATCCATCCTGGAATTGTGAACAAACCCAAAAGAAATCTTTAGTTTTGGGGTCTGTGAGGTGAAGATGTTAAATTGTGAAAAAGTTGAAAACCACTGCTCTAACATGAAGCGGCTTATAGTCAGGTGCGGCTTATACAAGGAAAAATCAGTATTTTGCCCCAAATTTATCTGGTGCAGCTTATATTCAGGTGCGGCTTATAGTCCGGAAATTACGGTAACATGGTTGTGATTTACTGCTGGATTCAGAAAATACAAACAACCCAAACCCTGTAATTTCAGGGTCCACGAGGCCCACCGGGACCACAAGGACCCAAGGGAGATCCGGGAGTGGCACATGAGGGCAATACGGTAAGGAAGCTTAAATATGATCTTTGGTCTGTTTTTTACAACTACAGTATAAACCTTACAACATTAACTTTAGCCAACTATATTTAAGTTTAGCTGGATGAGAAATAGTAGCAATAAGACTACATTTATTTTTTTTTACTAGACAAAACCTAAAATAAACAAAATGCTTAAATATTTTCTGTTGAAATTAAAACTGGATTAAGACTAAAAAGGGTAAATTTTGTACCAAATAAACTCCTTATCCCCAAGCTTCTTTGCCTTTTTCATATTTTGGAAAACATTCTGAAATCAGTTTGATTAGCAAGTCTACACTGGCACGTTGTGAGCTTGTAGATTGGCTATTTGAACTCAGTAAAGCAATAAAGCAACAAAAGATAAGATATAACAGATTAGGCACCGGCAAAAATAGGTCCGTAAAAGACTAGGATTTTGATATTTAGAAGACTATTACTAGATTAAGATTAAACAATTTCAGAAGCCTAAACAGGACTAAGACCAAATTGTGGGTTATTCAAAAGACAAAATCAGAATCTGCTGAAACAATTAAGAGCAGTGTTTCCCCCAGAAAATTGGTTAGTCAAGGTGGTGAGGCTTCGAGTCTGTGCTCGTGCGCGTGCATGTGCGCGTGCATGTGATGTAATTACAATACCGTAGGCTACGCTTTGGGGTGAAAAGCAGCAACACAGCCCCTCACTCATGTGTTTACACCACTCACCTCTATAACAGCTACTTTTCACCACTATCATCATCTGACTCCAGGCCCTGACCTTTTATTCTATAAGGAGCCAGATAGGCCATTACGTTTTATAATTAATTTCTTTCCTTTTCAGGTACAGGGTGTCATGACATGTCTTTCATGACATGTCCTATTTTAACAGGCTTAAAAGCACATCCAGCATGAAAAGAGGCATTGAGAGAACTTTACAACAGAATGCCAACTGTGTGGGACTATTAGGACAATTGGCAACTGTAGTCTCAGTCACAATGTGGGACAGGGTCTCAATTTGTGGGATGACTGAAAAGTTTTTGAAATGACTGTCCCATGCAAAGAGGGACACCTGGTCACCCTGGGACTGTCCCAGATCTGGTCACCCTTCTAACAACACCCGACACACACACACACACACACACACACACACACACACACACACACACACACACACACACACACACACACACACACACACACACACACACACACACACACACACACACACACACACACACACACACACACACACACACACACATACACTCAAGCGCGGTTTGTCGGTAGTCTCTGGTTAGTTAGCCTGTCCGCAGCACTAACAGAAAAGACACAAGTTACCAGCGCGAGCGGAGCAGTGATCGGAGCGCGTGGATTTTCAAGTGAGCGCTGAGCGTGTTTTCAAATGGGTCGGAGTGCGCTCTCGAGCGAGAATTATCGTCCGCTCCAGCCCGCTCCAAGCCGTTCAGTCCAGACAACGGCACAGGTGTTCTGTTCAGTGCAGAGCACAGCATAAACGTGTGGTTGTGGTTCAGATGGCGACTATAGGCCTACAGTGCCAGCAACACGATCAAGACATTTAAAATCCTCTCCGATGCTGCGGGGGGAAGGAGGAGATGATGATCATGATGGACACCTCGCTATTTATTTTGAAGCACTGCACATCATAACGGCAACGTATTTGAGCGCAGCGACCCCCCCGCCCAATTATGTCCAATTCCCCCACAGCGTAACATCATCAATAACCTATTATCCCGTATAGCATTTTGGAAACAAAATAGCGTGGCATAAGATTAATTAGTTATTCGCCGCACCTGTCTGGGTTAATATAGACAGCAGTGTAACTGCACATATAACTCCTGTCTTAAATGTTTATGCTGTGAGGAGGGCAATAACCACGATGTGTTTCGACAAAGAAAAAGCAGCAGCCTTTTTTCCAGCCGTCAAATTTTGCTCCTGAGCGGGCGGGGCTGAGCGGAACGGGGAGCGCCGCGCTGCCCAGATGAAAATGAGCTGGGAGCGGAGCGGGCCTGGGAGGGGGTCCACGTGAGCAGATAGCCTACTCTGCTCACATACTCTGCTCGGGAGTAGTGTTAGCGAGCCGAGGCAGCGTCGCATGCGAAATATAACTGATCTACAGGTTCATCATGCGGCATGCGTTGTATGAACGACGCATTTTAACTTTAAGTCTGGTTTCTTGTTTTTTTGGGGGGGACGTAGCCAAGGCGGGGGAGGGATTTGGTGAAGGCGGCCGCCTTGACGATAAAGCGCTGGGGGAAACCCTGGTATTATAAAACAACATGTTGCTAATAATAATGTCTGGTGATTTCAGGGTGACCCAGGTGAGCCCGGAGACAAGGGGACGATGGGTCCACCGGGACATGGACCTCCAGGTGCTAGGGTAAGGGATCTTAAAGAAGTTCTTGTTTTTGCGTTCTCAAGAGTTACATCTGGTTAACCAACTTATCTGGGGACCACCTGGAACCCCCTCAGGGACCATTGGTGGTCCCCGGACCACCTGTTGAAAACCCCTGGTCTAGTAAAGTTTTTTTTTACTGCCATCCTAATGACCTTAACTGTCTGTAAACCTCTTGTGCCCTCATTAACAGGGTGGCCGTGGCGTCCCTGGCAACAAGGGCTACCCAGGCGCCCCAGGCGAGAAGGGCGCCCCTGGACCACCTGGCCGACCCGTACGTAATAAGAGGAGTTTATTAAACACTCCTTAAATCTTTTACCCGTCTTGTCAGCCAGATTCATAATGCAACTCATGTTAATAAGCAAAGCAATTAAAAGGGGAATTCCACCCCTTTTTAATTTCTTCCTGGGGAAAAGAGGGTCTGAAAGAAAAATCACTTCCCCTACCTTTAACATGGTGAAATACATGTTGATGTCATCAGATGTATTTCACCATGTTAATGATTTTTTCAGACCTCCATTTTTAGGATATTGGTGGAACTTTTTTTATCATGTCCACACAACATCTCTAAGGTATATTAATGACATGGAGTTCCCCTTTAAGCAACTAAGTAGCCCGATGCAGCCTTCATGTGGGATAAGGCAAGCAACAAGGCTACTGGCCAGCACTGAGCGGTAAAAACATGAACCCAACAAACGCCTCTGCGTACCTCCCTGCCAGTTCTACTACAGTATACAGCGGATAGGCAGAATACAGCAATTGATAGATCCCATTCTTAATACATCTTTTAATCCAAGTAAATAAGTAAGTAATCGACCACTAAATAAGTGAGTAAAGTAAGTCTTAAACTAAGTGCATGTCCTTAATTGAGTATTTGCACTTTACTTGGGCTATTTACAATTCCCATTACTTTAACTTTGGCTCCACAATATCACACGCACACACACACACACACACACACACACACACACACACACACACACACACACACACACACACACACACACACAGACACAGACACAGACACAGACACACACACACACACACACACACACACACACACACACACACACACACACACACACACGTTGTACATAATACAAGTTATTGAGTGATCTGGCAAACCCACCACCTGCATTCATGAGAATTTCTCTCTCTCTTTCCTTCCTTCCTTCCTTCCTTCCTTCCTTCCTTCCTTCCTTCCTTCCTTCCTTCCTTCCTTCCTTCCTTCCTTCCTTCCTTCCTTCCTTCCTTCCTCCCTCCCTCCCTCCCCAGGGCGAACCAGGAGAGCCAGGAGAAGATAGAGTCACAGTAAGTTCAGCTTCTATAATAACTATGAAGGGGCCTTAGATCTCTCACGATTAAATTAAACATTAAAGGAGAATTCCACACCAAAGCACATCGGGCATCAATCTACCCTGATCCCTTTGCTGTCATACATATTGCCCTTGATTTTTGTCAAGAGGAGGGGAGGAGAGGAGGAGGAATAGATTGCTTCTGGGATTACAACTAAAGACTGCACCAGAGTGATGTAAAACACATACAGTGCATCAGTGAACTATTAAAATATGATGAGGGGAAAAAAGTTTGGAGCGATGAAAATACTCGCATTAGTATAAAGCCAACCTGTGGTAATGTAAACAGTGGGAGGAGAAGGTGACCTCAGGGTGAAATGTAGAAAAAAGGGCATCAATGACAAAACTGTGGAAAACGTATACGTTGTAAATGATGTCACAGGGATCAAGGTAGATAGATGCCCAGTGTATTTTGGTGTGGAATTCTCCTTTAATGTCAACCATAATTGTGCCATCCTGGCAGCCCCATGCAGGATTCTACTGTATAGGCATTAAGGAAGTATAGGTATTGATATCATAGTAACCCGTATTCTGCTCATGTTTTCCAGATCGAATGTCTCCATCAAAAGATAAGAGAGATATGTGGTAAGCTTCTATAAATGCCGCACTAACCAAAAGCCAATAAAAATAATACTGTGGACATTACAGTACAATGTGGGTTTCTGTGCTAAAAGAAAATAAGAATTGCTTTCCTCTGTTTTCAGAATGCGGCACAGTGTGCGTGGACCAGAAGATCGAGCTGGTGTTCATTGTTGACAGCTCAGGGAGCATCGAAGAGGAAAAGTTTGTTCACTTCATCTTGCCCTTTATCCATAACATAGTGGACCGATTCACAATCGGACCCAACACCACCAGGGTAGGACTGGTTCTCTACAGCGAGAAGGTTTCCGTGGAGTTCAACTTGGACACCCACAAGACCAAAGACCAGATCAAAGAGCACGTCTTGAGTCTGCCTTACCTCGCCTCTGGCACGTACACCGGCACGGCCATCAAGATGGCCACCGACAAGGTTTTCGTCAACTCCAGGACCGGCACCCCGGAGCGCCCCGTCAGGAAAGTAGCCATCGTCATCACGGACGGGGAGGCGAACAAGAACGAGGGTCAAAACCTCGAGCAAGCTGTGGACGAGGCCAAAAGAGACGGCATTGAGATTCACGCTGTTGGGATTCACCCAGATCCAACAATTGCACCACCCTTTGACACCGAACTCAAAATGATTGCCTCTTTAGATAAATATGTACACACTATCCATCGACCAGAAGGCCTTTCTAACGGTGATTAATATATTATGTACTGTTGAGTTGTGTGTGGAGATATACCGTAATTTCCGGACTATAAGCCGCACCTGAATATAAGCCACACCAGCTAAATTTGGGGCAAAACACTGATTTTTCCATGTATAAGCCGCACCTGACTATAAGCCGCACCAGACAACAAGGTTCATGTTAGAGCGGTGGTTTTCAACCTTTTTGATCCCAGGGACCACTATTTATTCTGCATTTGAGCTACAGACCACTATTTGGCAACATTTTCACCCCACAGAACCCAAAACTAAAGATTTCTTTTGGTTTTGTCCACAATTCCAGGATGGATTTTCGCAAACAAAACAGGCAAAACATAGAGATGAAAATGACCATTACTTATTAATTAAGTGGTGCTAATTTAGATGGGGAATATCATAACTCTTGAGAGTGTAAACATGAAACCAAATGGACCCGCAAGGGTCCATTTGGTTTCATTTTTACGCTCTCACAGAGTTACATCTGGTTAACCAGCTTTCTATCATTTAGTCTGGAGGGCCCACCTGGAACCCTCTCAGGTCCCCGGACCACCTGTTGAAAATCCCTGTTAAGAAAAACACCTACAAAAATCCATAGATTGGCCGCACCGTTGTATAAGCCTCAGGGTCAAAAGCATGTGAAAAAAGTAGCGGCTTATACTCCGGAAATTACGGTATATTACAACACGGCATACATCAATCTAAAGCAGTGCCTGAATCTAATATGCATCATCTTTTTTTTTCCAGAACTGGTCGAGAGCCAAGTCCTCGGCCCGGTGTGTCGTCCTACAAGCCACGTTCAATTACTTTATGCTAACTATCGTGTGGACGAATGTGCTGGAATTCCATTAGGTGAGAAGCTTGATTTATTTTATTTTTTTATACTTTAAAGACTAGGGGCTCCATTTTCGTTACATGCTAAACCCCTTATGCCAAACCCCTTATCCCTTTTTTACTTTTGGGAATAGTTCAATGTGCCAATCTATCGACACGTTGTGAGCATGTAGACTGGCCATTTGAACTATTGATTTTTTTTTTCTCTTTTAATAGTTTAAAAAGGCAAAGAAGTTAAGGGATAAGGGGTTTAGTGGTGACGAAAATCTAGGCCTAGATGTAATTTTGTATGGTGTAGTAGAACTATAGTAAATTATAATAAATATTTCCACCGCTGCAGCTGATCACATGTTGAGCTTATAAATAACTGATTCTTCTCTGTATTTGTTTTAAACAAATTGAAAGTATGATTGTTGTTTTTGTGTGTTTTTTCCCCCTCAGATGGATAAACTAGGAGGAAGCCATTAAGAAGAGGTCCCAGGAAGCTGCCCATATATGGAAATGAATGGAATGGATTCTGTGAACCCTCGACTCCACTACAACACTATCAGGTTCCTACAGGTTTCTTAAAGTAAAATTTAAGTCTTTTTTAAGACCTTTTTAAGTCCATTTATATAAAACATAATACCCAGGGCGGATGTAACATTTCCCAATTGGAGGGGCAGGAGAAAATGGTATGGCTGCGGCTTCATCACCCGTGTCGCTTCGCGCCACGGGTGATGAAGCCGCACCCATACCATTTTCAGTTACAGAACTTTTATTCGGCAAGTAAAGCATCAATAATAACATCAGTTGTTGTTGAAGTTGCAACAGACACGCAGCATGCATAAAGCTAAAGGTCTGACTCAGAGAGTTTTCTGTTCTCGGTGCGAAACCGAGAAATCAATTACTTGATGATTGATAAGTTCACGCCGCCGTTTTCTGGCTACGTTATTTTAAACCAAACACGCGGTTGACAAATGAAATTTTTGAGGAGCAATGTGACACATAGAAATTACAAACTGCACAAAATTTAAGACCTAGATATAAAAATTCAAGACTTTTTAAGTATTTTTAAGGTATTATTTTCAAATTCGTAAATTCAATGCTTTTAAGACTTTTTAAGATTCCGCGGGAACCCTGGACTCCACTACAACACTATCAAGTTCATACAGTATTTGTTTGCTTGTTTTGTTATGCTCATGAATGACGGTCCAAATTACATTTTTCATAATCCTTTGTGGTTGGCACATTATACGATGTTAAAGACTGTTGTTATCAGGTTATGATTTAGATTTGTTCTTCTCCTTTTAGATATTTTTCATATGACGAAATAATCATGTTGAACAATAAAAAATCCTTCCTAAAATGAGAGAAGTTGTATGGTGTTTTATTTCCTTAGTGAATCTTGGTGAGCCATTTGACATCAAGGTTCGCCAATGACTTAATTACAAAAGTGAGAGTGTGTTACTACAAAAGCAGAGTTTGATGTTTCTAAATGCGTAGATATCCACGTAGGGGAAAGTTATTAAAACCTGGGAAGTAAATCTTTACCGAGAAATGTCTTCACCAATGTGTTTCTTGTGGTGTCTAAACATGTGCTAAAATGTTGAACTTCAATAGAAAGTTGGTTAACCAGATGGTTAACCAAATGTAAAAATGAAACCAAATGGACCCTTGCGCGTCCATTTGGTTTCATTTTCACACTCTCAAGAGTTAAATCTGAAGCACTAATTTAATAATGAAGTCTACACTGTTTTGTTTGCCCTGAATTGTGAACAAAACCAAAATAATTCTTTAGTTTTTAGGTCTTTGGGGTGAAAATGTAATCAAATGGTGGTCCGTGGCTCAAATGCTGAATAAATGGTGGTCCCTGGGGTCAAAAAGGTTGAAAACCCCTGCACTAGAAGGTTTTGCCTTGGTGTCTGACTCTCGGCTGATTGGCTAGCTGCCCTGTCACTCAACAGTTAGGCCTACAGTGTCAAACAAAAACATGGCGGATGCGACCTATGACATAGTTCCTTTAAGCATCAGGTTGTATAAACATCAAGATCCAACATATTTTACTGCTTTTGTTCGCATGCTAGTAGCGCTCGTTGGCTGTGTTTGCATGGTTGGCAAACAGGCTAGCCCAGGGGTTACTTTTCAACCTTTTTTTTTTACTCCAGGGACCACCATTTATTCAGCATTTGAGCCACGGACTACCATTTACATTACATTTTCACACCAAAGACCTAAAATTAAAGAATTCTTTTGGTTTTGTCCACAATTCCAGGCTGGATTTTGTCAACAAAACAGTGTAAACTTCTTAATTAAATAGTGTTAATTCAGATGATGAATATTTTAACTCTTGAGAGTGTGAAAATGAAACCAAATGGACCCGCAAGGGTCCATTTGGTTTCATTTTTACATTCTCAAGAGTTGCATCTGGTTAACCAACTTTCCATCCTTTAACCTAAAACGAGTCAAACTCTTACAGCTGTTGACACATCCTCTGTCGATCTGCAAGGGTTTTGTGCCATAAAAATCCACCGTAGACATATTATGAGCTACTTTCTGTCCTGGGTAGTCCTCAACAAACATCACAGCTGCCATCTTGCCAAACAAGAGCTGAGGGGGAGTGCTTGTTTTATACAGACACAAACAGCAGGTGGCGATACTGCGTGTGCACCGAACATGAAATACTGATTGCCTAACGCACACACACACACACACACACACACACACACACACACACACACACACACACACACACACACACACACACACACCATAGATATCTATGACACACACACACACACACACACACACACACACACACACACACACACACACACACACACACACACACACACACACACGTCATGTACCATGATGCACTTGACCGATTACGTCATAGCCAGGGGACGCTGCGCGCCCATTCATTCATTCATGCTATGCTATGATGCTGATGCAGTAAACATGCTGCTGACTACTTGATCATTAAATAAATGTTCCCTGTTTAAATACGGAGTTGATCATTATAAAGAACCCAAATAGCTAACAACACACACACACACACACACACACACACACACACACACACACACACACACACACACACACACACACACACACACAGTACAGAAACAGCTGTTTCATAGAATAATGCATACTGTACGCTACTTGCCTACCTTGTTCAATGCGCACCTGCGTGACGAATCCATTGAGAAAACCTGCTGCAAGTGCAATGTGATGCGGAATACTTTGTTTAGTCACCGTCAGCCTTTTCATTTTACTCACACAGCTTTTCTCCCATAACCTGCTACAATGTAGGCTGCCTGCCTGCACCTGGCTCTAGTCCATTAGCTCCACTGCTTCTGAGTTATGCAGTACTCAAAAGTAGTACTATGAGACCAGCGTTCCGTGAGCAAATTTAACGTGAGCAAATACAAGGCGCATGGTGCAAATCTCTTCAAAATAAGAGTAATTAAAAATGGACCCGCAAGGGTTTCATTTGGTTTCATTTTTACATTCTCAAGAATTACATCTAGTTAACCAACTTAGTTGGGGACCACCTGGAACCCTGGTTGTCCCCGGACCACCTGTTGAAAACCCCTGCACTACATCCTACAAGACACTCTAGGGCTGTGTTAGAATGGATAGAGTTAGTGTTAGTGAACTGTCTTCCAAAATACTGAGAGCACAGAGTCTGTCGGTAGAGGGCGCTATATACACGCGGGTTAATGTGATTTTATTTGCGCTGCAATAAAGAACTGCTTGGAAAAATAAACACATCATCCCAGCTGCTGCTGTACTAGTAGAAAATCTCTAGAAACAGAGTGGATCTTGTATCAATATTTGTTTTAATTAGCCTATTGAATTAACCAATGAATGAATGAATGAATGAATGAATGAATGAATACATAGAAATAAGAAAATATATTTGCTAAAAAGGTAATTCTCTTAGAATAACACAGGTCTATTGTGAATGAATGAATACATATAAACAAGATAATATATTTGCTAAAAAGGTAATTCTCTTAAAATAACATGGGCCTATTATCATCACCAATTATGATGTCCATATTTAGGAATATGAAAACAGTGCACCACCTGATGTTTCTCTTAAAACAAAAACATTTGTGGCAACCATTGTTTTCCCTCATTTATCATGGACTGAAGGATGTATGTAGGCCTACATGAGTATTTTGAGTAAGAGTATAACTGATCGGACCACATCTACAGCAACCATCTACGACGTTTAGATATAGGGTGCGTTCGGAAATACACCCTAAACGCACTGGACTGCCCTGTTGTCGTTCGTTTATACCTGGTGTATTTGGGGCATTTGGTGCTCCTCGTTTGTTTATTCACACTGGTGTGTTTTGTGCACGCACTGAACAACCCTACCCTGGAGACGGGGTTGGCCGGTGTGGAAGGTGTGATTGCGTCACAGCTGTGTCTCGAGCGCTGCGGTTCAATGAAAAGCAATACAACTGTTGTGAGCTAGGAAGCTAGGCTATGGCTAAGCATTGTACTGTGGTCCCCCAACTTTTCCATGTCTGTCAAGGACCTGCACATTTATCAAATAAATGCATGCGGACCCCCATTTGAAAATACTTTCCAGGGGGACCCCCTTAAGAGAGGATTTATATGGCTTTGGCAGTGATTCTCGCCATTTTTGAGTGAGGTGTGTTGTCTGGTTTTAACTGCTCGTTCGTAAATCAACGCACTCGGTGACGACACGCCCACAAAACCAAATGAACTCGGTGCGCACCCAGTTTGTATTTCCGAACATACCCTTAGTTGCGACACTGAGGGGTCAGAAAACAGCTCACACGGTCACATGGTTCATGTACTTGCCTGAGCCCAATGCATTGGGCCTACAGTATTAATAATCCCATCAGTGGGAAGAATAATGTTTTTTTTTTGTGCCATCCACAGTGACAGGAAGTAAGACAAACAGACAGACAAACAGTTCCAAATTGATCAGTTTATTAGAAATCAGAACAAAACTACTTCCTGGTCACATCAAACATGCATTACGACTGGCTCAAAGAAAAAATAAAAGAGGAACAGTCAGTCAGACATGACATCACATTTGGTCCTTAAGTGTCATTTGTGGGATTAGGGGCGGGGATTTATCTATAAGGCTGTGAGCACACGATAGCCGAAAAAGTCTGCCGTCTCGGCCGCCATGTTTGGAGTCTTTGAATGGCTGTGGATGGGAAATAAAAAAGGCCTTTGGCAAAGTGCCGGAAAGACCTGCGTCCTGGGGACGCACGGCCTTGCGGCAAAAAGACGTTGTGCCCAACGTCTCTTTCCATACAGCACCTGTATAAAACACATCACATGACCTCAAAACGCTGCGGCCAAAGGACGCAGTTCGCGGTATGGTGTGCCCAGCGCTTAATTGTATCTACAGGAAGAGGGCTGTGCTGAAATGTTTTTGACCAATGGGGAGAGGGTGTTGGAGAAGGTCGCTAGGCAGGACAGGCGCCGGCTGTGACTCCTGATAGGCTGGAAGCTGAGCTCAGGTCCAACTCCTGGGTCACGGGACCTTTCATCAGACGCACGTCCTTCATGCAACCTTTGAACCAGGATGTTGATGACAGGCAGTTCTGTCGGACTCCACCTGCACAGACAGACAGACAGACAGCATTGTGCAATATGTTTAATATGATGTCTAATCATAGCATAATGTCAGTGTCATGTCCGAAATGGTTGCTATTTCAGGGAAATCATCTACCGTAGTTACAGTATTTCATCACAAGCTTTTGTTAAATTGTTGATAGTACAATTCATTGGTTCAACATGTGTCATTGGTTCAACGTGTGTGTGTGTGTGTGTGTGTGTGTGTGTGTGTGTGTGTGTGTGTGTGTGTGTGTGTGTGTGTGTGTGTGTGTGTGTGTGTGTGTGTGTGTGAGTGTGTGCGCGCGCATGTTTAATGCGTGCGTCCATGCGTGCGTGCGTGTGCCCTACCTGGGTATCCTCCCAGGTAAACAGGGTTGTTGGTCTCAGCAGAGGTGGATTGTGGGTGAGGGTTGACCACGTGCGTGGTCACTCCGTCCAGTGAAAGGCTCAGCTTGTGCTTGGTCTTAGTGGCCACCAGGCGGTGCCAGAGGTCATCGCACACGCCCTGACCCGCCGACCTCACAGACACGCGGCCTGCTCCGTTGTTGACGTGGAAATATACCTGGGGAGGGAGAGAGAGATGCCATCGATTGTAAATAACTTGTAACGTCTTCTACAAAATAGTTACATCTTTTACATTGGTGTTACTACTGGTAATGCTGAACGATAAGTCATTTTTCCAACCGAAATTGCGATTTGATACCAGGCGATTTTCAAAATCGCTCTATTGTAATCGATCAGACACGTGACTGCAGTGCAGACGGTATGTGCACACACCATGTCTGTGCTGTGCTCAAAACAAGGTGGATGTTTTCCCCTACAAGCGAAAGTGAAATAAAGTTACCCTCCTTGTCTCGGGCTGCCAGTAACGGCAGCGCTAAACTGAGCGAAGCATGCCGATGTCGTTTGTGCAGAGCAGAAGCAGTAGACCGAGACCAGATTCTAGGACTGGACTATTACATTGAAGACTAGATTCTTCAGTGTAACTGTGCGCTGACCCCCTGGACCCAGAACCTTTCCACCACAGCTGTTAAGACACGGCAAGCACAATAGAGCCGAGTTTACCTGTCCGTTGACGATCTCCAGTCCAATGGCATCCACCTTTGCGCTGCTGATGCCCAGTAAAACGGCTTCCGATTGGCTGGTTCGGAACTCCAGAGATACCGTCATGTCAGAGCCCACCTTGTAACCGTCACGCACTGTGAACACACACACACACACACACACACACACACACACACACACACACACACACAAATATATTATTAAATACAATTAATATTCATATTATTATTTGTTGATTGACTATTTCATTGTTTATTTTAGGCTAATGCAAACAATGAAAACACACACACACACATGCGCATATATGCCAACGTACCGAGCATAGCGTGTCCTGAGCCGTTGAAGTAACTTCCTGTCTGTTGGTTGGTGAAGCAGGAAGTGGTGTGGTGCTGGGAGGCGGGGGCAGAGAGATCTAACTCCTCCCCTCCCAAACTGATGGACCGCACACAGGACGAGAGACTATTACTGACCTAGAGAGAGAGACAGAGAGAGAGAGTATTGATTATAAGAGAATATAAATATATGTTCGGAATAACAAGTTAATGGCATTCATTAATTTCGTTGATTAATCTGATCAGTCAGTGTGCATGTGCACACTGACTGAGCCCACTGAGCAATCTTCATTGAAAAAAAAATGGGTAGAGCACAGTTTTACGGAGACATATAGCTGTGTGTCCCTGTAACAAGAGCCATAGAGCAGGGGTGTAAAACTCAGATACAGAGTGGGCCAAAATTTAAAACTGAACAAAGCCGCGGGCCAAGTTTGAACGAACTAACCTCTTAAAGGGGAATTTCACCCATTTTCAAAATTTCCCTGAGAGGGTACATGTGAACCAAATGGATCCTAAAAATGGAGGTCCATTTTTAGGATCCATTTGGTTCACATGTACACTAATTACAGAATTGGGGGAAGTTGTTTTTTTTTTTTTTTTTATCATGTCCACACAACATCTCTCAGTATAGCTTGAGAGATCTACAAGCACTGGGCTTGAAGATCACCTATTTTGATAAGTATTTTAAAAATAAACAGATCCCCCCCCCCCCCAGGTTAGTGCATTCGACAGTGAGCGTGTGTGCCTTACATTTCCGGTGCGTTTGGTAGGGTGTGTGTGGGGGATCCCTCCCAGATACAAGGTGCTGCTGACGTCCAACGTGTTTCCTTTGACCGGCACGCTGTCCGAAGCCCCGCCCCCGTCCACCGACACGCTGATGGACTTCCTGGACAGCTCAAACACCGCCTGCATGAGGACAGCGCACACACACACACACACACACACACACACACACACACACACACACACACACACACACACACACACACACACACACACACACACACACACACACACACACACACACAAAACACAACACCACCATGCTTAGATCACCACTTCTAAAACCCATTGACTCATTAGCTGCCAAAACCCCCATCTAGTGTCTGGAAAAGGTACTGCAGGATCACGTCCAGTAAGTTATTTCTATTATTTATTTATTCATTATTTTAAATAGTTTGGTTCCCCGGGGAGACAACAGTTAAGGTTTGTTTCAATGGGGGCTGTAAATACAGCAACTTCCACAATTTCTGCTGATAGATTCTAAAGCATAGGTCTCGGGTAGCTTTCATTCAACCAATTTCCCAAAAAGGCCCATAATTTATCAGGCGTTTTTTGCCATGTGTGACCAACTGACCCAAAACTAACCCAAAGACCCAAAACTAAAGACATTAGTCTTTGGATACCATTTTGTCCATCATTTTAGAAGCAAATGATCAAGAATGTAATGCTCAAGGGCATAAAATTAACCGCCCATTTGGCTTCATTTCACACTTTAAAGATCATCATTTAGCCGGGGGTGGGGTGGGGGACTCACAGGTGGTCCCCGAACCGCTGTTAATTGTTTTTTTTCAGAACCACCAGATCTAATAGGAGGACCAGAAGAACAGGAATGCTGGACTCACCGTGTGCCACTGGCCGTCGTTGATGGTGCCGGACGACTTCACAGAGGACGGCCCTTGCCCAAGGTTCACGGTGAAGAGCAGCTTGCCCCCCACCAGCTGCACGATGGTATAGTCCATGTGGTTCCTATCCGACAGGTAGAGGAGCAGACCATTGTCGGCGCGGGTGCGCAGGGACAGGCCCAGCGAGAAACTGCAGAGGCAAGAAGAAAGGAGCCAAGAAATGAAATGAGTCATTCAAAAAAACCTCACAACGAAAGACAATTTCTACCACTTATTTGACTCACGTGTTCAAATTCGGGGTTGTGATTGGCTTAAAAAAGTGGTAAATAGGACAACGATTGGAACTGCAGAATACCCGGATGTGTTCTGACGCAGTTATGATCAGGGGCGGATCTAGGCATGGGCATGAGGGGGCAATGCCCCCCTAAATGCCCAGACTGCCCCACCAAACACACTGGCATGCAAAACAACCCAAGATATTTCAAATGAAAGTGTTTATATTTAAAATGATTTGAAACACTACTACTGCTGCTAACTAACTCCAGCTGTGCCACCACTAAACCAACAGCATTTCATCATTGAAAACAGAAAACTCTCTGAGTCAGACCTTTAGCTTTATGCATGCTGTGTGTCTGTTGCAACTTCAACAACAACTGATGTTATTATTGATGCTTTACTTGACTAATAAAAGTCCTGTAACCGAATATGGCATGGGTGCGAATTCATCGCCCGTGACGCGAAGCGACACGGGCGATGAAGCCCGGCGATGAAGCCCGTGTCGGAAACTTTCATTTACTGGGTGGGTAACGCTTGACGAGTGGTTCGAAGAAGATGAAATACGCAAAGTAGGTAAACAAAGACAGACATGTGTGTGTGTGTGTGTGTGTGTGTGTGTGTGTGTGTGTGTGTGTGTGTGTGTGTGTGTGTGTGTGTGTGTGTGTGTGTGTGTGTGTGTGTGTGCGTGCGTGCGTGCGTGCATGCGTCCGTGCGTGCGTGTGGGCGTGTGTGTGTGTGTGTGTGTGCTTACTGTACCTCTTGCGTATAGTTTTGGGGTTGATGGCGAAGGTCATGTGACTGTTTCTGGACAAACCAAACTGCTTGGCTGACGGCAGGAAGCTAGGCTCCGCCCCCGCTGCACACTGGACACACAGGCACCCGCATCCACGTGTTAACAGTTAGAGCCATGTATGGTATGCAATCATTCTTATATTAAACCCATTGTGTCCTGTCTAGATTTCTAACATAATATTCAAAGATTTGCACCACGTTTTCATGATTTTTTCAAAAATAGCAGAGATACAAGCTCATAGCGCGCCACTCGGTGGCGCGCTATGAGCTTGTAGATCTGCTATTTTATAATAGTTAAAACATAATGCTTAGAACACCAAAATGCGTTCGGTACACTAAGGGTTAACCTTTTTTCAATGTGACATTCTCCTATTGTTGGGAATGTCATTATGGGCAAACATTTTCAAACGTTTTTTTTTTTTTGTTTGTTTCTTACAAGCAAATAGTGAAAATAGTTGTTCTAGAAGCTCCCAGGCTGTGAGCACACTGGCAGCACGTGGACTTGAAAATAAAGCTCACGCTCTGTGTCACGTGACACCGAGCGTGAAATCAAATGCATTTTTGAAGGAATTACCTTTTGTGTTAGTTAGAACATGCCCAAAATAACCTAAAACAAATTTTAAGGTGACGTCTAAATATGTACGGTAAGTGCCATAATACGATTTACTGTATCTATTAATCTTGTAAATAATCGGCTGATGAATCAATTATGAAAATAATCGTAAAACAGCCCTAGATTATTGGGAGAGCATTTCATGGCAGATCAAACGACAGCATGATATAGAACAGGGGTTTTCAACGTTTTCTAGTTGTGCAGACTTGGACTAATTCACATGATGAATATTTTAACTCTTGAGAGCGTAAAAATGAAACCAAATGGACCCGCAAGGGTCCATTTGGTTTCATTTTTACGTTCTCAAGAGTTACATCTGGTTAACCAACTTAGCTGGGGACCACCTGGAACCCTCTCAGGGACCACTGGTGGTCCCCGGAGACAACATGGCCAGCGGTGCCGGTCGGAATGAAGGACGGAACTCGGACTCTTACCGTCAGCGATCCTGGCGTCAGGGCACTCAGCTGAGTGGGAGGGGTCTGGACCGGGTCGGGCGTGGGTTCCGCTTCCG
The DNA here is from genome assembly GCA_039105355.1 of Benthosema pterotum. Classification (NCBI taxonomy): domain Eukaryota; kingdom Metazoa; phylum Chordata; class Actinopteri; order Myctophiformes; family Myctophidae; genus Benthosema; species Benthosema pterotum. Next base: position 14,962,496 of record CM076982.1, on the reverse strand, counting down.
GGTCGTCGGGAAGCACCGCCCCGCTGTCCCTCTCCTCCAATACGCAACGGTCTAGCACGGCGCCCTCGTACTTCAGTGCTCCTGATAGGTCAACAAGCCTGCGGGGGAGGAGATCAATCAATCAATCAATCAATTGACAGCAGGGGCGGATCTAGGCATGGGGGGGGTGCCTCCCTAAGTGCCCAGTCTGCACCACCAAACAACCGAATATATTTCATATATTTCAAGTTAAAGTGCTTATATTTATTGATTTGAAACACTACTACTGCTGCTAACTAACTACAGTTATGTCACCACTAAACCAACAGCATTTCATCATTGAAAAGGGAAAACTCTCTGAGTCAGACCTTTAGCTTTATGCATGCTGCATGTCTGTTGCTTTAACAAAAAATGTTGTTATTATTGATGCTTTACTTGACTAATGACTAATAAAAGTCCTGTAACTGAAATTGGTGGGTGATGGGTGCGGCTTCATCGCCCGTGGCGCGAAGCGACACGGGCGATGAAGCCGCACCCATACCATTTTCTCCTGCCCCCCCAATTGGGAAATGTTACATAGATCCGCCCCTGATTGACAGACCATGGATCGTCAGACAGACAGACAGACAGGCAGACGAAGACTTACATTCCCTCTAATGCCAGGTTTTGGATGCAGCCGCGGAACAACCTGGTGGCGTTCCGGAACCTGATTGGCAGAGCGTCGGCCTGGCCCGCCGGCAGCCCACCAATGAAGACGGAGGACAGGGACAGGGACGCTCCCCCGGAGATGGGCGACAGCGGGGTGCTCTCAATCAGGTCCTCATCCAGCTGGACAGACAGGATCCTGAGGGACAGACAGACAGACAGACAGACAGACAGACAGACAGACAGACAGACAGACAGACAGACAGACAGACAGACAGACAGACAGACAGACAGACAGACAGACAGACAGGACAGGTAAATATGATGTCAGCATAGTTCAGAAGTGTTGGACGTGTAGTGTGAGTTCTTGGCTGTAACTCTTGCAACCGTTTGAACACAAGTTGGGCTCCATTTTTGATACACGCTAAACTCCTTATCCCAAATCCCTTATTTCGTTTTTACTATTGGAATACTTTTGGAATATTTCAACATGTCAATCTATTAACACATTGTCAGCTTGTAGACTGGCCATTTGAACTACTGAAAATGTTTATTTTAAATAGTTTAAAAAGGCAAAGAGGTTAAGGGATAAGTCGTTTAGCGGTAACGAAAATGGAGCCCAAGGTGTGTTTAGTGCTTTGGTTTTAGTCATTATTACTTTGCGAACAGAAAAAAAAAAAACTTCAGTTGGATGGTTTACCGTAGGTGATGGTATGATGCTGATGTAATTGAGACAACATTTGGTGTTGGGTGGGAAGTAGGTAATGTGTGTATAGTGTGTGTACAATGTACAGTACATACATCATGTACGCATGTGTGGATGAATTGTAGGTACCGTATTGTCCCGAATAAAAGATCATAAGACGACCCCCATTTCCCAAGACTAATTTGTGGGAAAAGTAATATTGTTATTATTGACGAATATGGTTTATTTTAGAACATGTCTTTAATCATTTTAAATGAAATGATAATAGAGTGCAAATAAAATAAAATGGTACTTGTGCTCTGCTCACACACAAGTGTGAGTATAAAGATCCAGGACATTCAAGTGTCCAGGATTTTTTTTTTTTTTTTTTCCTGGACAGACCATGAAAATCCGGGACAATCAGGAAAATCCGGGACATGTGGCAACACTAAAATGGGTGGACTTCCCCTTTAATATTAGTTTTACTTTAGTTTGAGCCTGGGATGTGTGTACACCTACTTCTTGTCCAGGGTGACGATGAGGGAGTGTGGCTTCCCGTCGGAGAAGGAGGAGCCTCTGGCGGGTTTCACCAGAACGCTGCCGCTGACCACGCCCCCTACCGCTAGCTCCGCCTCCACGCCACCCGCTACCAGCTGCACAGCAAGGTAAGACTGTACACACACACACACACACACACACACACACACACACACACACACACACACACACACACACACACACACACACCATGGTTAACTCTGTCTTTCTCTCTCCATCTCCTACTCTTTCGCTCTAGCTAAATTCCAGTGGCCCAAATATCGGCCACTCACTCGCTCACACTCGAGCATGGTGAAAATAGGTGACCATCTTACTGTCATCTTTCCATAGCTTGCCTTTTAAAAGCAAGATATGGCTCCTGAATACCTGTTAGGTTGAACTCTAACTGTAAATAAATAAACCACAATGATTTATGTTTGGGTGCAGTTGGGAAATAGGGGACTCAGGCAACAGCCCAGTTTTAATGACTTTAAACCCCTTTATTTTAGGTGTTTTTTTTTTTATAATAGCACAGCATACACATTACAGAGACTTTAGTTGTTACTGTAAAATACTGTAATACTGTTGTCATTTTGCATACATACGTAAAATAACTCCTATTTGCACCACTCTCGTTGAAAACAATGTATTTCCAGCTAGGCACTATTAGGTTCTCTGTGACCATGTGACATGGTGACTAACAATGTGTATTCCATCGCTGGTGCAACGTTGTCTCTCCACCTACCAGTTTGCTCTGTCTCCGCCCCCTCTGGGCGTCAGCCTTGCTGAAGGCAGCCAATAGCGTTCCAGAGTGGTTGGTGGTGGCGAAGGTGAGCAGAATCTCCCCCTGCTGTTGGAACGGCGGCACTGCGGACAGCTGGACGTAGCCTGCCTTCAACACGGACACACTACGCACCGCCTGCAAACACGAACAATAATTATTTTATGCACTGGCCTTTTCTCTCTCTCACCAAGGAAACAGAATGTGCTGGCGCTGCCAGAGTGATAGTGGACAGTGGACACAACAAATAGTTCATTGTGACAGATCAAAGTTGAACAAAAGTTGCGCTACAGAAGGTATGCATAAAATGCGTGGCGAATCGAGTGGCAAGTGTGTGTGTGTGTGTGTGTGTGTGTGTGTGTGTGTGTGTGTGTGTGTGTGTGAGTGTGTGTGTGTGTGTGTGTGTGTGTGTGTGTGTGTGCGCGTGTGTGTGTGTGTGTGTGCGCACATACCTCCAGCACACAGCCTTTCTTGACCCCGTACGCGTCCCGTAGCAGATCGAAATTGGATCGCGCAATCTCAACATTTTTTATGCAGCCGATGAAAGACCTTGACACCACCTGCCTCCTGTAAAGCACAAGCACGCACACACACACACGCACACGCACAAACACACACACACACACACACACACACACACACACACACACACACAAATAATCAAAGGTACAGTAAATCCAAAGTTTGCGTGATCGACCTCCAGCCATGTCATGTAATGTTGGTGGATGTGGTGGTGGATTCGTGGGGTCAGACTTGACGAGTCCTTACCTGATTGGGCGCGAGGCAGGAAGTCCACCGATGTAGATGGGGTCGAGATCGGAGCGGTTGAGATCGGCGGAGCTCCCCGGGGACTCCGCCTCCAAAACCTCCTTCTCCGATGATTGGTCGGCAGCCCAGATGGACAGGTACCCTGGGAAACGCCCACACAGAGCACGAGATCATGTTTATGTCACTGCAGGGGCGGATGTTACATGTCCCATATGGGGGGGGGGGGGGGGGGGGGGGGGGGGGGGGGGGGGTATGTACCTTTGCGTTTGTTTCGTTGCAGGGTGATCTTAAACCAAACTCCGGTGTCGTACGCTTTGCTGGAGGTCATGGTCAGAGCTCCTCCCCCGAGGTCAAAGGTCAAGCGGACACGCCCATCAACCAGCTCGATGGACAGGAAGTCCCGCTATAGGACCAAACAGGAAGTTCACACATCATCATCCTCATCCTCAGGGACCACTGGTGGTCCGGGGACCACCAGTGTTCCCTGAGAGGGTTCCAGGTGGTTCTCAGCTAAGTTGGGTTAACCAGATGTAACTCTTGAGAGCGTAAAAATGAAACCAAATGGACCCTTGCGCGTCCATTTTGTTTCATTTTTACGCTCTCAAGAGTTAAAATAAAATAAAAAAGAAGAATCTTTGGATCTTTTGGGTCTGTGGGGCTAAAATGTCATCACATGGTGGTCAGTGGCTGCTCAAATTCTGAATAAAATGTGGTCCCTGGAGTCAAAAAGGTTGAAAACCACTGTTCAATAATGTACCCGCCCGGCGCCGCCTGTATTGCGCGTGTGCATCGCGCATCGTACGTACCGTTCCGTTAGACGCCAGGTACAGCAGCAGTCCGTTGGGAGACAGCGTCTTGAACTGGAGGATGACGGACGTGGATGTGGATCGCAGCGACTTCACCACCACGGAATATCCTGTCCCGTCGTAGTGGAACGCCGTCTCCTCTGGCTGCGGGCTGGGAGAAACATTGGCGTCGTTACAACTTGTAAGTTAGACACTGCATCATGCTCGCCGTGAAGTTGTCACTATGACAGTCGCTGCCCGCATGCCTGACTAACTACCTCGGAAAAGTGAGGGACACCCACAGCCGGAATGCTAGAGGGAGCGAGAGCCTGAACGATCTGATACCACCCACTTTCAAAACGAATATGCCTTTAATTTGCATTGTTTGACGCTACTCTATTGCTGTTCTTATGTTTCTGTCTACTAAACTATTCAATGAATGCATCAATCAATCAATGTGAACAACGGCCACAATTTACCTGGTGAAACAGCCGGTGCAGGTTCCCTCTCGGTGAGCGTGGTTCCACAGCCCTACGTTCCTTCCATTGACTGACACCTCCCCTAGACAGCCCTCGAAACTCCTCTGGGTTACTGCTGAGGGGGCCTGCACACACACACAACACACACACACACACACACACACCCACACACCACACACACACACACACACACACACACACACACACACACACCAGATTTTAAATATTAACTCACATCTGACGTCTCAGTAAATAAATATGTTGTTTTTGGGGTGTGAGTGAGTGTGTGCGTACCTTGCTGTGCATGTGTGCAGGTAGGCCTCCGATGTGAATCAGAGTGTTGTTGTCGACGTCCAGGATGCGGGCGGGGCCGGGCGACGCCCCCGTCGCCACGGACATCGCCACAGACTTCGGCTCCTCCAACTGGTAGACGGACAGAGAGCCACGCCCCCCGAAGCTGTTGACCAGTAAATTACAGTGGCTTTAGTTACACTGGGCAGTACAGTTGTCAAATTCCTTCCCTGGTTATGTGAAGAATTAGACTCATAGGTTTCATTAACCAAACTAAATATAAACTATAATTACAACAGAAAAGAAAAGATTTTTTTCTTTTTTCTTTTTTTTACAAAAGCAACGAAAACAAACTGAATTACAAACAATAGACTACCCTTTGCATTAGTATTACATTTGAATGGTGTCTGTTGAGTTTTGTATTTTCAACAGGCTTACTTTTTTTTAACAAATTAACACACATTGAACTACAAGAAAGGCTGCTACAAAAATCTAAAAATAGTAAACTGCCTCAACTATAATGTAAAATCTCAAACTATTTCGGCAATCATCTTTCTCATCTCCTCTCTCTCTCTCCCTCTTCCCTCTCCCCTCCCTCTCCCCTCCCCTTCCCTCTCCCTCTCCCTCTCCCTCTCCCCCTCCCTCCCCCCCCCTCTCCCTCTCCCCCCCCCCCCCCCCCCCCCCCCCCCCCCCCTCCTCTCTCTCTCTCTGGTGAGCGCATGTACACACCGTGTAGCATTGATCCTGGTCCATTTGTTGTTGCTGATGAGCAGGTGTGGATATTCCACGCGGCTGGCTCCAGAGCCCGCGTCCCACAGCATGGACACCTTCCCAGCATGCATCTGGACCGCCATGTAGTCCACCTTAAAGATGCACGCGCACATAGAGTAAAAAAAACGTGAGTAGCCTTGGTAGACCCTGATGCTAGTAGCCCCGGCTGAGCCATTGAGGTCCATATAGATCAGGAGCCTATCTCCTGTTTCTGTAGCGTGAGGCAGCTTGATGTACAAGTACAGTACACCGCCTTGACATGACACTAGTATGTCGCTCTTTAGTTTTTTAGTCTTTGGTATGGCCTGACCAGGAATCCAAACCCAACCTCACAGGCTCAGGGTGAACACTCTACCCACAAGGCCACTGAGCTGTTGCACACGCACACATTACGTTAAACATATTGTAATGAATAAATAAACAAATAGAAATTGTTGATGTGAACTTGTTAATGTCCTCCTCTGCAAGTAAAGCAAAAACAAACCGTGTCAGTGAGTGTGTGTGCACGTGTGTGTGCGTGTGTCGTGCGCATGTGCGTGGGTTACCTGGGAGCTGCTTCCCATGTAGAAGAGCAGGTTGTCGGGTTGAGACGTCTTCACCGTCAGACTGACGCTGTTGAAGTTGGACGTGCCGACCTCCGGCCTGTACGAACGCACGCAGTTCCTGTCCGACTGCACCGCCACCTTGATCTGGACAGACGGACAAGAGTGGGCCAAAATTTAAAACTGAACAAAGCCGTGGGCCGAGTTTGAACGAACTAACCTTTTAAAGGGGAATTCCACCCATTTTCAAAATTATCCTGAGACAAATGTGGACCCGCTAGGGTCCAAATGGAGGGTACAAATGGACCCCCCAGTCCATTTGGTTCAAAAATGGATCTGACAGAAAACTCATTAAGATGGTGAAATACATCTTGGTGATGTCATCAGATGTATTTCACCATAATAAATGATTTTTTTTTCAGACATCCATTTTTAGGAAATACAGAATTGGGGGAACTTTTTTTTTATCATGTCCACACAACATCTCTAAGGTATATTAATGACTTATTAAAATGTTGAAAATGGGTGGTCTTCCCCTTTAATTTGATAATGTCTCAAGGGCCAAATGAAATTACACGGCGGGCCAAATTTGGCCCGCGGGCCAGAGTTTGACACCCATGGTTTACACTGAAATTGGTTCAGAACTGGAACAAAAAAAAAGGGTTTGCAGCTTCTGTGAAAGCACCCGTTTCAGAAGCAAGTGTGTGCACTGTGCATGCATCCGTACCGAAGCAGCCTGTCTTCTGGCCTGGTTGATCAGCTGCCTGATGTCAGAGAGGTTCCTGGACAGAGTTTCTCCCAGAATCCTCAGCGGCTTCATTCTGTCAATCAGCCGCTCCGTGCGAAGCTCCGCCTCCTGCAGTTTGCGCTGCGCCTCATTGGCTGAAAAAGAAAAAGGAACCAGGAAGTTGTTAAATCCGGTTGTTGTATTTTTGTTTCTTCCTTTCCTGTTCCTTTTGTTTACCTCATTGGTGGAAACTGGCTTTACTCCAGCCAGGGGCGGATGTAACATGTCCCGTTTGGGGGGGAGCAAGAGACATTGTTGGAGGGGCAAGAGAAAATGGTATGGGGGCGGCTTCATCGACCCCATACCATGAAGTCGCACCCATACCATTTTCGGGTTACAGGACTTTTATTAGTCAAGTAAAGCATCAATAATAACATCAGTTGTTGTTGAAGTTGCTACAGACACGTAGCATGCATAAAGCTAAAGGTCTGACTCTGAGAGTTTTCTGTTTTCAATGATGACATGCTGTTGGTTTAGTGGTGACACAGCTGTACAGTGTAGTTAGTTAGTAGCAGTAGTAGTGTTTCAAATCATTTTAAATATAAGCACTTTAATTTGAAATATCTTGGGTTGTTTTGCATGCCATCGTGTTTGGTGGGGCAGACTGGGCATTTGGGGGGGCATTGCCCCCCCCATGCCCATGCCTAGATCCGCCCCTGACTCCAGTACTGTGCTTGCTTCTTACTTCTTACTTCATACTTCTTCTACCACTGGTTTACCTATATGCATGTGCGTGCGCTAGTGTGTTGTTATTATTTACCGGCCATGTGGGAGTGTGACATCATGGCGTTGGCGCTGCTGGCGTTAGCGCTGGTCTGTTCCACCACAGAAGAAGAGTGCTCCAGCCGCTTGGTGAGTTGGTCCAGCCTCTGGAGCGACTCCTGCAGGTCCGACTGAACTACTGCAACCTGTTGCCTCGCCTCCTGAATGATTGATCTGGAGTCTGTCGCACAGCAGTCAATCAATCAATCAATCAATCAATCAATCAATCAATCAATCAATCAATCAATCAATCAATCAATCAATCAATCAATCAATCAATCAATCAATCAAGCTTGTAGATTTGCCATTTTAACCCTTTCAGGTCGGGAATCCATTTTTGGATTCTCTACAGCAGTGGTGTTCAACAGGTGGTCCGGGGACCACCACCAGGATTCCAGGTGGCCCCCACTCCCCAGCTAAATGATGGACAGTTATAGATTTGGACCCTTATAGATTTGGACCCTTATAGATTTGTAACTCTTGAGAGCGTTAAAATGAAACCAAATGGACCCTTACGGGTCCATTTGGTTTCATTTTACGCTCTCAAGAGTTAAATTATATTTGAACGTCTGAATTACTTCACTTTCAAGAATCGACACAATTAGAAAATGTAGACGAATTGTTATTTTGACCAGCGTTTTGCCAGTTTATCTCTCTCTGGCTAAAATGCTGAATAAATGGTGGGGCCCTGGTATGAAAAAGGTTGAAAACCACTGCTGTACACTATGTACAGTATGTACAGTATTCAAACATTATTATTTTTTTTTTATGTAGCTGTATAAATATTTGAAGTTTTTTTTCAAAAACTTAACCCTAAATGGGTTAAGTACAAAGTTATTCGATATTTCAGCCAAGTCTTTGCATATCAATGTTATTTATCATATGTTGTTTCAATGTGCAATGCCAATAACACAATAAAAACATGGACATTGATCCAGATTATTTGCACTGTACTGTATGTCAGGTTATCATTGAGTGAAGTGGCCATCAATCTGTCTGACAGTGGGCGGAGCCTCTCACCATTTCCCAGACTGCCGAGTTGGCTGATTGGTTGCGACAGCAGCTGGCTGGCATTACAGACGCCCTCTTTGAGCAATCCCAGCCGAGTTGCCGCCTTGGAGACTTTCATCTGCAGGTCTGCACACACACACACACACACACACACAAATCATTTCAGGTTAGGCCAGGCTACAGACCTATTGAGGACCCCTGAACAAAGCCTCAACGGAGAGATAGTAAAATACAAACAAACAAAATAGTTAAGTTAGAGAAAGTGATGAGATGAAAGAGGAGGCGGGGCTGACTGACCGTTGGCGGAGTTGTTGACGCGGCGGCTCTGTTCCAGCACCGATCGGCTGAGATTGACAGCTGCCCTCCCCTCTGCGGCCAGCGGCTGCTCCGATTGGACCGTCTGGGACAGACGACACACGCACAGTCAGCCAACAGAGCAACAGAATGCACTGTGAATGCTAGTGTGTGTGTGTGTGTGTGTGTTGTGTGTGGTGTGTGTGTGTGTGTGTGTGTGTGTGTTGTGTGTGTGTGTGTGTGTGTTGTGTGTGTGTGGTGTGTGTGTGTGTGTGTTTGTGTGTGTGTATGCGCATGCATACCATGTTCAGAATGTGTGTCGCCACTGCGTCGGCCTGTAGTGCGGTCTCCAGAGCGGCCTCTACTGCTAAGTTGGCACTTCTGTTGCCTGTCGGGATGGTGTACCGCGATGTGTTGCACATCAGAGCTAGAGAACTGGAGAGAGAGAGAGAGAGAGAGAGAAGAGAGAGAGAGAGAGAGAGAGAGAGAGAGAGAGAAAGAGAGGGTATAACTGGAACGTTACATACCAATATATTACTGTAATGTTATTACTTTTTCCAGTAACAAGTAAAGTAAGGTAATACTACTACCAAAACAGTGATAAATAACTAGTTACTTTGTAAAAAAAAAAATAATATAGATTACATACTACTTATTACTACTTAGTTTTCGTTCTGCTATGTGTTGGCTTTGAATCATTTCATTCTGTGCAACTACATATGTGCAGCGATGCATATTACTCTCCTAAGTAATAATGCCCAACACTACATACCAATACATAGTGCAGCTCTAAATTAACCTTTTCATTAATCTATTTTTAATCCATGATTCACTGACACATTAGATCACGCAATGTCTGTTTCATGAAAAAAATAAAAAAAAAATAAAAAAAAATAATGTAATACTAAAATACCCTATTGGCCTGAATATAAGACTATGGGCTCCATTTTCGTTACATGCTAAACCCCTTATGCCATATCCCTTATTTCATTTTCACTATTTTGAAAAACCTTTTTGGACTATTTCAACATGTCAATCTATTAACACGTTGTGAGCTAGTAGACTGGCCATTTGAACTACTGAGAAATGTTTTTTTTTAATAGTTTAAAAAGGCAAAGAAGTTAAGGGATAAGGGGTATAGCGGTAACGAAAATCTCACCCTATGTTTTTTTCCCAATGGAAATATCCCAAAAAATGGAGTCGTCTTGTATTCAGGGGCCATACTATTTAACATTCAATGTTCTTTTTTTCTGTAAATGAGCCTTGAAAAATGAGGGTCGTCTTATAAACGAGTCGTCTTATATTCGGGACAATACGGAAATAAAAAAAAAATAATAAACAGATGTTTAAACGTGTGTGTGTGTGTGTGTGGTGTTGTGGTGTGTGTGTGTGTGTGTGTGCGTGCGTGCGAGTTTGTGTGGCGTGCGTGCGTGCGTGCCGCGTGCGTGCGTGGTGTGTTGCGTGCGTGTGCATGCATACGTGGTGAAGTTGTGTGCGAGCGCGTCCAGGTTGCTTGCATGCTCCTCAATCTGGTACACAGAGTTCAGAGCGTTGGTCCTCTTCAGCCCCATCACCAGCGTGTCCACATGCTTCCTCAACAGGGGGCGCAACTGCTCCACTTCCTCACTGTAGCCCTCCAACTGCTGCAAACATCCATCACCATCAGTATTATTATTGGTAGTAGTATTTTTGTGAAAAAATACATATTCGGTATGTTGATCATAGAGCTGAAACTGAATAGTCAGAACTGGGGTTACTTTTTGTAACCTATGCTGTTTTGTTGTGATGACCAAAATGCAGCCCTGCATCTACACCAGGGGTTTCCAACCTTTTTCATACCACGGCCCACCATTTCTTCAGCATTTCAGCCACGGACCATCAATTGAGGATATTTTTAGACCCACAGAGCCCAAAACTAAAGATTTCTTTTGCTTCTGTCCATGACCATTAATCTTCCAGTTGTGTAGATTTGGACTAATTCACATGATGGATATCCTAACTCTTGAGAGTGTAAAAATGAAACCAAATGGACCCGCCAGGGTCCATTTGGTTTCATTTTTACGTTCTCAAGAGTTACATCTGGTTAAAACAACTTAGCTGGGGACCACCTGGAACCCTCTCAAGGACCACTGGTGGTCTTCGGACCACCGGTTGAAAACCCCTGATCTACACAACAAAGGCACGGCCATGACAGCAATGGTACAAAAACTGCTACAAGGAAAGATATTTAATATTAATCACATTCGGCTATTTGGTATTTGGTTTTCGTCCATTTGTTTCGTATTATTATATTTGGCTATTTGATATTCGGCTTCGGGTAAGAAGGGCATTTTGTGCTCAGAAAATGACGTGCCATAAAGAGAGCGCGCAACGCCGGGCGTTATTGCACGCCGTCCAGTGTTGTTTATGGCGCGCGTGCTCGTTTCGTGCACACGCACAATGTTTTTCGAAGCTCAATCCAGTGAGCTTTTTTTTCTCACTGCGTGATACTTGCTGGGCGATTCCCCGTCTGTAACGCCCCTTACAGTAGTGTGCACTGTGCAGGCGTGTTTGTGCGTATGCGTGTGTCTTACAGCAGTAGTGTTGATGTGCAGCAGGTATTCTGTGTGACTAAACGCGTCTGTCAGTAAGTCTTCCATGTCCAGCGACTCATTCACCAACAGCATGTCCTGGTAGAGAGACTATGGAACATTACAAGGAGAGAGAGAGAGAGAGAGACAGAAAGAGAGAATGAGAGAGAATGGTGGAGAGAGTTTATACACTGTAATATTGATAATCTTATCAATTTACTTTTTAAGTAAAAATAAAAAACTGTGTATGTGAATGTAGCTGCCTGACAAGCTCACATCACAACTTAGGCCTCATTTACACTGGCAGCCAAATCTAGCCTGAATCAGATCTGTGTCACTTCAAGACTGAAACCTTAGTCTAACATGTCACATGATTTAACTTATGTTTAAATCATGACTGAGATGACTGACAAATCAGATTCCAATCTGCATGTGATGTGACTCAGATCTGATTCAGGCTGGATTTGTCGCAGTGTAAAACAGGCCTTAGTGTGTGCTATCGTGATCTGCTATCGTCGTGTTTAGGATTCAAAGCGGCCCTCCTTCAGGAAATTAAATATTAGCTTCCAACAGCGGGCGCTCCTGAAAAACGGCGATGCCCTCGCTACTATAGCGCTACAAATTCATTGTGTTGTGCGCGGCGTGTGCCTACGCGCTACTACGGACACTAACCTGGTACTGGTGCATCTGTGCGTGCGCGCTGTCCAGCAGCGTGTGCGTTGCGTTGTTGCGTGCGTGTGCGCCTTGCAGCAGCGCGCCGGCGTGCTGCAGGGCGTCGGCGTGCCGCGTCAGAGACAGAGACAGCTGCTCGGCGCTCCGCTCTGTCGCCGCCCTGCTGGCCAGGAAGTCTGACTGCACGGTCTGGAGCATGGACATGGACAGGCTGACAGGACACACAGACAGAACATATTAATACAATATTATAGGACAGGAAGAATCATATTAAAGGGATTTTTTACTTAAAAAAAAAAAACATGTGATCATTATGTCATCTACTCGGACTCATGTGAACACCACAGACAGTTTATAAGTTACTCCATTCAGTATCTGTCACTGATATCGTCATACTAATACATGTCCTACTAATACATGAGGGGGATTTTATTTAATGTTTTCATTTATTTTTTTAAATATTGTTTTCTTCTTTCTAGCTCTCCACTGTCGAGCAGAAACTGCTAGTACATTTTCCTAAACAATATTTTAAAAGTAAATGGAAAAAAGCAGGGCCAGAGTACAATATCAGTCACCAGGAAAGGATGGGTGATTTTGATGAATCCATCAGGGTTAAAATAAAGTTTGGGTTTGTATAAGATGCGAGTGGGGGAACTAAAATGAATATCAATATGTAAATACTGAATGGAGAAAACTATCTGGGTGTTTACATGAGCCGGAGTATACAATAAAATGACCAAACATTTTTTTGAAAGTGAAATATCCCATTAAAGACTAAAGAGAAGAGAGAGGAGAGGAGAGAGGAGAATCAGGGACAAATTGGTCACCATGCTGTCCAACCCTTCCCATCCACTTTATAGTGAGCTACAGAACAGAGTGAGCACCTTTAGTGGCAGGCTCATCGCTCCGAGAGTGAACACTGAGCGATACAGACTTTCTTTTCTGCCAACCGCTATCAGGCTGTATAATTCATAAGAGAATCTCGATCAAGTTGGGTTTTGTGTCTATGGTCTACTGTCTTGTTGGAATTGTGTATTTTTTGTGTCCTTTGTGTTTTCTGTTGTTTGTGTTACTGTTACATCATGCTGCTGTAGCGTATCAATTTCCCTGCGGGGATAATAAAATTCATCTCATCATCTCATCTCATAAAGACACATAATGTACATGCACGCACAGTCACACACAAACACGGGCACACACACACCTGTGCTCATCAGTAGCGGTGGCGTTGGCCTGCGTGAGGTTGATGGCGTTGATGTCCTCCAACATGGCGGTCACTTCCTCCATCAGTTGAGTGTGATTGGCCCAGTCCAGCTCCTCCTCCTGGCTGCGGTTGAGAAGCCCCGCCTCCACCACCAGCACTGGACCAATCAGGAGGAAATGGATGGTTAGCATGAGGGGCGGAGCATTGGATTGGAGGCATAGCTTTTAAATCATAGGTTTTAACTTTTGGGGGTTTAGTGGGTTTAGGAAATATTTACTCTACAGTAGATATTTCCTCTTTGAGTCTAGTTGTTTATAGTTATTTTTGTCAATTCTAGTATTAATTATGTTGTTGCAGTTAAAAGTTAAAAGTTCAATCTGTCAAAATAACTAATGGCATCGGAACTGCTCTGTGGGCCACACGTTTGACACGCTTGGTTTAAACCAGAGAATCAGAACATAATGTGTCGCCCTCTGTTCCTTAAGGTGGAGTCATACTGCAACTTCCAAGGATTGTATTGTTGTCAGTTGTTGTTGTTGTTGTTGTTGTTTACCCTGGATGCTTTCTTTGAGGTTGTCGATTTTGTCCAGCAGCAGTGCACCCTGGGAAACGCTCTGGTCGGCGGCCGCGCCCGTTAACTCCGCTTCAGATGACAGGTTGGCAGCCTGGCCAATCAAAAACAGTCATAATACATCAGGTGACAGGTTGGCAGCCTGGCCAATCAAAAACAGTCATAATACATCAGGTGGCAGTTTGGCAGCCTGGCCAATCAAAAACAGTCATAATACTTCAGGTGACAGGTTGGCAGCCTGGCCAATCAAAAACAGTCATAATACATCAGGTGACAGGTTGGCAGCCTGGCCAATCAAAAACAGTCATAATACTTCAGGTGACAGGTTGGCAGCCTGGCCAATCAAAAACAGTCATAATACATCAGGTGACAGGTTGGCAGCCTGGCCAAGTGGCCAATCAAAAACAGTCATAATACTTCAGGTGACAGGTTGGCAGCCTGGCCAATCACAACAATATCAAAACAGACATAATGCAACATTTTACATGCATACTAGATCCTTATTTGATGGTACCCTTTAGGGATGCACGATAAAATCAGAGGCATAATTGGAAATCGGCCAAATGGGATAAAAATGCCATATGGGTATCGGAATGGTCTCTCATAATATAATACAGATAATTTAATCAGTTTTCACAAGCAAACAAATATAGTTAGTTTGTTAATAATGCTAGGCTTGTTTCCATTGTTATCCTCTGTATAATATCGCAGTCGGTCAGAATCTCAGTCAGAATCTCTCAGCAGATATGACTTTGCAAATAATCATGGAGATTGGATATCGTTCATAATTTCATGCTGTACCCGCTGCAGCAAAGCTGTGACATCCGATGCCATCGCCGCCATTCGCTCCTCTGAACTCAGCACCTCATCTGACCTGTTGTTAACTTCCGACACGCCAGCCTGAAAAAGAAAACACAATAACATTTACTAAGTTCTTGATAGCCATTTTTGTTGTTTCTGTAATGCCCCATTTGGTCCAAAGTGCCATATACTGTATGCATTAAGTAATTGATTGATTGATCTCCAAAACACAAAAAAATCACAAACAGCACTTGTATAGCACATTTTTTCACACATATTTCAGAGATGTGTAACCAAAGCGTTAACAAACACACCAAGCTGGGCATAGGGGCGCCCAAAACAAAAGCATCTGAAGCTGCATGTTGTACCTGTATGGCTGTGCGCTGCCTCTCCAGCACCACCAGGCGGCTGTAGGGAGCCAGGGAGAGGCCACTGATGTTCACTGACATGATGCTGCCGTGGATGGCCTCTATGTCGTCAAACAGCACGCCTGTACACTCATCATCACAGGCTGGGTGGGAGACAGACAGACAGACAGACAGACAGAGAAGGAAAGTGTTCATAAATGACAATTTTGACACAAAAACTGCCTCCCTTGCTTATGTGATTGCTTTTTCCCCCCTAAGTATAGTACCGCATGCACACTGCTGTGCAGTCCACCTCCATTCTGATGCCGGAATGCTGAAAGGCTGAGTAACTCGAGATCCAGAGGACTCTCCCGTGGTATGGATAAAAGGTATGATGTTCTTGGCTCCTTGGAGCTCACCACTCCAAGTGATGGGTCAAAAGCGGACAATCAATTTCACTGCGGTAACGTAGTGACAACCGTCCTGTGACAACCGTCCTGAAGTCGACAGTCGACAACCGCTAATCAATCACTTAACTTGCAAGTAACTAAAACAGGGTGCCCAACCTTTTTTGACCCAAGATCTACCTTTCAGCAGCCAACCCCTCCGGGATCTACCAGTCCAATATCAACATTTCAAACCACACGCATCGTTGCCAGCCTGCAGTAACTTCACAACAACACAACACTACTTTGTTTTACCACTTCACTTTATGCCCATATAAGCATAAAGTACAACAGTCTTGTCATAAATAGGCCTACAACAGTACAACATAAGTACAACAGACTTGGACAAACACTGCCATTGCAAATGCAATCATAATAAGAATAGTCCAGAATAGTCCATTATAAGTTGCAGAACAGTCCATTACACTGTGCAGAACAATACTGTTGGCATAATTCACAGACAGCAGACAACAATCCTCCCACAAGCCTCGTAGACAGACAGACAGACAGACAGACAGACAGACAGACAGACAGACAGACAGACAGACAGACAGACAGACAGACAGACAGTCAGACACACACACACACACGAAAATCGCTCTTTTTTATCCCCCCCCCCCCCCCCCCCCCCCCCCCCCCCCCCCACACACACACACACACACACACACACACACACACACACACACACACGCACACACATCTTCTGAGATCTACTTGTGATCAGGCCGAGATCTACCGGTAGATCCCGATCTACTGGTTGGGCTCCCCTGAACTAAAACATCCGGGACACACAAATTATGACTAAAACCATTCAGAATTTTATTGAAAAGTCCACCACTAAAAAGTTGCAAGGCCATGGTTACTCACACACACAGTGGTCCCCGTCCAGCCAGGACCTGTCCTCACACTGGTCACAGAGATGACCTCTGAACCCGACCTTGCACTGACATCGGCCCGTGACGGGGTCGCAGGTATTGCTGAGGGAGCCCCGCCCACAAGTACACGGCGAGCACGCCCCACCCGGAGACGCCGGGTCGCCATGGAAACCAGCGGCACACCTGAGGGAGAACCAACAAGATGCTCTTCATCCATTGTGTCCTGTCTAGATTCCTAGTTTCCGAATAACATAATAGTCAAAGATTTGCACCAGGTTTTCACGATTTCTCAAAAATAGCAGAGATACAAGCTCATAGCGCGCCACTCGGTGGCGCGCTATGAGCTTGTAGATCTGCTATTTTTCAATAGTTAAAACATAATGCTTAGAACACCAAAACGCGTTCAGTACACTAAGGGTTAATCCAGGTACAGTAAGCAAGAACAACACATGATAATACATCCAATACATAAAAAACATTGTCATCAAGTATAATAACTAAGTAATTTACCAAACTACTGTTACTTAAAGGGGTTTTAGCCATTTTTAACATTTCCCCATTCTGTTTCCTGGAACTGAAGGTTTGAAAGAACATCCTTGGCATGGTGAATCACCATGTTAATGATTTTTTAATGACATTTAATGAAATGTAAAATGTGGGAAATTTGTGGAATTCCCCTATAAGTACAGTTTTAGGACTTAAATACATCTACTCCACTACATCTGAATGGCATTTTTTTACTGTTACAATTACTTGACAGATTTAATTACTACTTTACTTTGTACGTGATCGTTTCTGGTTGTTGTTACAAAACATGCATTAACCACTCCTCCAGACAGATTTGGCTATATGGGAAAAAATAGCCGATCACCAGGCATAGCGGCACTCACCTCTCACAGTATCTCCCCTCGTATCCAAGCTGACAGGCATCACAGCGGAAGCCACCGGACACATCCTCCAACACGCACGTAGAACTGAAACTGCACATACATAATATAAATATTTATTACATGGCTGGAATGAATGCTCCAATCATAAGCCAGCGTTCTGGTCACGTGAGCGGTTAAATGTCACAACAACGGACTGCTCCGCTCAACAACAGACCTCTTTGCACGAACAAACTTAGCCTACACAACTGCAGATGAATAAAAGCAGCCTTGTTATTATGTACTATTTCTCTCAATTATTAGTTACTTATTAATGTATTAAGCCATGTAATAAGCGGGATAACATCCTTCGAACTGGCGATTTGTTTCCTAACAACTGACCGAGGCACAGCAGAGGTCTGCCAAGGATCGTTGGGTATTATCTCTTACATAGAATCAGCCTCCAACATGCATGTAGAACTAAAACACATGTAATGATAAAATATACTGCATAGCAGGGAAATGGACCATATAGTTAACATACAGCAGAACAGAATAGAATTTATCGCAAAAATAGAAAAAAATTAGTAGAAGAAGAATCATTACATTACAAAAAAAGTATACAGTATATCGAACACCCTTCATGACTGTGGGTTGGTTAAAACAAGATTGAACCAATGGAAAGTCTTTCGATGAAAACTCCTTTTGTTTTTTGTTTTTCATGAAAGGAGTGTTATCGAACACTCGTCACATCATCTATCATCATTTATTATTTTTACATTTTTTCCTGAAAACTTAAACATGGTGGTGTTAAGTGCTGTCTTCCAGAAAGCAGAGATACAAAGTATGATAATACAAGATACAGTGTAGAGAGAAGAATAGAGTACCTTTGGCCCTTCAGGGGGCATGCGCACAGGGAGCAGTCGCTGATGCTGCCTATCACCTTCCCATAATGCCCCGGGGCACAAAGCTGGCAGTGGCTTCCTGTGGTGTTGTGTTGACAGGCCTGGGAACCAATGGGAAGCCAGTTAGACATGATGACATCACGATGAAATCATAGCGAAACGCGTGGCGACAAGTTTGTTATGAACGAGTTAACCCTGTACTGAACGCGTTTTGGTGTTTTAGCTATTGAAAAATAGCAGATCTACAAGCTCATATCACGCCACCGAGTGGCGCGATATGAGCTTGCAGTTGTGCTATTTTTGAAAAATTGTGAAAATGTGGTGAAAATCTCTGAATACATTATTTTGGAAGCAAACTCTGGAGGTCCTTAGCTTGAAATACGTTAGCATCACTGACACAGGAACACAGATTTTTTC
>CM076982.1:14936205-14938705 GCA_039105355.1 Benthosema pterotum | reverse complement strand
ACAGTGTGCGGGACCCCCTCTTCTTCTGTATACGTGCATTTGTTTGCTGGCTCCGACGCACCTGTCCCTGTAGGTGTGCACAAGGCTTTTTTCTATAAAAAATACCCTCTCAGAAAAAAAAGTAAAATGAGTGGAATTGTGGAGGTGTTGCCTGTTACCATGTGTCTCATCATGTTACCCATTGATGTTGACATTATTAGTTGCTATTGATCAAAATATTGCTAGTGTATCAGGGCTTATACACACACACACACACACACACACACACACACACACACACACACACACACACACACACACACACACACACACACACACACACACACACACACACACACACACACACACACACACACACACACACACATACACACACGAGTCTTACCTTGCACACACACTGTCCAGTTTCCAGGCAGCCACACACTCCTGTGGTCTGGTTACAGAACTCTGTCTCGGTTCCGTCCGGGTCGCAGCCGCACGCCGTGCATTGTGGGTAACCGTGGTATCCCGGCGCGCAGCCCTCGCAACGCCTGCCCCAGAAGCCCGGCAGGCACGGACACTGGCCATTGGTCAGATCGCACTGGGGGGAGGAACTTCCTGCCGCGCTGCAGTCACATGACTAGATGGAGGAAAGACACGCGTTCCATCAGTGGTGGGAATTAAGTCAAATGTTGAGGTATTTGTACTGAGTATTTCTCTTTTTTTATGTCCAATACTTTTACTTCTACTATAACATTTTATTTTACTCTACTAGTGTACGTTAATTTCAAAACTCTTGTTACTACTTATTACTTACTTTGTAGATTTTTTTTTTTACTTTGTAGAACACTTCAGCCACTATATACAGTACATTTCGGCCATTTTGGAAATAGCCGATCCACAAATCACAAGCACTGAGTTTGAATCGGTGGCCAAACAGGGATGGTTTGTCAACTTTATGAAAACAGGGATGGTTTGCCAACTTTATGAAACCAGGGATGGTTGCCAGCTTTAGTGATCAACAAAGTAAATGAAAACGGGCTTGCCAACTTTAGCTGAATGACTGGTAATTCTACTAGTAACTGAGTATTTCTCAGCTACCCCACAAAGACAACGTTGTGCGTGAAAGTGCGTACCTGGCATCCAGTCATGACGTGGTGACCCCAGAACCCTGACGTACAGTTCTCACACTTGGCCCCCTCGGTGTGTGGGGGGCAGATGCACTCGCCTGTTGCCGGGTTACAGTTGCCATGGGTATGTGCACAGTCACACGCTGGGAAAGTGAACACAGGACAATGTCAGTCAGTCCGTCTGTCCAGTCCAACTTTTAGCACAAAGGGATTCTACCAATGTGCCTCAAGTCTGGAACGGCTGGTCTGGTGCATCACAGGACAGTAAAAGAAAAGATGACACTGGTGCAGCTCACGGACATTTAAGTCATCAGAGTCATGACTGAATCAATAATGAAATAAATTGCTATTTTAAAAAAATCAGCATCGAACCAAAACATTTCCACATCAGTGCATTGGTCTTAAATGTCTGTGATGCCCCACTGTCCTCTCCAATCCAACCTTATTTACAGAGCACATTTAAATGTAAAAAAAGTGCTTTGCATACAATATCAAAACACAGATGAAATCAAAAACAAGCTTGGATATATACTAATAAACCAAAAAAGTGCACTCAGGTAGAACATGAAAGTAAAAACTCTTGGGAATGAACAAGTGTTTCAAAACAGACAGTGAGGCACCACTTTGACACTAGTCACTACAGAGCTTAGGGGGCAGCCACAGAAAAGGCTTGAATCCTCCTCAAAGTACAAGCTTGGACGTTAGGGACCTCCAACTGGTCCGAATGCTCTCCCAACAAAAACATTTTGGCAAAGAATTTTGGAAATATAGGGTGGTGCTGTAGCCAGTGAAAAGATTTAAAAACAAACGATAAAGATCTTAAACTTAATCCTGAGCATACAGGGAGCCGGTCAGTTTCAGCCACTGTTTCCCAAGCAGTGGATCAAAATGTCTCTTTTGGGTGACTGGGCAAAACGAACCGTCTGGAAATCAGTTCTATGCTAGCAACTCGCCCTACCTTTGCATCCGTCACCACTCTGGTCGTCATAGTAACCGTGCGCGCACCGGTCACACTTGTGGCCGGCCACGCCCTCCACACACTGGCACCGCCCCTCCTCGTCACATGACTCGGAGAGAGAGCCTGGTTGGCTGCAGTTGCAGCTGTCACAGCCGTGTCCACTGGCAAGTCCAAAGAACCCAACCTGTGGAAGGATGATTGTGGTTGTTTATTTCTACTTTGCTCAAGTATTTCTAAATTCATGTAGTTTTACATCCACTCCACTGCATCCGGATCCAAATGCTGTACTTTTATTCTTTAATTTAATCTTTGAACTTTAGTTGTTTAGTTACTTTTTGGACGTTGATAATTATGCCCTGATGAAGGTCCAAGTGTCCGAAACCTTGATCTAATAAAGAGCAACATTTTTTTAGCAAGTGTATGAGAGTGTGGG
>CM076982.1:14651205-14931205 GCA_039105355.1 Benthosema pterotum | reverse complement strand
CCTTCACATCATGGTCTTCACATCACACACCTCATTACTTATTACAAATGAGTGTGTTGTTGCAATGTGAACATGAAACTGATTTACAAGCTATCAACAGATAGTAACAGAGATGTGTAGTAGTTTGTAGGTCCTAATCCACTGAAGTTTGTCGCTAAACAGATTGTGTTGTACATCTCTATTCTTCCACAGGTGGGAAGAAGGAACTTGGGAAAGTAATAAAGTAATAGGTAACATATTCCCCCTCTTCAAGTTTTACGTCCATGTAAAGCACCTTGGATAAAGGCTATATATTCCAAGCCTGGGATAATAAGATGTCCTGAACAACTCATCAGAAATCATTTCAAGCTGTTTCTCCTGCGATCGGCTCAGTGTCCTTACCTCGATGATGATGTCACACTGGGCGGGGACAAAGTTGTTCTCGTTGTCCAATGGGATGTTGTGAAGCAAACTGAACGTCAAGTGTCCACCGTATGATAACAGCTGGAGACAGATGGACAGACAAACAGTTTATCTCAACTATAATTTAATCCAGTTGTGAACAAATGGTCTCTCATAGATCTTTGACTCTTGAGACACATAAAATGAATCCAATTTTACACTCTCGAGAGTTAGATTATTGTTAAACAGAATACGAGCCTCTTATTTCTCCTGTCTATGGTACCACATCAACACAGCATGGAATTGCGGAGAAAATGTTATCCATCTGAATCTGAAAGTCTCTGAAAGTAAATCTTATCAAATCCATCCAATCCATGGCTTAAATGTGGAATAAACAATGGAACTTACCATGATTGATTTACCATTGTTTTAATCAATCCATTGATTTAATCAATGAACTTTCTTTTTCTTCTTGTTTTTTTAAGATTTGTTTTTGGTCTTTTGTATGCCTTGATAGTTGACAGTAGTTAAACAGGGAAGGGGGAGGGAGATGGGGAGTGACATGCGGCAAAGGCCATCGCAGCTCGGGAGTCAAACCCGCGGCACACCGCCATCAGGCCGGCTTAGCAGCTTATAGGCACCCAAATGGTTGGGGTAACAGTAACCGCCTGGGACAAAGGCAATCAACCTTGTAATGAATCGCAAAAAACAGCAGAATACCCTGTTGCCGAGGAAGTTGTCTGGCGCCGTCCATGACATCACATGCTGGAAGGCGGAGCCAGGGAAGGAGCCGTTGCCTGTGACCACCAGGTCATTGCTCTCGATGGCAGGAGTGGCGTAGCCGACGCGAGAAGGGAGGAGCAAAGCTTCACTGGCAACGATCTGGAAAGAGACCAACATCACAGGACGGATTGAGTGTGTGTGTGTGTATGTGCGTGTGTGTGTGTGTGTGTGTGTGTGTGTGTGTGTGTGTGTGTGTGTGTGTGTGCGTGCGTGCGTGCGTGTGTGTGTGTGTGTTTGAATGCTAGTAGTTACCTGTGACATGGACCAAGTGGAGCTCTCGCACGAGTCAGAGACTCCGAAGCAGAAGCAGTCGCTGCAGCCCTCTGGGTTGGACGCCTGCAGGTTGAAATGACCCGCTTTGCACAGGTCACAGTGTGAACCCATCACGTTGGCCTGGAGGAGAGGAGAGGAGAGGAGAGGAGAGGAGAGGAGAGGAGAGGAGAGGAGAGGAGAGGAGAGGAGAGGAGAGGAGAGGAGAGGAGAGGAGAGGAGAGAGGAGAGGAGAGGAGAGGAGAGGAGAGGAGAGGAGAGGAGAAGAGAGGAGAGGAGAGGAGAGGAGAGGAGAGGAGAGGATTTCTCTTGAAAACAACAAAGTCGATAGAGGTTTTACAAGACAGAGGCACAGTAGCCTAGGCAGTGGGCACCATGCAATTTTGGGTTTGGTAGCGGATGATATCGCTATGTCATGCTGTATAATTGTTTTGTAGTGATCAGGCAGGAAGATTTATTCCAAACCAATATTTGTCCATAAGAGCTGCAGGCTACGAGATGTTTCATTGTTATTATCACTTCCAGTGTGAGGGAGATGGAAGCTCTGCATGAATCTTCCTGCCTGCTGTCTACAGAACAGTACTACAGCATGGCATAGTGATAACATTAGACCAGTTTGCATGGCGGTTTTGAGACAGAGACACAAGGTTACGTGTAGATGCACAGTAGGCGGTAGTGTTGTTGTTTCACCACTTCATTAACAGGTTTGTCACAGGTGTTGGTGTCTTACCTTGCAGACGCAGGGGGCACAGGGGTCCGTGTTGGTGCTTCCAGCCAGGTTGCACTGGCAGGCAGTGCAATGCGGGAAGTTTCTGTAGCCGAAGGCGCAGCGGTCGCACTGCCGTCCTGCGAAACCCTCGCGACACACACACTGACCCGCCGGGAGACCTAAACACACACAGACACACAAACGTACGTGCACACACTCACTTAGATTGAGACGTTTCTGTGGTTCTTAAGTGACGGTATCAAAATGTGATGGTAAGTGAAAATGTGATGGTAAGTGAAAATGTGATGGTAAGTGATGGGATCAAAATGTGCTGTGACATGTCAAGTGAACTTACCACGCTGTGCGTATTCATCATCCTTGATGCAGACTGAAGACTCAGAGCCTCTGAGGTCACACTGACAGTCCATACAGGGAAAGTCTGAATACGGAGAGACCTACACACACACACACACACACACACACACACACACACACACACACACACACACACACACACACACACACACAGACACACACACACGGAGGACAAAGTGGGTATACAACAGAAAACAGCATTAAGCATTAAGCTATTCGGCTGATTCTGATCCTTCTAAATCTCTCAAGATTACACTTGAAAAGGAAGGGGAAAAAAGCTCTCAATGTTTGTGAGCATACTGTATATAAGGAGTCTGCAGTTAAAATGATTGTTAGGAACAAAATCCAAATGGAACCTTATGGGTCTGGAACTAAATGTTCCAAATGTTCCAAATGTTTCCCTAGTGGGTCCATTTGGCTCCATTTCTACACTCTCAGGAAAAAAGGTCCCAAAAGAAAAATCATTAATATGGTAAAACACAACTTGATGATGTCATCAAGTTGTGTTTCATCATGTTAATAACTTTTTAAACTTTTCAACTCACCTCCATTTCTAGGAAACACAGAATGGGGGGAACTTTTTATCATCTCCACACAACACATCTAAGGTATATTAATGGCATAGTAAAATGTTGAAAATGGGTGGCATTCACCTTTAAGCATTAAATTAACATTGCTTTTATAATATAAACTGGGGTCCCAGAGATGTAAAAGAGGTGGTTGGGGAACCACTGTTGTAACGGACAGAGGTCTTACCCCTGTGGGCCTGTAGTATCCGTCTCTGCACGCCTCACAGTTGATGCCCGCTGTGTTCTGGCTGCAGTCCAGGCAGACCCCGCCGCCGCGGCGACGGCCGTGGGTGTCCAGGCTCAGGCCGAGGTCGGCCACTGTCGCGTTGTACACACACTCCACCGCCTTGTTGTGACAGTTGCACTCTGACGCACGGGCACACACAAACGCACACACAGACACACGATGTGGACATGTTAGATAAATATGTGGGAAATGTGTTGTTTTTTTGGTGACTGCAAATGTGACTATATCCTCATCAGTGCATAAGCACACACACACACACACACACACACGCGCACACACACACGCACACACACACACGCGCGCGCGCGCGCACACACATACAGAGGGTTGACTTACTCTCACAAGTGTTGCCAACAGACAGGGTTCCTGGTTGCCAAGCCTCCTGGTGGTAACCGGGGCAACACTCATTGCAGCTCTCCCCACATGTGTTGTGTTCACACACACACTTAAACTTCTGTTAACACATAGCAAAAGAGAGAGTAAGCTGTGTACGTGTGTGTCTGTGTGTGTGTGTGTGTGTGTGTGTGTGTGTGTGTCTGTGTGTGTGTGTGTGTGTGTGTGTGTGTGTGTGTGTGTGTGTGTGTGTGTGTGTGTGTGTGTGTGTGTGTGTGTGTGTGTGTGTGTGCGTGCGTGCGTGCGTGCCTTACCCTGGTTTCAGGGTCCATGGGGCAGCTCTCTGCATGTCCATAACAGATGCACATCCCTCCAACCGAGACGTCTTTGATGGAGTAGAAATACTGAGGAAAGAACAAACAAAGCAATGTGTTAAACACACACATTCAACACCTGCAGTGGTTCAGAGTTGTCACAGTTATGACTCAATGTGCACTCAAAGTGCACATTGAGTTGGGAGTTATCAGACAATCTAATAAAGGCCATCATCAGCCCTTATCAAAACCATGCAATGGAGCCATAAGGACATTTCCTAACCCTATTACTGACCCGTTATAAATCGAATTCTAGTTCTAACCATGAACTCAAACTCGCGGTAGGCAGTATGTACATGGCCTGATAAATAAGCATAAAATGACCCTCTCTTATGGGGGGGGGTCCCAGACATATTATTTTAAAGAGGTGGGTCTGCACTGTACCGTAATTAGTGTCAATTTGGGATGTCTTTGGCATGAAAAGGTTTGGGAACCACTACGCTGGTATTAATGGCTAGTCAATGGTTGATTAACATCAAGGAGGTTCACAGCCCATCTGTCTCACCCTGCGTGTGACGAGGGGGTCCACGTCGTGGGTGTCGTGGTGGTTCAGGATCATGAGGTCGGCGTTGAGGGTTCGAATCCTCTGGAAGCGCAGGCGGATGTAGCGGGCCGAGGTGAACTCCAGCAGCTCCGGGGTCAGGTGCTCGGCACTGGGACGGCCGTTGATCAACGACGTGTGTATCTGGAGAGGTAAAGAGACAGACCCTGAGTTAACACACAAACATGTCCCATTTGGGCGGGGGGCAAGAGAACATGTTGGAGGGGCAAGAGAAAATGGTATGGGGGCGGCTTCATCGCCCATGGCGCTTCGCAGGTTTGCAGCTAAAGCCGGTGTTGCCAGATTTCGAGTGAGAAACCCGCAAACATGTACAGACACTTGCCCATTAGACAACATTGTGGACAACGCTAGCACAGAGCCGCTTACAATAAGGCAGATTTGGCAATATCAGTTGTAGCACGTAAAAAAAAGAAAAATCACCATGCTCCCACAGTGCGTGAGGGATGGGACATGTGACATTAGAGAGTGTGAATGACATCAAATGCGTTAGTCACACGGTCATTGCGTGGTTGTTGACACCTCTGATGGCGAGGGTCCCATGAAAACGTGAGACAGACAGACAGACAGACAGACAGACAGACAGACAGACAGACAGACAGACAGACAGACAGACAGACAGACAGACAGACAGACAGACAGACAGACAGACAGACAGACAGACAGACAGACCTCTCCGTGCTCCAGGGGGACCAGCTTGGAGTAGTAGCTGGTGCAGATGACCTCGTGGTCGCTCTTGTAGGTGGGCGGTCCGCGGCGCGGCGTGATGTTGTAGCGATGCAGACACTCACTGTCGCTGATGGCATAGTACTGCCAGGGCTCAAAGGTCACGCCGTCTTCCGATCGCTCCAGAATCCAGTTACCTGGAAGTCAGACGATGAAACAAAAATGAAGGAAGAGTTACAAGCTATTTCTGCTTTCTGAGGTGACAATTACTGTGATTTACACTTGCGGGAAGCGGTAACAGTTACAGAAAGTGGCGTCAGTTACCTGGTCGTGGCGAGTTTGCAGCTTTGATGATGATGTAGGCGATCTGAAAAAGCTAGAGGAAGAGAGAGAGAGAGAGAGAGAGAGAATGAATGCATGCTGAGACGGTGAGTCAATCGACTGTAGACAGACAAGAACATGCCCTGGGGTCACAACCAAAAATCCATCCTTCATGTGGTGTCTGTGTGTGTGTGCATGTGCGTGTGTGTGTGTGTGTGTGTGTGTGTGTGTGTGTGTGTGTGTGTGTGTGTGTGTGTGTGTGTGTGTGTGTGCGTGCGTGCGTGTGTGTGTGTGTGTGTGTGTGCAACCATCTTAGAAACAGCTGTAAGCTATCATCATAGCCGGTTCATGAACGGTAAAATGATTCAGTACGTCTGGGAAGACATCTTATAGACCAGTGGTTCTCAACATGTGGTCCGTGGACCTCGAGAGGGTTCCAGTTGGATTCATGAAATGAAGGAAAAACTTAGCTCTCAAGCGTAACATTACTGACAAACAACTGCATTAATAGGTTTACAATAAGTGCATATGCAGAACAATGTTCATTGTTAATTGCACCTATATCAATAGACCTTGCCATGAGCCCCTCCCACCCCAAACTGCTATGATCCAATCACAGCTAAGCATGTGATAGACAAATCACACCTCTCCACTTAAAAATAAATAAATAAATATCACACAAACGTTATTGTTGATGGATTTAGAAGAGATTTTGAAGGTCTGATGCTTCCAAAAATGAGCCAGTATTTAATGTGTAATGTGATATTTACATGAAATTAAGCTATGGTTGGACAGTGGGGAGAGGGCGGGGCTTACAGAAAGGTCTATTATGGATGAAATCTTATCCAGCAAATTATTAATTTGTGTGTGTTTGCAAGTGTGTGTGTGCACACGGGCGCCGACACGGGGGGACGAGGGGGACAGTTGTAGGGGGGCCCGAAGCCAGGGGGGCCCACTAAAAGCTTGGATTAATAAGTGGGGTTGCAGGAACAGCGCTCATGCGCTCAGTTCTGAGGTGCGCCCACACATGTGGTGTACAAATCGGGTTGTACAACAAATGGGACAACGGCTCCGATGCGCCGATCCGATCCAAACACCCCCCCCCCCCCCCCCCCCCCCCCCGCGCCTCCAGGAAGGGGGGCCCATGTCAAATAGCTGTGCAGGGGGCCCAGAATTGCTAGCAGCGCCCCTGTGTGTGCAAGTGTGTGTGTGTGTGTGTGTGTGTGTGTGTGTGTGTGTGTGTGTGTGTGTGTGTGTGTGTGTGTGTGTGTGTGTGTGTGTGTGTGTGCGTGTGTGTGTGTGCGTGTGTGTGTCTACCTGTCTGAGGTCCACTGTGACCGTGACCCAGTGGAACTCCTGTCCATTCTGGATGCTGGGGCTCTGCCACCAGTTGTTGGTTCCGTCAATCACGTTGCCGATCGGATGGCGCTCTGTCCCCGGCGCTGCAAGACCTGCCCACCCACAAACACCACAATCATCACCACCATCACCACCATCATCATCAGCACAAAGGAATAGAAGAGATTAGTGTTGCCATGTCTGCTTATAGTAAGTAAGCCTTGTCGAGACTTGAGGCCCATAGGTCAGGAGCGTATCTCCTTGATGTACAAGTACAGATATATGGTTTGTTGTTTCTCTTGTTTCTCTCGCAAAACACTGGATGAGATGACAAAGCCATACAGTACAAGACAGACAGACAGATGGACGCTGGATATAAATAGATATGTATTACCGGTGGAGTTGTCATCGCAGATCCTGCACTGCTGCAGGTTCTTCTGCTGGAAGCGGCGGTGGTGAACATGCTCCACCAGCTTGCAGAACTCCTCGGGTCCATTCTGTCCACACGTGGCATTGGTGCTGATCTGGGCCTGACTGGCCAGGTTCAATATGGCTGGGAACAAGCCTGGGAGGGAAGGAGAGAGAGACTGTTAATTCAGTCTGACACAAGACTTCTTTTTGGTACAATCTATCTATCTTAGACTAGAGGTTGCCAAACTTTCTAACGAACACATGACCCACAGACTTTTGCCCTGGACCCAAACTAGTGCAACTAGCAGATCTACAATGGCTATTTTGAGTTTTCAACATATTTTCATGTATCTATTATTATATATATACCTGTATAAGCACTAAGCAGTCTTGTCAATAAAATATGTTATGCCTGAAGAGGTCTGAAGGTCTGGAGTGACCGAAACGTTGCTTTAAAATAAACTATTATTTTTGTACCGTGTGCAGGCATACCTTTTTGCTTTTTACATTTAACTGAATTGTTTTAATACAACTAACAATTCAATTATCTATATTAACCATTTAACTGTTGGCATTAAAAGGTTTCAAATTCCTTAACGGTTCCAGGTGAACCATGAACATGTGGTTCATTGTTTACATAAGCCTGGTGGCCACCCTGTCTCATCCGGCTGATTACCCCCTATTGTCCTACAGCAATGATTAGCATCTTTGAATTGCCTCTTTGAAGTGTAAAAACACACACACACACACACACACACACACACACACACACGCACACACACACACACACACACACACACACACACACACACACACACACACACACACACACACACACACACACACTTAACTTAATTACTCTATCTATGTAATCAGCAGTGTGAATGCACAATAGCATCAGCACACACACACACAAACACACAAAGGTGTTAATGAATCGTTCTGTCTGCGTGCGTGTGAGCATGCATGGGTGGGCAACAACAAAAGGAGATGCTATCTGACACATTGGAAAGATAGCAGAAAAACAGAATGCTAAACTAGCATGCTATCTGGCACTAAACAGAAGATACCTCAAAACAAAAGAGAGAAAAAGTACAGACATGCCATAGACTCAGTGAGCACAGCCGTGCGACTGAGGAAGACATAAGCAGACCTGTCTACCTAAAAACAAACACAGACTATAGCCTGGCTGTCTAAGTTGAGAAGACAATGATCTGTCTCTCCATGGAGGACAGATATACTTTCCACAGATTACAATTACACACAGAGATTTTGAAAGTTGGTGGTAGGAGATATGATGCCCATCATCAAATGGAACACAACCACCATAATGACTAACTAACCATTGTGCGTCGTATCCCTGTACTATATGTATTGGGTGACCGTGGTAAAAATTGATTTATTGGAGATCATTCAGGCTTTAAATTGGTAGTTTTTGTTTTGATTGTAATTGTTCCGCTTTAGCAATGTAAATTGCCAATAAAGCACTGCCAATAAAGCCCTTTGAATTGAATACACAATACCAGTACCACAATAGAAACAAGACACCTGGGCTTTTGGGGTATAATCCTTTTAGCTGTTACCTGTAAACTGTTAAAAAAGTATACAATCACTGCAATGGCAACACAAGCATTAAGAGTTTGTGAGGAGACTGATCTATGGAAAGATGTGAGTGTTCGACATATATTTCTTAGTTTTTGACATTTGCTCGGGAAATGTAAACGCGGGTTTTCTCATGCCAATGGCGCTCCTTTGAATCGAGTTGAATTGTGGGTGTGCTCAATTAATGACGCCTCTGTTTCACGCACGTAAAACACAGACACTCACATAGAACACACACACACACTTTGGTGACCAATCAGTCTTCACGCCCCACAGGATGTATGCTTAGGCACACACACACACACACACACACACACACACACACACACACACACACACACACACACACACACACACACACACACACACACACACACACACACACACACACACACACACACACACACACACACCAACTTAACCACCAAGAGGGGAGACCAAATGAGGGGGTTGGGTCATCCGTGGGGGGTTGCGTCTGTGTGTGTGTGTGTGTGTGTGTGTGTGTGTGTGTGTGTGTGTGTGTGTGTGTGTGTGTGTGTGTGTGTGTGTGTGTGTGTGTGTGTGTGTGTGTGTGTGTGAGGTGAATAACAAAAGCCCATAGAGGAATGGAATGTGTAGAATCACAACAAGTAGAATGTGCCTTTGTTATTCAGATTAACCTCGTCTCTCTCTCTCTCTCTCTCTCTCTCTCTCTCTCTCTCTCTCTCTCTCTCTCTCTCTCTCTCTCTCTCTCTCTCTCTCTCTCTCTCTCTCTCTCTCTCTCTAACTGAAGGAGCTTTATTGGCATGTGAGACCTCTCTTCTCTTCTCCACACAGTGAAATCCTCACCTCACCTTTAATCTAATTAGAAATGCAGCCATCACACTCTGAAAAGAAAATGTTACCAAATGGACCCTAATGGGTCAAGTGTCGGCAGAGTTATAAATAGATAGGCCTACATTAACACGCTAGTGTTAATGAATTGATTTAATGTTTAATATGCAAATGTGTGTTTTCATGTGGCAATAAAGTTCCTATGACTTTGCTGATGAGGCAAACATTGTATATGCCTAGAAAGTGAATTTGATTTATAAAACGGCATTGGCTCAGATGGCAACTGCAGGCTTGCCGGTTTAAATCCTGGCCACATCACAGTTAGTGTTGAATTGTCCTTGAGCAAGACACTGATGTGCAGGTTGGTGCCTTGCATGGTTTCCTCTGGTATGGGTGTGTGAAATGGGTGAATATGATGCAAAAATGTACTGTATGTGAATTGCCTTGGATAAAGACGCTATATAAATGTACCATTGTACCGATTGCTATTACGTGATCAATGGTAATTCATATCCACAATCAGCACCGTCTATGTATTTACAGGTATCAGATCTCTCCCTCTCTGTCTCTGAAAGGATCAGGGGAACCATGATTACATTGTCTCTCTCTATCTCTCTCTCTAAGCATAGTCATGAATATAAATTAAATGCGGGTCTCTTGTATTGACTCAGCTGTTCTCATTGACGTTAAAAAAAGAACAATGTCAATCTCATAAAAACGACTAGGGCTGTTAGCCTGTCAACAAACTGCACCGCAGGAAGAGACCCGGATGTCTAACAAAAAGCACAAGTACCAATACATGACCCTTTCAGGTCTAGACGCCACAAAACAATCAGATTTGAAGTTGACTGGGGGGGGGGGCGCTCCACACAGACATGTCCATGACAATTAAGTACTTAGTTGGAACTTGGAATTGTGGCGCTTTACATACTGTAGATTGTGGATCCCCTGAACATTTACACCCCAATAGCTGTGGAATCCATGCAAGGTACCGACCAGCACATCGGGAGCATTTAGGGCATACCTGGGCATTATGCGGCCCGGGGGCCAAATGCGGCCCTTTGGCTGACTCTGACCGGCCCCTGAAAGGGTTTTAAACCAGTGGTCCGGGGAACATTAGTGGTTCTTGAGAGAGTTCCAGTTAAATATGGAAAGTTGGTTAACCAGATGTAACTCTTTGAGAGCGTAAAAATGAAACCAAATGGACCCTTGCGGGTCCATTTGGTTTCATTTTTACACTCTCAAGAGTTAAAATATTCATCATCTGAATTAGCCCCAAGTCTACACAACTAGAGAATGTAGAAGATTAATGGTCATTTTGATCTGTATGTTGGACTGTTTGGTTTCTCAAATCCAGCCTGGAATTGTGGACAAAAGCAAAATAAATCTTTAGTTTTGGAGTCTGTGGGGCTAAAATGCCATTAAATGGTGGTACTCTGTGGCACAAAGACTGAATAAATAGAGGTCCCTGGTGTCAAAATGGTTGGTCTTACGCTTACTTTTATCTTTTATTTATTAAATTATTATTACAGAGACTTTAGTTCAGCCTTTAGTCTTGGCCCTCCACAGTATTTTCTGTTTCACATTTGGCCCCTTGGCAAATATAATTGCCCACCCCTGATTTAGGGTTAAGTGTCTTACTCAGGGACACATTGACATTAACTCTGAGGGAACCCGGGTTCGAAAAATGATAAAGAAAAGCTCGCACACTGAGGGCTCAGATGCTGGACTGGTGCCTTTTATTGCACCATAAAGGTGAGTAACGTTTTGAGCACAATGCTCTTCCTCAGACTGAAGGTGCACACAGAGGAGCAGATCTTTAAGTGCAACCCATTGGACAATCACAATGATCACAGAGATGATCATTGTGGCAGCTGTGACCACTCCCGGAACCCGTGTTCGAACCAGCAACCTTATGGTTACCATCCAGTCACTCTACCCCTGAGCCCCACTGGTTTCATGTTATCACTTCATCAAACTAAGAAATTGTAATAGAGTAAAATATCATATGTGTAAAGAATCAAACAATGGAAGAAGCAATGTCAATGCATTCATAATCCAATTCAATGATGGACTGGAATGAACTGTCGCAGAGGATACTAAGAAACAATGCCAAAAGAACACACTAAATGCATTGAAATAGCTATAGATTTGATTTGTTTCATCTGCCCCATAGACCCCAAAACACAACAGCCCACTTTGATCAAGAACAGCCAGAGGCAGTGGTTCCCAAAGTGGGTCCCAGTTCCTAAGAGGGAGTCTATGGAATCCCCAGCCAAATTATATAGTGAGGATTCTGAGGAAGCAAAAGGACCCCTATGTTTCTCTAACCCTGAGTGTACTACAAGAGGAACCGGAATGGATGCTAAATGGTCTAGATTTGGCCCCATTTGTGTACATAGGCTACTCTCCCCAGTTTATATTGCAAAAATCTGATATGTCAATTTGGGCGTCCTTGACATGGAAAAAAGGTTTGTGAATCACTGGCCTAAGACTGTAGATATGACTATTTAAAGCCTGTATCAATCAATCATGTGTAGCTGATGATATGATGATGACTGAGTATGACTTTATTTGCTTTATGAGGCAAAGGTTTGAGTAATAAAGCTATACAATACAGTCCACAAAGTATCTCCCCTTTCTCCTTAGCATGACGGTTTACTTTAAAGATTTAGGACTCCGTTTTTGTCACTGCTAACTAAGCTGCTAACTCATCCCTAAACTTATTTGCTATTTTGTAAACTTTTTTGTAGTCAAAATGTCCAGTCTACACGTAGAGTAGCCAGTTGAACTACTACTCAAACATGTTATTTACCAAAAATTGATTCTGACATCATCAGATTCGATCAACACATGGATCAATATAGCCATATCCACTCTCCTCTATTCTTACACACGGATTAGCCTAGATCAGATCTGATTATATTCACCCATATTGATCACGAGAGGCATAAGCTAAACTCCCCTGGACGTCACGTGCATTGGTCAGTTTTTGAGCCTTCATAATTTATATTCACCTATTATTGATCACGAGAGGCCTATAATCTGAACTCCTCTCGACGTTACGTGCATTGGTCAGTTTTTGAGCCTTCATAATATTCCAATATTGTTTATAATTCCATCCCTTCTCTTTCCTCTTACCTCGTTGCTGGGCGCGCGCCGCGCAGGGCAGCAAGCTCGCCAGGAGCGCGCCTCGCAGAAGATGCAGGAGCATCACTTCTTGTTTATGGTGAATAATAACCAGTACTGTTACTATAACTGTTACTGGTCTGCTGGGAACCGGAGCAATGCGACTGGACCCACTGAGAGCTGACTGCAGACTGACTGACTGAACTGAACTCCTCCCTCTCTCTCTCTCCCTCTCTGTCTCTCTCTCATTCATTCATGGGGCTCTAAAACTTTTGTTTCAGCAGCAACCCCCCTGCCGGCTGGGTCGTACCATGTGGGATGGAGGGGGTGGTGTGTGTGTGTGTGTGTGTGTGTGTGTGTGTGTGTGTGTGTGTGTGTGTGTGTGTGTGCGTGTGCGTGTGCGTGTGCGTGTGCGTGTGGACCACCCTCGTTCGTTCATTCATTCATTCATTCAGCGAGTCTGCAGTCTTCTGCTTGGCAGTGACACACACACACACACACACACACACACACACACACACACACACACACACACACACACACACACACACACACACACACACACACACACACACACACACACACACACACACACACACGTCCCTGATGTAGCCTCAAGTCTTGCAACTTCCAAGCATGGTCTCATGGTTTGACTTGAGTCAAGTTTAATGACTCTTGTTTTAGCTCCACCTGGGGGTGAATGTAATAACTACACTCAGACTGAGTCTGCAATTCATTCTGCAATGTTGACAATCAGTGAAAATCCTCTTCTGCCTCATACAGTAGGCTGACCATACGTCCGTATTTCCCAGGACATGTCCGTATTTCACGTCCTGTCCTGGGTGTCCTGGTTTCTTTTTAGAAAATGAGGAAATGTCCTGGTTTTTGTAAAATTACTTTCATTCAGTTCCTTTCCGACACGTCTTTGCTTACATCGGACCAGTAAATCGACAGGCCACTGCGCACGATGACCTCAGCCCTGAGCAGAGTCAGTGCAGGCAGCCTTCGTTAATCAGCTAGACAGCGTGGTTGTCAGTCTCCACCACCATGCCCAAGCGCAAGTAGACGTTTACAGAAAAAAAAATCCCTGTATTCAGACCGGGGCGAGACAAAAGTGAAGCACTGTGTGCACTGTTTGCAAAGCAGGCACGTATGTCTCGCTCTGCAGTGGTGGTGCAAGGGACCTAAAATCCCACATTGACACAGAAAAACACAAAAAAGCTGTACGAGGCGATAGTAGCACCTGTTCGATATCTGAATATTTCGTGAAACCAGGGAAAGATGATGCAGTGAATTAGATATATTAGAAATAATTTGTAATTGAAGTTATTTTTGTGTGTGACTTTTACTTAGGGGAAAAAAGGTCGCCGTTGCCGTCGCCGCCGTTGCCGTCGCCGCCGTCGACCCCCCCCCCCCCCCCCCCCCCCCAGGTGTCCTGGTTTTCTCCTTTGAGAATATGGTCATCCTCTTCTGCCTCATACAGGTTCTCAAAAATAATTTAGACTTTTTGTGTTTAATAATAACAACGTTGTGGATTATAACTTGGGTATCCTACGTGAAAGGCCAATATCTTAAACAGTAGAACAAAGGATCCCTATACTATATAGACCAGATGACTTTTAGGCCATCAGGCTGGAGCTTTGATCCCCTGCTACAGGTTTATCATAATCCAATATATTGGCCTATTCATTGTTCATACAAATTGACCAAATTACATAAATGGGCTCATAAGATAATGGACACAACCTGATCTAGGAAATTATGACAAATAAAAGTATCAAGTATTATAGTACGGAATGTATGGGCACCAATATAGAATGTCATGTAGTTCTACAACCCCAGAATATACACCAAACTGAATTTATCGCCCACTAGAGT
Source organism: Benthosema pterotum (assembly GCA_039105355.1). Taxonomy (NCBI): domain Eukaryota; kingdom Metazoa; phylum Chordata; class Actinopteri; order Myctophiformes; family Myctophidae; genus Benthosema; species Benthosema pterotum. Next base: position 14,916,447 of record CM076982.1, on the reverse strand, counting down.
CCACTCACTGCCACCCATTGTTTCAAGCTAATCTGATCATTTGGTCTAAAACTAGTTAAACTGGTGTAATAAAATGGAAACTGGTGCATAAAATGGAAACAGAGGATCGAATCGGTTCATTATGAGCTGACTTTGGTAGGAATATACAGTATACTGTATATCCTGGCAGAGACAGTAAAACAAGCTGACAAGAAGGACACCGGCTGTGTCGTATTCTCTCGGGAGTGAGATCCACTTATTCAAAACACTAGGCATTTTGGTTAACTCCTATGACAACTCTTAAAGTACAGGTATACTACTGCACTTAAAGGGAAATTATTCTTATTAATATACTTTAGGGATGTTGTGTGGAAATACCGGGAATACAAAAGTCCCCCCTTCCTATGTTTCCTAGAAATGGAGTTCCGAAAGGAGGAAAGAATAAAACAAACATTTACTTTGTGAATCACATCTTGATGATGCTATCTAAATTGTTGAAAAGTGGTGAACTGGAATTTGTCTTTAAGGTACAATACTTGAGTAGGCTTATTTCCATTTTTGTTGCAGAACTGGCAGGCCTATTTTCTCTAATTATTCCAGCAATGATAATAGATAGCTTATTAATCATATACTGTAGTATCCTAGTAGGCTAATGTGAAGCTTTCTATAATGGCCTATATGAGCAGTTTGCTGCAACTGGCTGTAGACATGCAGGGTGAGCATTTTTTATCAACCGTTTATGTGCTGGGGTGTACATGTGTGTACATCCAGCAACCAGCGATAGTCATTGTCTTACAATGTTTTGATTGACAAACACATGCATACTATCTTTTCAAGAGAGACACTTTAATAGTGAAGGCCTGAGCAATAAACTAGTGTCAGTTAGAATACAACTAACTGGTGCACTAAACACACAAAAAGACAGCACATGTTATACAAGTTTCAATTATACTGTGGATATATCTGTCTGCTATAATAACGCACATTATTTGCATAGCGCTTTACAAATCACAGCCACAGAAGAGTTGCACAATGAGTAGAGAACTAAACAAAAATAGCATAAACAAGATTGTAAAATGATATAACAGATATTTCTTGGGCCTTGTTGTTTAACTTACACACAGGGCAGTTTGCCAGTCTTTTGGCAGAGGTACAGCAGTGGCTGAACAACCCCAGTGACCACAGTAATAAACATACATATATTTGCACTGAGTGAAAGTGATGCAACAAGACCTTGAATGGTGAGAACGATTAACACACTCCAAACAAAGTAAGTTAGCACAAACGACACCAGGATCAGACAGATGATGGTGAAGGCTCTCCTCTTCATGCCGCTGTCCCTCTCCCTCTCCCTCCCTGTCTCCTCCCCTGGCATGGGCTGTTTCAGAGCCCTGAGAACAGCCAGGCTGCACAACACCATCACTGACATGAAAAATATGCATTGACCCAGGATAGCATACAAATGGCTTGTCTTCTTACTAAACAACATCAACAGCATGTGTGCTACCGATCCCACGATGATGATCGTCCAGGCCACCCCAGAGCAAGCCACCCTGTACCTGAGGGGTTTGTACTTGAGGAAGAGCACTGGGTGAACCACTGCCATGAACCTCTCCACGCAGATACAGCACTGGAAGACAGGGCGCCCGGACACCAGGAAACCAGCGGTCAAGTAGTAAGCGACAGGGATTTTCGTGGCAATACAGAGAAGACATAGCAAGGTTAAGATGATCTCAGATACACTCAGGTTGAGTGTGAAGAAGTCTGAGGCCATTGTTCCGGCTGGGCCGGTTAACACCAGCCGCAGGACCCAGCTGTTGACGGGGACCCCCAGGACCAGGTTGAATGTTGTGGCGGTGATGGTTATGATATCAGTGGTGCTGTAGACGTAGACGGAGGACTCGTTTGATGTGTTCATTTTCCTGCTTCGATTTGAAAGTGCTCTCGTGGGTTTTCACAATTCAGAAGAAAGTCTTTATTTAATATAGAAAAAAACAGAAAATGGGGGGAAAGGGAGTTAAGGATAGACACAAAGTCAACAAAGAGAGAGAACACATCGAGTCACAAGAGTAATACACTATTAAAAACACCTTTACAATTGAATGCTATGCGTAATATTTATTATTTTAATGTTTTCCATAAAAAGTCCATGAAGTGCTATACATTTCAGGCATGTTCCCTAAGCTTCTAACCAATGCACAAATCATTTTAGATTTCCAAACATACCTTGAGATCTGTGAAGAAAGTTTACTGGTGTGCTCTTCTCTCAACACATGTAATGTGCAACCTGCTGATGTTCTGCACTGACTGGTATACAATTTTCATATGCCATCCAATTCCCAAATGACAGCATGCATCATTAGCACATCATTTGAAAACTCTGCAGTGCAAAGCAAATATTGCCACATTGTACCAGCCATTAGGCAGAGTAGTTTTCCTGTGATGACATGAAATATAAGAGATGAGAGTGATTTGAATTGGAGAAATAAACCTGAGATGATAATTTGAAACGAGAGAATGTGTAAATGCTAGCTTATGACTCTTGATCAGAGGCGACTACATCTGAACATCACAGGCCCAGGTTAGGTGCCAGTTGCAGGCTTCAACATGTGCAGAGGAGAGACAATGCGTCGGCTGTGGCTTAGGAAGTAGAGCAGGTCATCCAATGATCCATGGGTCAGTGGTTCGAATCCCTGCTCGTCCTGTCTACATGTCAAAGACGCTAAATCCCAGATGTTTCTCCCGATGGGCTGGTTCTGCCTTTGCCTTGCATGGTTTCTGCTGCAATCGGTGCATGAATGTGCGAATGTGATGCACTAATTAAAGCGCCTTGGATAAAGGATGCAGTACAGTATATAAATTCACCATTTGTGCTGCGAGAAGGGTGCTGGTGCTGTCAAGCAAGAGGAGAAGAATACAAAAGACAAAAGAGCTAGGGTTTTTTGACCCCAGGGTCAAAAAATCTGGGGACATGGAAGAACTCCTTATGTCGTCACCACACTCTATAGTAGGGAGGATTAGTGAAAGAAAGAAAGATTAAGTGAAATCACTTACTATACCTTTAAAGGCAAAAACACATTTTGTTCAACTTGCCGATCTATCGGTACATTGAAATGCTGTGACCACATAGATTGTACATTGTAGATTTGCTTTTCAAAATAGGAAAAGGAGGCAAAGAAGAGATATTGAGTAGGACTATAAAGAAGGCACCGATGCGAATATGGCCAAATAACTGTGAACAACCACTTTTCGTGTCAATGACCTCTAAACTCACACCAATTAGGGCCCCGCATGAAAGAAGACCTGTACGCAGTGATTCTCAACCAGTTTGGTCTAAGTCGGCAGGGTGAGACCGGGATTGAACCTCACGATTCTACCTGGTTACTCTGCCACTAGCCTCGACACCCAGGCTTTCATTTTCATTCGCGTTGCGCGAAAACGGAAAGCCTGGACTAACGCACGTTGGAAAGTGGCCTTGAGGGGGGAGTGAACCTTCCGGGGTGGGCGTCGCTCAAAATGATGTGACGTAGAACAGCAGTGGACGGGAGGGGGAGGGGCCGGAGATGACGACACGTTAGTGAGATCAAATCAGAGTGCAGCACTTCCGCCGTGTGGATCCCACGACACCCCCGCCCCCCAAGGCCAAAATCATTGAGGTCTAGACCAGGCTACTCTGCCACTGATCCACTGCTGCCCCTCATTAACTGATTGCTGTCTGGACTACGATTGGCTCAATTTGATTAACAGATTCTCAATAACAGAGTCTCTTTTTCTTTCTGTTTGCGACAGCTGGTGACACACACAAAGGTGTGTATTACACCACTTTACACCCAAAGGTGTGTGAGTAATTAGGGCTTCAGAGACTAGGGCTTCAGAGCCAACACTAACGCTGGGGGGAAGCATCGGATGGAACTGGAACCACCTGGTTCTTCTACCACTCATCCATTCACCAAACACAACAATGAAGGCATAATGCTTTGCATGGCTGTCTAGACTCTAGACTACCTATGGCTCAATTTGATTAACTGATTCCTGTGGTCCCCTCTTGTTTGTGTTTGTGACAGCTGGTGTTATATGTTAACAAACGTGTGTGTGTGTGTGTGTGTGTGTGTGTGTGTGTGTGTGTGTGTGTGTGTGTGTGTGTGTGTGTGTGTGTGTGTGTGTGTGTGTGTGTGTGTGTGTGTGTGTGTGTGTGTTAGGTTAGGAGATGAACTAAACTAACCCCCCTCCCGCTGCTGAACCAAAGAGCGTGAAACTCCTTAAAGGCCCAGGAAGAACCTCCACCTGAAACATGTTACCTAATTCTCTTCACCTTCGGCCTGGTGGAGCATTTGTTTGTCTGTTATAGCGCCGCCACGAGGCCGATCTTTGTGTAACACATTAGAGAAATATAGAGTCGTGATCAAGACAGATGTGTCCCATATCGTCACCTTCTTAAAATAATCGCCTAAGTCATTTTTTGGCCATTTTTTGCGATATACTGTATATTATACAGAATTTTATACTGTATAATATACAGTATATCGCAAAAAATGGCCAAAAAATGACTTGGGCGATTATTTTAAGAAGGTGACTATATCGCATACTTCATCCCATTTGTCTATAATTGGCTTTCAAAGTGTGCAGGAATGGCTCATCTTGAACAAAAAGCATCAACTCATGAATATACTTTCCTACTAACTAGGCTGTGAAATATAACCACATCTTTTCACGTTGGCCTGTTATAGCGCCACCAAGAGCTGATTTTTGCAAAACACATTATTTTGAGGGGAAAAAAGCCTCAAAACCTCAAATTGCCATCAAAGGCATAAGAAAGAATGGAACCCTTTTCACAATGACCTATGGTGCCACTAGATCACTATAATGGAGAGTACTGACACTCCTGTTGACTCCCAATGCTCCAGCTGAATATAGACGCTTATTGGCTGAAAAGCACACATGACGACAGCTATTGGCTGAGAACCGCATGTTTGGAACTAACATTAACTAATGATTCCAAACAAACCATTCTTGCACATCCACTTGCATTGACAGCACGAGACGTGAGATCAAAGCATGCCCTAGACAAAAATCCAATAGGATTCCAATAGAATCCTATGGGATTTTCCCCAAATTCCTATAGGAATCCTATAAGAAAACCCTATATGATTTTTGACTAGGGTGTCAGTACTCTCCTTTATAGTGCTATAGGCGCCACCAGGAGGACACAGCCTATTGGAGACCTGGGCTCGGTAGGGCACTTTTTCTAGTTTGCACTCAGTCGATTCCCAGAACACTCAGCTATTCCCAGAACAAATGAAGTAAGCTACACTATACAAGTTACTGGAAAATGTAGTTAAGCTATGTAGTTTAGCTACTTGTAACAAGCTACTGCCCATCACTGACAAATACAACTGCACCCTTTTTATTGTCCTGTTACAGCACCAGTGCCACCAGGGGGCCACAGCCTGACCTGGTGGAGACTTGTGGCAGGAAGGCGACTTTTTCTAGTTTAAACACTTACATTGCATCACATGTAGGTAGAAAAAATCACTGGTTCCCAAACCGAGGGTAGGACTCGGGAACTGTCATGGACAGTTTACATTTTTTATTCCCATTAGGCCCAGGAAAAGGGTAGGTTTTTGGTGGATGCCACAATTAAGTAATTGAAGGGAGCTACAGTGCGCGCGCACACACACACACACACACACACACACACACACACACACACACACACACACACACACACACACACACACACACACACACACACGCGCGCGCACGCACGCAAAAATGGTTATATGATGAAGACAGACAGGCTGTATGAGCACATTACAAGTTCCAAATGACACAGACGCAGTCGCCATGTTTGGAGTTTTAGAATGGCTGCAGATGGGAAATAAAATGGCTGTTGTGGCAAAGTGCTTCCTGCTTCCAGCCCATGCTCAATAGAAGTCTATGAGGCCTACCCCTTTCCATGGGGGTGAACGGGAGTGTCATAATTCTGCGTCCAAAAGACACAGTTCACAGTCTAGTATTCCCAGGGCTATAGAGAGAGACAGAAAGACATGCAGAGAGACGCAGATACAGGGGAAGAGAGAGAGAGAGATATATAGGCTATATATACAGAGTGAGGGACAGAGGGTGAACTTAAGGGAGAGATTCCTAAGTTGAAAGCTTTCTGGCCAGACTGTACTAAGTTAAATGCCAAGGACACATTACCTGATGGCATGTGCAAACACACACACACAAATGTGCATGTGCGCACGAATACACACACACACACACACACACACACACACACACACACACACACACACACACACACACACACACACACACACACACACACACACCCACCCACACACACCCCCCCCCTCCCCACACACACACACACACACACACACACACACACACACACACACACACACACACACACACACACACACACACACACACACACACACACACACACACAAGCAGACACCTGATATTGTGTGAGTAATTAGTGAGCATGTGTGCTTGTTCAGCCTCTCACTAGCTCTCACTCTCCCCGTGTATCTCTGTCACTTTCAGTTTGTCTGTCTCTTTTTCTTTCCGGCAGTCTCTCTCACTCCATCTGTTTCCATCGCCTTTCCGATATGTGAAAGCGGAGAGCGCGAGAAACTCTTAAGTGCGTAGCTAGGGTAGGGCAGGAGAGGAGGAGAGGAGAGAGATGAAGTGAGATGAAAGAACAGAGGACAGAGCTGGAGCAGCAGTGCTGCCGATGCCAAGTCCTATTCGAGTCTCCGTTGTTGTCCTGCCAGCTCATACCTGCTTTTCCCAACGGACACTGCATGTGCAGAACCTCCTGCTCAGCAAGTCCTCAAAACCACAGCCGCAGACTGAGCTCTTCCACTGCAGAGCAGTACAGAAGCAGCCTGACCTCAGTCTGAATTGTCATTTCATTATTCAGACTGAAGCCCCTCTACACCACAGCAGTTTCTGGGATGGGCGTTATCAAAGCGGCAGTCTTCAGTGATTGGCTCATAGTACCAACCCATAAGAGTATTGGGAAAGCAGATTACGTTGTTGTCATTAATGTTGATAATGTGCTAGTCCGGTTGCTATAACCAAACAAACACAACCGATGAGTATTACTACTACTAACATGTAAACAAAAGCAGTAAAATATGTCAGATGATGATGTTTATAATACCCAACGCTTCTTTAAAGAAGCATCGGAGGAGCCGACACTGTTGAGTGACAGGGCTGTCGGCCAATCAGCTACTTGGATTTTCAATTAATACTAACGACACCAGAGGGAGGGACACCAGTCCTTGAATTGCAGGGGGAAAAATAAGGTAGTATTTTCAAGGCTGGATCCAGGCTAGTACAGAACGTCCTGGGTGTTCTGGAACTTCCGTGATCTGCCTGGTCAAATAATTACCTAGCCTGGCCTAACCTGAAATGATTTTGGCCTAGGGAGGGCGGGGTGCTGTCCGAGTTAGAACGGCGGGGGTGCTGTCATCCCCCACCACTCCACTGCTGTTCTACAGTATGTCACACTCACGTCATTTGGAGCAACGCCCACCCCGAAATGTTGACTCCCACGTCTTCCACCATGGATAACAAATTAGTCCAGGCCTTATGTTTTCGCGCAATGTGGACGAAAATGAAAGCCTGTGTGTGGAGACTAAATAATTTCTGAAATGGCCCTCAGCTGTTCCAACGTAGACCTGCTGTGGTTGTCCAAATATGTTCGAACTGTACTATATGTTGTAGAATGCAAGGTGTTGACTTTGTACATTTGGACATTTAACAGATAGCCTATTGTGCTATTTAGCTGCATGTATATTGGCTCAGTGGAAATACACTGCTACTCCACTGGATATCTAAGTGTCCTTGAGTGGGTTCCAAATGGCCCTGGCACAAGTCTGTTATGGTTATATATATTATAAATAAATAAATACATGAAATGTTTTTTAGAACCACTGCACAACGCTCAGCAAAACGAGTTCCATGTGCCTCTGTGTTTCAGACCCCCACGGTCAGCTGGTTGGAGCAATAGATGATTCAATGAGTCAGCTGGCAGTGTACAGAGTGGCAGAACATCATGTAATGAGTATGAACTACACTACAAAAGTCAACAGACCAGAAGATATATGGAGCTCATGCAGTAGAGTAGCTGAAGTTCAGGAGCATCCACTGGCAATATTGAACATCTCCTCTGTTGAGATTTTTCCAACTGTATATTTTACACCTTTATCAGACAGTAGACTGTAGACCAGGGGTGGGCAATTATTTTCCCCAAGGGGCCAAATGAGATCCATAAAATATTGTGGAGAGCCAAGACTAAAGGCTGAACTAAAGTCTGTGTATTATTAATTTAATTTCAAGGTAAAAGTAAGAGTAAGACCAACCATTTTGACACCAGGGCCCTCGATTTATTCAGTATTTGAGTCACGGACTACCATTTGATGACATTTTAGCCCCACAGACCCCAAAACTTTATTCAAGATTTCTTTTGTTTTTGTCCACAATTCCAGGCTGGATTTGGGAAACAAAACAGAATAACACAAATGACCATTCTCTTACATTCTCTGAATGTGTAGACTTGGGCTAATTCAGATGATGGATATAACTCTTGAGAGTGTAAAAATGAAACCAAATGGACCCGCAAGGGACCCGCAAGGGTGCATTATGCGCCCCCCCGGGCCGCATAATGCCCAGGTATGCTGTAGAGACAGACAGGAAAGGGCAGAGAGAGAAAGACAGAGGGAGATGGGGCTGACGCACAACAAAGGTTCTGGTCAGGATTCAAACCCGCGACAGCAACGCACTGTCCGGCAGCTGAATTAGCAACCTATAATTGCCCAGTGCCCGAACGTCCAGGACTAAACAGGCCAGCCTTCTGGGCCAACTATTCAATTTTGGACTATTTGCTTTCCATTATTATAAAATCATATATCCCGACTGACAGTCAGCCCTTGTGGTTGCTTGCGATCAGCCACATGCTACTGTAACTACCAAGCACGCTTCTGAGCATAATAATTAGAGGCTGAAACACAATCATAACAATAATATCATTGTTAATGTAAATGAGGTCCGTGTCCATAAAGACTCAATGTGTATATCTCCAAGTGAAACCAAACCAGTGAGTGACACAGTCAGCTGTGTGTGTGTGTGTGTGTGTGTGTGTGTGTGTGTGTGTGTGTGTGTGTGTGTGTGTGTGTGTGTGTGTGTGTGTGTGTGTGTGTGTGTGTGTGTGTGTGTGTGTGTGTGTGTGTGTGAAAGTGAGAGATCCAGTTGTCCTCAAATAGAGATGTCTCTGTGACAGAAGACACAGTGGTAAGAGAGAAGCACTGGTTGGCAACAGACAAGGAGTCATTCTAGTATGTTTTGTTTTAGTGTTACATACAAGCTGCATATGTAGTAGTTTTAATTTTCTTCTTTTTATAATGGACTCACTTTACTCTGGCTCACGTTCGGTGTTAGTGTTTACAGGTGTCATGAGGACCTCCTTGATTTATACAGTAGAAGCTGAAACAGGTAGGACGAACTATGTATTATTGTTTGTTGAATTATTATTTCTTATTTATCGCATAATGTACTTGTATCTTGAACAACAAAGGTAAACCTAAAGTAATTGGTGTAATTCTTTTTAGTTCAATTTGCAGTGTTGAACTTTGGCTATCTGTCTTTTTCTTCCTTTTATTTTTCTCATTTTAGTTTTAGTGGTGGAAGGATCAGGCTACTCTGAGTAAAGTAGCAATGCCACAATATATGTAACAAGTATCCAATATTTGACTTCACAAAAGTGCAATTGTATTGGCATCAAAATATACCATAGTAGAAAGTGAAAGTACTCAATTTATAAAACACATGAATCCTAAACCATTTCAGAAACAGAATAAAATAGGACTCACAATGTGGTATTCATAAAACATGTTTGTACTAACAACCAAAATCTTCATCTACAAAGTATCGCAATGTAAATCAGTTTTTCTGTACAGTGGAGTGGAGTAAATAGTGCAACATTTGACCATGAGAAGTAACGGCATAAAGGTATTAGGAAAAATGTAAAGTAAAAGTAAAACATTGCACTCAAGTGAAACACTTGAATAAATGTACTTATAGTTACGAGGGGCCCCTTTCCCACCAAAAACAACTTCGGTTCTGGAACTAATTAGGGCTTTCACGGAACATGCGGCCATGTTTTGGCCCCAGTTCCCAAATAACATTTAGGGTTCTGCAATTCATTCACATTAGAAATTAGGACTCATTAGGCAGGGGGAGGGGAAATTGAAAGGCACCGGTTCAAGTCCAGTGTAAAAGGGGCTTGACTGCAGCAGAGTACAATAAGAGTATAGATGGGAGGCAGGGGCTGTAAGGAGCGGCGGACGGAGGAGCAGGAGGAGGAGGAAGAGGAGGAGAGGAGGAAGAGCACGCCGGGCGGAGCCGAAGGATTCCTCAGGCGACAAGCTGTCAAACAGTCTGGATACACTGTCCTCAACCTGGCACGCAAAGGGTTAAAGGTCAGCATTTTTTCTCTTCTACGTTGCTTCTTTGACAAACACTTTATTGTTGTCACAACGAGCGTTTTGACAACATGATTTGTTGTCAAAACGTTCGTCGTGCTCAGGACAAGGTGGTGCTAGTGTGTATGGGGAAAGGGCTTGTGGGGGGTGAGGCAGTGTTTTAGCCAATCACAGCGCAGCGAGCTCCAGCAGTTTCACAATGAGCCAATAGAGTGGAGGTGAGGTGGAGTTAGATTCAAGTCTGTTTACAAACACAGATTTTGTACACATTAAAGTTGCCTATTACCTTTAAAGGTATTATAGGTATTATAGCCAAAAATCAAAATCAAATATGTACTGTATATAGCTATAATATTTCTGTAGCTGTTTCCCTGCAGATATTTGCTTTGTAAGTAAAATGCTCCCAAGAAAGATATAGGCCTAGATTTTCGTCACCGCTAAACCCCTTATCCCTTTACTTCTTTGCCTTTTTAAACTATTTTAAAAAACATTTTTCAACAGTTAAGTTAAAAAGGCAGTGACGAAAATCTAGGCCCCAGTCTCTGTGACACATCAAGGGGCCAAAACCTGTACTCAAACACTCAAGCTTAAAGCTTAAAGAAAGAAAATCAGGACATCAGAATCAGCCAACCAGGCATTAGACAGGCAAATGGACAAATGCTTCAAGGAAAATCTTTGAATGCAGATTTTGGCTCCAAGATTTGTCAGACTCAGAGAGACTTAACTTTTTTTTTAGAGCGTTTTAATCACTGCATACCAAAAAATAAATTAAAATAAACGTCATAAGGGTTTTTTTTTATGTTATTGCTTACAGCTATTTTAAATGCATGTTACTTATTACTGTATGGTATTCCAACTAAAATGATTTGTTTGTGTGTGTGTGTGTGTGTGTGTGTGTGTGTGTGTGTGTGTGTGTGTGTGTGTGTGTGTGTGTGTGTGTGTGTGTGTGTGTGTGTGCGTGCGTGCGTGCGTGTGTGTGTGTGTGTGTGCGCGTGTGTGTGTGTGTGTGCGTGTGTGTGTGTGTGTGCGTGCGTGCGTGCGTGCGTGCGTATGTGTGTTCAGGAGACTCCAGAAGAATTGTACTCATTGAGTGAAGTCCAGAAGTTGAATCTGTCCGTCAACCTGTTGAGGAATCTTCCCTCACACCTGTCTCTGCTGTCCAACCTGATGGTGCTCAACCTCTGGGGAAACCAGGTCTGGACTGGCTGTTGTTTAAAGGAAAAAGAGCTACAATGTAACAGAGCTACGTAGCTGAGCTACAGTACCATTCATTCAGTACCTTGGCTACATATATTTGTAGCCAGGTGTGGATGTAACCAGGGGTGTAGTGGAGGGGGGACGGCGGGGGGAATTCCCCCCAATTGATTTTTTTTCTGAGAGTGTACAAATGGGGGACGCGGGGGAAATTCCCCCCATTTGATTTTTTTTCTCTCAGGAAAAAAACTCAATTCCTCTTTCAGAGGCGTCCCCCCACTTCTACAAGTACCACTACAACACTGGATGTAACATTGCCCACTTGAAAACAGGAGAAAATTTTATGGGGGCGACTTCATCGCCTGTGATGCTTCGCGCCACAGGCGATGAAGCCGCACACATACCATTTTCAGTTACAGGACTTACTGTATATTAGGGAAGTATGAGCATCAATAATAATCAGTTGAAGTTGTTGAAATTGCAACAGACACGCAGCTTGCATAAAGCTAAAGGTCTGAGTTTTCTGTTTTCAATGCTGAAATGCTGTTGGTTTAGTGATGACACAATTCTAGTTAGTCAGTAGCAGTAGTAATGTTTCAAATCATTTTAAATATAAGCACTTTAATTTGAAATACTGTGGGTTGTTTTGCCTGCCATCATGTTTGACGGGGCAGTCAGGGCATTTAGGGGGGCATTGCCCCTGCCCATGCCCATCCCTAGATCCGCCCCTGTTTGTAGCTGTTTGGTAAAAAACAAGCTACCATTGAGCTATATTAGGTAAATTAATTTAATCATTCGAACTACCTGTATGTCGGTGGCAGGTGCACCCAAATATGCCATATTTTCCTGTACAAGATTTGAACATTAAAAATAATAAATAAAAATAATGTGGGAAAAAAATATCTCTTTATTTTATTTACCAAAATAGGTGATATACACGCCCCTATACTATACTACTACTATACACTACTAATACTATTTTTAACTTACTTTTAACCTACAAACTAAAGTCTTATGTTGAAATAGGCATGTCTGTGAGACTGTTACTCGGCCGGGGGAACCCTGCCCATGTTAATGTAATTTGGTTACATGATTCTATATTTGACCACTGAATGTGTTAATCCTAAATGCTCTCTCTCTCTCTCTCTCTCTCTCTCTCTCTCTCTCTCCCTCTCTCTCTAGCTAACCAGTCTTCCTGTAGAAATTGGTCAGCTGACCAGACTGAGGGTTCTGTTTGTTTACAGAAACCGACTGACTGACATACCAGAGGAGCTTGGAGCCTGCACACAACTAGAGGTACTACTGCTACTAAGACTGTAGCATACAGTATGAGCCTTGCTCTGACCTTGTCCACCACCGACTCAGGACATAAATTAACCCCTTTTGGTATTTATACTTTAGCAATACATTTTGACTCAAGTCTTTCCTTTGGCACACAGTTAGAGCATGCCATAAGGAAGCAAATGGAGACCCTGTTGTAGTAGAAGTAGAAATGTTGTAGTAGTTTCCCCTCTCTACAGTATAGGGAGGTATAGGTTTCAGCTCAAAACAAAAAAAAAAGACTTTGACTCGACTTGGACTTGAACGCCAAAGACTTGAATCTTAATTAGGATCTTAATTAGGATCTATAATAATAACATTTCATTAGACTCGCTTCACTTCACTTCACAATTTCTCTTCTCGTGTCTTCTTGTCACTTCTTGTGTCTTCTCGTCACTTCACTTCTCGTCACTTCTCGTCTCTTCTCCTCTCTTCTCTTCTCTTCTCTTCTCTTCTCTTCTCTTCTCTTCTCTTCTCTTCTCTTCTCTTCTCTTCTCGTCTCTTCTCCTCTCTTCTCGTCTCTTCTCCTCTCTTCTCTTCTCTTCTCTTCTCCAGGTATTGAGTTTAGGTAACAACCAACTGGTTTCTCTTCCTTCCTCGCTCTCGTCTTTGAGTCGCCTCAGAAAACTGGACTTGAGTCACAACCGGCTGGAACAGCTTCCTGTCTGCATCTACAGCATGAAGACCCTGGTACGTATGCACGCATGCACATCGCATACACACACAAGCAAGGATGCGCACGCACTTACACATGCACACACACACACACACACCAAGCGGCACATTCTTGTATGTAAACTTGAGACTGTGTTGAAGCCCACAGAGGTCCACAGAGATTGCAAAGCCATCTTAACCCTGCAGCCATTATATTAACAGTGGTAAGGTGGTTATAATAAAGCAGTTCAATATCATGTCCAGGACAAAGAGACGGATTTAAAGAATCCAATGTTGGCGTCTGGCGAATCTCCAGGGGGAGAGAGTTCCAAAGGCAGAGGCTGTCACATAGAAAGCTCTATGGCCAGGGGAGGATTATCCAACGGGAAGAGAGGGCCCTGAGTTTGAGTGTCCATGTGATTGCTAAGAGGCTTGAGCTCAGTTCCCCCCGCCAAAAAGGGGTAACAGTGAACAGTGGTGCATATGGTCTTTTTCACTGTTATTTACAAGGCGCTTATTCATTTTGTCAATAAAATAACCCCAAAAGTCCTAAACTATCATGAGATGGTACATTACTGCATTTATGGGGGGGGGGGGGGGGGGGGGGGGGCTGGCGGCCCAGGGGCCCATAATTTCTAGATCCATCTATGTCTATCGCAGAGACAGACATTCTAAATTTATTCTAACTCTCTCTCTCTCTCGTCCTTTCTGTGGAATGGAGGAGACTATTGTTCACTGTTTTATTGAATGTGACAGTATTGGTGCTCTGTTTGGTGTACTAGAAGCGTTGTTTTCATTGTTTGGGGAGAAATGTTCCAAAATTGTTTTTATTTTTGGAGCGGGCTACCAAAAAAGAAACGCGAGCAAGAGCCAATTGCTGAATTTTGTGCTGGGGGAGGCAAAATTAGCTATTTATTTGACCAGGAGAAACAGGGTGGAGAGGGGTGGATTAGTTATCACTGATCAGAGTATGGGTTGTTTTTAATTTTCATAAAGAGATGAGAACACTAGACTTGTTTGTACATCAATGGTGTGTTAATGACGTTGTTTGTTTAATTGATGAGGGGGTCTTGGTGTTTGGTTCGGTGTTCAGGTGAAATCCTACTGTATGCACTTTCTACGTGATTTTATGAGATGACTGGACTGAAGTGACTGTTGTACTTTTTTAGTTTTTAAATAAAGTGTTTTTTAAAAAGTCTCTCTCTCTCTCCCAGGTGTTTCTCCATCTGGGTTACAACGCGTTGGAGAACATGTCAGAGAACATCCACTCACTGTGTGAGCTGAAGATCTTCATCCTGGAGGGAAACCAACTGCACTCCCTACCCAGAGCTATCGGCCGTCTCACCAGGTATATACAGTATACCACCACCCTGCTGTACCATTAACCTGTTTAATAACGGATTGGCTGTTTGACATTTACAAACTCAATTTGAATTAAACATGTTAAACATGTGATTGATTCCTGTGCTGTAGGCTGGAGCTGTTAAACGTAGACTTTAACGACATCAAAGATCTTCCTCAGGTAAGACCACTTTTTAAGTAAGCAGGGCTTGCTCAAACTTTATTCCATTCTCCATTCCTCTGTACCTTATACATAGTTCCTAATATAATAAAGTATTTCTCATTTAGCCCAAAACACAGCATAGTGTAGTAAAAGCATTTCCCTTCATTCCTTCCTTCCATTTATGGTCTGTTTAAATGTGTCAGCTCTCTTTACATGGGCACGGTCTAGTACAGGTGCACTTTGTTGTATTTCTCCCAATAGGGAGTTCTTCCTCATTGGTCATAGTTTCAAACTCTCGTTGTTTGTGTGTAATTTGTGGGAATTATGTGTCTCTCGTGGTATAAGGGACAGGGGCTTAGAAAGTGTAGCTCTGTTTCTACCAAATTTTGTGTGCAGTGGGTGCATAGTTTGTGTTTCCCTTGTTCTGTCTGATCACCCAGTGTATATCTGGTCAATGCTTTCCTGAGTTTGGGGTCTTTTACTGTTGCTCAGGTATAAAGATAGCATTCGATTTTGCTTTGGTTTTAGGTAGTCTTTTTCCAGTGTGCCAGGTAGTATTCTGTTTGTCTTCTTATAATCTGGTGTGCGTGTGCGTGTGCGTGTGCGTGTGTGTGTGTGTGTGTGTGTGTGTGTGTGTGTGTGTGTGTGTGTGTGTGTGCGTGTGTGCGTGTGCGTGTGCGTGTGCGTGTGTGTGTGTTTTAGGAGATGCTCCAGTTGTGCTGTCTGGAGAGGGTTGCATGCCACCCTCTGGATAAAGGACTCCATGTCATCCACAACCCGCTGATTAAACCAATCAGAGACGCCCTGCAGGGAGGCCTCTCCGGTCTCTCCAACTACCTGAAGAACTCATAGACCCTCAACCTTCTCTACAAGAAGTAATAAGACCATAGGCTACGTACATTGACAATATGCTTTCAAGAAAATGTTCTATTGTCAGCCATGGCCGTGCACAGATACACTATGTGGTGCTTAGACCTACCCTCTGGACAGCAATGTGTGTTTGATACTTTTGTACAGTTTGTTCATTTCATTTATATTTTGTATATTGTACAGTATGTGATGCATGGTGACACCCATCAATTCAGGATTAAAGGCTTCTGATATATGACCTATACCCAATGTGTTGTTGTCATGTACTGCAAACATGTATTTATTTACACTGGGTTATGTAATGATGTGAGATGAGAGCAATTGCCAGTAACAATTGCTCTCATCTCATCATTAACAGGTGGGCTTCTATGCCTCTTGACTCAGATCAGCAAAGCTAGAGGAGACAAATGAAATACAAATACAAACTGACCAATCTTTGTGTTGTATTATGCTAAACATGCTGCGCAACAATGTTAGATCATATTCAACCACACATACTAAGACCACACAAGAGACACAAGGTGATTGTACTGTACAGTCAAGTGTGAATGTATGATAATGACTGTGCTATAATCTGTGTAGGGGAGTATGTGTGTGTGTGTATCACTTGAACATGGTCACTAGAGGGCCTCCTAAGTCTACAAATAAACTAAAGGTCCTCTTGCATTGACAATGCTCATCTTCATACATTAGTCTGTCTGTCTGTCTGTCTGTCTGTCTGTCTGTCTGTCTGTCTGTCTGTCTGTCTGTCTGTCTGTCTGTCTGTCTGTCTAACTGAGCATGTTCCATAAACAGTGTTCCATTTGCATTATAAGTAACACACAGCAGCTAAAATGAATATCGATAATATCTAAATACTGAATGAAGCAACTGTCTGGGGTGCTCGTAGCCTGAGTAGACAATTAATTGAAATATTAATTGTTAGCGCCTTATTTGGAGTACAATTCTATAGTACAACACAAATTCATATTCATGAAAGTATTGGGTTCAAAGAGGTTAATCGCAGGACTGTATGTGCAATGAGTGTTACTGTTTGTTCTTGCAATGCATTGTTACTGGCAAACATGCCTGGTCCATAGGCATTGGCAAACCCTCTTTATCGCCCCATTGTCAAGTTATTACATTTTTATCATCATACAAATCATCACCCAATTACTGAATCCCAAAGTCTGTAGGTTTTCTTATGACACTTGGGAGTCCAATTAGTGCTAGTGCTTTTCAAATGTTTTATTTGCAACCCCCCGCTTAACTGAGTTAACTCTGAGTCAGAGTGTCATAAACATATTTGGTTCCATTCAAAGACATTTGTTACAGACCTGTTACGGTCATTCACGGCTTATAGCTCTTTGTCTTCCTGGTCAACTCATGTCTGTGGCATAAAAAATTAAACATTTCTGCAGGGGACAGACTTCCCAGCAGTGACTGTAGGCACATGGCACAGTTGGTAGATTCCTTTTGGTTCTTCATTTTCAAGGTATATTCCTCTTTCACTTATTGTCACCCCATGTGACCCCTTAGTATGTGGTGCTGATGTGGTCAAATGGAAATTCATTCCAGTCTCAGTCACTTTTGTCACTCGAAGGATGGTTGTCACTGACCTTTAGGAGTTCAGGTAGGATTCTGTCAAAGTATTCTATAATCAGGATAATTTCATTGGAATCTTATTATTGATCCCTCTCTCTCTCTCTCTCTCTCTCTCTCTCTCTCTCTCTCTCTCTCTCATTGTATTTAACAAGAAATCTCGCTCTTTTTTCCGAAAACAACTGCTTGGGCTAAAAACAGACATACCAGTCATATTAAAAACATGCTTAGTCAGTACATTTGGCAACGCTATGGCCATTTTCAGCCCAATGAGGAGGGTGTTTTTTTCAATACTAATGCTTGGAACAGATTCAGCATCATTAAAACCCCACAATTAGACATGGGGTTAACATAACATGCTACATGAAGCATGGTGAAACTGCACGTTTTGCCTTCTATATGTTATTGAATGGTACCCCGACTTTCACCTGTTCTTTTATGAGGTTTCCCACAGGAGTTGAACTCCAACATTTCAGTACATGTACCATATTGATGAAGACATTTCTAACGATAACGATTTAGTTCTCAGATTGGTCAAATATCTGCTAAAATTATCTAACTAACCTGCCCTTTTAGGCTATAGGCGAATTCCTTTGTTAATATGACCACATATTATGTTATTGTTTTACTTTTGTGATAACATGGGTAGAAGAAACAAAACAGGGCGGTGTAGGTAAAATCTTATTACCTGATGAGGATAGAGCTACACTAGGGTTAAATATAACATTAAAGTTTCTCTGAATGGTACTCTGTAACTGTTTTACTGTTCTGTATGCTCTTTAGATCATCAACTCTGAACCGTGTTGTTACAAACGCCACCGGAAGTGCCTGGCATTTGACCCCGAAGAACAGCCACGATGCTACAGACAGGATGCTGGCACCGTTTCCCATTTCTATTTCAGTTGTGCTCGCTTCTTGTTCTTAGTCCCATGATGATGGCTTACTTCCCAAAACGATGCACTGTCCTTTACAATGAAAACGCCACTGCCGATGTTTCCGTGGATTGTGAAGATGGTCTTCTCGTTGGCATACCAGATGACATTCCCAGAGACGTTATCTCGTTATCAGTGAAGGGCAATTTGATCCAAAAGATACGCAGGACAGATTTTCACTCTCTGTCGGATCTCACTGATTTGAACCTGAGCCAAAATTACATAACCCTCGTAGACGATGGGGCTTTTGTGCCTCTGGCTAAACTCAAAGTCCTTCACATGGCCAGCAATGAACTGACAAATCTGACTGACAACATGTTTCAGGGACTCTCCAATCTCTTGATACTGAACTTGTATGACAATAATATCCACTTCATCCACCCTGCTGCCTTCCAGTCGCTCACCAGTTTACAGGAACTACGCCTGACATGCATGCGCATGACAGACATCGTCACCGTCTTACAGCTACCACGTTTACAGGTGCTGAACATCACGATTGATAATTTACACGTTTTTCAGTCAAAGGATTTGCCATTAAACCTGACCTCTGAACTCAGGGAGCTGAGAGTCTGTTCAGAGTCGATAAAAAGGTTTAGCATCACGACGGCTGCGTTTCCACGTCTTGACACCATTGACCTTTCAGAGTGCTGTAATGCTGGAGGATGGGATTGGGTCATACCCGACAAGTATTTTTTACGGAACATAACTAAGGTGCACTTGGTTGGTTATTTAATGTCCTATACCACCATCAGAGCGGCTCTACGGAGCCTCGATTCACTGGAGTACCTACAGCTGGAATTTCTAGATGTGTGGATAGATGGATATCTCTTAAGGATTATCTGCCAAATACCCACAATGAGGACACTCATCCTGCTTGGTAGATTCAGAGGCGACCTACGTGAAACACTGTCACCCTGTACTCAGCTAACCAGACTGGATCTATCTGGCAATGAACTGATTGAATTGCCTAAGGATTCAATAAAACAAATGAAGGAACTGACTCACTTGAAAATCTACAGCAACTACCTTTCCAAAGTGCCAGACGACGTGAAGAATCTCTCCATGCTCCAAATTCTAGACTTGCGTGCTAATTTCATTAATGGATTAGGCTGCTCAGACTTCTTGAACTTAACCAGACTCACACACCTTCATCTGGATTTCAACCACATTACTGAACTCAAACGGTGTGTTTTTCAACATCTGAACGAGTTAAAGATTCTGACTGTGAATCGCAATTTCATTTGGCGTTTCGGCGACACCTTCAAGACTGGCCTACAAAAACTGGAATTGCTGGATTTGAACAACAATGACGTCGTACAGGAGCGCGCCCCAGGGGAATTCGCAGGTCTGATGTCACTCAAGCACCTAGAAATGCAATTTGGTGCCATGGAGTTTTGGTTCAACTTGTATTTGGAAGGACTAGATGAACTGGAAACACTCAGTCTGAATTTTCATACCTCCAACCTCTTCAAAATGTCATCTCCATCTCCCCACGAGTTTCCGCTACTGAAGAGCTTGAGGAGGCTAACGATACAAACCCCGCAAAGCCCGCAAGACTTCTTTCCGTTTAAAATATATGAAATGCTAGACGATATGAGACATCTGGAACACTTGAGCGTCCACAGTGAGCCACCAGAGAGAGAGGCTTTGGAAGAGGTTCCACAGCTGAAGAGCCTTTCCCTCAGCAACTGCAACTTAACCTCCGTGGAGCTCCTGGATCTCCTGGCAGACGTCAACCTGACTAGGCTCTCCTGGCTCGACCTGAGCGGGAACGACCTGGCGGTGATCAACGTCTCCGTGTTCCACTCTCTCCCGGCCCTCAGATACGTCAACCTGGACCACAACCCCTTGGCATGTGATTGCTCGAATTCTGACTTTAAGCAGTGGATGCTGAACAACAACCAGACGCAAGTGGTCGGCGCTCAGCGCTACACGTGTGGCTTTCCACTGGCTAAAAAGGGAACCAGGTTTCTGGACTTTGACCACCACTCCTGCTGGCTGGACTCTAGCTTCATCTGCTTCGTTTCCTCCACGTGTGTGATCGTGCTGACTCTGCTCACGTCCTTCACCTACCACTTCCTGAGGTTGCATCTTCTCTATGCCTACTACCTCTTCCTGGCCTTCGTTTATGATGCCATGGAAAGAAAGAGGGGGTCTCCTCGGCGCTATGACGCCTTCATCTCCTACAACGTTCACGATGAGCTATGGGTCTGCAGAGAAATGCTTCCAGTGCTAGAGGGAGAGCAGGGCTGGAGACTCTGTCTGCACCACCGAGACTTCCTACCAGGTACAATTTAACACAATATATTGTGTTAAAATACCCCCCCCCCCTCTCTCTCTCTCATCCTTCTCTCTCCCTCCCTCCCTGGAACTGATCTTTATTATTAATTACCATGATACAACATCCACATGCTATAGAAAGTAAGTGAACTGCCAATGACAATTACATGGAATAATATAATCAACAGCAAAATCTATGCACATATTTTAAGAGGAATCCCTCCCATCTCTCTCTCTCTCTCTCTCTCTCTCTCTCTCTCTCTCTCTCTCTCTCTCTCTCTCTCTGAAATAGTTTTCAATGTAGTCTAAACAGTGTCGCCATGTTTGATGTTTCCAGGTGCACCCATCATGGAGAACATTACAGATGCCATCTATGGCAGCAGAAAGACCATCTGTGTGATCAGCCGTCATTACCTGGAGAGTGAATGGTGCTCTAGAGAGATCCAGATGGCCAGGTGGGGGTAGCATTGCACAGGTCTTGGTAACTGATAATCTGTTAATACATGTTATGGTTACTTTCACCCTACTAGGCTACAGGTGTAATGCAGGTAAACAGAAGTGTTGCCAGATTTTGACACAGTTACAAAATATATTGTGAAAAAAAGAGAAATATTTGGACTATTTTTGAAACATTAACAGCACAATTATACTCTACAACATATTTTCGTATGGGGACTGTGGAGAATTGTATTAATCTGGGGAATCCTTGAGATGTAACTGATTAGATGGGATGAAATTGGACATTCTGCACAATATTTTAAGAACCTTTACCCTTTTACTCAAGTGCATGTTTAATTGCAGAGTTTGACTTAGTATTTCTATGTTGTAGTGCATGTCACTTTCACTTGAGTCAAATCGGAGTAGTTTTTCCACAGTTTGACTGATAGGAACGTCCTCTGCATGCCTCCTGTGTGCTTGCAGCTACCGCCTGTTTGACGAACAGAAGGACATACTGATCCTGGTGTTCCTGGAGGACATTCCAGCCCACCAGTTGTCTCCCTACTATCACATCAGGAGGCTGGTGAAGAGACACACCTACCTGAGCTGGTCCCTGGCTAAGCGGCACCCTGGACTGTTCTGGCAGAACCTACGCAGAGCTCTGGACTCTGGACCTCACGCTGACCTGAGCTCCTGAACCCCCCCTGGGTGAGACCCCGACATGCTGGCTGCATGTGCAGGCATGCAGGGAAGGATTATCCAATGGGCACGTTGGGCCCAGGCCTAGGGGGGGGCCATGAGCTTGAATGTCCGTGTGATCGCTAATAGGTACAAGCTCAGGGCCCACCCAAAAAGGGGTAAAAGTGAATAATAATGGTGCACACGGTCCTTAACAATGGGTTTACTAAATTTGTGTCACTAAAATAGCCCAAAATGTCCTAAACCATCATGCCGCCGCGCCAGGCAGAAAGATCCTCCGGTGTAGGGGGGCCCCTTGGCTGGTGGCGGCCCAGGGGCCCTTAATTTCATAATCCGTCTATGCAGGCATGCATGTGCACATTGGCCGAAGGATGGGATGGGAAAAAAGGGCTCCAATTAACCCATTTTGTCTTGACTAGATTCTAGTTTCTGACACTAGATTCTAGTATCTGGCACTATAGTTTCAAGTTTCTAACACTAGATTCTACTCTCTGACATTAGTTCTTAGTTTCTGACGCTCGTTTCTAGTTTCAGACGCTACAGTAGTTTCTAGTTGGTGGCACCAAATTCTAGTTCCCGATGGTTGTTCTTTTTTTTAATGATCTATTTGGCTGCAGACCCCATCTAAAAACATGTTCTCAGGATCCCCCAGAAGCAAAGATTTGAGTTAAAAATGTTTGCTGCCGAAATAATATAGCCCATTCAAAGATTTGTACCACATTTTCACATTTTTCGGTTACAGGACTTTTATTAGTCAAGTAAAACATCAATAATAACATCAGCTGGTGTTGAAGTTGCAACAGACACACAGCATGCATAAAGCTAAAGGTCGGACTCAGACAGTTTTCTGTTTGGAATGATGAAATGGTGTTGGTTCAGTGGTGCCACAGCTGTAGTTAGTTAGTAGCAGTAGTAGTGTTTCAAATCATTTTTAATGTAAGCACTTTAATTTGAAATATCCTGGGTTGTTTTGCATGCCATCATGGTGGGGCAAACTGGACATTTAAGGGGGCATTGCCCCCCATGCCTATGCCTAGATCTGCTCCTGTGTTCCGCAAGTATCACTGGAGGGCCAATAATCTCCATAAAGCACACCCTTAGGTGTAATATTGTAATTATACAACGGTTAGGCCTATCCTTACACAAACCCACATCGACTGAATTTAGAAAAGCCCCCCAATTAGAAAAGCACACAATATTTGATAACATTGTATAATCCCTCAGCGGTAAAGTACTGTAGGGCTACAGAAAACAGTAGAGGAGTACAGTTTTTGCTTCAGTTAAATTTAGCAGATATTAATTTGATATTATGTAAAACAAAAGGCAAACTGAACTTTGTCTTTCAGTTTCATGATTGCACATATGAATGTATTAATAACATTAGGTCTGCTGCCTTTCAAGGTGGAAAAGAAAAGCTTTAACTGCAACTAAGATATTGAATAGAAATTCATTATTTTTGCATTTGACTGTAAATGACTGGTTGTTTCTGAATGTGCTTCGTCAAATCTATATAGCCTATGTTTGAATGAATAATATCTTTTTGCGTTTTGATTTTACTCCTAAAGAACATTAAAGGTAAACGAGGCAAACACTGTTTGACACAGATTTGTTTAAAAACAGAATCTACACCTCACCACCACCACCTCACCTCCACTCTATTGGCTCATTATGAAGCTGCTGGAGACTGCAGTGTTGTGATGGCTGAAAGCTGCCTCACCCCACACAACCCCTCACAAATTAGCACCGCCTCTCCTGAGCCCGGCAAACGTTTTATTGTCATGATTTGTTGACAACAACAACAACAAAGTTCTGGACCATCTGCAGGACAAAGCAAGTATGTCTGTCTGCAGGGAAAGTAGAAGCAATGTAGAGGGGAAAGGGCAAAGAATATAGCTATTTATTACATGGCTTGAATGAATGCTCCAATCAGAAGCCAGCGTTCTGGTCATGTGAGCGGTGACATATTACACTATAATCACCGCTCCGCTCTATATTGGACCGCTGCATAATCAAAGTCCCCAAAGTGCAAACAGCTGTGTTCATATCAATCCGCGGTGCGCTTCCGCATTTAGCTCCATCACGCCGTTAGCGGGTCCATTTGGTTAGCTACGTATTTGGTTGTTTACATGCCGTTGCCGTCACCCTCTCAAGGACCACTGGTGGTCCTCGGACGTTGAAAACCACTGACGTAAGCCATCTAATAAGCGGGATAACACCCTTCGAGCCGGTGATTTGTTTCCTAACTACCGGTAACTGTTATTATTAGGAAACAAATCACCGCTTCGTCGGGTGTTATCCCTAACGTATATATTTTGATTTTTGGCTAAAAGGTTTCCACTATTACCTTTAAAAAAGAAGAAAGAACAAAACAAGATGCAGTCTAAAGCTCACAGCAGCAGAATCTTTCTGCATGACAGCCTCAATTTGTTTTATTCTCCTTTGTGAGAACACCTAAGATAGAGAGGTTAGTAACAACAAGACACTTGAATTATAGATTTTGTTTTGGCAGCAAGTGACGATGTTTCATAGTTTGTTTTCTTGAATGTAAAAATGTTGGATAACAATCAGCAAATTGTACCGCAGCAGGTTGTGCCTTTGTGACTGCAGAGTGCTCTGAGCGTCAGAGCACAGCTGTAGAATTTTATACAGGTTTTCTTTTTACTTTCTTTTGCTGTATGATGAATAGAAGTATTGGTATGTCTATAAACCTTCTGAGAATTGAAAACTGGTGTAAAAAGGTCTTTTGTCATTTCTCCTTTTCTGGTTTTGTCCTTCTAACAGTGTTTGAATGCAATTTTCATGGTTAAACTTTAACTTTTGTAGGGGGCATGGTGGAAGAGTGCTGTCACCTCACATGCAGTTAGAAAGTCCTGGGTTCGATTCCCGCTAGGGACACTGTGGGTGCTGGCGGCGTGTCTCCTCCTCCACAACACCAGTTTGCATGTTCTCCCTGTGTCCCCTAGCGGAGGTACCTCACAAAAACATGCAGTGATCCTGGTCTCTAGACTGCCTCCCCCTGGCCAGCTGGGGCACCTGATGGAGGGGACAGAAATCGTTGGAATAACGTGTTCCTTCCACATGTTACGTCCAACCAGGGAAACTCTCCCCTGTCAGGTGAAAAGAAGACAGCTTGGACTACTCATGCATTGAAGTAAGCATGATGCCAGTTTGTACATCTGCTGTCAGCACAGCCAAAAGGATATCATTTTGGGGGGACTTGGCACAATAAAGTGGTTTGAGAACCACTGATTTTAGTTTAGAAGCCATTTGTAGAATTGGCCTCAGGTCTTAATGGGTCTTAAAGGTAGGGGAAGTGATTTGAAATTCATGGTGTAGTACCAGCCTGGTGCACTAGGGGCCCCCAACAGTAGCTACACTATGTGAACCTGCTGCTCGCTCCTGATTGGAGGAGAATTGGTGGCAACCTGGGGAACTTTTATTAGCTCCTCTGCTAACGTGGGGGAGGGGGAAACTCCATATGTGGTTTCCACACCTTATAATAGAGCATTTTAACAGAAAAAATTTTTTTTTGGGTGATATCTGACAAAAGTGAAATCACTTCCCCTACCTTTAAAGAAACTTTTAAAAAAAAAAATCAATCAAAATTCATCAAAGAGTCTCTCTCAAGCGGTCAATAAATATGGTCTTATTATACATTCCCAGAACCACATCAGATAGGGCTATAGGCTTCAGAGGGAAGCATAATATGCCTGCTGACTTGCAGTACATTAAATTGACTAACTTATTTCACCACAGAGAGCCACAGAATAAGCATTCGCTTCTGCATATGCATCCCTGCCTGAGGATGACTGTCACAGACTGTGGCCTCTTAATTGCATTAGGGAGAGGGCGTAATTCCATTGGGGCTCACAAGCTATATCCTGCGTGCAAAATATTATATAGAGAGGAACTGAAGCACACGGCTAAAATATAGTATGGGCAGCAGGAGACCGTTTCATATTCATATATGTGGCTTTAATGGCACTCAATCATCAAATAAATATGTAAACGTCATAATTCACTCACTGCATCGCAAGTCACTTTTGCACTTGAGAGCCCATGCATGCGGCCTCCTTGGGAAAGATTGAAAAAATTAGCCTATGAATGGCTAAACCTCATTTGAAAGACCTCCACAGAGAGCAGTGGAGGATGTAACATTTCCCAATTGGGGGGGGCAGGAGAAACTTTCAGTTACAGGACTTGTATGTGTCAAGTAAGCATCAATAATAACATCAGTTGTTGTTGAAGTTGCAACAGGCACGCAGCATGCATAAAGCTAAAGGTCTGTTTAGTGGTGCCACAACTGTGGTTAGTTAGTAGCAGTAGTAGTGTTTCAACTTTCAAATCATTTTAAATATACCGGTAAGCACTTTACCGGAAAGCATTAAGGGGGCATTGCACCCCCATGCCTAGATCCACCCCTGACAAAGAGACAGAGAGAGAGAGAGAGAGAGAGAGAGAGAGAGAGAGAGAGAGAGAGAGAGAGAGAGAGAGAGAGAGAGAGAGGATTTCACATATAGTTTGCACATGATAGGCGGCAATGTGTGACCTTGGCTTGTCTTAACCAGTGTTGGGACATGTGCACTACGTAACTCAATATATTACATAATATATTACCAAAATGCAGTAACTTGTAATATAAATATATTACCTAACAAAAAAAATCTAATATATTATACGTTTCTTTCTGCATTACTGCATTACTTTCAATATTACTTTCTGTCAATTTGTCTCGTTGAAAATGTTCTTGTGAAATTTTCTTGACAACTGCAGAAGTTAAATAATTACTTATTTTCTATAATTTGTCATCAAATTATTTATTCAGGAGGACGTTTTTTCAAGTTGATTTCATGTGGATTTCCCAGATAGCCAAGTGCGCTTTCTTTAGCTATGCCACTGGCCTACACAATATTTGATTAATAGTGACACTAAATATTTAATTATATATTTTGCACAACATTTTTCTTTTAAGTAATATGTAATAGTAATATTATTAATATATTACACTTGCTCAGACAGCAATATTGTAATACAATATATTGCTTTAAAATGAAGGTAATAAGTAATAAGTAATACATTAACAAGGTATAGTAATATTCCCAACACTGGTCTTAAAGGTATTACTCTGATGGGTTTGATTAATGCCATACCCTTAAACCACACTTACTTACATATAAATACTAGCCGGTAGCATCTGCGCAATATTAGAATAGTGTGCTGTAGCTGTCACAGGTTTCACGCATCATACTGATGTAAAATATTAGTTGTAATTTGCCATACAGCTCCTTTCTGGTGTTCCCAAACAATAAAACCTTTCTTCAAGAACACCGGTTAACCTCCCCTCAACAGTTAAATGCACAACAGGGGCGGATTTAGGCATGAGCATGGGGGGGGGGGGGGGGCAATGCCCCCTAAATGCCCTGACTGCCCCACCAAACATAAGGGCACCACTAAACCAACACCTCATCACTGAAAACAGAAAACTCTCTTTATGCATGCTGCGCGTCTGTTGCACCTTCAACAACAACTGAAGTTATTGATGCTTATACTTGCCTAATATAAGTCCTCTAACCGAAAATACCATTTTCACCTGCCCTGCCATTGGGAAATGTTACATCCGGGCCTGACACACAATATTCGATAACGTTGTTAAATCCCTCAGTGATAATGTAGGCCTGCAGAAAACAGTAGAGGAGTACAGTTTGGATGCAGTTTTGCTCTAGTTAAGTTTAACAGTCATTCATTCAATATACTATAAAACAAAAAGCAAACTGAACTTTGACTTTCAGTTTTGTAGCCTAAATGCATTGATAACATTAGGACTGCAGCCATTCAGGATAGAAAATAAAAACTGCCCTTTAGGATTTGGCAAGTACTAGTTTCATGAGGAGTTATAGAGGGAAAGTATAATATAAACAGAAAACATTCAGTTGAGAAGAGTGGGGAGGATCAGCTGGTCGTAGTTGATTAATACTTCTATCTCCACTTGCTCATGTGATCACTCAAATCGCAGATAAATCTAAGAAAATTCATGGCAGCACCAAATCTATATGGTCTCCATCAAATAACATGTAAGGCACAGTAAGGAAAAAATACTTACTTAAGTAACAGACTTTTTCTCTCTGCAGTCACAGAGATACGACCCAACTATAATGTGAAGGCTGGCACAGTGATGCCAGCAGCAACACAAAGAGTGTTCACAAAATAAATCTCACAGTCACATTGTCTTATCTTTGCATTATTGCATTTCCTGGTTCTAACTGCACATGACAGCTTGTTTGCACACTGTTGTGGACTGTTTGCACATCATTATTTATCTTGTAAAATTGGATTTGTTCTGTGATTGTTGTTTGTATACTTTTTGCACCTTGGCATCGAAGCATTTCTGACTTGTGAGTGTTGCCATCCCTGCCTGTACATACACAAGCAAGTTTAGCAGATTGGTGAGTAAACATCCGTATGCTAATGGCAGATATTGTTGGCAACATGAATGGCGTACAAATGTGTGCGGTGCAGGAAGCTCAAAATACTTGGCTAGTGGCCAGCAACGTGCTGTTTTGGTTCATTAACAAAGGAACGTGCACCTATGCACACATGCGCACACACGTATTAGGATACGCCAAGGTTATAATAGTTATACTATGTTTTATAATACAGTTATACTATGTTTTTAAATTCATGGCCAATTCCGATGTGTAAAATTACAATCTAGTCAATGCTGATACCGATGTTTATTTAGTTTTTGTTTGTTTTGTATTGTCTCCCTTTTGTGCACAGTTACTAATAAAGTATTGCTCAGGTGTATGTTTTGTAGAAAACCCGAGAAAATTGCCAGCACTCATTAAATGTCCTTTCTAATGTTCTTTATTTACCTCACAGCAAGCAGCAATGTACGCGTTTCGACCAGTGCGGTCTTCCTCAGCTGAGGAAGACCCGTAAGAAAAGAAAAAAGAAAAAAAAAGAAAACCCCGTAAGAAAATCTTTTGCCAATTTCTACTCGTTTCATAAAAAATGAATGTTTGCCATTTTGCATTTGTTTCACAAAATGGCAAAAGTGACTTAAATAACAAAGGCATTATTGTTTGCTTTGTTTATCAAATCAGACTGTTACATTGGTCAGTGTAAACATAGTTTAGTTCAGTTTTATTTGCCAATATGGGCAAATATTGTCTCATAACGATGTATGCGTCAACAGCACAAGTGGAACGCCACACTTTTATCCAAAGAGCTTTTTTATCCAAAGAGATTGTGCCAGGGGGAAACCATGCAACGTATCAACCTGCACATCAGGAGCTATTATAGGGGTTCAGAGTCTTACTAAGGGTCACCAGATGTCCCTCTTTGCATGGGACAGTCCCTCATTTCCAAGGCTTTTCAAGCATCTCACAAATCGAGACTGTAATAATACTCTGTAGTCCCCTATAATAGTCAGCTTTCTATTGTCTCTTTTCCTGCTCTAGATGTGTTTTTAAAATAATCATAGAAGTATTCCCCTCCATGGTGTCACTATATATATTTCCACGCTCACTCCAGAGAGACCGCATTGCATTTTGCATTGCATTTTGAGATTGGAGATCAGCTATTTTTGCTATATTTGAATTGAAATCCTGAATTATCTTTGGGAAAATCGACATCATTTGCAAAACACATTTTGTCTCAGTCTCCCTCTCGATGTTGTGCAACGCTTCTGTCCCTCAAACGAACAGCTCTGGATCTGGTCACCCTAGTCTTGCTCAAGGACACTTCCGACACTAACTCTGGGGGAGCCCGGTGTCAAACTGGGAAGCGTGCGGTTGCCATGCGGCCACACTACCAACCACTCTACTCCAGCCTGAGCCACTGACAGTCAAAGACTATAAGTGGCTCTGTGGCGGACGAGGTATCACAACATATTCAGCAATTTCTTCAACAGTTGGAAACGACTGACATCAATATCATATAAAAGCGCCAGGGTTAAAAGCTAAAATTTAGGCAATTAACAGAAGGATTTACACTAGGCAAGAACAAAACATGTGTACTACTTCAAACACACAGACACACCCATTTCTTGATTCTTAATCTTTATAAACACTATCTATGATGATATGTGTATGCTATAAAGTTACTGCTATGGTTACGGTATAGGTAGCACCTTCAAACAATAAACATATTGTTCATTTAACAGAACAATAATGCTACAACTGTATACTCCAAACACACGTGCACCGACACACACACATCCCCCATGCAACAGGACTGGACAGCTATGGGGAAAACGTACGATAAGCGAGTATAGACCTGATTATGAGTTCAATAATAAGCTCATTATCTCTGCGATTCTCGGTGTATCTGCATGTTTCTTTGATGAGTGCACAGGGGAGCTTATTAGCGCCAACAGACATGTCAATTACATATGCACACACAGTCACGCTCATATGCACATGCACACACGCGCACACACGCACACACACAGACAATATTATTTGATTATTACCCTATCCACTCATCAAAATTAAAATGTTTGGAGAGGTAATTTTACGTATCCTAGGAATTTTAGGTATCCGACCTGTACTGAGGCACATGGTGAAATGTATTTGAACATCCTCAAGTGCCTCATGCCATTGTGGGCTGTGTACGTCCGCAAACATAGCCTGGCCTGGTGGTACAACAATTGTAGTAGCATAGTGTTTCAAATCATTTTAATTATAAGCACCTTAATTGGAAATATCTTTGTATAAAAGCCAGGGCATTTACGGTGGCATTGCCCCCCCCCCCCCATGCCCATGCCTAGATCCGCCCCTGCACACCAAGACAGTCGGGAGGTTAGAGTGTCTTAACTTAATGTCTTTGTATGAGCCAGTGTGTTATTGACCACATCATCCAGCGTGGCTGAGGGAGCCTAGTATAGCCTACAGTGGGAGGCAGGGGCGGATTGGCACATATTTTCCCACCGGGACAATTTTGCCTTTGCCAGGCCACCCTGGTGGAGGCAGCTGGTTAACCAGATGTAACTCTTTGAGAGCGTAAAAATGAAACCAAATGGACCCTTGCGGGTCCATTTGGTTTCATTTTTACACCCTCAAGAGTTAAAATATTCATCATGTGAATGAGCCCAACTTAGTCTACACAACTAGAAAATGTAGAAGATTAATGGTCATTTTGATCTGTATGTTCCAGGCGAGCATCTAGCACATTCTAGTGCATTTTGGAAGTGCCATTCTAGTGCATTTTGGATCTTGTCCAGACCACTAGGTGGCGCAGGCCACCGGGAAAACTCCATGTACTCCAGATGGCCAATCCGCCCCTGGTGGGAGGGTTGTTATCATCTCCTGCACGGTGCAGAGCGGTGGGCGGGCAGGTGGGTGGACCTCTCTGCTGCTGCTGAGTGCTGTAACAATGACAGGAAGGCCTTGACACCCACCCAAAGAGCTCTGGCCCTTCAGCTTCCTCAAGACACATCATTAGTCAGCCTCTCTCTCTTTCTCTCTCTCTCTCTTTCTCCTACAAGCAGTGCTCTGGTATAATTATGCAACATGGCACACTTATTGGAATATAAGGGCCTTTTGACCGTCGAGACTGCAGGGCGGGGTGGGGATGCTACATGTTGAAATTTGCCCCTCGGCCTGTATAATTTAGCCAACACGTACAGATGGATTATAGGTTTTGTTTCTAAAAGGGTTTTGGTTCAAATGTGAATGGGATAAAATGTGAAGTGATTTACTAAATACTATACTGTAGGTACACGTTTTACTTTATTTAGAAATTAAAAGTTGCAGCAACTCGATTTCAAAGGGGGTCCTCAAATGCATATGTTGTTCTATAGAGGAGTCCAAAGAGCTTTTTATTATGATTTTTGATGATTGATTTGTCACACAAAGAAATGCATTTGACAATTTAAATGTGTATAAATATGTGTTTTAGGCATTGAACTTAATTTATGCATTGTAATCAAAAATTGCACTGGACAGACATGAGGAAGAAGTCGCTGACACAATTCATAATTGTTTAAGTTTGTCTTACCGAAAAAAATACAAATTACTGGAAATGGTTGACAAAATATGTCACAAAGTGACTGTTGTATTTGTTGTTGCTATTGTATTAATTAATTATTTTAATTGTATGGACATTTTCAAAATGGAAACAATTGATGATCATGCACAGAAAATTGCAATCATCTAAAATAATTGCGATTAGACCATTAGGTAATAAATAATCCTATAGGCCTTGCATTGTGTTGTCTTGTATACAAACAGACATTATACATTCAAAATATGTTCGTCAGCGAGTGTGAGATGTGCATTTCTGAACTAGAGAAAGTAGCTCACTACTTCTGTTGAATTGCTTTTGGCTGAAAGGGATTTCGCTTTCCGGCTCCAGTAAAAAAAAAAAAAAAAAAAAAAAGAAGAAGAAAGTATATTTTGTTCCCCCAGCAAATCACTTCAGCCTGCCTGTGCCCCTGTGGGCGCACAAACTTTGGATAGGCCTGCTTGACAGCCAGAAAGGGGATTTTAGAGGAAATAAATTACAAAACACCAAACAAAACTGAAGGAACTGGGTTAGGTGAAGACAACTCTCAGCTGAGACGATGCCAATTAGAATGAGCTAGAGGGGATTTGGAAGTGTTGGCTGCAGATCTGTTCCTGCACCATCCTTTACTTTAACTGTACCTGATCACTGTACGGGATCAGTCGCCATCATATTATACAACACTGGATCTACGTTGCATAATACTATTGTTATCATAGTAAACCATACTGGTTCAATAACCATTACCATACTGCACAATACTGGACAGTACACCACTGATTCCCAAACAGTGGAGCAGGGGCGGATGTAACATTTCCCAATTGGGGGGCAGGAGAAAATGGTATGGCTTTTGGTTACAGGAGTTTTATTAGACAATAAAATATCAATAATAACTACAGTTGTTGTTGAAGTTGCAACAGACATGCAGCATGCATAAAGCTAAAGTTCTGACTCAGAGAGTTTTCTGTTTTCAATGATGAAATGCTGTTGGTTTAGTGGTGCCACAATTGTAGTTAGTTAGTAGCAGTAGTAGTGTTTAAATCATTTTAAATATAGGCACTTTAATTTGAAATATCTTGGGTTGTTTTGCATGCCATCGTGTTTGGTGGGGCAGACTGGACATTTAGGGGGGCATTGCCTTCCCATGCCCATGCCTAGATCCGTCCCTACAGTGGAGAGACAGCAGGTGCAAAAAACGGCAGTGGCCCCGCCGGGGAATAGTCAGTGCTGCCGGTAGAGTTTTATCCGGCAACCCATACCCATACCCTTACCCTAACCGTGATCAAACCCTTATCCGCATTACGCATGGCACAATGTGGAGCCTACGGCAATGCCATCGTGCTGCCGGCTATGGCTTATGGGTCACGACTTGAGTAACAAATTAACAATCCTATTGTTTTTTCTACATCTGAAACCACTGTTCACCATGAGTGTCACCATGGGTCTGCTCACGGACCTGGATAAGTGAATCAAGTGAAACGATCTTGGTGGGTCGTTTCCATTGGTGACACATTATGGAAGGCACACCATTTTTACATATATATTTTAATACATTAAAAACAATGTTATAAATTCCATATATGAATTAATTATGAAGTAGTTAAAATACCTGAATTCCCAAGAACTTGCACGAGTGCTTGTAGATGGCGAGCATCTAATCTCTCTTTAGGGAGTCGACCTGAAAGATTTCGGAACCACTATAGCCTAAAAAAGCACTATAGAATACAATACAAGCTCATAAAGGTTTTCGCCGCTGTGAGCTGGGACGGCAGTGGCACAGGAGTAGAGCAGCCATGTCTGAAAGTCAAACTATGACCTCTACTCTGAGAGCTATAACTGTGTGAGGGGAAGGTGGTCTGCTCAAAATGTCAGCATGTGCCTTTCTTGGGAGTGAGACTGCGTTGACTAGTGGCCAACTAAGGGCTGCCGGCCAAAGTATATGAAGTGGGTGACCAAACTGTGGCCAACTACCGCAGGCTATACTGTGAGGAAAGCGGACAAAAAAAGAGGGCAAAAAAGTATTCCTCGTCATTGATATTTGACCAAGTAAATAAATAAGAAATAAATAAGTCTCTAGGAGGCCCAAACGTGGTTTACAGAGCAGTAACACGGACAGATGCACACAGGCTCTCCAAGCGATAAGCAGGCAGTGCAATGGAAGAGTATTCTAGCTGCATTTCCTCGTGATTAAATAATACTTAAGTGTTTTAAATATCGAAGTGTCAAGCTAAATAAGTTTGCGTCTCGGTACACAGCGCACACGATGTGTTTTAGGCTACGCATTAGCGAGCAAATGAATTGCTGCTCCTCGGGAATATTAAGGCACTTCATATTGCAACAGATCATAGCTAAGCACATTCCATTTAGAATACGAATGGGGCATTTATGTTGTGCCATGTAATGCGTTATGTATGTATATGAACGCCCCGTTCCCATGATCAATCTTGACATGACACATTTGTAATAATTACATTCAAAGACAAAGAACCACATTAATTTGAAGGGCGTTACACTCTCTCATGTAGCGAGTTCTAGGCACTTGCTTGTGTCATGGGCATATGGTGAATGGTTGTGTAATGATAACATTCATCATACAGTGCAATGGGAATTGTTGAAAAACAATATTATATTATCTGTTGTCGAGTTCATTTTCAGGGCAATACATTGTCTGTTATGCAACACTGAGGAGAAGGTTAAGGCCTTGCTAGGCATTTTAATATGTACTCGTTCCTGATTCTATCCAAGTAACTCTCAAAGAGAATGTCAACACGGATCTAGGCATGGGCATGGGGGGGCAATGTCCCCCTAAATGCCCTGACTGCCCCATCAAACATGATGGCATGCAAAACAACCCAAATTTCAAAAATATTTCAAATTAAAGTGCTTATAATTAAAGTGATCTGAAACACTATAACTAACTACAATTGTCGCACCACTAAACCAACATGATTTCATCATTGAAAACAGAAAACTCTCAGACATTCCTTTAGCTTGATGCATGCTGCGTGTCTGTTGTAACTTAAACCAACTGATGTTATATTATAGATGCTTATTTGCCTATTTGCCTAATACCTAAGTCCTGTAACCGAAAATGGTATGGGTGTGGCTTCATCGCCTGTGTCACTTCGCGCCCCGGGTGATGAAGCCGCCCCCATAACATTTTCACCTGCCTCCCCCAATTGGGAAATGTTACATCCGGTCCTGGTTCCAAATCACCTGTAACTGCTCATGGCGCCATGTTCCTGACCAAAAACCTGTGGTCTGTGGACAACAAGTCCCACACCCTTTGCAGCTCTACTCAAGAGTAGTCTCTTGGTCTGTTGTCAACCTATAATTTGCTTCGATACTAAGAAGTATTCATCCAATGAGAGTCGGAGTTGGCGGTTGGTCTAACGACAAATCCGAACACACACAGCTGATTGGCCAACAGCAGACACGCTAGCCCATTAGCCACAAACCTCTGGTTTGTTTGGTATGAACCAAATACAGCGTTGTGTATACTGTATGTTTCACTTTTCAAAAAAATACTATGGATCTTATATTAACTTTATTCTCTGATTAGGATTGTATGAAAGGTGCCACTTTCAAGAGTTCGCATATGAAGTTTTTTTTCCATATGTACTGTATACTCACCTCAAGGAGATGAAGTGCACTAGAGGATTATGGGCATTGTAACGAATAGAGTCAAATACACGCAGACTTCATTATCTTTCTGGCCATAGGGTGCACATTTCAAATTGTGCTACTGTTATCTACTACAAATACTATTAACATTGCAGACTCTCATCAAGCTGTGAAATGTCCCTTTAGCGTTGCTCCTCCACTCGGATTTGTGTCCTCATTACTTGCATAAAGAAGCACTCATGTTTGAGCCTGATAATCATCGATTACGATATGGCTGCTGCTTGCAGTTTATTTGCATTTATTTATTTAATATTTGTTTTTGGCTTGTATGCCTTTAGTGATAGTTACAGTGAAGACAGACATGCAGCACACATCGTTATGGACGCGGCTCGAACACGCGACACGCAGTCAGCCGAGAGCCTATAGTATTATGTGGCATGGGCATGGGCCATTAGGCCAGCGGGTGCCTGCTGCTTGCATTAGCTCAGGCCGCGAGCGTGCGCCTCAGCAGGGGCGGATGTAACATTTCCCAATGGGGGCGGGGGGAGGGGGCAGGAGGAAATGGATGAAAATGGATGAAGCTGCACCCACACCATTTTCGGTTACAGGACTTATACAGTATTAGGCAAGTATAAGCATCGATAATAACATCAGTTGTTGTTGAAGTTGCAACAGGCACACAGCATGCATAAAGCTAAAGGTTTGACTCTAACACTGTTGGTTTAATGGGGAGACAATGGTACAGTAGTTAGTTAGTAGCAGTAGTAGTGTTTCAAATAATTTTAAATAGAAGCACTTTAATTTGAAATATCTTGTGTTGTTTTGCATGCCATCATGTTTGGTGGGGCAGATTGGGCATTAAGGGGGCATTGCCCGCCCCATGCCCATGCCTATCCGGTATCCGCCCCTGTGCCCCAGCCACTTCCAGTGTCCTGTTCCGCAGTTTGGTCCAGAAACACTGCATGGTCACACCGCTGGGGGGCATCCAAACCGGTCGGGCCGCTATGGCGGCTTGATGGATGGGATCATTACTGCCCAAAGGCGACCCGGGACACCGTGATCGTTTAACACGCGTTTTGTTCTATTAATAACCCATTGTCATTTCGTTTCCCCCTTGCACCCTACTACAATCCTGACACACGTCGACCGTATAACACTCCACATGAATCTGTGTTCACGCAACCGAAAGAAGGGAACCTGCTTTAATATCACACATCATCTCTCCTCGCCCCTTAATGAATTGCGGTTCAAAAAAATCCCGAAGAGCGCGGGGGACTGAAAATGAAAGCCGCTCATTCCACTTGTGACTCCCAAATGTGGCGCGGAGCCTCTGCCTCAGATGTTAGTGCGCTCTCTCTCCCGCCAGCGGGCCTGGCCAGCGATTAGAATGCACGTTGCGCTAGCTGTCTCTATCTTGCCTCCTATATTAATCCTCTGACATTCCACTGATTGCTACGAAACCTGAAATGTGAAAATAGCTGCGTGGCAGGGCTGTGCTGGGATGACTGCCACCACCCACACACACGGTGCAGTGACTAAAATAGTAATAAGAAGGCAGAGAGTGGAAGCTCGGTGGAGATGAGAAAGAACCTCATCAGAGCAGAGGATGGGATTTTGACGATATGAACTTTTGCTATGCTCTGCTGCTGCACTGCACTGTATGTGAACATACATGTCAGAACGATGTATCTACTGTATATAAACGTCTTGCAGACACATTCTCTACTGAACGTTCAAGTTTAGGTTATTCACTTTCTGTGTTGGAGACAAAATGTACATAGTAAGCTACAGTATGTAATCCTAAATACATGGGGCTCTATTTTCGTTATCTAAACCCCTTATTGTGAAAAACGTTTTGGAATAGTTCAACGTGCCAATCTATTTACACATTGTGAGTTTGTAGACTGGCTATTTAAACTACTGAAAAAATGTTTTTTCAGTAGTTTAAAAAGGCAAAGAAGTTAAGGGTTAAGGGGTTTAGCGGTGACGAAAATGGAGCCCATGATATTTAGAGAGAATCAGTCCCTCAAACAATTAGTGTTCTGTTCTGTGACAGTTATGTGCAGCTGATAATCTGAAGCCATGTGCCAGTGTGCTTATGTTGTCACAAACTCTTGTTTTCAGTCAGACTTAACCACATCTGTCCAACCTGGTATTTTTACTCTGGGCATGTCATATGTGTTTAGAATCAGAATCAATTCAACATTGCCACATCGCATTACACATAAGGGTGAAAATCTTTTTTCA
Source organism: Benthosema pterotum (assembly GCA_039105355.1). Lineage (NCBI taxonomy): Eukaryota > Metazoa > Chordata > Actinopteri > Myctophiformes > Myctophidae > Benthosema > Benthosema pterotum. The sequence goes on along the minus strand of CM076982.1, from coordinate 14,878,621 downwards.
GGCTCATCATTGCAGTTACAGTAAAAGAGAGAAACTTAACTAAGCTCACCGAGTCATGTAATGTTAACTGTGATAAACTGTGTCACATCATGACACAGTTAGCTTGTACATCTGCTACTGGTGTGTAACTATGTCATACATGTAAGGAAAAAAAATGTTACGAACATTGTGTTGTCAAAATTGTATTTCTGTAATGTAAACAAAATCGTGCCTGAACTGAAGAGTACTTAAACACAGACAACAATGACAAACAGGTACTAACTCAAATAACACATCAACAAAAACTAAGAAACCAGACAGGGAACCTATGAAAAACTCAGTGGGGATAACTGCAAGTCACTGGGCATCCAGACTACAGGATTGCACATTCCAACTTTCGGACCGGGGTGTGACGTCACGTCCTCCTTTTTTGAATGGGTTTCAATGGGCACTTCCTGCTACTTCCTGTCTGAATTTCGGCCGCGGGCAGGCGGCCGAAATTCAAAACCCATTCAAAAAAGGAGGATGTGACGTCACACCCCGGTCCGAGACTGGAATGTGCAATTGGTAGTGTAGTTGCAGCCTCAGTGCCTTTTAAATCTGTCTCTAATTTGAGCACACCTGCACCCATTCGAGTAGAGATTCAGGGTTCCTCCTCTAGCTCCTCCTACCCAGTACTGAGCTATGAGGGAATTTACAAAACTCCCTGTTTTTCAAGAAGTGCCTTATTCTCTCAAGATGTAGTGTACTAATCATCTCATTTAACCAGTGTTTAAATGTATAGGAGCCTCCTATTTTTTTCTAGTGTGTAAAAATAAGTTATTCTTTTGCTACAATCAGACCATATGAGAGAAGTTGTAGTGTGCTCTCGCCAACATAGAGTCGGAGTGAAACACAGTCAAATCCAGAATAATCAGTACACAATCAGGGGATCAATATGAATATTCACAATATCAGACAAATATGTCTCAAATATCTTAATCCAATATCTTTATATCTGGGGGGAAATACTGGGATTCTGCCAGACGTCTCCATCCTGTTCGGGTGCCAAAGTATTGCGGTCTGCTGGCAGCGAAGAAAACAACCAGTAGCCATTTCTGTATGTCGCTCACATCGTCTCCGTTTCCAGGAAAGGGTGGCCAACGGACATTAGCGAGGCATTAGTGGGCCGGTCGAGTAGCAATTATTGCCGCTGACATTTGCAGATAAGTGCAAATATCAAAGGGTACTCGTGGGGGTTATTTTGTATTGTGGAGGTCACATGGTTTTTTCACCCCAGACGTAACGGATGCAGAACGGAGTGGAAGATGAGAGTCGACAGCCGAGGGGAGGGGTGATAAATGAGCTGACAAATGCTGTTTGTGTAAGATCATGGCTGCTCTAGCACGCAGGTTAGGTGTGTGTTGTGTGTGTTGCATGCGTGTGCAGCCAGTGTTAGTATGGGTGCGGGTGTAGCATTTGCAAGTGCACAGCAGCAGGTTGTCTAAAGGCAAGCGAGTCCTTGGACCTTCTCCGGAAAACTGTCATTATCACGTAAGGAGTGGCTAAATTACACGCACTCCGACGTAGAATAGATATAACAGCCATTTATCAGCTCACCAACGTACTTCAGCTCAGCACACCTTGGAAAGGCTTCCCAGCAGGCGGGAAGGAAGCTGTATTCCCATTATCATCTAGTTTTCTTTTTTCTCTTTTAGACACACCGCTGTATTTTTCCATTTCCTAGCCCAGTTGGACACCTAAAGGAGATTTCTTTGTTGTTGCTCGCATTACTTGCACGGTGGTATCAGCATAATAGTAGTAAAGACAGAAATAGAGGGAAAAACACCAAAAGACCTTTACTAAAAACGCCCTATCCATTAAATCTACCACTCCATCCTGTTCCGTGGTTGCCAGCCTATTTGGCTAACCTTTTATATGCAGAACATTGATTCGCCCATCCGCCCTCTTTCTCCTCTTTGTATATTTTTACCTCCACTATATGATTTGCTGCTTCTGGCTTTGTGATTTTTGTACATCTCTAAATGTCAACTGTAGGCAACTTCAGTTTACAAATGAAAGCCTTCATTTAATCATTTGTTTTGATTCCTAAAGTAAAACAATTAATCATTTAATCAATCAATCATTAATCAATTATTTGAGTGACAATCATCAAGTAAACATAATTGTAACAAGTATTCACTTCTGCATGATCCATCATACTCAGAGATGAGGTTGTGATTGACTGTTCACTGTAAACCACAGCAAAACTAGCCTGCTGCAGACTGCTCGACTCTCAGCCCACTCTCTGAGTGCACTGAGTCTCTTGGTCTGGTCACATATTCTCAACCTATAATTCGGTACCAAGATGTATTTATCCAAGAGAGTCAGAGTTGGGGGTTGGTCTAACGACAAATCTGAAGAGACGCAGCTGACAGGCCAGCAGCCCTGTCACTCAAGAGTGCAACAGTTACATCGTCAAACAACAAACATGGCGGCCGCAACTGTGGTGAAACGCGGCCATCTCAATGTTTCCATTAAACCGACCTATGAGAAATAGTTTCTTTAAAAAAGCGTTGCGTTGTATAAACATCATCATCCAACATATTTTACTGCTTTTGTTCACATGCTAGTAGCGCTTGTTGGCTGTGTTTGTTTGGTTAGCAAACAGGTCAGCCCATTAGCCACATGATTGACAACAACCTAAACTCTCCTCTTGAAATGTCTCAAACAGCAGACAATGTCAGATTCAAGCTTCAGGAAGCTGAACTTGAGTCGATAATCAGGCAGGCTACAGCAAAACATACGTACTGTAGTAGTAGTCAACTATGCCACGGATCATAATTCCAGTTTTCAGGATGCTCTGGATTGGACTTCTCTCTGCCTACACTCTTATGCTCTATCCCCCTCTGAATGATGCCAGCAAAAAGCTGCCGTCTTTAAAGTATTTAATAATCAAAACACATATAGGAAAGGTGGGAAGCGGTAAACATTTGATAAGGATGCCACGGCGAAAAGACCTTTAAAAGCCATACAAACACAGGGGAGATCCTGAAGGTATTTATATGGCAGAAACACAGTAAACTGAAACTGGCTGTCAATTATGGTCTTTGTAGTAAAACTACAGAGGAAGCTAGCCTTGTTTGAGCAGCTTTAAACATTTACTGTGGGGTTTGTTTTAGGGATTTATTACTTTTGACAGGTGCTTACCAAACAACCACAAGCTGGGCAGCACTCCAAACATAAGTCAAGACCCTTTTTTGAGCTTCATGCCAAACCGCACTAAGTTCTCTGAAGACTGTTTTATAATATTAGTTCAGAATCACCCCCTGCTTTCTACAGGGCTGGAACTATTGCCAACTGCCTGACATTCGAATACAGTAAGCGTGTACTAGATCTGTTAGACCTTATGCTAGGCTGGCCCGTTGCCAAGTAGCCAAATGTGCTGGGGATCTACCCAAATTAAGACACGGAAAGAGGACATTTATTAAATAATGGCTTACGTGTGTGGAAGTCAGTTAACAGTGTGTGGTAGATCCTGGGACACAGACACTGCAGGTTTGAGGAGGAGGGATGCCTGGATAAGATAACAAAACATAGAACAAAGTTAGCTTGAAAAACAGCTCTAGTATCATCAACACTCAAGTTTCAGCAGCCGGTTCTCAGCAGCTTATTTTGGAAGCCTGACTTGGCCATCTGGAGCAGCTGGGCTGATTGAGACCAGCCAGCCACACCTGAGGTGGAGAACAGGTTGCTGCATGGCCACATCTTTTACCTATATCCACCGTATAGTGATCTTGTAGATCTGTCATTTTAAATATTTTGCACATATTTTAAAGCAAAAGTGTTTTTTGTTTGTTTGTTTTTTACAATAAATATTAATTACAGGTATACTGATTTCACTTATTTAAGATATTGTTGTTTTTGTAATATTTTGTGGCCTAATCCTTCCTACGTTAGAGACACTCTATATGTTCACTATGAGCTTGTAGAATGAATATTATCAAAAGGCTAAAATGTGGGCTACACAGGGCTGAAGTGAAGTATAAAAGTACAATATTTAGATTTTAGATGTATGCTAAAGTAGAACTAAAAGTGTTGGGATTTGGAATTGGAAATATACTCAAGTTCAAGTAACTCAAAACTGTACTTAAGCAGGGATTTAGGCATGGGCATGGGGGGGGGGCAATGCCCCCCTAAATGCCCAGTCTCCCCCGGCAAACACGATGGCATGCAAAACAACCCAAGCGTGCCCAGATCGTCGATTTTTTCTTCAACCCAAGATATTTGCCTACAGTATATTTAAAATGATTTGAAACAATACTACTGCTACTAACTAACTACAGCTGTGTCACCACTAAACCAATACCATTTCATCATTAAAAACAGAAAACTCTGAGTCAGACCTTAGCTTTATGCATGCTGTGTGTCTCTTGCAACTTCAACAACAACTGATGTTATTATTGATACTTAATTGCCTAATAAAAGTCCTGTAATGGAAAATGGTATAGGTGCGGCTTCTCCTGCCCCTCCCCCCCAATTGGGAAATGTTACATCCGCCCCTGTACTTAAGTACAGAACAGAAATGTACTCGGTTACTTCCCAGCACTGTCTGTTCTGCGGTGAGACCGCGGTGATTAACGACAGCCGACCCTGTGCTTGTTGAATTATTAAAATAAATTGCCGGCTGAATTGGTGGTCTGAAAAGAACATGGTTTCATTGGTCATTTTTCTTTCACGCTGGGCCAATCTATTGTATTATTGATGCTGGTGACTTTTTATTCAGTCACCATCTTAATACTGGGGAGGGGAAGGACAAACTACTGTATTATTGATGGCCACTTGTCATTCAGTCACAGAGCCATATAAGGCAGGGCAGGAGGGAGGGGAAACTCGTCTATGTCGATGGCTGTCGGGAGACGAGCAACAGCGCTGTGATTCATCCTCACTCCCATGATGCACTTTGCTTAACAGGGCTGCCTAGAGTACTGTAATGGGACAGAGTAGCGGCAGTCCCCATTGGCCGCATTTACATGCACAGAATCTATTCGGCATATCTATGATAAAAAAGAGAGGACAGGCGTGGCGCAGGCTGGTGACGTAGGTTTGCACTTTACACTGCGCATGTGCTAACCTCCGGCACCAGCCTGCGCCACGCCCTCTCTTTTTTATCATAGATATTCTGAATAGATTCTGTGCATGTAACAGCAGCCATAGACTCCAATGCTACGGCTGAACAGAGACACCTGAAGAGCAAGACGACGACGGCTATTGGCTGAAAAGTGCACACAAGACCGCCTAGTAAAGAGAGATTCAAGTTCCAAACAAACCACTTTGGCCATACAGGTCCATTGACAGCAGAACGCACGTTCGCAGTTGAACTGTCAAAATTGCGCCATTTTAGGACATTTTAACGCAATAACAGACCTCTCATCACTCTTGTGAATAATTATTTGTTATATAACTCGCTTTAGTTAATGTATATTATAAGAAAATAGGCTGTGCTGTGATGCAGTGGTTAACTATGTAGGCCTATGTTTGGAACCTGCAGAGCTCCAGCTAGCGCGGGACACAAGATCAAAGTGTGTCACTACTATCTTCCTACACTACAATAGGGCTGCTCTACTGCGTGAGACAACACGCAGTGGCAAATCATACCATAGGGTGGGCAAAACAAATCAATATATCAATGTATCGCAATTCTTAATGTCACAAGATCAATCTCGAATCACCACATTCACAATCGATTTTTTACATTAATATATTTATTAATTTCTTCATGTCAGAAAGACTGACTGACGTTATGTGGCGACTGATCTAAGTACCGAAGTCCCATAGATCAGAACTCCCATTAGTCCGAACATGCGCTGGAAATCCACTATCAGCTGCAACGTGCTTGCGGTTATGGTGAGGATGAGGGTTAGAGAAGGGTTTAGGCATGTTTGTAGCAAAACCCTACCTTCTCCAACCGTAACCCTAAGAGGCTTAATACATTAATAAATAGCTAATAATTGTCAGAAATAGTACATAACAAGTATGATTTTATTTATCTGCAGTTGTGTAGGCTACGCTCGTCCGGGCATGGAGGTCTGTTGTTGAGTGGAGCGGTCCGTTGTGACATATGTGACACTCCCATGACCAGAATGCTGGCTTCTGATTGGAGCATTCATTCAAGCCATGTAATAACAGGCTGCATTGAAGTGTACGATTGAACCTTTCATGGTCAGTGTTGTTCAGAATTTCTATAAAATGTTCTAGCTGACTGAACTTTACATGGTCCATAATACACACACACACACACACACACACACACACACACACACACACACACACACACACACACACACACACACACACACACACACACACACACACACACACACACACACACACACACACACACACACACACACACACACACACACACACACACACACACACAGTGTATATAAAGGCTGTAAGCATTAACCAGTTAATTGCGAGTTAACTCAGCCATTGAGTTAACTCGATTCATTTATTTAGTGTGCAATTAACTTGCAGTAAAAACAAAAGCCAAGTGGGTCCATTTGGTTCAATTTCGCTAAATGCAGGTGAATAATTGTTAAACATCTGCATTAAGTTAATTTAAAATAAGGAAACATTCTACAAAATTTGCATTTGCTCCTAATGGTATCAACATCAATACAGCTTGGATTTGTGGAGAAATTCTTGAATTTAGGTCTGTGGCTCAAATGCAGAATAAATAGTAATGGACCTTGATGTGAACAATCTTGAAAAACACTCATTTGGCAGCACTGAACCTTTGTCTGAAAAGGCATTGTGCCAGAAAGAAAAACAAAGCAAAATCTAATTTATTTTTTCCAATACTTTCAAGATTGCAACATGTACCGGTACAATATCACACAGCGGGACACTAACTGATGTGATCGCCTCGGAGCTTGTATATCTGCTTTTTTTTTAACAGACACATATTTTCTGGGGAACCCCCTCTGGAACGTTAATAATAAACAGGAATGGTTTTGGACATTATGATGTTTTCACCGAACAGCGACAATATCAAATTCCCTGCTGTTATTATGGCCAACACACATATGGTGTATATGCACCCCAAGCGTGTGCGCACACACACACACACACACAAACGCGCGCGCACACACACACGCACACACATGGGCGTCCAATTGTGTTACATAAATATCAACATATTATTTCCCAAAAGGAAATGCATATATATTTAATTCTGTCTGAGAAGATGGGATAAAACATCCTCACACCTCACTGGCCATAAAATTGAATGTCCAGAGGGGATGCATCAAGAGCAGAGGCATGAACGTGCACACGTGTGTGTGCACGACTGTGTGTAGCATAAGCCCGGAGACCATGCAGGTACAGCTAGATACGCAGCCTATTTCAAGAGCATGTAGCCTCTATTACAAAACGTCCAGAGATCTACGTACAAACCTATAGGTTTACAAGTTCTATGTTGTTGGTCACTGAAGTATCTCCATTTGAAGTAACCCATTTTTCACCCAGTGCCAATTCCTAATGTGATCCTGAGCTCGACACCCTCCACCAACCTGGGGAGGCAGCAGACTGGCCTCATGCTTCCTTTAATGCATGAGGAGTCCAAGCTGCCTTCTTTTCAGCTGACAGGGGGGAGTTTCCCTGGTTGGACGTAGCGCGTGGAAGGAACACGTTATTCCAAACAGTTCCTGTCCCCTCCATCAGGCGCCCGGCTGGCCAAGGGGAGGCAGTCTAGAGCCCAGGATTACTGCATGTTTTTGTGAGGGTGTCTAGTTTGTCTACCCTCACAGAAGGTCTCTTATGGTCCTGGAAGTGGCCATGAGCTTTTCTTGAGCGCTTTTGAGCAGTGGTGGAAGTAACTACAGCAACTTAATCTGTGAACTAAATGTATTAGCAAAAGGTACAACATAAATTCATTGCAGGTAGTATCTGCAATCTCAATGTCCATTTGTTAAAGGGGTAAAAACAAAAAAAAAGTTTTCATGGGGGGGACCTATCCTAAAAAAGGGGAATTAAGTTGGGAACTTCTACTTCCTAACATTCCTAAGACCTGTGAGATTGGTCGAGTAAAGACGAAAAAATGAAGAAAAAAAAAGTCCATTGAGAGTGAATGGGATTGTCTTTCACTCTATCACTAAACACAGGTAAAATTCACCCGAAACCTTGAGACCTTAGTGGAGAGAAAACTAGGGGTGTGCACAGGGAAACAAACCCAAATTCTATGATGTCACTGAGCATCATGAAGCTACTGAATGACCCACCCACCTCAGACTTCAGCAACATTATGAAAATCGCAAATATATAATCGTCCCAGTGAAAATCACGTTCATGTTCAGTGTTCTAGGGTTAATAACTTCATAGGTTCCAACAGAGAACACTTTTCCTTGTTCTGAAACCTAGATTTTCACCCCAACAGCGGTGATTATGCTAAACTGTTCCAGCTGGCTTGTTGAAGTCAAAACTATCCAGGCCAGGGCGGCCACAGTGGGTCATTTCATTTCGTGCACACCTTGCAGCAGAAAATGTTTGCCTCCTGGGACAGTAAGGTTGAATCTTGAAACTGAAGATGAAGCCAGGCACATCATTATGATGAAGGGAGCCGGCGTTGTAAAGGGCACAGTGCCCTCAAAAGAACACTTGGAAAAGCCATCAAGACGAGCAAGTTAAGATCAGGCTGTATAATTTTAATGCACTTCCATGACATACACAAGGGCCAGTCGATCTATACCTTATAAATGGCCCGAGTAGTTGAATTGCAGATAAAATGGCTGCATAACTTTAAAGACTGCATGGTATTAAAAATCTGGAGTTTTTAACTCCAGGTCCTACTTTGTCCCTTTTGGCTGCATGACTTTAAAGACTGGCATTAAAAATCTGAAGTTTTTCACTACGGGTCTCTTATTGAACAGCATTTATGCTGAGTTAAACGATACAATTTAGGCCAATCACAGCAGTCTCCAGCAGATTCATAATGAGCCAATAGAGTGGAGGTGATGTGGAGTTAGATTCTGTTTTTAAACAAATCTGTTTACAAACACAGTGTTTGTACACACTAAAGTTGACTCTATTACCTTTAAACAATGAATTGATTTGATGAGTGACAGTAATTTCACAGTCGATGGACTATACAGTCAACATGCTAAGTAGTACAGATGTTTACTTTACATCAGTATTTCAGTTGAAGGGTGTCATCATTCCCCGGTTTTCAAAATCATATTTAACAAGCATCCGTGACCTTTTACTGTTGGCTTGTTGGTGGAATACTCAACTCTGGCAAGTCGATTCATCAGATAACTACTTTCAACAGGACTTCTACAGTTACTTACACAGCTTGCTGCTCACAGACTGCCGAAGAGATCAAATCCAACCACTCTATTCAAGAGAGTGGTTGGATTTGAGCAGTTCAGAGCTTTTACAAGAGACTCTTGTGCCCTAGCTGTTGGAGAGCCATTACAAGCAGCCATATGGCTCATACTTCACACCGGCTGGGAACTTGTTCAGTTCTTTTCGTTTTTTTAGTCCAGGAGCCAGAGCTCCAAAATTGGAATGTTAATAAATAAAACTATATAAAACTGTGCCATGACAGGTCCCCAGTTGATTACTTACACAGAGTCAATGATTTTTTTGTATTACTACATTTTAATATATGTTAACAAATTAGGCACCCTTACTGTGTAAGGGGTATCTGTTATCATATATTATTTTAGTGATTTATTGATCCTATAAACAATTTAATATAGGCATTAATCAATTTTGGAGGTCTGGCTCATGGACTAAAAACAGGTTCTGAACTGAATCAGTTGGAAAGGGGTTAATGAGAGAACATGCTGCACAGTATTATTTCATTTGAACGATTTCTCAGTGCTCAAAATAGCATTCAAAAGAACCCAGCCGCAGCAGATAATCAACTGTGCTTGAATCAGCCTGTCTACCGCAATCTCTACATAATTCTAGGAATCATATCTGTCTGTCTGTCCATTCACTTCCTGTGTAATGTACTGTCATTTGTGGGACGACCACAAACAAACTACAAACTGGGTGTCATTCAGGTATCCATATCCATTGTAACGACCCTCTGGGTTCAGGGAAGGATCTAGGCATGGGTATGGGGGGGTAATTCCCCCCTAAATGTCCAGTCTTCCCCACCAAACATGACATGCAAAACAACCCAAGATATTTCAAATTAAAGTGCACATATATAATTTTATATTCTTTGAAACCAGCAGCATGTGTGGAGGCAGAAATGTGGAGTCTGTGTCTGTGAGTGAGTCTCACACACAGTGACAGTGTTTGCTTCACATATATGTCCATTTAAAATTGTATTTACGATACAAGATATATGAGACAGTGCGTGTTTTACTGGTATTCTCTTTTTTTCTCTTTTTTTAAAAAAAAAAAGTGTTTTACAAAAGTCTGCCTCCTGGTGTGTCCTCCTGTGGCCTTACACAAGACAGACATAACATTAATCCTCTGGATTAGATGCAGCCGGAAGTAACATAAGGCTTCATCAGGCACAGCAGGATGTTCAGCCGAGCAGAGCGTCTCCAGGAGACCATTTCCATGCCTCTCCACAGAAAACGCCACTTGACGTCTCCCCTGGAGAGCTGCATGTGTGTCACTCACCACGACTGAAGCAGTTTGTTCTGTGCTGCATAGAACCCATGATGAATATTTTAACTCTTGAGAGGGTAACATTTTTTACGCTCTCAAAGTTACATCTGGTTAACCAACTGTCCACCACTTAGCCTGAAGTCCAAGTATAGACCGTTAGTTTTAAAAATCTTCGTCTTTATTATAGTGATGTCCCGATACCGATACCAAAATATCGGATCGGCTCTTTTTGTCATATCGGTATTGGTATACTGAATGTAGGTATCGGAAAAGTATCAGCATTGGTTATTTGTCTTTATCGGGTCACATATTGGCAAATATGCCTAACCAGTGATCAGACACAGGGGTAAGGGGTTGACACCATGGCAGTTAAGTAAAATGTTGGGTCATGTGGAGTTTGCTTTGGAGTTTCCCAAATGCACATTTGAGAGAGCAGTATGTCATTCCCAGTTGGTGACTTCATATAAAAGGTATTTTTTTCTTTTGTATGTTATTATATTATATATATTCTTCTCTGGTATCGGTATTTGGTATTGGTATCGGCTAACACAAAAATGTGGTATCGGGATCGGATCGGAAATGAAAAAGTGGCATCGGGACATCCCTAGTCTTCCTCCTAAAAAATTACATAAGTAACTGGACTACTGGGGACCACTGGTTGAAAACCACCACTGTTCATAGGAGGAAAAATGGTGTAATTTTTTTTTTTTTTTCCTCTGGCGCCTGTCAATCAATTTCGCCCCAACTCACCAGCCAAAAAACTACCATTTTCTACCAGGAGCTTTTCACTAATTTTGCCGCTAGGGGGGTCTGAACAAAGCTAAATATACCGACAAATGTGCCAAGTTGGCAACCCTGCACGCAAACCCCGCTGTTTTTTTATTTTTACTTTTTTGCAATCTGGGTGCTTGCACACAAATGCGTATCCCCTCCCTCCTTCCAGCTATTACATTGTGGGCTGCAGCCCAACAAAAGATAAGAATAATGAAAAAAGAAAGAAAAAAGGAGAAATAGAACAGGACAAAGAAGACAGTCGCAGGGTATGAGCACACCTGCTGCACGTGAACTTGAAAACAAGCATGAAAAAAAAGTGTCATCAATGGGACTTCAAGCTCGGCTCAGGGTGAATTTTGGGTCCCTTGTGGGTGAATGGTTTAGTGATCACAAATTCTCCCGAAACCTTCCTAGAGAAAAAACTAGGAGTGTGTGCATGGAAACAAACCCACGTTCTATGATACCATTGAGCATCATGAAGCTACTGAAAGATCCACCCACCTCAGACATCAGCAACATTATGAAGTTGGCAAAAAAATATATAATCGATTTTGGAGCTCTGGCTCATGGACTAAAAGCAGGTTCTGAACCGAACCGGTTCCAATAGCCCGTGGAAAAGGGGCATCAGAGTCAGTTAGTGCTGGCTGGCGGTGTGCTTGTTATAGCTTCATTGGCGATACCCTCGTAGCATAACGGTTTCAAACAAAGATTTGTTCGGAAATATGCCCTGAGGGAGCTGGGAGCACATACATCATGTTCTGGCCATGAGTTCAGACTGTTCATACAAGATTTGTGTTCAATGTTAAAACTCGAGTGGCTATCCAACCTCTTCTCTCGATTTATATTGCATGATGGGAGCCCTTGCTCTGCACTGTTTGTCTTTTAAAACCCTTGCAGCCTTACACAGCAGCAATTCTATAGCAGGAATGTGTGACTGCAGTATAACTAATAACTAATAAGAGAGAGAGAGATTGTCTGCTTGTAGTCAGAGAAAATTGTCAGAATATATGTCTGGGAATGCAAAGACACTTCTCTTTAGCAATGTTGTGTTTGTAAAGGTATGTAGTGTCTACTAACTAATGCTGTATAGGGTTTTTATGAGAGCTGGTAAAAGTTGGGCTACCATCCAGAATCAATATAGCTAAGGCAAAATGTTTTAAATTTCATTATTCTCTAAGTAGCATGTGATGTCAAACAAGGGTTTTTTCATCATTCTGAATCCATTCCGCGCGTGCGCGTACACACACACACACACACACACACACACACACACACACACACACACACACACACACACACACACACACACACACACACACACACACACACACACACACACACACACTCTCTCTCTCTCTCTCTCTAAAAAAAAAAGTGGTCTCACCCTTTAAGTAAAGCACAAGTACTTTTCTCTAGGACCTCACTGTCATAGACTAATGGAACTTGTCAGAATAATGTGATATCGGAATTATGTGCCGAGTGCAGAGCCAATTTTCTCAGACAGGCCTGCTCTTCTGTTAGGTAATAAGCTCTTTGACTTGACTTTGACTTGATCCTGTCTGCTAATGGTGAGACTGCACCTGGGTTAAATTTCCTTGCAAAGTATCGATTCAAGATTGTGTTAAAAATGCTACAAAATGAAAGCAATTTAAGCCTCATTGTACATAGCACCAAGTATTCCTTTTTGGCAGATGTTTATGTCAAAGTCAATCGATGGGTAATTGCCCAATTTTCGCGCCTTTTAAACCTTAACCTTAAGCGTACGGATGCAACATTAGCAGAATGGTCTGGGTGAATATAACGAAAGGAAGAGAAAGAGAGACTCTGCGTGTGCATGCATGTGAGTAGCGTGCGCTGGCCTTCTTGGTATATAGAAATTGATTCATTTAAAATGTTGTACTGTGTTTTTTTGGCAGGCAAATAATGCCAATAAAGCCCTTTGAATTGATTTGAATTGAGAATTGAAGTGAGAAATCACTTGTTTTTATTATGTGCGCAGCAGAAACATGTCTGTGTGCGTCCATGTGTCGTGCACATGCTTTTGAGTGTGTATGTGTGTGTGTCAATCAAGTGCTGCAGCACAGTGCTTGCTTGCTTTCAGTTCATGGAGATGTCAGGATGTCAGTCATGATGCTGGCTCTCATTGTGCATCATAAGCGACACCTTCAGCACAACGCATTCACAGGAGGAACACAGAGACAGAGAGACGGAGAGAGAGGCAGGCAGGCAGGCAGGCAGGCAGGCAGGCAGGCAGGCAGGATACTGATATATCCCATTGAGTCCTGACCCTCGATTCGAGTTTCATTCACTACAGTAATTTCCAACACTAGATTCTAGTTATTGACACTAAATGATAGTTTCTGATGCTAGGATCTCCTTTTTGACACTAGAATCTACTTTCTGATGCTAGAATCGAGTTTTTGACACTAGATTCTCTAGTTTCTGACACTAGATTCTAGTTTTTCTGAAAAATCTGTGCTCCTGTGTCAGTGATGCTGACATATTTCTAGCCAAGGACCACCAGAATTATCCATATTTGGCTGCGGACCGCCATCTGAAAACGTGTTGTTCTCGGGGTTCCCCAGAAGCGAAAAATTGAGATAAAATGTTTGCTTCCAAAATAATGTATTCAGAGATTTGCAGCACATTTTCACATTTTTTCAAAAATAGCAGAACAACAAGCTCGTGTCGCGCCACTCGGTGGCGCGACATGAGCTTGTTGATCTGCTATTTTTCAACAGATAAAACACCAAAACGCGTTCAGGACTCTAGAGGATATGAGAGCATGTCGGTAGGTCTATCCGTGTGGGAACAGACTGTCAGGATGAGTAAAGCTCTTCTTTCTCTCGTCCCCATCAGTGTCATCTTGTGACCACCTTGCCCATTTCTCAGCTGCTTTACCTACCGAGTCGATGCTCCGTGCTTCTGGCCCGCCCCGAAACGGAACGAACACACACACACGCGCACGCACACACACACACACACACACACACACACACACACACGTAGTCTCTTCTTCTGTGCCTGAGCACATGTGAAATATTGTCTGAGCCTAGCCGCTTCGACCTCTATCCATGGATTGAATAGAGCATAATCACGAGTAATCACACGATTGAATACAACGAGCAGACGCAGATAACAGATACCCACCAGGCATGTAGATATTTTGTATTCATTGTATCGGTGGATCACGGCTACTACTAGTAGGGCGGGGCGAAGCATAGTTTTACTGAAGTTATGTTTAGGGTTAGTAACCGCATAAAGCACCGTCTAACCCTAACCTTAAACCCTAAGCCACAAACCTAACCAGCTTGTACCTCTGAATTTGAAGAAAGAGCCTATCTATTTTTGTATATATAACCACAAACCTAACCTAACCCTAACCATAACCTCAGTAAAACTTCCTTCGTCCCGCCCTACTAGTAGTAGCCGTGATCGACTGATGCAATGAATACAAAATATCTACTTGCCCGGCGGGTACCTGTTGTCTGCGTCTACTCGTATTTGATCATGTGATTACTCGTGATTATGCTCTATTCAATCCATGGATAGAGGTTGAGGCCTCTATCCATGGATTGAATATTTCATAACTGTTATGTATGTGTGCAAACACTATGTGCTGCACAGAGAAAGAAACGCTGTTTGTGTGTAGGGGGAGGGGGTTATTGGGTGGCAGCGGCACTGCAACCCAATAATTTCTAGATCCGCCTATGGCTTTAATGTGACTGGTGAAAAATGTTAGATGTGGTCTTTCCAATTTACAGCTATGTCAGATGAACAAGGTGAAATTTAAATGGCAGCCTTGACGGGTAGCACTATAGCCACATTTCCACATACTGTAACATCAGCCCATCTTTATAGCCCATAGCTGAGAGAGAGAGAAAGAACGCTTATCATAGAATTGGCTGAAGACCGGACTATATACATTTTGCTGTGTGTACTTGCATGCTGTCTATGTGTATGCTATGTATTATTAACTTGTCATGTTACTACTATAGACCCCTTGTCTCTAAGCCAGCATGACAGTTGTGTGTGTGTATAATGATTACGTAACTGGCTTATATGATTTATCTTCCTTTCAGCTTGGTACCGTGTCTATTGCATATGGCACAGTCTCGACAATAACCACAGTAAAGAGACCGTCTCATGTGTTATTGCTCAATTAAATCACTTTTTGGAATGGCTTTGGTAAAAGCAGGGCTGCCCCTGTGCTTTTATGTGAGTCCCTTTTGTAAGCTGTTTTTTTTTTTTTTTTTTTTTCCAGGAAATTGCTTTACAGCACAATTAAGTATCGTTATTATACCCTACTGCTGCAACAAGCCTATTCACTCCCTCAGGGATGCTAAAACTTCCCACCATGTGTTGTGGAGCTACAGTGTAAAGCGCATGATGTTCCGCCTGGTGGTGCATGCAGACTGTGTGTGTGTGTGTGTGTGTGTGTGTTGTGTGTGTGTGTGTGTGTGTGTGTGTGTGTGTGTGTGTGTGTGTGTGTGTGTGCGTGTGTGTGTGTGTGTGTGTGTGTGTGCGTGTGCTATTGCATGCTTGAGTGTGTCTGTACCATAGGTTGTCTGTTTTGCTTAACAGTCTAAAATGGTAGCTGGGTGAAACCCATGATGGTCTTACAATTTATACAATTACAAATGCAGGCATTTAGCTGGCGCTCTAGGTCCAAAGCGTCTTACAGTACAGTAAACAAGAACAACACATGGTATCGTTTGTACATCAAATACATAGAAACAGTCCTCTAGGATCATAGGCAATTAAGCTAACCTATAATGTCTGTGCTTAAAGCTTAAACGACAACCCAACCTTAACCTCAGTAAAACAGTACATAGACCTAACCTTGAGGGAACATAGAGCCGAGGGAACATAGTAGACAGGACCCTGGCTAAAGATGCATGGAGTCTGAAAGTGGGTGGGTTTTCAGACTGCAGCGAAAGATTGGGGAGTGAGTCGTGTTGCGATTGCAGTGGAAAGTGCGTTCCATAGTTTTGGAGCCAGTCTCGCACTTGATACTCCGGTATAGGCCTCCTTGCTAGACCAAGGTAGTTGTAGTGTGTAGTATGAATGAACAGTTCGTGACTGAAGAGTGCTGCCTGTCTTTGATGATGCCCAGAGAATTGACCACACACACCTCTTCTTTTACAGTTCCTGGAGGCTGGTCTCCTCCCACCATGCCCCCCAGTGTGGTCTCTGCCAAGCCTTTCATTTTCAAGTGTGCGGCGTACATGTTACCTCTTTGATGTGCACTCAGAAGTACTTGAACTCGCCGACCTTTCCCACTGCAGCTCCGTCAGTGAGGATGGAGGCATGGAGGCTCTTGTCACCCTTAATCAGCTCGTTAATTGCATAGGTGCGTGTGTACAGGTCTGCATGCATGTGCACGTGTCCGGGTGGCTGCCTGTGATTAATTTGCAGGGCAGTGAATAGAATATCTCTGATTATACACTTGCAGCGTTAAATATTACACTGAAAACCAATCTGCCAAAATGATAACACAAGAGACAAACTGTGTCTTGCAGTGAAGAGCGAGTGGGATGACATTAACAGCCTCTCGTGTTTAATCAATGATCTTCTGCACTATCTCAACCTCCTCGTTGAAGCCAGCAGCTCGCCGCCAAGCCACTGACAAAAATCTGACATATTTGCATAAACACCTTATCATTTAATTACAGCCATGGGTTTTTTTCCATGCCCGCCCCGGCCAAGAAGAAGTTTTAGTTGTGACAAATGCTGCTGACTACAATGATTGAAAGTTGTGAGGTGGGACATTGTTAAAAGGAAGGGGAAATAATTGGAATTAATTCATGCATATAAACACAAACGCTGCCCCGTTGGACTGCCACAATTTCTGTCCGTGGTACGTTTCATTATCTACTTTTTCTTTCATGAATTCACACAGGGTTTGAAATCCGTCTCTCGGCATGCTGTCACCGTTTCTGGATGTTGTCTGTGTAGTAGAGCAGATTAGTGAAACGATACTTCACTTTGGTATAGAAGCATGAAAATTGGCACAGATACTCTCCAAGGTCTACTCTTTAGGAAAAAGGCGCGTGCCACTCAAAATTCCAAGATGGCGGCCCCAAAATCCAAAATGTCCGCCCAAAAATGTGGTTTTTCCTTCATAACTTGAAATGTATTGATTTTACACCCCATAAATGTATTGAACATTAATACAAAGTTGGCCATTACGGACGGTTTGGCACCAAGAACATGTCTGTATCACTTACGGCTCTTGAGATACAGCATATAGGTACTTTCACAGATTGAGGAGAGCAAGACATTTGTAACATGGATTCTTAAGTGAATCAAATGGTGATACAGGCATGAAAATTGGTACACACACTCTTCAAACCCCACTATTTCTAAAAGTACTGCGTGCCCTGCAAAATTCCAAGATGGCAGCCCCCAAAATCCAAGATGTCCGTCCAAAAATGTGGTTTTTCCTTCATAACTCGAAATACAAAGCTTTTAAAGCCCATAAATGTATTGAGCGTTAATATAAAGTCAGGCATTACGGACATTTTGATACCAAGTACATGTCTGTATGTAGTACGGTTCTTGAGTTACAACATATACGTAGTGATGTGGCACCATAAGTGTAACATTTTGGCATGTTTCACTCTTTAACTCAAAGATTCCTTTATCAGCATTTCTTCTATTTTCAGGAAATGGACCTACATGTATCTGCTATCATAAACCACTTCAAGTTTTTCAATTGATGAAACGGTCGGGAGTTATTAAGCCAATTGTGAAGGGCTGTTTCAGTGCTAAAATTGCTGCGTACATTTTGCGAATATAAGCCACCCAGAAATGTCTGTCTGTGCATCTGTCCTTCACAATAAGTGTATATGTGAAGCGGACGCACCGAGTGTAGCATGTGTCATAGTATAATGGTATATTGTGCTAAAAGGCGTAATAGTGTAATATATGCAATAGTTTAATAGTGTAATAGAGCTAATAGTGTAAGATATGCAGTATATAGCGGTATACTGTAATAGGGTAATATATGTAATAGTGTCGTAGTGTAACGTGTAATACTGTAATAGGGTAAAATGTGTAATAGTGTAATAGGGTAATATGTGTAATAGTGTCATAGTGTAACATGTGTAATAGGGTAATAGGGTAATATGTGTAATAATGTCGTAGTGTAACGTGTAATACTGTAATAGGGTAATATGTGTAATAGTGTAATAGGGTAATATGTGTAATAGTGTCATAGTGTAACATGTGTAATAGGGTAATAGGGTAATATGTGTAATAGTGTCATAGTGTAACATGTGTAATAGGGTAATATGTGTAATAGTGTCATAGTGTAACATGTGTAATAGGGTAATAGGGTAATATGTGTAATAGTGTCATAGTGTAACATGTGTAATAGGGTAATAGGGTAATATGTGTAATAGTGTCGTAGTGTAACGTGTAATACTGTAATAGGGTAATATGTGTAATAGTGCAATAGGGTAATATGTGTAATAGTGTCATAGTGTAACATGTGTAATAGGGTAATATGTGTAATAGTGTCATAGTGTAACATGTGTAATAGGGTAATAGGGTAATATGTGTAATAGTGTCGTAGTGTAACGTGTAATACTGTAATAGGGTAATTTGTGTAATAGTGTAATAGGCTAATACGTGCAATAGCATAATGTATGTACAATAGGCTACTAGTGTAATAGTGTAATAGGCTAATATGTGTAATTGTCTGTGTACATTAGGGTAATAGTGTAATATATGGAATAGTGGTCTAGTGTAATTGTCCTATTACACCATTACACACGATACACATATTTGCCTATTACACATGTCACAATTACACATATTACGCTATTATGCTATACCAATATTACAGTAATATATTACACTCTTACACTATTACCATAATGCACAAACATTACACTATTAGCCCTATTACACTATTGCATATATTACACTATTACCCTATTACACATGTTACACTATGACACTATTACACACATTACCCTATTATGCTATTACACATGTTACACTATGCCACTATTACACATATCAACCTATTACACTATTACACATGTTACACTATTACACACATTACCCTATTATGCTATTACACATGTTACACTATGCCACTATTACACATATCAACCTATTACACTATTACACATGTTACACTATGCCACTATTACACATATAAACCTATTACACTATTACACATGTTACACTATGACACTATTACATACATTACCCTATTATGCTATTACACATGTTACACTATGCCACTATTACACATGACACCCTATTACACATATTACACTTTGACACTATTACACATATTTCCTATTACACTATTACCCTAATGCAAAATATTACACTATTACACTTATTACCCTATTACACATGTTACACTATATGACACTATTACACATATTACCCTATTACACTATTACACATGTTACACTATGACACTATTACACATATTACCCTATTACACTATTACACTGACACTATTACACATGTTAACCTATTACACTATTACACATGTTACACTGTGACACTTATTACATACATTACCCTATTACAGTATACCGCTATATACTGCATATATTACACTATTAGCTCTATTACACTATTGCATATATTACACTATTACGCATTTTAGCACATTATACAATTATAGTATGACACATGGTGCACTTGGTGCGTCCACTTCACATATACACTTATTGTGAAGGACAGATGCACAGACAGACATTTCTGGGTGGCTTATATTCGCAGAATGTACACAGCAAATTTACCACTGAAACAGCCCTTCGCGATCGGCTTAATAACTCCCGACCTGTTTCATCAATTGAAAAACCTGAAGTGGTTTATGATAGCAGATACATGTAGGTCCATTTCCTGAAAATAGAAGATATGGTGATAAAGGGATCTTTGAGTTAAAGAGGGAAATGTGCCAAAATGTTA
Organism: Benthosema pterotum; assembly: GCA_039105355.1. Taxonomy (NCBI): domain Eukaryota; kingdom Metazoa; phylum Chordata; class Actinopteri; order Myctophiformes; family Myctophidae; genus Benthosema; species Benthosema pterotum. The sequence continues at coordinate 14,858,311 of CM076982.1, read as the reverse complement.
CACTTATGGTGCCTCATCACTACGTATATGTTGTAACTCAAGAACCGTAGCACATAGAGACATGTACTTGGTATCAAAATGTCCGTAATGCCTAACTTTATATTAACGCTCAATACATTTATGGGGCTTAAAAGCTTTGTATTTCGACTTATGAAGGAAAAAACCACATTTTTGGACGGACATCTTGGATTTTGGGGGCTGCCATCTTGGAATTTTGCAGGGCACGCAGTACTTTTAGAAATAGTGGGGTTTGAAGAGTGTGTGTACCAATTTTCATGCCTGTATCACCATTTGATTCACTTAAGAATCAGTGTTACAAATGTCTTGCTCTCCTCAATCTGTGAAAGTACCTATATGCTGTATCTCAAGAGCCGTAAGTGATACAGTCATGTTCTTGGTGCCAAACCGTCCGTAATGGCCAACTTTGTATTAATGTTCAATACATTTATGGGGTGTAAAATCAATGCATTTCAAGTTATGAAGGAAAAACCACATTTTTGGGCGGACATTTTGGATTTTGGGGCCGCCATCTTGGAATTTTGAGTGGCACGCGCCTTTTTCCTAAAGAGTAGACCTTGGAGAGTATCTGTGCCAATTTTCACGCTTCTATACCAAAGTGAAGTATCGTATGAAAAAAATGAGTTAATCTGCTGTACTAGTGGGGATTTGTTACGTCTCTCACACTTGAACAGCACCTCAGCCTGGGCTCAGTGAGGACTAGACTTCAGGTCCAATGTAATCTATGCTGTGCAGTTTACTGTTAAAAACTTTTATGCAATTAGGCAGGTCTCTTAAGAACAATGTCTTGTTTAAAGCTCTCATAAGGGGAGGAGTATATAGGAGTATAAAATTAACTAAATTGTGCAATGTGGTTCTCAAGACAAGACAGAGATTACACACATTTATAGATAAATATTGATAATGATGACGCTTTCATAATATTAAACATCATAGTATTAAAATCTCTAGTGCAGGGCTTTTCAACAGGTGGTTCGGGGACCACTAATGGTCCCTGAGAGGATACCAGGTGGTCCCCAGCTAAATGATGGACAGTTGGTAACCAAATGGACCCTTCTAGGTCTGTAACTTCTGAGATAGTGAAACGAATCCAAATGAACCCTCATGGGTCCATTTGGTCTTATTTTACGCTCTCAAGAGTTAAAAATTATTTAAACATCTGAATTTCTTAATTTTATACACAATTAGAAATTGTAGAAGAATTGTTATTTTGACCAAAATTTTACCATTTTTTCCCTTATAAATTGTGGACAAGAACTTGAAAATTCTTGCAGTCAACATCAAAGGTGATCAGTGGCTGCTGAATAAATGGTGGGCCCTGGTATGAAAAAGGTTTAAAACCACTGCTCTAGTAGCCTACACCTGCAGTTTCTTAGTCTTTCTTTTTATAGCTGCATTTCTTCTTTTTTTTCTTTCTTTGAGCTAGTTTCCATCATATTTCACCTAAATCCACAGAGCCTGAAACTTTAAGGTGACTGACATCTACATTCTCCTCGGCTGGGTGTTGTTGCAGACCAGGGGCGGATTGGCCATCTGGAGTACAGGGAGTTTTCCCGGTGGCCTGTGCCACCTAGTGGCCTGGACAGTTTTTTTTTTTTTTTTTTTTTTTTTTAAGTCCAGGGCAGGCCAGGGTGCCAGGCCCAGGCCAGGCAAACTAGTGTTGGAGGCAGTGTTGCCAACTGCCAAGATCCAAAATGCACTAGTGGCACTTCCAAAATGCACTAGAATGCGCTAGATGCTCGCCTGGAACATACAGATCAAAATGACCATTAATCTTCTACAGTCTCTAGTTGTGTAAATTAAGTTGGGCTAATTCACATGATGAATATTTTAACTCTTGAGGGTGTAAAAATGAAACCAAATTTGGTTTCATTTTTGCGCTCTCAAAGAGTTACATCTAGTTAACCCGCTGCTTCCCCCCAGGGTGGCCTGGCAAAGGCAAAATTGTCCCGGTGGGAAAATATGTGCCAATCCGCCCCTGTTGCAGACAGTCTCTGTCTCTGCAGGAAAAGACTGTGGCAGATTGACCGGCACATAACCCACGTCATGCATGCGTGTCTGAATGTCTGATTGACATTATAACACATCCCTGTCATCATGACAGCCTTCCCAGGCTTCCTCCACAGCCGCCGGATACAAGCCAGCGCTTTTACTTTTTTACAACTAGAGCCAGTCAAACTGAGGGACATCATCTCTGGGAGTAGCCGCACTGTATAAAACACGACATCCTGCAGGGGAGGATCTAGGCATGAGGGGGGGGGGGGGGGGGGGTGCCCCCCTAAATGTCCAGACCGCCTCACCAAACATGATGGCATGCAAACAACCCACATTTCAAAGATATTTCAAATTAAAGTGCTTACAGTATATTCAAAATGATTTGAAACACTACTACTGCTGCTACTAAAGTTAACTACAGCTGTGGCACCACTAAACCAACAGCATTTCATCTCTTTCATCAGCTTTATGCATGCTGTGTGTCTGTTGCAACTTCAACAACAACTGATGTTATTATTGATGCTTTACTTGCCTAATAAAAGTCCTATAACCAAAAGTTGTATGGGTGCGACTTAATTGCCCGGGACGCGAAGCGACACAGGCGATGAAGCCCCCCGCCAAATTGGGAAAGGTTACATCCGCCCCTGACATAATGCTCAGGCGCTCTGGAAAACACTGTCTGTCAGATGAGTCGTGCATGCAGCTTTGCGCAAAGAGTTGCATTCGTTGCCATAGGCCACATTTACTGCAGTGGCCCCCAACCCTTTTCATGCAGAGGACCCCCCCTGGACCGCCGTTTGAAAACATATGCCTGCATTGACCCCCCATAAGAGAAGATTTTTTACAGCTCTTGTGTCTTAGGGTTGGCCAGAACCATTTAGAGGAATAGTTGCCATATTCATAATAAGTGAACGGCCCATAGAAAGTTATAGGGGAACAACAGCCCGGTCAAGTGGTACTAACTGGAGTTGAAATACATTGTTTTCAAAGATAGCGGTGCAAATAAAAACTATTTTAGGTACCAATACAAAATGATAACTCTTCAGTGACAACTAAAGTCTGTGTAATGTTTTTGTTGTAAAACACCTTAAACCTAAAATAAAGGGATCAAGTCATTAAAGCTGGACTATTGCCTGAGTCACATTCCATTCAACAATCCACAGTCTCGTGATATGTATGTAAGTATGGCAAGAATGTCAGTACTTAACAGTTTGTGAATGAGGTGCTATTGGAGAAACGATGATTCTGCTCTTTGAATATAATTATATATTTATATACTGTTTGCAAATCATATGACAAAGAATCCGAAAACCAGCAACATGTTTGCTTTAATATGTCTGCAAAAATTTGCTTACGAGGTCACAGCCATTAATAAATTATGTTTTTTTTTTGTGTCTTGTCTGATGGTCCCATTAAATCCCATTAATTTATCAACTTCCGGTTTGTAAGTGGCAGCATAGGGCTCCTCCAGGGAGCGAGCTCTGTCTCTAGATGGCACTTGGGTTGGAGAAAGGGCCTTTCTGTGTGGAGCTTACATGTTCTCCCCGTGTCCCCTAGGGTAGGTACCCTCACAAAAAACATGAGTAATCCTGGTCTGTCTGTACACTGCGCTGATGGAGGGGAAAGGAACTGGTTGGAATAACATGTTCCTTCCACATGTTACGTCCAACAGGGGAACACCCCCCTGTCAGGTGTGAAGGAGAAACTTTGACACGATGCATGAAGGAAGTGTGGGTTCAGGTCTGTTGGGAACAGGTTGGCAGAGTGTGTGTTGGACACAAGATCATATTAGATAATTGAGACCTGGATGAAAAATGGCTTTACAAAATGGGATAAAAATATACTCCATCTACTCAGGGGCAGATGTAACATTTCCCAATTGGGGGGCCGGGGAAAATGTCATCTACCTGTAATTCATCGGGCGATGCACTCATACCACTTCCGGGTCTAGGACTTTTATTAGGCAATTAAGCATTAATAATATCAGTTGTTGAAGTTGCTACAGACACGCAGCATGCATAAAGCTAAAGGTCTGAATCACAATTGTAGTTGGTTAGTAGCAGTAGTAGTGTTTCACATCATTAGAAATATAAGCACTTTAATCTGAAATATCTTGGTTGGTTGTTTTGCATGCCATCATGTTTGGTGGGGCAGTCTGGGCATTTAGGGGGGCATTTCCCCCCCAAGCCCATGCCTAGATCCGCCCCTGCATCTACTGCTCTGTGCCGGAGTGCAGTTCCCAACGCTACGAAAACAACAATCTGTAAATGAGGCGAGTCGGCGCCTAGCTGTGTTTTCATTTGCCGTAGGACGTCCCTGTGTGTGACCAGTCCAGTCCGGAGGGTGATGTTCTCTCGTCTTCATTTCTGTCACGACGCTGAGATGTCATAACAAAGAAGAATGTCTTCTGGGCCAAACAGTGAACCGATAACAGTAATAATATCTTCTGGGCCAAACAGTGAACCGATAACAGTAATATGATGTTCCTCCACTGTAAATGTCAGTACACAGGTGAATGGAATATACAGTACAGTGTTGCCCAGCAGTGGCGGTATATAGTCATCTAAGTCAGGGGTTTTCAACCTTTTAGACTCCAGGGACCACCATTTATTCAGCATTTGAGCCACGGACCACCATTTGATTACATTTTCACACCAAAGACCTAAAACTAAAGAATTCTTTTGGTTTTGTCCACAATTCCAGGCTGGATTTTGCCAACAAAACGGTGTAAACTTCTTAATTAAGTGGTGCTAATTCAGATGATGAATATTTTAACTCTTGAGAGTGTAAAAATGAAACCAAATGGACCCGTAAGGGTCCATTTGGTTTTATTTTTACATTCTCAAGAGTTACATCTGGTTAACCAACTTTCCATCATTTAGCCTGGGGACCACCTGGAACCTTCTCATGGACCACTGGTGGTCCCCGGACCACCTGTTGAAAACCCCTGATCTAAGTGCATTTAGTGGGCGGCGGTGGCTCAGGGGTAGAGTGGCTGGATTATGGCTGCAGTGTTGCCAGTTCGAACCCGCGCTCCCTCAGAGTTAGTGTCAAAGTGCCCTTTAGCAAGAATCCGTAATTGTGGCGGATGTGCTGGTGGCACGGGCGGATCTAAGCATCGGCATGAGGGGTGCAATGCCCCCCTAAATGCCCAGACTGCCCCACCAAACATGACTGCATGCAAAACAACCCACAATATTTCAAATTAAAGTGCTTATATTTAAAATGATTTGAAACCCTACTACTGCTACTAATGACAGCTGTGGCACCACTAAACCAACAGCATTTCATCATTGAAAACAGAAAACTCCTTAGCTTTATGCATGCTGCGTGTCTGTTGCAACTTCAACAACAACTGATTATTATCGCTCCTTTACTTGCTGTAATATAAGTCATGTAACAGAGGTGATGAGGCCTCCTGCGCCCACCCCCTCCCCTCCCCAATTGGGAAATGTTACATCCGCCCCTGGCTGGTGGTGCCTTGCATGGTTTCCACTGCCTGGTTTCAATGTGAAGGGGAGAATGCAATGGACATTCTCTGCAAACGGTCACTACATCTCAGAACGCTTACAGTACTGTATATAGTAGTACAATGTAGATTTGCATTATAATTACAAAACATACTACTACAATAACTACATTATCCACTTCACCTGTAAATAGATTTTTAGTTAGCCTATAATAAAACAGCCAATGTACACAGTGTTGCATTAGATCTGCTATTTTCAAAGGATTTGTGCTATTTTAAGACTTGGGACATTGTGCATAATGATTAGTTTTGCTTTTAGTACATTAAGTACATTCCAGACCAATGCTATACTGTAGTAAGCCTATTGGTGCTCTAATACTCAAGTACACAATGTGAGTAGGTTACTTTATCCACCACAGCTGCTCAGCAGCTGTTTTCTTCCAGCATCAATTTCGAACATTTTAATGCACATCAAATTGCTGGAAAAGAGACAGAGACAGAGAGAGAGACACGGGGGGCTGAGGGTGGGTATTGTGAGGTGAGGAAAGGTCCATTGAGAGGAGAGATATAATCAGAGACTGGTAATACCTCCATTTAGCAGCAGGTTCCTGCCAACCCTCCCACCAGCACCTATACTGTACCATGAAAAGGTCACATGCATCATCTGTACTGTATACGCCTCCGCTCTCTGGAGGTCTCAATGTATTCATTCAGGAAGGCACAGGGGCGGATCTAGGCATGGGGATGAGGGGGGCAATGCCCCCCTAAATGCCCAGACTGTCCCACCAAACACAACGGCATGAAAAACAACCAAAGATATTTCAAATTAAAGTGCTTATACTGTATTTAAAATTATTTTGAAACACTACGACTGCTATATTAACATTTGTGGCACCACTAAACCAACAGCATTTCATCATTGAAAACAGAAAACTCTCTGAGTCAGAACTTTAGTTTTATGCATGCTGCGTGTCTGCTGCAACTTCAACAACAACCAATGTTATTATTGATGCTTATACTTGTCTAATAAAAGTCCTGTAACTGAAAATGGTATGGGGACGGCCTCATGGCCTGTGGTGCGAAGCGACACAGGCGATGTAGCCGCCCCCACACCATTTTCTCCTGCCCCCCCCCCCCTCCAATTCGGAAATGTTACATCCGCCCCTGGTTCAATGTATTCATTCAGGAAGGAAGGAAAAAAAACCTGGCCCTCTCCTTGACAGCTCACACGTGCAGTCGGCTATTATCCGATTTTAATTGCTGTGGCCTCTTCGACGGCACAGGATCGTTTGAAATAGACCACGTTTTCTGCTGACGTAACGGATCAATCCATGATTCAAAATGACAATGGCCTGTGATTAGGCAATTTGTAGTCAATGTGCATCTCTCTCTATCCCTCCCTCCCTCCCTCTCTCCCTCTCTCTCTCCACTTACCAGATGGTATTTGAGATGAGCATAAGGTATGAAATCCCTCCAAACTCCAGCTGAATTCTCTCCCCAGGTTGTTTCGTTTTGCATTGTACACTCACAAACTTGGTAGGCCTAATAAACAGATATTATTAATTAAGTTATGCATTATTAATTAATCAAACGAAACACATAAAATGCCTGTATTGTAATCACCCCATCCAGGGAAAGAACAAACTGATGTTTGCGTGGATTAGAAAGTATTGTCAGTGGTTCTCAAAAAAAAAAAAAAAAAAAAAACATATGGATGTGTGTGTTTGTGCCAAGAAACCATTCACTGTATGTAAACAAAAAACTATCCAAAAACACCCAAACATTTTTAGATAGATGGATCGATCTCTATAGCCAGACAGACAGACAGAATGGACACGCTAGTTATAGTGGGGTTTCGTCTCCATGTTAAATGTGGATGTCATTTACAACTCTTGTAAAAGTTTCACTTTCAGTCCTAATTTGTTGGTGAGGGTCTATAGAACAATTTTGGTTCGAGTGGCCCGCACACAAATTAAATATTTGGCCTGTAGGGGGCGTAACAAGGTGCCAACCCTACCAAAACAGGTAAGCTGTTGTAACTTTTGATCAAATTGTCCAATCTGTACATATGGGATATCTATGGATTCACAATCAGGAGTAGCATTTGCTACCTAAACCTAATTACACATAAAATATATTTTTTCATCCATTATTGGTGTATATCGACAAAAATAGCAAGCAAAACAAGCTAAAATTAGCTAAAACCGAAGTGAGTTTCCATCTCCATGTTAAATTTAGTTGTCGTTTACAACTTTAAAAGTTTAACTTTCAATACTAAATTCTAGGTGAGGTCTACAGAACCATTTTGGTTAGAGTGGCCAGCACGCAGATAAAGATTATTGGGGGGGGCTTCCAAAATATGATATAAGACTGTCGTAACTTATCCAATCTGAACATATGACATATTCACATTCAGAAGTAGTATTTAGTCATTTAGACCATATTACCCCAGCCCCCCCCCCCCCCCCCCCCCCCCCCCCCCCCCTTGTGTGTATCCACAAGAATAGCACGTAGTCCAGCCTCTATGTGCAGTATTTTGATGATAACAGCATGAATTTTGGAACACAGTTGGAGCATGTCATTAGGAGCATTGTTGGCTATGGCACCATCACAGATTTGTCCCTTGGTAATCCTGACAGCTATTTTCTAAAATATTAATTCTAGTAAATAGTCCCACATTGTCAATGATGAGGAATTCATTGGTACTATTTACATTTGTCCTGTGACCATGGTAGATATTTCTCATAATGGCCACCACCTGCTGATATTTTAACAGTAATTAAAATTCTCTGATCCTTATTCTGGTAACTAATCCTACGTTTTCAAGGACGAGGTCTAAAGGATGACGTGGGGTGAGGGCTTCCAGCCAGAGTTTCTCCTCACTTCCTATGGCCTCAGTGTTCTGGGGCTATGTCAACTATGTCAATGCCACATTGGGTGCAATTCTCAATCGCTGTGGTGTAGCAGGTATGGTGTAAGTCTTCTCATTGGCTGCATGGCAGCAAATCAGGTCTGGGGCCTTGGGGTAGGCCGAAAGCCTATACCACCAGCCCTGGGCCTGAGCTTACCAAATAAATACCCAGAATAATTAAAACCTGCGAGTCAAAAGGTCCAGAAATCACCTGACCCCCCAATTAAAAATGTTACTATACTCCCCGGCTTTGTTCATCATGAGTTGAAGCTCTTGATGACTGGTTTTAATTATTTTGAATAATTATTTGGTAGGCCCAGGCCCAGGCCTGGTGGTAAAGGCTTTCGGGCCTACCTCAAAGCCCCAGACTTGATTCGCTGCCATGCAGCCAATGAGCACGGCCCCAAACCTGATTTGCTGCCATGCAGCAAATGAGAAGACTTACACCATACCTGCTACACCACAGCAATTGAGAATTGCACCCATTGTCTTTGCTGAAGGTTTCTTTCCAAGTCTCTAGCTCAGCCCTGCAAGGTCCAACCCAGACTTGTGCAGATGGCTGCTGGCTCATCTGGAAGCCCCGGTTTGTGTGATTAGGTGGGGTTGACTGCCGCATTGTGCCGCAATCAGGATTAGGGGCTTGACCCTTTCAAACTGTGGCAGTCTAGCCAAGTGTCTGCATTTGTTTTGGAGGCTATATACAGGAGACAGTTTCTCACCAGCACCAGGTATCATGAGGTGAAGGCTCCTTCAATTGACATTGTTGTTGAGTCTTCATGGGGAGAAGCATTATGCATTCCGAACCATCTTCAAGAAGGACATAAGAGTCGAAAAGAATGGTCACCATGGTGCAATATACAGTAACTACTTTGAGTATGACTATTTTCCTGTCAACTAGCTTGTGTGTGAAGGTACAGCACTTCAGCAGGGGTTTTCACCAGACAGCAGTTGGATCCGGGTGGGGATCTGGCTAGAAGTACACAGACTGGTGTTGGATCTGGGTGGGGATCTGGCTAGAAGTACATAGACTGGTGTTGGATCTGGGTGGGGATCTGGCTAGAATTACACAGACTGGTGTTGGATCTGGGTGGGGTTCTGGCTAGAATTACACAGACTGGTGTTGGATCTGGATGGGGATCTGGCTAGAAGTACACAGACTGGTGTTGGATCTGGGTGGGGTTCTGGCTAGAAGTACACAGACTGGTGTTGCATCTGGGTGGGGATCTGGCTAGAAGTACACAGACTGGTGTTGGATATGGGTGGGGATCTGGCTAGAAGTACACAGACTGGTGTTGGATCTGGATGGGGATCTGGCTAGAAGTACACAGACTGGTGTTGGATCTGGATGGGGATCTGGCTAGAAGTACACAGACCGGTGTTGGATCTGGATGGGGATCTGGCTAGAAGTACACAGACTGGTGTTGGATCTGGATGGGGATCTGGCTAGAAGTACACAGACTGGTGTTGGATCTGGATGGGGATCTGGCTAGAAGTACACAGACTGGTGTTGGATCTGGATGGGGATCTGGCTAGAAGTATACAGACTGGTGTTGGATCTGGATGGGGATCTGGCTAGAAGTACACAGACTGGTGTTGGATCTGGATGGGGATCTGGCTAGAAGTACACAGACTGGTGTTGGATCTGGATGGGGATCTGGCTAGAAGTACACAGACTGGTGTTGGATCTGGATGGGGATCTGGCTAGAAGTACACAGACTGGTGTTGGTTCTGGGTGGGGATCTGGCTAGAAGTACACAGACTGGTGTTGGATCTGGATGGGGATCTGGCTAGAAGTATACAGACTGGTGTTGGATCTGGATGGGGATCTGGCTAGAAGTACACAGACTGGTGTTGCATCTGGGTGGGGATCTGGCTAGAAGTACACAGACTGGTGTTGGATCTGGGTGGGGATCTGGCTAGAAGTACACTGGTGTTGGATCTGGATGGGGATCTGGCTAGAAGTACACTGGTGTTGGATCTGGATGGGGATCTGGCTAAAAGTACACAGACTGGTGTTGGATCTGGATGGGGATCTGGTTAGAAGTACAGAGACTGGTGTTCTGACCTCACTGGGTACTGGTCAATCGGGTAGAGCTGGTTTGAGTTGGAGTGAGTACTAAGAATATGTCAGCTGATTTCATGGGCTCACTTGATTTTCACATATAGGGTAGAAGACATGGATTTACTGCCTACATCAATACATCAATATTACACATTTTGATGATTTGACTATTATCTAGCATTTTATAAAAAAAAAAATCATAATCCTTGAAAACGTTTTGTCATCAGAATCAAGATTGTATGTTGTATGAGCTGAATTGGTAAAATAACAGCAGATGATGGCCACCATAGCTGTCATCACAGACCCATAGCCAAAACAATTCCTTATGGCAGGCTTTAACTTTGTGCCAAATGTCATGCTTTCATTGAAAAGTGCACAATTTTCACACAGAGGCTGGGCTATAAGTGGGTATGCCTAACATTAATCCCCCCAATATTGTTTCTATTTATTTACAATTTATACCATTACTCATTCATGATAGGTAGGCACTAACTTCATCCTTCTAGGTTCAACAGAATTTAAATTAGGTGCCATTTGAAGTAATTTGATGTACATGGGCGTCCATTTTTTCCACATCATATTCCAAACATTAATATTTGAAATCCAGTTAATTCCTGGGTTAGTATTGACTAGATATAGCAAAAGAAAACAAAGAAAAAAACAGCAATTGTGAGAAAATAAAGACTTTTAAGGAAAACAAAAATCCGATTTTGGTCAATTTTGAAATTAGGCAAAAAATGCATATTTTTTTCATCTACAGATGGGCCACTCGAACTAAAATTGTTCTATAGGTCATCATCTACAAATTAGAAGTGAAAGTCAAACTTTTACAAGAGTTGTAAATGACGGTGTGTCGTGGGACCCCACTATTAGGAATGCACTTACAATAGTGACCATCTTGTACATTTCCTCACATAAAGACATACAACAACAAACATCAAACAATTTTGTTGTTTTGTAGGAGTCGAGGGACCTGCATGTGTTAATGACTGTTGGTAGGGCATTTCACATTTTGGTGTCTTAAGAGTGAAAATAATTGAAAATGCAGTATTCCACTGGGACTCAAAACATGTTAGACCCTTTGAATGGCAAAAGATTAGACACACACCACGCACTGCATTTGTATTTACAGGTATATTGTGGGCCTGAAATGGCTTGTAGCTCGATCAGTCCACTATAATAGGGTGTGAAATGTGTTGAAATAGTCGATGGTTTTGTATGTACGTACATGTGGAATTCCAATTGAAAGGGAGTGTGTGTGTGTGTGTGTGTGTGTGTGTGTGTGTGTGTGTGTGTGTGTGTGTGTGTGTGTGTGTGTGTGTGTGTGTGTGCGTGTGTGCGTGTGTGCGCGTGTGTGCGTGTTACTACAGTATATGATGATGGACAAGGACATTTAAAATAAACTGTCGCTATAGCTGGGCCTTAATGGTAAAGTGTATGGGTATATGTCCCTCACCCGGGCCTAAGGGATGACACATGTGATCCATCTTCATAATGAGTTCTGCCATGTCAGTAAACGGCTCATGTCAGAGATGTCCAGTACAATCAGAAAAATGCCTGCACGTAAAAAAACAAATCCATGAATTGAATTTATATCCCCCACAAAATCCTGTGTAGAAAAAAAGGTTGATATAGCTATTTTGCTTGCACTGCATATAAGTGACTTTGTCAACAGCCATGTGAGGGTAGTGATTCAGGGAGAGACAGTGAAATCACTGTGCAACTACAACAGGTTTTATAACCGTTAGAAACCGTTCAAGCACTAAACCTAACCCTAACCCACAACCCTAAACATAACCTCAGTAAAATCTATGCCTAAACCTAACCTTAACCCATGAGGGTTATGAAACCGTCGCAACCGTTATGCATAAACTGTGACGGTTTTGCCCACCTGTCGCGAGAGTTATATAACCATTGCAACATACAGTACATCGTGGTTGCAAATGTATTTCACCACTTCTGGATTCAGGAGTGCATGAGAAGCTACACAATCATTCCATCAGGATCACTGTACTTATTTGCCGCCCATTGATTAGTTTTTTTCCCTTTAAATCCCTATATCATATCACGGTGTTACACTCAACACTAGCATGCACCTGGACTCGACCGTTAAATCAAATACTGTTAGTATTTAACCAAGGCTAGTGGCCAGTGGTCTGGGGACCACCAGTGGTCCTAGACAGGATTACAGGTGGTCCCCAGCTAAATGATGGACAGCTAGTTGGTAACCAAAAGGACTCTTATAGATCTGTAAGATCTAAATTATATTTAAACATCTGAATTACTTAATTTTCAAGAATCCACACAAATAGAAAATGTAGAAGAATTGTTATTTTGAATGTTTAGCAAGTTATTTCTCCTAAACTGTGGACACAAACCGAGAAACTAAACTCAACATCAAATGGTGGTCTGTGGATAAAATGCAAAATAAATAGTGGATCTTGGTGCGAAAAAAGTTAAAATCTTATTTATGGGATCTATGTGAACAGCAAGCTAAGTGTTAAGGTGTTAAGATGCACATGTGGTTTTCATTACATGTATTCTAATTGATAGAAGCACTTCTGCCAAATAAATTCTGCATCTTCACTTTGATGGAGTCCACTAGCTATAGTTTCAGAAGTCCATTCAGTAGTCCATTAATTTACCTTTTACTAATGACATGCCTGCAAAAAACAAAATGAATAATTACGTAGGTTAGACATCCTTTATTTCCCAGGAGGGTGTGATTGTCCTCCTCGTTGAGGACATTTACACATGAATTATGAGATGCCACCAGTGATCACCCAGGAGGATGCAAATAGTGACCCGGACCATCAACACCAAGGATGCTTTTTTATGCTAAGTATGACCAGGTCTATGAAGATGGATGACTGTTCTCAACAAAACAACAAAAGCCCTATGCAGAAACCAGACCACTGTCTTCTAGGCACTACAGAGAATACAAATTAAAGATTGAACATAATTGCAACATAATTCTAAACATGCACAAGTCCAGATGTGAAGAAGTACTGTGTGTTACAGCTATTTTAGCCAGTTTTCTATATATAAGTGGTAATTGGGGCATTTTTATGGTGCTTTTTATCCAAAGCGCCAATATTCATTCCCCGGGCTATATTGGGTAATATCAAGTATAAATTATTTTTGTCTCTATGAACCGTGAATTAACAAAGAGTTTGGCTGAATAGAAACAGCATGCATGCGACCAGTGTCCACAGCCTTGACAAACGCTACAGTTCACAGTCTGTAATTGAAAGACTGAATGTTTTTTTATGCACAGAAATGGAGAATTACAGTAGGAGTACTCCCTGTACACCCTGCAACACAACTGATAACAGCGTCGATATTTACAGAACAATTCGTGAAAAAAAAGGAAAAGAGAAATATACAAATGGGGGAGACGAGACACAAGATAATTCAGATCAAACTGTGGATGTGATCAGCGTGAACAACACTTATCACTTAGAAACAGCTTTAAAATGTAAAACAAAACAAATGTTTCCGCATTGTGTCAGTGTGATACTGCAAGTTTCATAGCAGTTTCTGACTGAAATCCCTTTAGCTGTGCAAAGGAGGAACATGCTTAATTTGTAAAATTGTAATAATCTGCACAATGTAGCCTTCTACATAATAGACTACATTTTTGTGGTTTACAAATTATGCTGATAAACTATAAACTGCTGCTCACTAAACTGCTGTTTACTAGTTATCACATTGTTCAGTTACCAACTTCTGCAAAACAACTGTAAAATATTTGAACAGATAAACAGAATACATATTTGTAAAACAAAGTACAGGGCCTCACCCTCAATACATGTTTCTTATGAACAACTATACCCTCAAATAAGTAGAACGACGCAAATTTGAAAACTGTGATTGGACACACTAGTTAAGAATAGAATTGTTTACAATGGTGCCCACCGTGTTCATTTTATTAAGATATTTAGAGACACGCTAAAAAAACCTTATGTAAGGCCAGTAGCAGCAGATCATAGTGGAGGTAAAATCATAGGGAGGTAAAAAAGGAAAAGAGAAATATACAAAAGGGGAAAGGGGATGGGTGGGAGAAATCTCACAGGAGACACAAGATTCACAAGAATAATTCAGAGAGAAACTCTGTGGATGTGATGCTGTATGGACAACAGTTATCTGGCAACACAGCACAACACAAAAGAAAATGTGGACAGAGATTCTCTTCAATAGATAGCCTTATAAAATGCACAACAGAATTCAGATAGTGAGAAAACCCTATGGATTTGATCATAAGGTTTCTCTCAAAAGGTTTGTGTGCAGTTGCTGCTTGCAATCACTTCAAGAGCACTAGTTTATGTCGTGAAAAACAAATAACCTACTGATGTCAGTGTTAGACAGTAACAAATTACATATTACATATTCTTGTAAAATCATTACCATTTTCAGCAAAACTAGTTACATTACTCTTCCAAAATGGGTAATATGTATTATATATTATGTTGCAACACAAAAACGCCCCTCAAATACTAACTGCATTACAAATGAGCTTGTTGTTGCATGCAAAAATATGACAGATTTACAAGCTATCGACAGATAAGAACAAAGAACAGTATAGATCCTAATCCACTGCAACATTCTGCACACATGACATACACTACATGTTGTTGCAGTCATCACAGGTTGGTGCTAAAAGATTGTGTTGAACATCTCTGTAGTCTTTTGCAGGTGGGAGGGAGTAACTTGTGAAAGTAATACATCGTGTGTCACATATTACTCTTTGATTGAAGTAATAAGCAACATAATTTTCTAATGGTCCATAAGTAAAGTAAATGTATGACTCTCCTATGTAATATGGCCCAACACTGATGAATGTATGAATGAATGGACCATTGTAAGCGCTTTGAGTATACACGCTGTGCATAGAAAAGCGCTATAAAAATGCAATCCATTATTATTATTAGTAGATTAGACTTTCCATGTGTATGTTACCTATGGTAAAAGTTAGATGTGCAGTGACAGATCCACCTATAGACTGTGTGCAGGCTTACGCATAATCACCATCAATAGAAACGGCTTTGATAAGCCCTCCTCTGAAGGGAGATGATTGTCCTTTGAGTGCACTCTTACACCTGTATGAACAGAATAAGAGTTGTCCGCTTGTGATTGTAAATGGTGAACCTATCCATTCTGTCAGTATTGAAATTCAAAGCATGGCCAGGTACAGACAAATCAGAGATCACTGTTATGTAAAGCATAACAACAACCCTTTAGAGTTTAGACCATTGTCGAGGTGCACTAAAGGGAAAACGAATCACAAATGCAACAATGAATTTGCATTGCAAATTATTTATAACCAAGAAAATGTACAGGTGATAGGGTAATATACTTGTACAAGTCAACAAGGCTGTGCAGAGACCACTTTGGGAGGCAGGGGCTCAAACTCCAAGAAAAGAGCATTATGTGAGCATGCACATTTGTGTGCACGATTGTGGGGTGTGGTGTTTTTGTGGAATCGGTCAAGATGTTCCACACCTGGCCCATGTCAATGGACAGTAAAACTAGAAAAGTGCCCTTCTGGGCACTCTCCATCATAGGCCAGGTTGTGGCATCCTGGTGGTGCTATATGCCAATGTTAAAAGGGTGCCATTTCTTCTTATAGTGGAGCGGGTTAGCAAAACCATTCTGCACTTTTTGAGAAAAGCGTGAAAATTGGTACACGCATAGCCAAAGACATTTAAAAAATATTTGGATGTGGAGGTATCTTGAATTCCAAGATGGCGGCCCCAAAATCCAAGATGTCTGCCCAGAAATGTGGTTTTTCCTTCATAACTTGAAATGCATTGATTTTACACCCCATAGATGTATTGAACGTTAATACAAAGTTGGCCATTACGGACGATTTGGTACCAAGTACGTGTCTGTATCTCCTACGGTTCTTGAGATACAGCATATAGGTACTTTCACAGATTGAGGAGAGCAAGACATTTGTAACATTGATTCTTAAGTCAATCAAATGGTCATACAGACATGAAAATTGGTACACACACTCTGCAAACCCCACTATTTCTAAAAGTACTGCATGCCCTGCAAAATTCCAAGATGGCAGCCCCCAAAATCCAAGATGTCTGTCCAAAAATGTGGTTTTTCCTTCATAACTCGAAATACGAAGATCTTAAGCCCCATAGATGAATTGAACGTTAATATAAAGTTGGGCATTACGGACATTTTGATACCAAGTACCTGTCTCTATGTACTACGGTTCTTGAGTTACAACATATCCGTATTCATGAGGCACCAAAAGTGTAACATTTTGGCACATTTCACTATTTAACTCAAAGATCCCTTAATCACTTTCAGGAATCATTTTCAGGAAATGGACCTACATGTATCTGCTATCATAAACCACTTTAAGTTTCCCAATTGATGAAACGGGTAGGGAGTTATTAAACCGATCGTAAAGGGCTGTTTCAGTGCTACATTTGCTGCGTATAGTTAGCGAACATAAGCCACCCAGAAATGTCTGTCTGTGCATCTGCCCTTCACAATAAGGGTATATGTGAAGCGGACGCAAGTGTAGCATGTGTCTAGTATAATGGTATAGTATGCTAATAGGCGTAATAGTGTGATATATGCAATAGTGTAATAGGGTTAATAGTGTAATATATGCAATAGCGGTATACTGTAATAGGGTAATATATGTATCAGTGTCATAGTGTAACATGTGTAATAGTGCATTAGGGTAATATGTGTAATAGTGTAATAGGGCAATATGTGTAATAGTGTCACAGTGTAACATGTGTAATAGTGTAATAGTGTCATAGTGTAACATGTGTAATAGTGTCATAGTGTAACATGTGTAATAGTGTAATAGGATAATATGTGTAATAGTGTAATAGGCTAGTATGTGTAATAGTGTCATAGTGTAATATGTGTAATAGTGTAATAGGATAATATATGTAATAGTGTCATAGGGTAATATGTGTAATAGTGTCATAATGTAACACGTGTAATAGTGTAATAGGGCACTATGTGTAATAGTGTCATGGTGTAACATGTGTAATAGTGTAATAGGGTAATATGTGTAATAGTGTCTTAATGTAACATGTGTAATAGTGTAATAGGGTAATATATGTAATAGTACCATAGTGTAACATGTGTAAGAGCGTAATAGGGTAATATGTGTAATAGTGTCATAGTGCAACATGTGTAATAGGGTAATATGTGGAATAGTGTCATAGTGTAACATGTGTAATAGCGTAATATGTGTAATAGTGTCATAGTGTAACATGTGTAATAGGGTAATGGGTTAATATGTGTAATAGTATAATATATGTGCAATAGTGTAATAGGGCAATTACACTATACAGCTATTTTGTATACCACACTCTTACCTTAATGCACATATATTACACTATTACACATATTAACCCATTACCCTATTACACATGTTACACTATGACACTATTACACATATTGCCCTATTACACATGTTGCACTATGACACTATTACACATATTACCCTATTACGCTTTTACACATGTTACACTATGGTACTATTACATATATTACCCTATTACACATGTTACATTAAGACACTATTACACATGTTACACCATGACACTATTACACATAGTGCCCTATTACACGTGTTACACTATGACACTATTACACGTGTTACACTATGACACTATTACATATATTACCCTATTACAGTATACCGCTATTGCATATATTACACTATTAGCCCTATTACACTATTGCATATATTACACTATTACGCCTATTAGCATATTATACCATTATACAAGGACACATGCTGCACTTGGTGCGTCCGCTTCAGATATACACTTATTGTGAAGGGCAGATGCACAGACAGACATTTCTGGGTGGCTTATGTTCGCTAACTATACGCAGCAAATTTAGCACTGAAACAGCCCTTTACGATCGGTTTAATAACTCCTGACCCGTTTCATCAATTGAGAAACTTGAAGTGGTTTATGATAGCAGATACATGTAGGTCCATTTCCTGAAAATGATTCCTGAAAGTGATTAAGGGATCTTTGAGTTAAATAGTGAAATGTGCCAAAATGTTACACTTTTGGTGCCTCATGAATACGGATATGTTGTAACTCAAGAACCGTAGTACATAGAGACATGGACTTGGTATCAAAATGTCCGTAATGCCCAACTTTATATTAACGTTCAATACATCTATGGGGCTTAAGATCTTCGTATTTCGAGTTAAGAAGGAAAAACCACATTTTTGGACAGACATCTTGGATTTTGGGGGCTGCCATCTTGGAATTTTGCAGGGCATGCAGTACTTTTAGAAATAGTGGGGTTTGCAGAGTGTGTGTACCAATTTTCATGTCTGTATGACCATTTGATTGACTTAAGAATCAATGTTACAAATGTCTTGCTCTCCTCAATCTGTGAAAGTACCTATATGCTGTATCTCAAGAACCGTAGGAGATACAGACACGTACTTGGTACCAAATCGTCCGTAATGGCCAACTTTGTATTAACGTTCAATACATTTATGGGGCGTAAAATCAATGCATTTCAAGTTATGAAGGAAAAACCACATTTCTGGGCAGACATCTTGGATTTTGAGGCCGCCATCTTGGAATTCAAGATACCTCCACATCCAAATATTTTTTAAATGTCTTTGGCTATGCGTGTACCAATTTTCACGCTTTTCTCAAAAAGTGCACAATCTAAACCGCTCCACTATTATGACTTTGGCATTTGATTTGAGGCATTTTGGCCAAAAAATGTTATGCAAATATTCACCGGTTGGTGGTGCTATAACAAGCCATGTAAACAGGATGGGATATTTTTCTCAGTCTAGTATAAGTGTGTTAAAGTTTTGTATGTAAATTACTTGCTGTGTTCATCCTTTGATGCTTTTTGTCCTAAAAAGGCCAATCTTGCAAACTTCCAAAGTGAATTATAGCCAATTAGGATGGAATATGGGACACATCCGTCATGAGCACATCACTCTATAGTGTGTATGTGGGAATTTCAGACATAAACCGGATGGGTAATATGAAAAAATGTGTTATGAAACCGCTGAAACCGTTATGCATAAATGGTCACGCCTGCCGGTTTCAGCATCCTGGTGGCGCTATAAAAAGCTGAAATGAAAAATGCAGGAGGAGTGTATGTTGTGTACATTCAACATTTCATACAAGACTGTGCAATCAAGTTAATATTGAAACCAAGAAAGCCTTTCAGCCATGTTATTGGTGTCCTTGTGTATTCAATTCAAAATCAAACCAAACCAAACTTTCCGGAATCTTTCTGCGTAATACTGCAAGTTTCATGGCAGTTTCTGAGAATTATGGTTATGTCTGCTATGTTGCTACTCACACCCTCTGTCTGAAATGCCTTTAGTTCTTCCATTTGGATTCATTTACACATTTGTAAATATCTGTACATAATACATTTTTGTGGTCAAATTTAACTGATAAACTGCTGCTCGCTATTCATTACATTCCTCAGTTGTTACTATTCTATTCTTGCCGTAACATCTGCAAAACAACTGTAAAATCTTTGTTTGGATAAAAAAATAAATGTTTGTTTATGTTTATGCTTATGAACTATGCTTATGAACAACTATAGGCCCTTCAAATATTTTCCAAAGTATGTACAGCTATAGGGCTTCTCTCCTAAATGAATCATCATTGATTGATTGATTGATTGATTATCAACAATTGATAATCAGTACATAGTACAGTCAGACAACTGAAATCAGTACAGAGTACAGTCAAAAACAAACAACCAGTGGGATGCCAGTTCATAATCGTGGAATGGAAAACAGCAACACTAGATCAAATCATCATAAAAATAGCTATAAAATAGCTATGCATATTGACTTAAGCTGCCTATTATGGTTAAAACCTTTAGCACAAACACAACTAAATGGCCTTTCATCCGTGTTTACTGTAAATTAAAAACAAACAAACAGGTGTGGCTGGTATGGTTGGCAATGGCTATCACCATAGAAGTAGATTTCTTAGAGAAAGTGTTGTTTGTAACTGTGGGCCATTGACTTTCTGAATACCATGAGCTCTTCTTTTGTTCACTGTCCAATGCCAATCCAAATACTTTAGCAACTGTTGCTATCCAGGTCAAGCTTTCTTAGTCAAGCTTTCCTCTTCCAACGTGCCTATTGGACAAGGCTGGATTGGGGAGGGGCTTAGTGAAGAGCCACTCTAATTGGTCCATCAGGCCCATTCACTGAGTATTTAGCAGAGCTCTGCTTTGTTTAGTGACACTGCTGAGCTGAGCTTCTCTCCTCTGGACTAAGTGAAGAGTTTTGCTCCGATAGTGATTTTGTACTGGATTTAGGATTTAGATTGAAGTTTGAAGTTTTTGGAATATGTTTTACCAGAATCTTGACCAGACAAAACAGTTGGACACAAGAGCTACCAACATGGCTTACTATGTGGCTTTACTACAAACATTGGCTTCCTTGGTAAACAAGCAACTATCTGCAGCTGATGTCGACAGGATACTTGGAATCGTTGGAAAAATCATAATAGAGTACGAGGACCAAGCTTCCAGATTCAAGCAAGAGATTGACCGTCAATGCCAACAACCAAAGACTGAATTTCACAGAACAGGTTGGTAACATTTCAATATACTCTACGTGTACAAGTCCACACAAATGATCCATAATGTGTAAATGATGGATAAAGGGTCAGGACATCTCAGGCTATTCAGGGAGGGCTCAGGGCTATGGATTTAGACTGTTATTCATCTCAAAATTACTGCTCATAGCATTTCACACTCGCAAATACACATTGGTTAATTCAATAATGATGTGATCACTTCATGTACAAATGCACATTCTCACGTCTTACTGTCTTGTCATCTTCTGTCTAGATTTCCACCACCTCGCTGTGTTACAGGAGGTTTCCCCTGAACATCAGCAGCAGGAGTGGAGTTACAGTCTGGTTCAGGAGGCACCACCAGTGCCTCCACAGGGATACGAGGACACGCACCAAAGACCAGAGGAGACCACTGAGTCAACACAGACATCACTAGCAGTGAAAAGTGAAGATGAGTCCTCACAGATTAAAGAGGAACAGGAGGACAGGCACATAGGGGACAGTGCTGGTTCACCACAGACGTTACTAGCAGTGAAAAGCGAAGACGAGCGGTCGCATATAAAAGAGGAACAGGAGGACATGCACATAGAGACATTACCAGCAGTGAAAAGTGAAGATGGTGATGAAAACATCTCCACAGAGGCAGCACGTCTAGCCAGCACCTCAATTGAAGATGCAAAAAGACCAGTCGATGTAGAGAACAGATCATTACATCCATCGACTACTCTACTACTCCATGTAAATGTCCTCCCCTCTGTATCTGGCAATGAAGACAGTGTCAAATGGGATGAGAGTTGTAGTTTTGACTGTGATAAAAAACTGAAGGCACTCAACAAGATGCATCAGCCACATTGTTGCACAGTTTGCCGAAAAGGCTTTGTTCAATTGGGTGATTTGAAGAAACACATTCTGATTCATACAGGGGAAAAGCCCTATAGTTGCAACGTTTGTGGCAAAGGATTTACTCTCAAGGGAAATCTGAAGCAACACATGCTGGTTCACACAGAGAAGAAGCCCTTTAGTTGTGCCGTTTGTGATAAAAGCTTTTCTTTTAACAGACAGCTTGAGACACATATGGTGATGCATTCAGGCGAAAAGCCCTATAATTGTACAGTCTGTGGTAAAGGCTTTGCTAAAATGGAATACATGAAGCAACACATGATGCTTCACACAGGGGAAAGACCATACAGTTGCACAGTCTGCACCAAAAGCTTTCACCGTCCTGATAATCTGAGGCGCCACATGAAGATTCACACAAAGTAAAAAACATTTAGTTGCATCGTTTGTGACAAAGGCTTTGTTCAAAAGAGTGATTTGAAGAAACCTCATGATTATGATTATGATTAATGCGAAAGCTGTGCTCATATGGCTGGAAATGTTATGATGAAATTAATGATGAAAATGGTTTTGAACTCAAAGTAAACAAAGATTCAGGGACAAACATATGCTTTTTAAGAATAGCATTTTAGCCGAGAGAGTACACAATTGTTGAGCATAGAATTATTATTATGATTATTTGCTTCTACACTTTTTGCTTGCTGTTCAATCTAATTGTATTTTGTAGCAAAATAAAGCTTGTTCAGCTGTTGGGACTTGTGACTTGTGTGAGATTTGTTCTGTACAAAACAACAGTCAGACAACTGCAATAGGTACTAAAGAGAATCCGATTCAATGAATAACATACAGTAGGCTACAGGCCAACAGTTTGGACAAGCCTTCTCATTCGATAAGTTTTCTTCATTTAATTTATATTGACTATGCAAATCGACTATTTACATTGTAGATTCTCACTGAAGGCATCAAAACTATGAATAAACACATGTGTGAAATACTCTGAAAACCGTTTTTTATTTGTGAAGTACATTTTTGTCTTATTGCACTGGGAAACAATGGAAACGTTATTTCATCCCTGTGAAAAATAAAGAACCTTGAACCTTAAATAGGAATTCCACCTGTTTTCAAAGAGTGTACTAATTGACCCATTAGGGTTCATTTGTACACGCTCAGGAAAAAAGATCATGATTCTTTTGAGACCTCCATTTCTAGAAAGACAAAATGGATGGACCCTTTCTATTATATCCATGCAACATATCTGAGGTATATTAATGACAGTAAATGTTGTTCACCTTAATTACATAGTGGAATTCCCCTTATTTACACCTGTTTATTCATAGTTCTGATGCCTTCAGTGAGAATCTACACTGCAAATGAAAACAAAGAAAACACATTGAAGGTGTGTCTAAACTTTTGGCCTGTACTGTACAATGCAAACTTCTTATTCCTATTCATTTTTAGATGAAAACCATCCCTGTGTAAAATGATACAAACAGCATTCATCAGTTCACACAAAGGGGTCTCATGTTTCTGGGTATTATTGTCCTCTTTAAGTTCATTTACATCTGTATGAAGAGATGGCCTCTTGTGATCACCCAGCATGTACATTGTGGTGAACCTGGTCCATAGATACATAGATTATCATGCCAATAAAGCTCCTTGGACTGATACCTAGAATTGAAATGCAAAAGGAAACACAATGTGCAAAAGGTGCTGACAGAAGGCTATCATGTACTTAACACAACACCAGCCCTGCACAGAATGAAACCAGACCACTGTCTACTATCATGTGTTAAAGACATTTCAGAATAAATGTTTATGATTATGAACAACTATAGGCCCCTTCAAATATTTTCCAAAGGTTGTACAACTACAGGGCATCTCTCCTGTATGAATCATCATTGATTGATTGATTACTTTTTTGGGCAGAAATGTAATCAGTACATATAGTACAGTCAGACAAATGAAACCAGTACAGGGTACAGTCAAACACACAAGCAGTGGGACGTCCTGGGGTATTCAGTTCATAATCGTGGAATGGTAAACAGCAACACTAACTCAAATCATCATAAAAAGTTAAAAATAACTATGTGCATATTGAGCTTGAATGATCCATAATGTGTAAATGATGGATAAAGGGTCACAACATCTCAGGCTATTCAGGGAGGGCTCAGGGCTATGGAGTTAGACTGTTATTTGTCTCAAATTACTGCTCATAGCATTTCACACTCGTATATACACATTGGTTAAATCAATAACGATGTGATGACATGTGTCTGTGGCATGCTTGTATTTTACCAAGTGCCAATAACAATATTGCATACTATACAGTAAATTTACAAATAACACTAGACATTATGTTGCATTTTAACCAAGCTTTATAGCAGTTTTCCCTAGTTTTGTCCATGAAAATCTTATGCCTGGCAAAGCCGTAAGCTCAACTATCTAAAACTAGTCACATGAAAGTCACACTACTACTACTGCTATTGTTATTCAACTCTAGTTGATGATGGTTGGTATATGGCCTGATAATGGTTGATATGCAGTGATAATGGTGCTATCACACCTCAACTTAATGGCCATCATTGTGCCACACATAAACCTTGATGGCCCATCAGGTGTCCAATAAGTGTGGGTGGGACCAGTTTTGAAATAAAAATGGGGAGAACCTGGCATCAAACCACATTTCGCCATGACTCATTCCTGTGCTTGTTGTGCGGCAGAAGTTGGTCAGAGACAGGAGGCACTGCAGTGCGACTCATGCAACAGCTGGCAGCATCGTAAGTGCAACTCCGGTATCTCCAGAACACAGTATCGCCGACTAGTCAGACGAGAGATAGATCTAGGGCAATGGTTTTGTGTCAAGTGCAGAGGAAGGAATTTGCCAGCTCACGAAGCCGCTTGTACCCCTGAGGCCCCAGACCACAACTATGCCATGGTGGTGCAGGAACAAGACGAGGCAGCAAGCATAGTTGAGGAAGAGATGGAAGACCATGAGGAGCATCTTGAAGTTGACATGTCTTTTACAGTGCCCGGGCCACTGGAACAGTTACCCACTCATCGTAGAGAAGACTCCCTGCATGAGCCGCTTCCGGAGATGATCTTGCCGGACTCCCCAATCACATTCGAAAAGATTCCAGGTGGAGCCACATCAGGCGGTGATACCCTACTTGCAGACAGCCACGGCTTCACCTACTCCAAGAAGAGAGAAACCAATGTTTGCATTACCTGGGTGTGCAGCAAAAAGCGGTTGTTGAAGTGTCGTGCCACAGTGAAGCAGGTCGGGGAGGACTACACACGTGGGACCCCAGACCACAATCACCCCAGCAACCCAGAAAGGGTGGCCACTGCAAAAGCCAGAGCTTTGGTAAGCCTTCATGTTTGCATAAAATTTTACTGATAGCTTGTGTACAACTTCAAAAATTGGATTCAGATATTGGTTGTCCATATAGTAATGTTATTTCTTCTTCACAGGTAAAGGAGGCTGCAATGACTGATTTCGTTAAGGGTGCCGGGCAGTTGGTGGAGGAGGCCTTGCAGCTCCTTGATAAAGATGGGCCACTACCTGACATTTCCTTTCCTTCACTGGCTCGTGCAGCGAACCGGGCAAGAGCTACACTGAGGCCGAAGCATCCAGGCCTATGTCAAACAACCAGCTGTCAGGCAGCACCTGAAGCAGCTGATGGCCCTCCCCAACCTCCCCTGCACCACGCCATGGTGGTGCAGGAACAAGACGAGGCAGCAAGCATAGTTGAGGAAGAGATGGAAGACCATGAGGAGCATCTTGAAGTTGACATGTCTTTTACAGTGCCCGGGCCACTGGAACAGTTACCCACTCATCGTAGAGAAGACTCCCTGCATGAGCCGCTTCCGGAGATGATCTTGCCGGACTCCCCAATCACATTCGAAAAGATTCCAGGTGGAGCCACATCAGGCGGTGATACCCTACTTGCAGACAGCCACGGCTTCACCTACTCCAAGAAGAGAGAAACCAATGTTTGCATTACCTGGGTGTGCAGCAAAAAGCGGTTGTTGAAGTGTCGTGCCACAGTGAAGCAGGTCGGGGAGGACTACACACGTGGGACCCCAGACCACAATCACCCCAGCAACCCAGAAAGGGTGGCCACTGCAAAAGCCAGAGCTTTGGTAAGCCTTCATGTTTGCATAAAATTTTACTGATAGCTTGTGTACAACTTCAAAAATTGGATTCAGATATTGGTTGTCCATATAGTAATGTTATTTCTTCTTCACAGGTAAAGGAGGCTGCAATGACTGATTTCGTTAAGGGTGCCGGGCAGTTGGTGGAGGAGGCCCTGCAGCTCCTTGATAAAGATGGGCCACTACCTGACATTTCCTTTCCTTCACTGGCTCGTGCAGCGAACCGGGCAAGAGCTACACTGAGGCCGAAGCATCCAGGCCTATGTCAAACAACCAGCTGTCAGGCAGCACCTGAAGCAGCTGATGGCCCTCCCCAACCTCCCAGCCGAGCACATAGTGGCAGCCTTTGAAGAGCTCAGGCGGCGCTACCCAGTGATCACCAGATCCGAGGCATTAGAAGAACTCCTGGATTACCTGGAAGACAACTGGGTGAAGAATGCTGCCCATCCTCCCTCCGCCTGGTCAACCTTCAAGAGGACTGTCCGCACAAACAATGATGTGGAGGGTTGGCACAGGCGCATTAACCTCCAGGTGAAGGATAAACCAAACCTTTATCTTCTGGTTGAAATCCTGCACAAAGAGAGCAGTCTCCTGCCTCTGCAGGTCCGCCTTCTCCACCAGCAGGCCATCGGGCGGCTAACAAGCAAGCAGGACAGCTCTAAACAGGCAAAGCTGGAGAAACTGTGGGCGCAGTATGGACAGATGAGCACCTCAAGTTACCTACGGCAGTGTGCTGGGTTGAGCGACCACTCTGAACCAACCACGCCGTGTGATGGGTTGAGCGACGACTCTGAACCAACCACTCAGTGATGTTCACATACATACATACATACATACATACATACATACATACATACATACATACATACATACATACATACATACATACATACATACATACATACATACATACATACATACATACATACATACATACATACATACATACACTCCATTAGGCTGACACTTTAATACATGGGTCATTCCACGGAAACAGTACCTTTTGCAGTCCCTCTGACCGTTTTAGCTGTATTTTATTGATGGAAATAAAAGTGCATATAAATCATCTCTGTGTTGCCCGCTCTCCTCATTTGGTGTCCCAAACATCCTAGTTTATAACACTCTAAAATCTGCCTATGATAGATGTTACATTAATCGCTGAGCAGTTAAGTCTAAAGACTCATTAGGTTGATGCTTTTCTACTGTAATTAATTTAACTGCTGTGTGTTGATATAGTGTATTTTAATATAGTGATATTAAACATTATTATATATCAAATTTAATCTTAACTTTGATTCCCCTATGGAGATCAATACAATTACCGCACTGTACTCTACATACAGTTTAGGGCAATTCCAGCGTTATGGATGTGATGTTTGGACTAAAAATGGCAACAAAATGATCTAGTTACCGGTCATTCTTTCGCAGTATTTAAAGAAGTTTTATATGTTTTAAAGACCTTCCATATTGGAGAAGTGATGGAAAAAAAAAATATATATATATATGCAGACAAATATAATGCTAGAAAGATTAGGTGATTGGTAACATACTAGTATAAGTATTATAGGAAAGGGTTGTGATCATTATTAGTCCCATCATTTGTTGATATTATTGTTACCAGTGATGGGCAAAGATACAGATAAAATTTTCAAAACACTATAAAATACCCAGCACTGTAACGGTTAGAAATAGATACAGTTACTGCTGTGCATCTTGTAGCCGAATCGTGTGGAGAGGTCGTATGTAGTGTATGTATTTCAATCATAGTTGGGGGTAAAAAAAACAAAGTATGTATGGTTTATATGTAAGCCAGCAATATGGTTAATTTCAATCATAGTCTGGGGTAAATAAACAAAGTATGTATGGTTTATATGTAAGCCAGCAATATGGTTAATTTCAATCATAGTTTGGGGTAAATGAACAACCCAGCAATAGTCTATATTTTTGGGGACTGTCATGTGATATAATTTAACATTTGGTTTCGATTGTGGTGATTGTGTTAAGGGTTGGTATGCATGCATGTCTATTGTCAGCAAGCAATATCAAGGGTATATGGCCTGGGCAGGGCAATATCAAGCCAATATCAAGGATAATGGCTTGGTATGCAGTGATAAGTGTTGGTATGCATGTCTATTGAACATGCATATGGCTTGATAATGGTTGATATGCAGTGATAATGGTGCCTATATGTCTATTGTCATGGCTTGATAATGGTTGATATGCAGTGATAATGGTGCCTCTGCATGTCTATTGTCACAACAGCAAGAAATATCAAGCATAAATGGCTTGATGGTGGTTGGTATATGGCCTGGGCCGACCTCTCCACAGCCCCTGGCCGACTTCTCCACACCCACACACCGTTTTAATGCTGGGTACTTCGCATTGTATTTGGGAATACTTTTAGATGTATTTTTACCCACCCCTGATTACTAGGCCTACAACAACAACAACTACTACTACTATTACTACTACAACTACTACCACAGATACTGAACGAAGGATACAGTACATCGTACTACCAAACCAGAGACAGTATCTGTGATGTGACGTTAACTGACCGGAAACGGAAAGAGGATTTATCCACCACTTGTTAAAACGTAACGACAAAGTCGATTCATAGGCTAATAGTCATACTGTAGGTGTGTTTAAAACAATATGTCACTAATTATATGTCAAATACACACGTACGTAACAGAAAACTAACATAAAAAAGATAACTAGCTCCGTTATATGTCGGTGGGCTCGATAGTCTGGCTAGTGGGAGTGTGCCGACCGGGAGCGTCCCGCGTTGGGAGTGCCCGTCTGGGAATCGCTTCATGTACAAATGCACATTCTCACGTCTTACTGTCTTGTCATCTTCTGTCTAGATTTTGGCCACCTCACTGTGCTGCAGGAGGTTTCCCCTGAACATCAGCAGCAGGAGTGGAGTTACAGTCTGGTTCAGGAGGCACCACCAGTGCCCCCACAGATTAAAGACGGGCACGAGGATGTGCACCAAAGACCAGAGGAGGCCACTGAGTCAACACAGACATCATTAGCAGTGAAAAGTGAAGACAAGGCATCACAGATTAAAGAGGAACAGGAGGACATGCACATAGGCTACGCTGGTTCACCACAGACATTACCAGCAGTGAAACGTGAAGATGGTGATGAAAACATCTCCACAGAGGCAGCATGTCTAGCCAGCACCTCAATTGAAGATGCAAAAAGACCAGTCGATGTAGAGAACAGATTATTACATCCATCTACTACTCTACTACTGCATGTAAATGGCCTCCCTTCTGTATCTGGCAATGAAGACAGTGTCAAATGGGAGGAGGGTTGTAGTTTCGACTGTGATAAAAAACTGAAGGCACCCAACAAGATGCATAAGGCACACCGTTGCACAGTTTGCCAGAAAGGCTTTGTTCAATTGAGTGATTTGAAAAAACACATTCTGATTCATACAGGGGAAAAGCCCTATAGTTGCAACGTTTGTGGCAAAGGATTTAATCTCAAGGGAAATCTGAAGCAACACATGCTGGTTCACACAAAGTAAAAAAAAACATTTAGTTGCACCGTTTGTGACAAAGGCTTTGTTCAAAAGTGTGATTTGAAGAAACCTTATGATTCATACGAAAGACATGCCTGTGTTCATATATAGGCTGGAAAATGTTATGGTGCAATTAATGATGAAAATGGTTTTAAATAAGTAACAATGATTCAGGGACAAGGTTGTTGAACAAACATATGCTTTTTAAGAATAGCATTTAGCTGACAGGGTACACAGTTGTTGAGCAAATAATTATTATGATGCTTTTTTTCTTCCACATTTTTTGTTTGCTGTTAAATCTAATTGTAATTTGCCACAAAATAAAGCATTAATGTTCAGGAAAATACATTTAAATGTCTCTCCTTTTATCTTTTTCTTCTTGGGCTGTACCTTTCTGTAAGGGTTAATTTTGCACCTATGTAGAAAAATAAGAACTCAATTCCAAAGCAAATATTTTTTACATTGGCCAATGGCCATGGGACCTGGATGGACATAGTTTCTTCACCTTCTTTGTATCCATTTTAAGGCACATTCACCACTCAGTGGGACAATTTCAAAATAGCTCAAGTTTGTAATATCAAATATTTTATACTTATTTAAATGCTGTCAACAAGGCTGTAGCATGTATTCTATTAGAACAATATCCACAGCCAGCAACACATACTATTTGGGATAGGAGGGAGGGAGAGGCTGTTGGGGGTTGTGAACATTTACAGCCTGTACTGTAAATTACAAACCTTTCTTATTCCTATTCGTTTTTAGATCAAAACCATCACTGTGCAAAATGATGCAAACGGCATTCATCAGTTGTGTCGTTTGTGATGAAAGCTTTACTTTTAATAGACAGCTTAAGACGCTGCATTCAGACGAAAGGCCCTATAGTTGTACAGTCTGCTTTGCTAAAATGGAGTACATGTAGCAACACATGATTCACACAGGGGAAAGACCATACAGTTGCACAGTTTGCACCAAAAGCTTTCACCGTCATGATAATCTGAATCGCCACATGAGGATTCACACAAGGTAAAAAACATTTAGTTGCACCATTTAGTGTGCAGCAAAGGCTTTGTTCAAAATTGTGATTCATACGAAAGATACAGGATCAAATTGTAATTTGCAGCAAAATAAACCTTGTCCAGCTGTTGGGACTTGTAACTTGTGTGAGATTTGTCCTGTACAAAACAACAGTCAGACAACTGCAATAGGTACTAAAGCGAATCTGATGATTAACAATGATTAACATACAGTAGGCTACAGTCCAAAAGTTTGGACAAACCTTCTCATTCAATGCGTTTGCTTTATTTTAATTTTTATTGACTATGTAAATCGACTATTTACATTGTAGATTCTCACTGAAGGCATCAAACCTATAAATAAACACATGTACTTAGGGTTAGTGTGAAATAACAGTACAGTATTTAACCGACTTACAGTATTTCACACATTTTTTGTTAAAGAGGAATTCCACCCACAAGAGTGTACAAATGGAACCAAATTGACCCCTTAGGGTTCATTTATACACTCCCTGAAAAAAAAAAACCCTAAAAGAAAAATCATGATACTTTTCAGACCTCCATTTCTAGAGAGATAAAATGGATGGACCCTTTCTATTATGTCCCTGCAACATATCGAAGGTATATTAATGACAGTAAATGTTAATATATATATAAAAATATATAAATAATAAATTCACCTTAAGTACGTAGTGGAATTCCCCTTAAGTACACATATGTTTATTCATAGTTCTTCTGATGCCTTCAGTGAGAATCTATACTGCAAATGAAAATAAATAAAGAAAACACAATGAATGAGAAGGTGTGTCTAAACTTTTGGCCTGCACTGTACATTGCAAACTTCTCTTATTCCTATTCATTCATAGATCAAAACCATCCATGTGTAAAATTATACAAACAGCTTTAATCAGTCTCATGTTTCTGAGTATTATTGTCCTCTTTGAGTTCATTTACATCTGTATGAAGAGCTGGCCTCTTGTGATCACCCAGCATGTACATTGTGGTGAACCTGCTCCATAGATACATCGATTATCATGTCAATAAAGCTCCTTGGAATGATACCTAGAATTGGAATGCAAAATGCAACACAATGTGCAAAAGGTACTGATAGAAGACAATTATGTACTTAACACAACACCAGCCCTGCACAGAAAAACAGAATTTGCATTGCAACATATTTCTAACAAAACAAAACCAAGGAAGGGATCCTTGTACAAATTAAGATGTGAAGGCTTGTGGTAATTCCAGTTGTGATAATTGGTGTCTCACTGTACTTGAATGTTTTTTCCCTTCTTGTTTTTACAATCTCTGACAGTAACATAAAATAGAGATCCACTTTTTTTTCTAGGGAGAATAAGACGCTTGGATGTAAACTACAGCATACTGTAATGTTTCTTCATAAGAGCTGGTTCTACTTGTTTCACCTAAATGATACGGACCAATACTTGCTTCAGTGGCAATTTGTTTAAATTCACTCAATCAATATAGGATGTACAGGTAAAGCTGTGTTCATAACAAGCTCCGACTGTTTTACCGAAATTATATGGTCCAATACTTGATTCAGCAGCAATTAGTTTATATTCACTCAATCAATATAAACTCGCCACAAAAAGTTCGGAAATCCAACTTTGGTCCATTATAGCTCCCCTTTGATAAAACCGATTGGTATCGTATTATATACCATTTTTATCATTGATTTGTCCCCTTTACAATGAGGTACAGCATGTAATGATCCGGCATTCGTGGAATGAGCAACACTGCTAAACATGTGGCTTGCGCTCCATTTTTTTTGCCAAAATGGCAAATGTATGGTATTGATTGCTTTGCGTTGCCTAGCAGATTGGATGATTACTCTCTTCCACAGTACAAAGTAAAAACACAACACATATTGGACATTTTTAGACTTTATTAATTTCACACTCAGTGACAGGGAACTCAGTAGCGTGTGGTATTACCAAACACAGACAGATTGTTGTACTGATCGGGTGACATTTAATGGGGGCAGTGTGATGGTTTGGGGGGCATCTCTCTGAGAGGCAAGACTAATCTTGTCATTATCAAAGGTAATCTCAATGCATTAAGGTACAGGGATGAGATTCTGGATCCAGTGGCGATCCCATATCTTAGGAACCTGGGACCTAATGCCATCCTCCAACCTGGGACCTAATGCCATCCTCCAAGATGACAATGCTCGCCCCCACAGAGCCATGATCATCAAAGAGTACCTCCAGAATTTGGGAGTGGAGAGGATGGAATGGCCTGCCATGAGTCCAGACCTCAACCCAATTGAACACTTGTGGGATCAGGGATGTGTATGCTAGAGTGACCCACAGAACCACGTTGGCTGACTTGAAACAGATGCTGGTTGAGGAATGGAATGCAATCCCACAGCAAAATGTGGCTGCATTGGTGAGCAGCATGAGGAGGAGGTGCCAAGCTGTTGTGTCTGTGTTTGGTAATACCACACGCTACTGAGTTCCCTGTCACTGAGTGTGAAATTAATAAAGTCTAAAAATGTCCAATATGTGTTGTGTTTTTACTTTGTACTGTGGAAGAGAGTAATCATCCAATCTGCTAGGCAACGCAAAGCAATCAATACCATACATTTGCCATTTTGGCAAAAAAAATGGAGCGCAAGCCACATGTTTAGCAGTGTTTCTCATTCCACGAATGCCGGATCATTACATGCTGTACCTCATTGTAAAGGGGACAAATCAATGATAAAAATGGTATATAATACGATACCAATCGGTTTTATCAAAGGGGAGCTATAATGGACCAAAGTTGGATTTCCGAACTTTTTGTGGCGAGTTTAGAATGTACAGGTAAACAGGCATTTGACTATCAGACTCTGGAATCTATCTTATGGTCCCCCTGTATTTCAAATCCCAAATGAAAACTTTTATGAAGCTGCTTTTATCCCCCAAATGTTTGAACCCGTCCTACTGCATTTCTACATATTGACTTGTTTTATCCTATTTGTACTCATCGTCGTAGTGTGTTTGTATTCTCTGCGAAACAATTTGTAACTTTTTGTAATTATTATTAAGGCTGTCTGCAAGTAGTTAATCGTGAGTTAACTCAATTAATTTAGTGTGTGATGGCTCAATTTGTCTCAATTTCACCAAATGCAGGCGAAACATCCCCATTACTTAATTTAAAATAAGTCTACACAATAGAGAATGTAGAAAACATCCTACATACTTTGCATGTTCGCTCCTAATGGTACCGACATCAATACAGCTTGGAATTCTGGACAAATCCTTTATTTAGTTAGTTTATTACTTACTTAGTTACTTTTTGGCAACTTTTATATGCAACAATTAAACATATATAAAAGACAATAGCAAATTGGTATAATAAACGTTGGAAATGATGGGTTAAAGTTCTGGTCTATTTTGTATACTACAGCTCAAATCAAAGTAGAAAGTCATTCTGAAAACTAACACTAACTGAATAATTTAGGAATTAAAATGTGACGTATGAACTAAAATTAAATTAAGATGAAATATCCAAAAGTATTACAATACTGGTGGACATTGGTTTAGATTAATCATGAAGCTGGTAACTAAATCACACAGTTAGCATTTTTTTTTTTTCCCTAGAAGGTTGCATAGATGACTGGGGGCAGGGAATGGTGCAGTCAATGTGGCAGTTTGTGTGGTGGTGATTTGTTGAGAGGCTGTTCTATTGTTGTTATTGTTTGCAACATTTTGGCCAATCAATCCATGCAGTTTTGTGGCTCCACCTCAGGCCCTCTTGCATAAATATGGAGTGTAGTTGTCAGTTTTCCACAACTGCTCCAGGATTCTAATCTTTTGTATTCAGATCTGACTGTACGGACTCCAGACTTCAGGTGAAGATGAACCCTCTCAACCTCAACTTTGCTGAACAGGAGGAAAACAAAGACCACGGTAAATTAACTGCCATTTGCAAACTTGCACATACTGGTATATGTTATCATACTGCAGGCGCGTATTTTAGGCCGGTGCCGCCGGTGCGGTGCACCAGGGCCCAGGCCCCTTGGGGGCCTACTGAGAGGGAAGGGGGGAAAAGAAAAGAAAGGCCGCTGACAGCGGGCCCTGCGACTGTTATGGACCTGTGGCCTGGTCGTTAGGGGGTTAAACCTGAGAGTGGCCGGGCCTAGCAGTGGGAGGGGTAATGATATTGTCCAATCAAATTGGTACCTGTGAACTGTCACTCACGTGTGAATGTGTTGTTCTGATGTCAGTTCCTCTTAAAACAAATCAAAACAAAAAAAAAAGTGTCAACTACAAAAAAAAAAGCGCGAGTGGGTTGAATTGAAGCATCGGCGTAGCATAGTGTCATGTTCAAGAAAAGTCATGAAAGTGGTTCCAAAGGCGAATGGAAAGAGAGCAGTCGGCAGCGGGAAGCGTAAATGAAGCTAAAATGACCAAATTGGACAAGTTTGTATCAGCATCGGTGTCTCTCCTCCTGCTGCTGCAGCCCCACCGGCACCGGGCACTAGCAGCTACCCCAGATCCTGCCTCACAGAGCGGCGACACGCTGGACTCGAGTTGCCAACAAGTTCAGCAACACAACCGCCCTGTGACAGTTCTCCACGCGGCCACGCACGGACACAGTGTCGGTGAAAATGAATGTCCCCGCGCGCGGCGGCCGCGTTGCAGAGCCTAATGAACCCCGAATCCCCAGCACAGATCGAGGATTATACGACATGACACCGCATACCGATTAGACAAAAAGCTTTATAATAGCAACTAGTCCGTAGGCCTGCCGGACCGTTTCTCAGAGACAACAAAAAAGTCTTTCTCAGAAAAATACATCTCCACTACCCGTAAAATGACCTTCTAATGAGTGAGTACACAGTCACATTCATTAATGCGGTCAGTTTGCTGTCTTTGTAAATCATGTAATGTGCTGTGTTCTTGATGCTTGTTGCTTATACTGTGGAAGTGCATACCAGCTTTGTTGGTGTTGGATATAATGTGAATGTGTGAGTGTAATAGTTTGGGGACATCATGTTTGAGCCCAGGTCAGGGCAGGCTGTTGGATATTAGTAATGGTGGAGGATAGAGATAGAGCTTGGCATCTGTCCATGTTGTTATGGTTCTGAAAATGCTGCGTGTGTGTGTGTGTGTGTGTGTGTGTGTGTGTGTGTGTGTGTGTGTGTGTGTGTGTGTGTGTGTGTGTGTGTGTGTGTGTGTGTGTGTTTCATGGCCATTTGCCAATAAAGATCAATGAAAATGAATGGAATAATTGTGTAGCCAGGCACGTTTGTTAGTCTACTGTATACAGTATAGCTGTAGTGTGTGTTTGTGCGCGCACATGCGTAAGAGTTGCTCGTTTATGGCAATGATAGGGGCCTACAAAATATTCTTGCACCAGGGCCCATCCTCAGCTCGTTTCGCCAGTGTATCATAGTATTTTATTTTGTATACTTTGAATACTCTCTCTGCACTGTTATTGCATCCCTTTGTTTGTGCTTTATTGTGCTATCTACTGTATATGCTGCTGCATTGTCTGCAAGGAAGCAAAAAAAACGAATGAAAAGAAAAGAAAAGCAGAATGTAACAATAATGTGCAACCTTGAACACACTCAATGTAAAATAGATGTCAGTGTAAACCACTAAATTCATAGTTAGTTACTTGGACAGTAAAATAACTAATTTGTGGAACTGTTCAGTCCACAAACTTCTGTCTGCTTTCTATGTTGTGTTGTTTAATGTTATCCTATCTAATAGGTGTGTAACAATATAGTAAGATATACAGTATAGATGAAAATTAGAATTTGAAATGTTTGATTTTAACTTTGTATCATGCACATTTGCAATGAAAGAATCAATATCAAATCGCTACCAATACTACGTTTTTTTGTAACATATACATTTTAAGAAAAAACACAACTTGTGTTCAAATATAATGCCCATTTATCTGCCAGATCATTTGCCAGATTGTGTTTTTGCCATCATTTGCTATTGTGTTTACTTATGAACATATATCATATATATATACAGTATATATATATATATACAGTATATATATATATATATATATATATATATATATATATATATATATATATATATATATATATATATATATATATATATATATATATATATATATATATATATATATATATACACACACACACCCTTATACATTATGTAATGTAATAATGTTCCAATTTTCACTATACACACATCGTAATATGCAATAGATTTGCAAAATAGTTACTGTATCGATTTTGTATTGCATCGCCATAATGAACCAATACTGTCCATGTGTTGTATTGTATCACTGTTACCCCTACCGGTAAGGTAGCAAAACAAACACATACTGTACACAAGATAACAATAAAGTACAACCTCCAACAGTTCATTTCACTCACTTACTCATAAGTGCGAGTAACCCCACAAAAGTCTGAACTACTTGCTCAGCAGGAAATTTCTGGGTATCAATTATGGATCTATTCTAGTCTGTCAGCCACTCAATGGACTTTCTCCTTTCTCCAATCCAGTGCTGCATCATCAGTTCAGCCTCCCTGTATTACCTACAGTGAATGAACAAATCTGGGCTAAACTGCACCACTGTGACCAATGCGGACAATGCTACCACTACCTGTCTCAACTTAAAAAACACCAGAGAATTCACACGGGAGAGAAACCCTATGGATGTGATCAATGTGGACTCAGATTCTCCTTGACGTCCAGCTTAAAATCACACCAGAGAATTCACACCGGAGAGAGACCGTATGGATGTGATCAGTGTGGACACCGGTTCTCTACAGCGTCCAGCCTTAAAAGACACCAGAAAACTCACAGCGGAGGAGAGAAACCCCACGGATGTGATCAGTGCGGACAGCGCTTCTCTAAAATGGATGCCCTTAAAACACACCAGAGGATTCACAGTGGAGCGAAACCCTACGGATGTGACGAGTGTGGACGGCGCTTCTCCGTGTTGTGCAACCTTAAAAACCACCAGAGAATTCACACGGGAGAGAAACCCTACGGATGTGACTGGTGCGGACAACACTTTTCAGAGGCGTCGAGCCTGAAAAAACACCTGAGGATTCACACTGGGGAGAAGCCGTACGGGTGTGTCCAGTGTGGACAGCACTTCGCTGAAATGACCAGCCTCAAGTGCCACCAGAGAATTCACAGCGGAGAGAAGCCCTTCCAATGTGGCGTGTGTGGAAAGAGTTTTACTACCGCGAGCAACCGAAAACGTCACGAGCATACACATGCGAAAGACAAATCTGTGAATATTATGACAACAGTGACATTAGAGTACTAGACACATCAACACATAAGGGTTGCATGACTATACAAATTAGGTGCAGCCCCCTGAGGATTTCATGAGTATTCAACGGCTTTTCGCACGCCTGGGCCGCGACTTTCGGGGACGGGGAATTGGACGATGGTCGTCCATCAGATATTTAAATGCTTATCAGTTGACTTTTGTTTACCTGCAAGGTATAGAGGCATAGAGTACAGTTAGGCATGAATGATTTTCCAATTGGAGAAACAATTGGGGAAATGGGATGCTGAAATCTGAATTGTTCTGCTGAAACTGAATTGTTTTGAATTGTTATGCTCATTGTTGAAATTCTACTTTTATAAGTGTCAAATGTTATAAAGTCAGAGTAACATAGAAGTAAGTGACAATTAAAAAAAATATATTTTGAGTAATATGTAATGCCAACATGTTCGAACCAGCATGAGAAGTTTGTTAAAGATGTTGTGACTGAATTGATCTTCCACGTGCAACTGTGTTTAACATTAATAAAGTGGAAATTGACAATGGAACCACTGCAACCGTTATGCATATATGCTGGTTTCGGCATCCATGGCTGCATTTTAATTTCAAAGCTGAAATGAAAATGCAGGTCAAAGGTTCATCTTTGTCCTCTAAGGGTACATTGTGTACATTCAACATTCCATGCGGGCTCCCCCACTAATGGCCCTGCTATAGGTGGCTTTGTCTCTGCCCAAACAGGGGCGGATCTAGCTCTCCCCACTAGGGGGGGCATGTGGTTTGGCAGGGGGGGCAAACAAATTGGTGGATGTCAAATCCCCCAAACCCCCGTAAATGCACAGAAAGCCATGCTATCATCATATTAGTTAATCTATGCGCTTGAAATGTACAATATACTGTATTCTGCAAACTGTCAATACTTAAAATGTAACCAACTCTTTAAACGGTTTGATTTTAAAATCCAAAGTCATAGAATGCACTACATTAGTGTTTCTCAACCTTTTTTGTCCAAAGGCACAGTTTTCATAGCCCAAAAATCTCAGGGCACACCTAGATGTAACTTTTGTGCATTCTTTTATCATCTCAGCATCTCTGAATGTTGTTTGCAAGTTCGGGGGAACCCCTAGAGACCACCACATGCAGTTGCAACACTTCACACTCACTCTTCACACGGGTGTGATTTTCCCCCCATTCAACACGGAGAGATTGCAGCATCTCTCCTGTTCTGTGCAAGAAACCATGCAACACGAACAGGCTGCAGTCCTCTCTCTGCTCATGCTCTGTGTTTTACCATGTTTAAGTGAGCTTTTAATCCTTTCTGAACCCGCGGGTTGTGTTAGACTCCCGATATTTTGCGACAGCATTGACTTGTAATCAACTTTTTCTTTTTCCAGTTTCTGTAGCGTGGTTAAAATGGTGGCTAACCCAGCGATCCGGGCGAGTTTTTTGTTATGTCCTACAGTTATACTGCAAGTAAACTAGGCTACCATGTTCACGGTGATGGTCCCACCAAACAAAGACTAAATTAGCATTTCTATGTCCGAGGCGAGCTTCAATAAATGCATAGGCACGACTCGCACGAGGGTCATTAGCGTACCTATTGTTTTTGTCGCACCTAAGAACAATGGAATGAATACATTGCATAGAGAGATAGAGAAAGACGGAGTCGAGAGAGGACAGAGAACGAGAAGTTGAGGAAAAAGTTGGAGAAAGATACGGTCAGTGGCGTGACTAGTGTCAGTGCCTGTCTGCAGCTGCGGTGGACTGAGTGAGAGAGACTGAGAGTGAAGCGACGAGCCCCCCCCCCCCCCTCCCTATGCATCTACCAATCAGGAAATACTTTAAATGAGGGAGAGAATATATATATTTTTAATTTGGGATTTTTCCTTGCCATCGCGTTTGGGGGGGCAAGCGCCAAATCTGGGGGGGCATTGCCCCCCCTAGCCTATGCCTAGATCCGCCCCTGTGCCCAAATGTGGAATGTTGCCACGGATGGGCTTGTTGATTGAGTCTATTAGGTTGTGGTAGATACTATTATCACATTCTCTGATATGAACAGAGAGAGGCTAACCATGTCATAACTGTACATCGGATTCAGAAACCGGTCCCTGATATTGATTGATTGATTGACATTTTTAGCAAAACTGATTACAAGACTGTGCAAAAAGTTAATATTGAAACCAAGAAAGCCTTTCAGCCATGTTATTGGTGTCCTTGTGTATTCAATTCAAAATCAAACCAAACAAACCAACGCTTACCGTAATATTTCTGTGCGATACTGCAAGTTTCATGGCAGTTTGTGGTTGTGTTGTGGTTTACAAATTAAACTGATAAACTGCTGCTCGGTATTCATTACATTCCTCACTTGTAACCTATTACCTTCTATTCTTGCCATAACATCTGCAAAACTGTAAAATCTTTGCACAGATAATTAAATAAATGTTTGTTTATGCTTATGCACAACTATAGGGCTTCTCCCCTAAATTAATCATCATTGATTGATTGATTGATTATCAACAATTGATAATCAGTACATAGTACAGTCAGACAACTGAAATCAGTACAGAGTACAGTCAAACAACCAACCAGTGGGATTTCCTAGGGTATTCAGTTCATAATCATGGAATGGACAACAGCAACACTAGCTCAAATCATCATAAAAATAACTATAAAATAACTATGCATATTGACTTAAGCTGCCTATTAAGGTTAAAACCTTTAGCACAAACAACTAAATGGCCTTTCATCCGTGTGTACTGTGAATTAAAAAACAAACAAACAAACAAACAAACAGGTGTGGCTGGTATGGTTGTCAATGGCTATCACCATAGAAGTAGATTCCTTAGAGAATGTGTTGTTTGTGTCCACTGTGGCCCATTGACTTTCTGAATACCAATGAGCTCTTCTTTTGTTCACTGTCCAATGCCAATCCAAATACTTTAGCAATCCAGGTTGAGCTTTCCTCTTCCAACGTGCCTATTGGACGAGGCTGGATTGGGGAGGGGCTTAGTGAAGAGCCAATTCCTGTGGTTGCCTAATTTGGCCCATCTCACAATCCACTCTGATTGGTCCATCAGGCCCATTCACTGAGTATTTAGCAGAGCTCTGCTTTGTTTAGTGACACTCTGCTGAGCTGAGCTTCTCTCCTCAGGACTAAGATTTCGTACTGGATTTAGGATTTAAATAGAAGTTTTTAGACTATTTTTTACCAGTATCTTGACCAGACAAAACAGTTGGACACAAGAGCTGCCAACATGGCTTATTATGTGGCTTTACTACAAACATTGGATTCCTTGGTAAACAAGCAACTATCTGCAGCTGATGTCGACAAGATACTTGGAATCGTTGGAAAAATCATAATAGAGTACGAGGACCAAGCTTCCAGATTCAAGCAAGAGATTGACCGTCAATGCCAACATCCAGAGACTGAATTTCACAGAACAGGTTGGTAACATTTCAATATACTCCCTCAGGGCTATGGATTTAGACTAATATTCGTATCAAATTACTGCTCATGGCATTTCACACTTGTATATACACATTGGTTAAATCAATAATGATGTGTTCACTTATTATCGTGTCATCTCCTGTCTAGATTTCCACCACCTCACTGTGTTACAGGAGGTTTCCCCTGAACATCAGCAGCAGGAGTGGAGTTACAGTCTGGTTCAGGAGGCACCACCAGTGCCTCCACAGATTAAAGAGGGACACAAGGACACGCACCAAAGACCAGAGGAGACCACTGAGTCAACACAGACATCACTAGCAGTGAAAAGTGAAGACAAGCTGTCGCAGATTAAAGAGGAACAGGAGGGCATGCACATCGGGTACACTGCTGGTTCACCACAGACGTTACTAGCAGTGAAAAGCGAAGACGAGCAGTCACAGATTAAAGAGGAACAGGAGGACATGGACATAGAGACATTACCAGTAGTGAAACATGAAGATGGTGATGAAAACATCTCCACAGAGGCAGCACATCTAGCCAGCACCTCAATTGAAGATGCAAACAGACCAGCCGATGTAGAGAACAGATTATTACATCCATCGACTACTCTACTACTCCATGTAAATGTCGTCTCTTCTGTATCTGACAATGAAGACAGTGTCAAATGGGAGGGGAGTTGTAGTTTTGACTGCGATAAAAAACTGAAGGCACTCAACAAGATACATAAGCCACATTGTTGCACAGTTTGCCAGAAAGGCTTTGTTCAATTGGGTGATTTGAAGAAACACATTCTGATTCATACAGGAGAAAAGCCCTATAGTTGTAACGTTTGTGGCAAAGGATTTAATCTCAAGGGAAATCTGAAGCAACACATGATTGTTCACACAGAGAAGAAACCCTTTAGCTGTGCTGTTTGTGATAAAAGCTTTACTTTTAATAGACAGCTTAAGACACACATGGTGATGCATTCAGACTTAAGACCCTATATTTGTGCAGTCTGTGGTAAAGGCTTTGCTAAAATGGAATACATGAAGCAACACATGAGGATTCACACAGGGGAAAGACCATACAATTGCACAGTTTGCGCCAAAAGCTATCACCGTCAAGATAATCTGAATCGCCACATGAGGATTCACACAAAGTAAAAATCATGTAGTTGCATTGTTTGCGACAGAGGCTTGTTCAAAAGTGTGATCTGAAGAAACCTTATGATTCATACGAAAGATATGCCTATGCTCATATAGGCTGGAAAATGTTATGATGAAATTAATGATGAAAATGGTTTTAAACATAGTACACAATTGTCAAGTACAATATATTTATGATTATTTTTCTTCCACATTTTTGTTTGCTGTTAAATCTAATTGTAATTTGCAGCAAAATAAAGCATGCACGGTTCAGGAAAAAAAGACATTTAAATGTATTTTGTCTTTCCTTTTGTCTTTTTCTGTGCCTTTCTGTATGGGTTAATTTTGCATGTAGAAAAATAAGAACTCTCCATTTCTAGAAAGACAAAATGGATGGACCCTTTCCATTATGTCCATGCATCATATCTAAGGAAAATTCCCCTTAAGTACATAGTGGAATTCCCCTTGAAGGAGAATTCCACACCAAAATACATTGGCCATCAATCTACCTTGATTCCTGTGACATGATTTATAATTTCCTTGATTTTTGTCACAGATGCCCCATTTTCTACATTTCACCATGAGATCAGTTGCAGCTGCAGCAGCTGTTGCAGCTGCGCTAATGTAGTTTGCATGGCCGCAGGTTGTCTTTATTCTAATGCAGGTATTTAGTAGCTCCAAACTTATGTTTTTCCACACATCACTTCAAGCCACACACTACAAGATAATTGGACCACTACATGATTTTTAAAAAGTCAGCCAGCACCCGTGCAACAAGAGTTTTAACCAGTGTGATTGGAGAGGAGAGTGGCAAAACGGAGGGGAGGAGGAATAGATTACCTCTGGGAATACATTCAAAGGCTGCCCCAGAGTGACATCAATTCAAGCGTGTTTATCAGTATACTATTAAAATTTGAAGTGTGGAAAAAAATAGGTTTGGAGTAACAGAAATACCCGCATTCGAATAAAGACAACCTGCAGCAGCTGCTGCAACTGACCTCATGGTGAAATGTAGAAAAGGGGACATTGTGACAAAAATCAATGACATTATGTATCATGTCACAGGAATCAGGGTAGATTGATGCCCAGTGTGTTTTGGTGTGGGATTCTCCTTTAAGTACATAACTCCACATATGTTTATTCATAGTTCTGATTCCTTCAGTTAGATTGTACACTGCAAATGAGAATAAAGAAAACACACTGAATGAGAAGGTGTGTCTGTTGGCCTGTACTGTACATTGAAAAATTATCTTATTCCTATTCCTTTTTAGATCAAAACCATAACTGTGTAAACAGCATTCATCAGGTCACACAAAGGGGTCTCATGTTTCTGAGTATGATTGTCCTCTTTGGGTTCATTTACATCTGTATGAAGAGATGGTCCATTGTGGTGAACCTGCTCCAT
The DNA here is from genome assembly GCA_039105355.1 of Benthosema pterotum. Lineage (NCBI taxonomy): Eukaryota > Metazoa > Chordata > Actinopteri > Myctophiformes > Myctophidae > Benthosema > Benthosema pterotum. Next base: position 14,814,514 of record CM076982.1, on the reverse strand, counting down.
AGATCCTGTACATAGATTATCATGCCAATAAAGCCCCTTGGAATGATACCTAGAGTTGAAATGCAAAATGCGACACAATGTGCAAAAGGTGCTGACAGAAGGCTATTATGTACTTAACACAACAACAGCCCTGTACAGAAACCAGACCACTGTCTTCTATCATGTGCTAAAGACAGAACTTGCATTGCAACATATTTCTAATAAAACAGTGACAGGGAAGGGATATCTGTACAAATTAAGATGTGAAGGCTTGTGTTAATTTCAGTTGTGATAATTGGTGTCTTATAAAACAAAAACTGCCTCTACTTGAATGTTTTGTTCCCTTCTTGGTTTTAATATATACATTCAAATACACATTTTTAAATATAGTGCTTGTGTTGTATGTGTGCTGTGTTCATAACAATCTCAGACAGTAACATGAAATAGAGATCCATTTTTGCTAGGGAGAATAAGATGCTTGGACGTAAACCACAGTAAACCACTGTAATGTTTCTTCATAAGAGCTGCTAGTATTGGTTATGGACCAATACTTGCATCAGTAGCAATTAGTTTATATTCACTCAATCAATATAGAATGTACAGTACAGGTAAACAGGCATTTGCTTTAAGAACGCCAACTCTTATGGTCCCCCTGCATTTCAAAATCTGCTTTTATCCCCAAAAGTTTGAACCAGTCCTAATGAATTGAATTTCTGCATATTGACTTGTTTTATCCTATCTGTACTAATCGCCATTTGTAGTGTGCATTGTTCTTTTTATTCTCTGCGAAACAATTTTAACTTTTTCTAATGATTATTAAGGCTGTTTGCATTAAGTAGTTAATTGTGAGTTAACTCAGCCATGAGTTAATTTAAAACAAGTCTACACAATTAGAGAATGTAGAAAACATCCTACATAATTTGGATGTTCCCTTCTAATGGTACCAACAATCAATACAGCCTGGAATTCTGGACAAATCCTTTCATTTAGTTAGAGAGTTAGTTTTAGCAATATTTATGCGTAATGATTAATCATATATAAAAGACAACACCAATTGGCATAATCAAAGTTGGAAATGATAGTTTAAAGTTCTGATCTATTTTGTATCCTATACCTCAAATCAAAGTAGAAATCCATTCTGAAAACTAACACCAACTAAATTAATTAAGAATTAAAATGTGCCGAATGAACTACAACTAATGAATGAAATATCCAAAACTACGTTGTATTATAACACCGGTGGACATTGATTTAAATTAATTATGCAACCAAATCTCACAGTTAGCAGTTTCTTTCTAGAAGGTTGCATCTAGATGACTGGGGGCAGGGAATGGAGGAGACAATGTGGCAGTTTGTGTGGTGGTGATTGGTTGAGAGGCTGTTCTATTGTGCTTATTGTTTGCGACATTTTGGCCAATCAATCCATGCAGTTTTGTGGCTCCACCTCAGGCTCTCTAGCATAAGTATGGAGTGTAGTTGTCAGTTTTCCACAACTGCTCCAGGATTCTAATCTTTTGTATTCAGATCTGACTGTACGGACTCCAGACTTCAGGTGAAGATGAACCCTCTCAACCTCAACTTTGCTGGACAGGAGGAAAACAAAGACCAAGGTAGCTGCAATTTGCAAACTTGCACATAATGGTATATATTATCATAGTATTTTATTTTGTAGTCTTGGAATACTCTCTCTGCACTCTTATTGCATCCCTTTGTTTGAAGTGCTTTCTATGTTGTGTTGTTGAATATTGTGCTATCTATACTGTATGCTGCTGCATTGTCTGTAAGGAAGCAAAAAAGAAAAAAGGAAAAAAAGAAAATAAAAAAAGATTGTATCAATAAAGTGCCACCTTGAACACTTAATTCAATGTAAAATAGATGCCAGTGTAAACCACTAAATTCCTAGTTAGTTGCACAGTGAAATTACTAATTTGTTACTAAATTAGCTAGTTACTAAAGTAACTATTGTGGAACTGTTCAGTCCACAAACTTCTGTCAGCAACCATGCTTGCTATGTTTTGTTGTTGGTCTAAGGTTGTTGTTGGTAGTAAGAAATATATACATGAAAATTAGAATTTGAAATATTTATTTTAATTTTAACTTTGTATCATGTAGATTTGCAAAGAAAATAATTGCTATCAAATCGATACCAATACGAAGCCTTTTCCAACACATTTAGCAATTGTAAGAAAAATATACATGTCCAAAATATAATGTCCATTTATTTCCCAGATGACTGTGTTTACTTATTCATATCCATTATAAGGATATGATTTTTTTCACTATACACGTTTCGTAATATGTAATAGAGTAGCAAAATAGCTACTGTATCGATTTTGTAATGGATCGTATCGCCATAATGAACCAATATTGTCCATGTATTATATCGTATGACTGTTAAAACATATCCCTCTCGGTAATATCTACCGGTTCATGCTGTGTCTGTACGGAAGCAAAACAAAAACATACTGTACACGAGATGACAATAAAGTACAACCTAAGTTCATTCACTTAAGTCATATAAGTGCTTGTAACCCCACAAAAGTCTGAACTACTTGCTCAGCAGGAGAATTTCTGCGTGTCAATTATGGAACTATTCAGTCTGTCAGCCACTCAATGGACTTTCTCCTTTCTCCATTCCAGTGATGCATCATCAGTTCAGCCTCCCTGTATTACCAGTGAGTGAACAAATCTGGGCTAAACTGCACCACTGTGACCAGTGCGGACAATGCTACCACTACCTGTCTCAACTTAAAAAACACCAGAGAATTCATACGGGAGAGAAACCCTATGGATGTGATCAATGTGGACTCAGATTCTCCTTGACGTCCAGCTTAAAATCACACCAGAGAATTCACACCGGAGAGAGACCGTATGGATGTGATCAGTGTGGACACCGGTTCTCTACAGCATCCAGCCTTAAAAGACACCAGAAAACTCACAGCGGCGGAGAGAAACCCCACGGCTGTGATCAGTGCGGACAGCGCTTCTCTAAAATGGATGCCCTTAAAACACACCAGAGGATTCACAGTGGAGCGAAACCCTACGGATGTGACGAGTGTGGACGACGCTTCTCCGTATTGTGCAACCTTAAAAACCACCAGAGAATTCACACGGGAGAGAAACCCTACGGATGTGACTGGTGCGGACAACACTTTTCAGAGGCGTCGAGCCTGAAAAAACACCTGAGGATTCACACTGGGGAGAAGCCGTACGGGTGTGTCCAGTGTGGACAGCACTTCGCTGAAATGACCAGCCTCAAGTGCCACCAGAGAATTCACAGCGGAGAGAAGCCCTTCCAATGTGGCGTGTGTGGAAAGAGTTTTACTACCGCGAGCAACCGAAAACGTCACGAGCATACACATGCGAAAGACAAATCTGTGAATATTATGACAACAGTGACATTAGAGGACTAGACACATCAACACATAAGGGTTGCATGACTATACAAATTAGGTGCAGCCCCCTGAGGATTTCATGAGTATTCAACGGCTTTTCGCACGCCTGGGCCGCGACTTTCGGGGACGGGGAATTGGACGATGGTCGTCCATCAGATATTTAAATGCTTATCAGTTGACTTTTGTTTACCTGCAAGGTATAGAGGCATAGAGTACAGTTAGGCATGAATGATTTTCCAATTGGGGAAATGGGATGCTGAAATTTGAATTGTTCTGCTGAAATCTGAATTGTTCTGCTGAAACTGAATTTTTTTGAATTGTTATGCTCTGTACTGGTATGCAGACAGTTTCAAGATCATGTATTTTATTTTCAGGTTGTTAGCACCCCCTGGTGGCAGCATTCTCTTTATATAAGTTTGGAGCACACCTGTTTGGGTTCATTAGTAGGCAAGCTGAGCTACAGTCAACACAGCTCGGTTTGTTCCCCTGTGAAGTCCCTGTGAAATATATGCCTGTAAGTGTTTCTTTTGCTGTAATTGATGTTTTATTGATGCTACTCATTTGTTTATGACATTCCTGTGAATATTTGTGTTTTTTTGTATGCAAGCATTTGTAGGCATGTATGAATACTGTACTGATTGTTTGTTTGTTGTTTTTCTCTGTGCTCTGTTTTCAGTTTTACAAATCCATATCTACACAACTAAAGTTTAAAACAGAAGAGGAGTTTCCGAGTCAATTCTTTCTTCTTCACAACTTAGTTGATTGTTTAGCTGTCTGTCTAGCGAGCATCGCTGTGAGCGAGGACAGAACAGTAAAAAGGCATTAAAGACTCAAGAGACTTTACATACTGGAAGTGAAACAAGTGCATACAACATGTCTTCAAAATCAGTTGGAGAAGCACAAGACATGCAGCGCCTTGACAGTATTGATAATGAGTCACTTCAGACACGGTCAAAATGTGATGGCTCTAAAACCTCACAAGCACGTAGCAGATCTTCAAGGCATTCTAATCGGACAACAGCCAGTGAGGCGGCTATCCGAGCACGTGCAAAAGCAGAGGCTGCACGAGTAGCAGTGTCTTATGCCGAAAAAGAAGCAAATGTGATGAAAGAGAAGGCACGACTTGCTGCAGAGTCAGCATATAGGGAGGCGGATTTAGAGGCACAATTACATCTCCTGAAGCGAGAGAAAGTAGCAGCGGCCGCCACAGCAGAAGCGGAGGTCTTCGAAGCTGCTGAGGAGTTAGAAGAAGCCAAATCCCGCTCCTACCGAACAGCCGACATTGGAGTCCCCACGTCCGATCCTGCTCAGCGCACCAGTGAGTATGTTCAGACGCACTCGCATACTAATGCCATTGAAAATGCAGAAAATGAGGAAATAGAGCACATAGAGACCATAGTTCATGTGCTTGGTTCGGCATCACCAACAAGACAGCGGCTTACTGAGTCTCTAATCGACCCAAATACGCCACAAGAGCCAAACAAGCAGTTTGCAGCACACCATCCACAATCGAACATGTATGGTGATACTAAAAAGCCAATCTTGAAGCAATATGAGCCAGTTTCCTCTTCGAATGAGACCTCTACTATGCCGGATGTGGTGAAATATCTAATACGCAGAGAGACAGTAGCCTCAGGTCTACAGCAATTTGATGACTGCCCACAGACCTACAGGGGATGGAAATCTTCTTTCACTAGTCTCACCAAAGACCTGAACCTGTCCGCTAAAGAAGAACTAGATCTTCTGGTCAAATGGCTAGGTCCACGGTCATCTGAACAAGCAAAGCGAATTAGTTCTGTTCACGTTAATAAGCCAGCAGCCGGTCTCTATATGGTTTGGAAACGCCTTGAGGAAACTTACGGAGCCCCTGAAGTGATAGAAGAAGCACTATTCAGACAAATTGAAGCTTTTCCTAAAATCACAAAGAATGATAATGTGAGACTTCAAGAACTTGGAGACTTACTTCTGGCACTCGAGCTTGCTAAGGAGGATGGGTACTTGCAAGGGCTCAGATACCTAGACACGGCTCGGGGCATCAAACCAATCGTGGAAAAGTTGCCATATGGGTTGCAAGAGAAGTGGATGACTATTGGTTCACAATACAAAGATCAACACAGTGTTTCCTTTCCACCATTTCAAGTTTTCTCACAATTCATACGCAACCAAGCAAAGACAAGAAACGATCCAAGCTTCACTTTCTCATCAAGTGGTCCTACAAATGTCCCAAAGCCAGAAAAATCTGCAAAAACCAGACCTCATGTGGCAGTGAGAAAGACAGAGGTGGAAAGTGAATCTGCTGCTAACAATGCCAGCTCATCCGACAAGAAACCGGAGGATCCAGATAAATATTGTCCCCTCCACAAAAAACCTCACCCCCTTAGTAAGTGCCGCACGTTCAAAAGCAAGCCACTTAATGAGCGTATAGCTTACTTAAAGGAGAATAGGTACTGCTTCAAATGTTGTGCTTCGACAATACACGTGGCCAAGGACTGCCAAGTTACACCAAAATGTGCGGAGTGTAATAGTGACAGGCACGTTACTGCTCTACACCCCAGCCCTGCTTCTGCAAACACAGAGTCCTCTGCCATGGTGGAACAGCATGGCGGGGAGCAAGAAGAGACGTCTACTGCAGTGACTTCAAAATGTACGGAGATCTGTGGAAGAAAAAGCAGCCCAAGATCTTGCTCAAAAATATGTCTTGCTAAAGTGTACCCTGCAGAACATCCTGAAAAAGCAGTCAGAATGTACGTGGTCATGGATGACCAGAGCAACCGTTCTTTGGCACGTTCCAACTTCTTTGATGTTTTTGGCATAACCGGAAGCTCTGAGACCTACACCCTGAAGACATGCTCAGGTGTGAAGGAGACCTCAGGAAGAAGAGCCCAGAACTACATGATTGAGTCTCTGGATGGGTGCACCAAAGTACTTCTTCCCACTCTGTTGGAGTGTGATTTAATTCCTGATGACAGATCAGAAATCCCTTGCCCAGAAGTGGCACGCCAGTACTCCCACCTGAAACCTGTGGCTGACAGGATTCCACCATTGGATCCCAACGCACAGATCCTGCTGCTCTTAGGGAGAGATGCTTTGAGACTCCACAAAGTGCGAGAACAACACAATGGACCACATGACGCTCCTTACGCACAACGCCTCGACCTGGGATGGGTTGTAGTAGGAGATGTGTGTCTGAAAGGAGCTCACAAGCCGACAAGTTTGACAGTCTACAAGACCAACTTGCTGCTTAACGGAAGGTCATCGTTCCTCAATCCTTGTCCGAACACAATCCATGTAAAAGAGAACATGTCTAGCGCTACCGAACAGTCAAGCCATTCTCGTCAACACTGTGATTACAGCCTAGGCCAGGAAGAGGCTACAGACAGTCTCGGCACTACAGTTTTCAACAGGACGAAGAATGATGAGCGGCTCGCTCCCTCTGTTGAAGATGAGGCTTTTCTTGACATCATGGATCGAGAGGTTTTCAGAGACAGCTCAAATAATTGGGTTGCTCCCTTGCCCTTTCAGTCACCACGTCCTAGACTTCCGAACAACAGGGCCCAAGCTCTCAAACGTCACCATACTCTCCGACGCACGCTGGACAAAAAGCCAGAAATGAAGGAGCACTTCATCAAGTTTATGCAGAAGATGTTTGAGAGTCAGCACGCGGAACGAGCACCACCTTTGCAGAATGAAGAGGAATGCTGGTACCTACCAATATTCGGGGTGTACCACCCACAAAAACCAGGACAAATCAGGGTCGTGTTTGACTCAAGTGCCAAGCATGAAGGTGTTTCCTTGAATGATGTCCTGTTAAGCGGCCCTGACCTCAACAACACCCTGTTGGGAGTCCTCATGCGCTACCGCAAAGAACCTGTAGCCATAACTGCCGACATTCAACAGATGTTTTACTCCTTCATCGTTCGAGAAGACCATCGCGACTACCTGAGATTCCTTTGGTACCAGGACAATGATCTTGAGAAGGACATTGTCGAATACAGGATGAAAGTCCATGTTTTCGGAAACAGTCCGTCGCCAGCCGTAGCAATATATGGACTGAGGAGGGCTGCCCAGGCTGGAGAAAACAAGCATGGCACAGATGCAAGGCATTACATCAACAGAAGCTTCTACGTCGACGATGGATTGACCTCACTTCCCACAGAAAGAGAAGCAGTTGATCTCTTGAAGAGAACCAAAGCAATGTTGGCCGACTCGAACATTCACCTGCACAAGATAGCTTCGAACAGTCATGCCGTCATGGAATCGTTTGCTGCAGAAGATCTAGCAAAGGATCTTAAGGATTTGGATCTTGGAGCAGATCCTTTACCTGTCCAGAGAAGTCTTGGCTTGAGCTGGGACCTGGAGTCTGATAGTTTCACCTTCAAAGTGTCTTCGGAAGAGAGGCCATTTACCAAGAGAGGTGTTCTGTCAACCGTTAACAGTCTCTACGACCCTCTTGGGTTTGTGGCTCCCATTACCGTGCAAGGGAAAGCCCTAATCCGAGAACTTACCTCCGAACAGTGTGAGTGGGATGATCCTCTCCCACCCGAAAAGGAGCAATACTGGCGAGCCTGGAAAGAGTCGTTGAAGGATCTGGAGCAGCTATGCATTCCAAGGCCCTACGTTCCTGTGTCCTTATCTTCAGCACAGCAAAGAGAAATCATTGTTTTCTGCGATGCTTCCACAATGGCCATAGCAGCAGTGGCCTACTTACGAGTTGTGGATTCTGCAGGACAGTCCCACCTTGGATTTGTGATGGGAAAGGCCAAATTAGCACCACGACCAGCACACACCATTCCACGGCTGGAATTGTGTGCTGCTGTCCTTGCCGTTGAGATGGCAGAGCTGATTTCAGATGAGCTGGACCTCGACATCCAAGCTGTGAGGTTCTTTACAGACAGCAAGATTGTCCTCGGTTACATCCATAACACCTCCCGGCGTTTTCATGTCTATGTAGCCAACCGCGTCAACAGGATCCGAAAGTCTACATGCCCTGACCAGTGGTTTCATGTTACAACAGATGACAACCCAGCAGACCATGCCACTAGGTCTGTTCCTGCATGTCTTCTAGAACAAACCACTTGGTTCCATGGCCCTGCATTCCTGAGACAAGCCAGTGCAGGAGACTCCGCACTTGAGACAGTGAGTGAATTCGAGCTTGTGGAGCCCGAAGCAGATGCAGAGATCCGGCCACAAGTCGTCACCCTTTCGACAGAGGTGTCTGGAGAACATCTCAGCGCACAGCGCTTTGAGCGCTTTTCATCTTGGAGACGAATGATACGAGGCATAGCACGACTTGTTCACCTTGCCAGAGTCTACTCCAAAGCCCCTAATCTGAATCCTGAAGACGAACTAACCCAAGCAAAAGTCACGGTCATCAGATGTGTGCAGAGAGAGATCTTCAAAGAGGACATCAGCAGATTAGAAAAAGGACAAGGAGTCTCCAAGAAAGGTCCCTTGTGGAAGTTGAACCCCCACCTCGACCAGCAGGGATTGCTGCGAGTTGGAGGTCGCATATCTGCAGCCGATCTTCCAGATGATGAAAAACATCCCTACATTCTTCCTAAGAAGCATCACGTATCTACCCTGCTGGTGCGCCATTACCATGAAGGAGTCGCCCACCAAGGTCGCCAACTTACCGAGGGGGCCCTTCGCTCTGCTGGAGTATGGATCATTGGAGGTAGAAGACTGATCTCTAATGTGATCCATGACTGCGTCACCTGTCGTAAACTGAGAGGAAAGACAGAGGATCAGAAGATGGCAGACCTGCCAGCCGATAGACTTGCCAGCACTGAACCACCTTTCACCCGAGTTGGCTTGGATGTATTTGGGCCTTGGCAGATCACGACGCGCCGCACCAGAGGAGGAAGCGCGGAGAGCAAGCGATGGGCAGTACTGTTCACTTGCCTGGGAACCAGAGCTGTCCACATAGAGGTAATCGAGTCTATGACTACTTCCAGCTTTATTAACGCTCTAAGAAGATTTGTCGCCATTCGAGGTCCGTCCAAACAGCTCAGATCTGACCGGGGAACCAATTTTATTGGTGCTTGTAAGGAGCTGAACATTAAGACAGACGACTCTGAATTACGAAACTACCTTTTGGATGAAGGCTGCACCTGGACCTTTAACCCTCCACATTCATCACACATGGGTGGATGTTGGGAGAGGTTGATCGGAGTCGCACGGCGCATCCTGGACGGTATGCTGATGCAAGCTGGACCTACTCGTCTCACCCATGAGGTCCTTACTACGCTGATGGCAGAAGTGATGGCAATTATGAATGCCAGACCACTGGTTCCTCTGTCGACTGATCCGGATTCACCCACCATCCTGACACCAGCAATGCTCCTGACAAGGAAGATGGATCCAACATCAGCTCCACAGGGAGATTTCAATCTCACAGACCTCTACAAGCAACAATGGAAACATGTCCAATGCCTTGCTGATGCTTTCTGGAAGCGTTGGAGGCAAGAGTACCTGTCCACTCTTCAACCTCGCAGAAAGTGGACTGACGAGAAGCGCAATATCCAAGAGGGAGATGTTGTGCTGCTAAAAGACAGCCAAGTCAAGCGAAATGAATGGCCCACTGGACTGATCGTGAAGACCATTCCCAGCAGCGATGGCAAAGTCAGGAAAGTGGAAGTCAAGGTTGTGAAGAACGGGACTGCAAAGACCTACTCCCGACCAGTTTCAGAACTCGTCCTTCTTCTTCCTAAAGAACACTGAGAAGAAAAAGAAGAAGACTTTCTTATTTTGAGTAATGTAGATCAGTATATGTGGTATATAGTTATACCAGACGGGGAGTGTACTGGTATGCAGACAGTTTCAAGTTCATGTATTTTATTTTCAGGTTGTTAGCACCCCCTGGTGGCAGCATTCTCTTTATATAAGTTTGGAGCACACCTGTTCTAGCTCATTAGTAGGCAAGCTGAGCTACAGTCAACACAGCTCGGTTTGTTCCCCTGTGAAGTCCCTGTGAAATATATGCCTGTAAGTGTTTCTTTTGCTGTAATTTGATGTTTTATTGATGCTACTCATTTGTTTATGACATTCCTGTGAATATTTGTGTTTTTTTGTATGCAAGCATTTGTAGGCATGTATGAATACTGTACTGATTGTTTGTTTGTTGTTTTTCTCTGTGCTCTGTTTTCAGTTTTACAAATCCATATCTACACAACTAAAGTTTAAAACAGAAGAGGAGTTTCCGAGTCAATTCTTTCTTCTTCACAACTTAGTTGATTGTTTAGCTGTCTGTCTAGCGAGCATCGCTGTGAGCGAGGACAGAACAATCTCATTCTTGAAATTCTACTTTTATAAGTGTCAAATGTTATAAAGTCAGAGTAACATAGAAGTAAGTGACAATTAAAAAAAATATTTGCGAAAAAAAAAATCTCAAATATTGTTTGAGTAATATGTAATGCCAACATGTTCGAACCAGCATGAGAAGTTTGTTAAAGATGTTGTGACTGAATTGATCTTCCACGTGCAACTGTGTTTAACATTAATAAAGTGGAAATTGACAATGGAACCACTGCAACCGTTATGCATATATGCTGGTTTCGGCATCCATGGCTGCATTTTAATTTCAAAGCTGAAATGAAAATGCAGGTCAAAGGTTCATCTTTGTCCTCTAAGGGTACATTGTGTACATTCAACATTTCATGCGGGCTCCGCCACTAATGGCCCTGCTATAGGTGGCTTTGTCTCTGCCCAAATGTGGAACGTTGCCACGGATGGGCTTGTTGATTGAGTCTATTAGGTTGTGGTAGATACTATTATCACATTCTCTGATATGAACAGAGAGAGGCTAACCATGTCATAACTGTACATCGGATTCAGAAACCGGTCCCTGATATTGATTGATTGATTGACATTTTTAGCAAAACTGATTACAAGACTGTGCAAAAAGTTAATATTGAAACCAAGAAAGCCTTTCAGCCATGTTATTGGTGTCCTTGTGTATTCAATTCAAAATCAAACCAAACAAACCAACGCTTACCGTAATATTTCTGTGCGATACTGCAAGTTTCATGGCAGTTTGTGGTTGTGTTGTGGTTTACAAATTAAACTGATAAACTGCTGCTCGGTATTCATTACATTCCTCACTTGTAACCATTCTATTCTTGCCATAACATCTGCAAAACTGTAAAATCTTTGCACAGATAATTAAATAAATGTTTGTTTATGCTTATGCACAACTATAGGGCTTCTCCCCTAAATTAATCATCATTGATTGATTGATTGATTATCAACAATTGATAATCAGTACATAGTACAGTCAGACAACTGAAATCAGTACAGAGTACAGTCAAACAACCAACCAGTGGGATTTCCTAGGGTATTCAGTTCATAATCATGGAATGGACAACAGCAACACTAGCTCAAATCATCATAAAAATAACTATAAAATAACTATGCATATTGACTTAAGCTGCCTATTAAGGTTAAAACCTTTAGCACAAACAACTAAATGGCCTTTCATCCGTGTGTACTGTGAATTAAAAAACAAACAAACAAACAAACAAACAAACAAACAAACAGGTGTGGCTGGTATGGTTGGCAATGGCTATCACCATAGAAGTAGATTCCTTAGAGAATGTGTTGTTTGTGTCCACTGTGGCCCATTGACTTTCTGAATACCAATGAGCTCTTCTTTTGTTCACTGTCCAATGCCAATCCAAATACTTTAGCAATCCAGGTTGAGCTTTCCTCTTCCAACGTGCCTATTGGACGAGGCTGGATTGGGGAGGGGCTTAGTGAAGAGCCAATTCCTGTGGTTGCCTAATTTGGCCCATCTCACAATCCACTCTGATTGGTCCATCAGGCCCATTCACTGAGTATTTAGCAGAGCTCTGCTTTGTTTAGTGACACTCTGCTGAGCTGAGCTTCTCTCCTCAGGACTAAGATTTCGTACTGGATTTAGGATTTAAATAGAAGTTTTTGGACTATTTTTTACCAGTATCTTGACCAGACAAAACAGTTGGACACAAGAGCTGCCAACATGGCTTATTATGTGGCTTTACTACAAACATTGGATTCCTTGGTAAACAAGCAACTATCTGCAGCTGATGTCGACAAGATACTTGGAATCGTTGGAAAAATCATAATAGAGTACGAGGACCAAGCTTCCAGATTCAAGCAAGAGATTGACCGTCAATGCCAACATCCAGAGACTGAATTTCACAGAACAGGTTGGTAACATTTCAATATACTCCCTCAGGGCTATGGATTTAGACTAATATTCGTATCAAATTACTGCTCATGGCATTTCACACTTGTATATACACATTGGTTAAATCAATAATGATGTGTTCACTTATTATCGTGTCATCTCCTGTCTAGATTTCCACCACCTCACTGTGTTACAGGAGGTTTCCCCTGAACATCAGCAGCAGGAGTGGAGTCACAGTCTGGTTCAGGAGGCACCACCAGTGCCTCCACAGGGATACGAGGACACGCACCAAAGACCAGAGGAGACCACTGAGTCAACACAGACATCACTAGCAGTGAAAAGTGAAGACAAGCTGTCGCAGATTAAAGAGGAACAGGAGGGCATGCACATCGGGTACACTGCTGGTTCAACACAGACGTTACTAGCAGTGAAAAGCGAAGACGAGCAGTCACAGATTAAAGAGGAACAGGAGGACATGGACATAGAGACATTATCAGTAGTGAAACATGAAGATGGTGATGAAAACATCTCCACAGAGGCAGCACATCTAGCCAGCACCTCAATTGAAGATGCAAACAGACCAGCCGATGTAGAGAACAGATTATTACATCCATCGACTACTCTACTACTCCATGTAAATGTCCTCTCTTCTGTATCTGACAATGAAGACAGTGTCAAATGGGAGGGGAGTTGTAGTTTTGACTGTGATAAAAAACTGAAGGCACTCAACAAGATACATAAGCCACATTGTTGCACAGTTTGCCAGAAAGGCTTTGTTCAATTGGGTGATTTGAAGAAACACATTCTGATTCATACAGGAGAAAAGCCCTATAGTTGTAACGTTTGTGGCAAAGGATTTATCTCAAGGGAAATCTGAAGCAACACATGATTGTTCACACAGAGAAGAAACCCTTTAGCTGTGCTGTTTGTGATAAAAGCTTTACTTTTAATAGACAGCTTAAGACACACATGGTGATGCATTCAGACTTAAGCCCCTATATTTGTGCAGTCTGTGGTAAAGGCTTTGCTAAAATGGAATACATGAAGCAACACATGAGGATTCACACAGGGGAAAGACCATACAATTGCACAGTTTGCACCAAAAGCTATCACCGTCAAGATAATCTGAATCGCCACATGAGGATTCACACAAAGTAAAAATCATGTAGTTGCATTGTTTGCGACAGAGGCTTGTTCAAAAGTGTGATCTGAAGAAACCTTATGATTCATACGAAAGATATGCCTATGCTCATATAGGCTGGAAAATGTTATGATGAAATTAATGATGAAAATGGTTTTAAACATATGCTTTTTAAGAATAGCATTTTAGCTGACAGAGTACACAATTGTCAAGTACAATATATTTATGATTATTTTTCTTCCACATTTTTGTTTGCTGTTAAATCTAATTGTAATTTGCAGCAAAATAAAGCATGCACGGTTCAGGAAAAAAAGACATTTAAATGTATTTTGTCTTTCCTTTTGTCTTTTTCTGTGCCTTTCTGTATGGGTTAATTTTGCATGTAGAAAAATAAGAACTCTCCATTTCTAGAAAGACAAAATGGATGGACCCTTTCCATTATGTCCATGCATCATATCTAAGGAAAATTCCCCTTAAGTACATAGTGGAATTCCCCTTGAAGGAGAATTCCACACCAAAATACATTGGCCATCAATCTACCTTGATTCCTGTGACATGATTTATAATTTCCTTGATTTTTGTCACAGATGCCCCATTTTGTACATTTCACCATGAGGTCAGTTGCAGCAGCTGTTGCAGCTGCGCTAATGTAGTTTGCATGGCCGCAGGTTGTCTTTATTCTAATGCAGGTATTTAGTAGCTCCAAACTTATGTTTTTCACACATCACTTCAAGCCACACACTACAAGATAATTGGACCACTACATGATTTTTAAAAAGTCAGCCAGCACCCGTGCAACAAGAGTTTTAACCAGTGTGATTGGAGAGGAGAGTGGCAAAACGGAGGGGAGGAGGAATAGATTACCTCTGGGAATACATTCAAAGGCTGCCCCAGAGTGACATCAATTCAAGCGTGTTTATCAGTATGCTATTAAAATTTGAAGTGTGGAAAAAAATAGGTTTGGAGTAACAGAAATACCCGCATTCGAATAAAGACAACCTGCAGCAGCTGCTGCAACTGACCTCATGGTGAAATGTAGAAAAGGGGACATCGTGACCAAAATCAATGACATTATGTATCATGTCACAGGAATCAGGGTAGATTGATGCCCAGTGTGTTTTGGTGTGGGATTCTCCTTTAAGTACATAACTCCACATATGTTTATTCATAGTTCTGATTCCTTCAGTTAGATTGTACACTGCAAATGAGAATAAAGAAAACACACTGAATGAGAAGGTGTGTCTGTTGGCCTGTACTGTACATTGAAAAATTATCTTATTCCTATTCCTTTTTAGATCAAAACCATAACTGTGTAAACAGCATTCATCAGGTCACACAAAGGGGTCTCATGTTTCTGAGTATGATTGTCCTCTTTGGGTTCATTTACATCTGTATGAAGAGATGGCCCATTGTGGTGAACCTGCTCCATAGATCCTGTACATAGATTATCATGCCAATAAAGCCCCTTGGAATGATACCTAGAGTTGAAATGCAAAATGCGACACAATGTGCAAAAGGTGCTGACAGAAGGCTATTATGTACTTAACACAACAACAGCCCTGTACAGAAACCAGACCACTGTCTTCTATCATGTGCTAAAGACAGAACTTGCATTGCAACATATTTCTAACAAAACAGTAACAGGGAAGGGATATCTGTACAAATTAAGATGTGAAGGCTTGTGTTAATTTCAGTTGTGATAATTGGTGTCTTATAAAACAAAAACTGCCTCTACTTGAATGTTTTGTTCCCTTCTTGGTTTTAATATATACATTCAAATACACATTTTTAAATATAGTGCTTGTGTTGTATGTGTGCTGTGTTCATAACAATCTCAGACAGTAACATGAAATAGAGATCCATTTTTTGCTAGGGAGAATAAGATGCTTGGACGTAAACCACAGTAAACCACTGTAATGTTTCTTCATAAGAGCTGCTAGTATTGGTTATGGACCAATACTTGCATCAGTAGCAATTAGTTTATATTCACTCAATCAATATAGAATGTACAGTACAGGTAAACAGGCATTTGCTTTAAGAACGCCAACTCTTATGGTCCCCCTGCATTTCAAAATCTGCTTTTATCCCCAAAAGTTTGAACCAGTCCTAATGAATTGAATTTCTGCATATTGACTTGTTTTATCCTATCTGTACTAATCGCCATTTGTAGTGTGCATTGTTCATTTTATTCTCTGCGAAACAATTTTAACTTTTTCTAATCATTATTAAGGCTGTTTGCATTAAGTAGTTAATTGTGAGTTAACTCAGCCATGAGTTAATTTAAAACAAGTCTACACAATTAGAGAATGTAGAAAACATCCTACATAATTTGGATGTCCCCTTCTAATGGTACCAACGATCAATACAGCCTGGAATTCTGGACAAATCCTTTCATTTAGTTAGAGAGTTAGTTTTAGCAATATTTATGCGTAATGATTAATCATATATAAAAGACAACACCAATTGGCATAATCAAAGTTGGAAATGATAGTTTAAAGTTCTGATCTATTTTGTATCCTATACCTCAAATCAAAGTAGAAATCCATTCTGAAAACTAACACCAACTAAATTAATTAAGAATTAAAATGTGCCGAATGAACTACAACTAATGAATGAAATATCCAAAACTATGTTGTATTATAACACCGGTGGACATTGATTTAAATTAATTATGCTACCAAATCTCACAGTTAGCAGTTTCTTTCTAGAAGGTTGCATCTAGATGACTGGGGGCAGGGAATGGAGGAGACAATGTGGCAGTTTGTGTGGTGGTGATTGGTTGAGAGGTTGTTCTATTGTGCTTATTGTTTGCGACATTTTGGCCAATCAATCCATGCAGTTTTGTGGCTCCACCTCAGGCTCTCTAGCATAAGTATGGAGTGTAGTTGTCAGTTTTCCACAACTGCTCCAGGATTCTAATCTTTTGTATTCAGATCTGACTGTACGGACTCCAGACTTCAGGTGAAGATGAACCCTCTCAACCTCAACTTTGCTGGACAGGAGGAAAACAAAGACCAAGGTAGCTGCAATTTGCAAACTTGCACATAATGGTATATGTTATTATAGTATTTTATTTTGTAGTCTTGGAATACTCTCTCTGCACTCTTATTGCATCCCTTTGTTTGAAGTGCTTTCTATGTTGTGTTGTTGAATATTGTGCTATCTATACTGTATGCTGCTGCATTGTCTGTAAGGAAGCAAAAAAGAAAAAAGGAAAAAAAGATAATAAAATCAATAAAGTGCCACCTTGAACACTTAATTCAATGTAAAATAGATGCCACTAAATTCCTAGTTAGTTGCACAGTGAAATTACTAATGTGTTACTAAATTAGCTAGTTACTAAAGTAACTATTGTGGAACTGTTCAGTCCACAAACTTCTGTCAGCAACCATGCTTGCTATGTTTTGTTGTTGGTCTAAGGTTGTTGTTGGTAGTAAGAAATATATACATGAAAATTAGAATTTGAAATATTTATTTTAATTTTAACTTTGTATCATGTAGATTTGCAAAGAAAAGAATTGCTATCAAATCGATACCAATACGAAGCCTTTTCCAACACATTTAGCAATTGTAAGAAAAATATACATGTCCAAAATATAATGTCCATTTATTTCCCAGATGACTGTGTTTACTTATTCATATCCATTATAAGGATATGATTTTTTTTCACTATACACGTTTCGTAATATGTAATAGAGTAGCAAAATAGCTACTGTATCGATTTTGTAATGGATCGTATCGCCATAATGAACCAATATTGTCCATGTATTATATCGTATGACTGTTAAAACATATCCCTCTCGGTAATATCTACCGGTTCATGCTGTGTCTGTACGGAAGCAAAAAAAAACATACTGTACACAAGATGACAATAAAGTACAACCTAAGTTCATTCACTTAAGTCATATAAGTGCTTGTAACCCCACAAAAGTCTGAGCAACCTGCTCAGCAGGAGAATTTCAGCGTGTCAATTATGGAACTATTCAGCCTGTCAGCCACTCAATGGACTTTCTCCTTTCTCCATTCCAGTGATGCATCATCAGTTCAGCCTCCCTGTATTACCAGTGAGTGAACAAATCTGGGCTAAACTGCACCACTGTGACCAGTGCGGACAATGCTACCACTACCTGTCTCAACTTAAAAAACACCAGAGAATTCATACGGGAGAGAAACCCTATGGATGTGATCAATGTGGACTCAGATTCTCCTTGACGTCCAGCTTAAAATCACACCAGAGAATTCACACCGGAGAGAGACCGTATGGATGTGATCAGTGTGGACACCGGTTCTCTACAGCATCCAGCCTTAAAAGACACCAGAAAACTCACAGCGGCGGAGAGAAACCCCACGGCTGTGATCAGTGCGGACAGCGCTTCTCTAAAATGGATGCCCTTAAAACACACCAGAGGATTCACAGTGGAGCGAAACCCTACGGATGTGACAAGTGTGGACGGCGCTTCTCCGTGTTGTGCAACCTTAAAAACCACCAGAGAATTCACACGGGAGAGAAACCCTACGGATGTGACTGGTGCGGACAACACTTTTCAGAGGCGTCGAGCCTGAAAAAACACCTGAGGATTCACACTGGGGAGAAGCCGTACGGGTGTGTCCAGTGTGGACAGCACTTCGCTGAAATGACCAGCCTCAAGTGCCACCAGAGAATTCACAGCGGAGAGAAGCCCTTCCAATGTGGCGTGTGTGGAAAGAGTTTTACTACCGCGAGCAACCGAAAACGTCATGAGCATACACATGTGAAAGATAACAGCGAACTAGAGGACTAGAAACATCAACACATAAGTGTTGCATTACTATACAAATTGGGTGCAGCTCCCTGAGGATTTTATGAGAATTCAACTGTAATATAACGGTGGCTTTTTGCACATCTGGGCCATGACTTTCGGGGACAGGGAATTGGACGATGTTCGGCCATCAACAAATGTTAATCAGTTGGCTAGCATTGTTGAAACGCCACTCTTGAAAGTGTCAAATGTTATAAAGTGAGAGTAACATTGACGTAAGTGACAATTAAACAATTATTTGCAGAAGAAATAAAGCCATTTCATGAAACAAATATTGTTTGAGTAATATGGAAAGCCAACATGTTGGTAACCAGCATGATGAGAAGGTTGTTAAAGCTGTTGTGACTGAATAGATCTTCCACGTGCTACTGCATTTAACATTAAAGTGGAAAATAAAGTGGAAAAATTGACATTGGATGTGTTCTTCCTCCCTCCTTATTGCTGTGGTCCAGTCCACTAAGCAACTCACCATAATGGTGAATTGCAATATTATTATCATTATTTATTACCACAGTTAATATGCTGCTTATTCTAAGAGTGCCTGTATATCAAACACAATATCAACATATAATATTATATACCTGTATATATCAATATATTGTGTGTGTGTGTGTGTGTGTGTGTGTGTGTGTGTGTGTGTGTGTGTGTGTGTGTGTGTGTGTGTGTGTGTGTGTGTGTGTGTGTGTGTGTGTGTGTGTGTGTGCCCACACACTTTGCACAAATATATATTTCATACATTCAGGGTATTTTGCAACTAGGGCATTCCTTTAAGATTAAAAAAAAAGTTGAAACTTGTAGAAATGAGTTTTCTTCCCGACACAGCATTCATCATTTGGTGGTACGCTTGCATCCAGTAATGTAAGTGGGAGGGAGCGTTTTAGTTCTAGACACCCCGTGGAGATTAGACCCCATACTGTGCTGTGGAGACAGAGTGCTGCTGCTGCTATTTTTAGAAATGTCTCCGGGGTCTCTGGGGAATATAGTTTATTTTCTTTTGCTCTTACTTTATATGAATCACAGAAAAAATGTACAGCAAAGAGAGGAGAGAGAGACTGGAGAGCAATTACAGGGGAACTCCACCCATTTCCAACAATTCTTCTGAGAGCGTACAAATGGAACCAAATGAACCCTAACTGGTCCATTTGGTTCCATTTGTACATTATCATCAGTGTTGTGAATAACGCCCTTACAAGTAACGCCCTTACAGTAAGGGATTACTTTTTTTTAGTAACTTCTAACGTAACTCCTTACATTTCTCAAATTCATAACGGCATTATGATTAGTGTACCATCATTACTATCATTACTCCGGCGGCGGCGGCAGGACTCGCTGCACTGTGTGCTGTCTGTCTTCTTCAGCTCGCTTCTTCACAGTCTAACAGAGTATATTGAATAGAGAAGGCACCGAAGAAAAGTTCCCCTCTCGTCCACTTGCATTGTTTCCTCCGGATGCCTGATCTAGTTTTAATATATCTATGTGTGTAACGTGACAAGTATAAGCCAATCAGAGCCAGTCTTATTCGTCGAGCAGAGCAGAGCCATCTAGTAGAACAGCTGCGACATTGAGGGGGCAGAAAAAATGCTTATGATCCCATAGACTTAAATGCATCCGGTAACCTCGGTTGTCCCAATTCAATAGACGTGTATATAGATGAGCCGCCATTGAAGTGGCCCCATGAAGTGAACAGAGTTTTCGCGTAACTAAAGGCTCTGGCCTCTAGCACATAGACACAACCAGCTGTGTTGTTGTTGTTGCTGCGCACACACTAGCATTTGAGCTGCGGTAAAATACGCTCTCAGACGCAATGATACGAGGACGACAGCGTGACTGGAGCCTTTGCAGCGTGGAAATATAAACACTATTTTACATTCTTGCTGGTAAAGCAGGGGTTTTCAACAGGTGGTCCGGGGAGGATTCCAGGTGGTCCTCACACTAAATGATGGAAAGTTGGTTAACCAGATGCAATACTTGTAGTGTAAACATGAAACCAAACGCACCCTTGCGGGTCCATTTGGTTTCCATTTCTAGTAAACACAGAATGGGGAGATCTTTATCTTGTCCACACAACATCTCTAAGGCATATTAATGTCAGTAAAATGTTGAAAATGGGAAGAATTTCACTTTAAACTTGTAAGCACGAAAACACCCCTTTTTTGTATGTTTAAAAAAAAGTAAAGTAAAGTAACGCCCTTACTTTCATAATTTAGTAAGGAATAAAGTAACTAGTTACTTTTTCAGGGAAGTAACTATAACTATAATTCCCTTACTTTTTAAAAGTAACTTCCCCAACACTGATTATCATTAACGTGACATCACATCCTGTGTCAATGACACTTCCGCCTGGTTTGTTCCTGCTTGCATTTTCGGCCGCAGCCAGCTTGCAGGAAAAGCCTCCTGTTGTCGAAAAATAGGAGTTGGAACAAGCTGGAAATGTCATTGACACCCACTCATAAAAACAGGATGTGACGTCACCACTCAGCTGTAGTCCCGTTTAGGACCTCACAGGTGATTCAATACCTGATTAGGCTAACCAGACCAATTGAAAGCCTAATCCTGGTGGAGGACTACACATGAGACCCATGAAAAGTGCTCACACTGTTCTCACACTTTGTAAAAGCCTTCTTCCCTCCGATGAGATTCTAAACAGTGTGTGACATGCCTGAGTGCTGATGAGTCACATACAGTGCTGTAGTGTTTGTTTATATGAACTCATCTTTCTCATAAGACATTCTACGGCAAATTGTTCCATTTTCTGAGTGCGCCGAAGCAATAATGCCAGTCCATTATGTCAATTTACCATATTATTCACTAACATATGAAAAGGCTTTTAAAAAGAGGGAATAATCATTTGGTCTGTAACAAAACAGCAGACTGAATTGTTTCAGACGTCTCAAAGACTGTTTGTACAATCCTATGAATGCTGATGTTTATTCTATGTACAGTATCATCCTACCTACTCAACATTAAACATTCACTGGGGTGTATAACGTGAGTGCCTGATCATACGACTTTGGCTTTGAGATCTACACTTTCGCTTGTAGATTGGCTATTACTAAAGAGACTAAGAGAGCCTATAAAATAAGCTTTACATGGTTGCGCTTTACGTGTCTTGTACTACTTAACCCACTCCCTGGCCTACCTGTAAGCCTACTTGCCGAACACGACAGGTAAGCAGATCACAGCAATTTATTGATTCCATTCTTTAATCTATCTTTTGATCCAAGCGCATCGTCTGACGATCGTTGTGTTGTTCTTGTTCATTTGGGACAGAATGGGTGTGACCATTTTGAAACACTGCTGCACACACACCCATTCTATCCCATACATTAAAATGGAATTATCTCAGATTCGCCCGCTGAATGTCGCTTACAGGGGTAAAGAGAACAGGGACTGAACGTCACTTCCGGGACTCGTGCAAAGAGGGTTTATATAAAGAGGCGACATAATTCAATTATTTGACTCGCCACCAGATGGCGGAGTGGAACCACGGCTCTATGGCGCGCTGACGTCATCACTCCAAGATGGCGGCATGTGCCGCCCCCGCCATCTAGCGGCGTTTCCAAGAACTGTAGTCAGAACAGTACTCTTTTAATAGCAACAGGAAGTACGTCATCATTCCAATATGGCGGAGGAACTGGGGCTGGTTGTTTCCATTGGACGTAATGGAAGTGTCGCTTCTTTATATAGAATCTCTTTGGTTAGAGGACAGAATGGTCATTATGGTCAAGACAACAGAAAAACGATGACGTCATCATACATCCGGTTTCGGAGATCTGGCGCTTCAATAATAATCTTCCTGCCTGTTATTGACAGTGGAACACAACCCTTTAAAATGATAGAGAAAACAAGTGGCATTGCTTCGCTTTTCCATCACATCAACACTGGCATCGGAACTTTGCACAGAATGCACACACTTCCTGGCACAGCGTAGCACTCATTATTCACGTTTGTTCCTTCTCCCATGCTTTATTTTCATTTCACTTGAGGGTTGCTGCAGACGCTGTTTTTCCATACAAAGCCTCTTGAAACGTGAGCACTGTTTAAGTGCCAACAGCATTAAAGGTTTATTCTTAACACAGGAAAATGCCACATGTCCATTGTATTAAAACCCTGCTGATGTATCCCCCCCCCCCCCAAATAATGCTTTAATTCCATCCATTTCAAAGGCAGCGAGAAACGACGCATCCCCTCGTCCTTTTTGTCATCCGTTTCATGTGTTTTGTTGGCGCATGGCGTTGGGAATATCAAATTAGCCCTGCATATATATAACCCTGGGCTGTTCATTCCCATTTTTTTACTTTTAACTTTTAAATGAGACAAGATGACATGGATTGATTCGAACACATTCGCAGTCTCTTTTGGGTCACATCAAATGCTGTCGTGCGCAAATCAGTGCGTGGGTTGCTGCTGAGAGTGCCTGTGGTTAAACGGAACGAGCAAACTGATTGATGTGGAGATCAGTGGTTGGTTTTGCTGTCCCAGAGGATCATCAAGGGCTCGAGGGGCTGCATGGCAAGGTTTGAGCCCCCCATGCACAAGCTGGAGGAACACAATATTTCATATCAAAATGTCATATTATCATCATCTCTCTTTTGTCCTACAATGTGCCGATATGCGAGTATTTGTATCATTAATGGCCGGGCACTAATGTTCGCCTCTGTCAGGGCCGGATTTAGACAGCCCTACTAGGGTGGGCAGGAAGAATGTCAGGGTGGGAAATAGGCCAGTAATTTTAGCTAGTTTTACCTAAAATTGGAATAAATTGTAACATGGGATTTTTCTTCACAGATCATTTCTTTGAGGTCTCCAGAACAACATATTAAAAGTCCCGAAAAATCCCAGTTGCGCAAATATGTTTAATTTCATAAAGTAATAGAATACATAGGCTCCAAAGGAGTGATAGCCCCGCCCCCTCCTATACAAACCCATTATAACTTAAAACTCCATTTTAACCATGATGGATTATTCAAAAACAACCCATCTTTTTTCTGGTGACTGATATTGTCCTCCTAATACGTGAGAGGAGTGGAATTTCATTCACAGGTTTCAGTTATTTTTAAAATATTGTTTTGGAAAATGTAGCTGCCTCCATATCTGGCTATGCCCATCCAAATGAATATTAAAAAAATAAATAAATGAAACCTGTAAATGAAATTCCACTGCCCTCTCACATATTAGGAGGACTATATCAGTCACCAGAAAAAGGTGAGGGCAGTGGAATTTCATTTACAGGTTTCATTTTTTTTTTAATATTCATTTGGATGGGCATAGCCAGATATGGAGGCAGCTACATTTTCCAAAACAATATTTTAAAAATAACTGAAACTTGTGAATGAAATTCCATGGTCCTCTCACGTATTAGGAGGACAATATCAGTCACCAGAAAAAAGATGGGTTGTTTTTGAATAATCCATCATGGTTAAAATGGAGTTTTAAGTTATAATGGGTTTGTATAGGAAGGGGGCGGGGCTATCACTCCTTTGGAGCCTATGTATTCTATTACTTTATGAAATTAAACATATTTGCGCAACTGGGATTTTTCGGGACTTTTAATATGTTGTTCTGGAGACCTCAAAGAAATGATCTGTGAAGAAAAATCCCATGTTACAATTTATTCCACTTGAAAATCTATTTTGCCTGGACTAAAACTCCAAAGTTTTTCATGAAGCAGTGATTTTCAACCTTTTTTGACACCAGGGCCCACTATTTATTCAGCATTTGAGTCACGTACGGGCCACCATTTGATGACATTTTAGCCCTACAGACCCCAAAACTAAAGATTTATTTTTTCTTTTGTCCACAATTCCAGGCTGGATTTGGGAAGAAAAACATTGAAACCTACAGATCAAAATTACCATTAATCTTCTACATTCTCTAGTTGTGTAGACTTGGGCTAATTCACATGATGAACATTTTAACTCTTGAGAGCGTAAAAAATGAAACCAAATGGAGCCTTGCGGGTCCATTTGGTTACAATGAGCTACATCTGGTTAACTAACTTCCCCACCATTTAGCTGGGGACCACCTGGACCTCTCTCAACCACTGGTGGTCCGCCCTGGACCACTGATCAAAACCACTGATATTACCTTTCATTGGGTGGGCAGGATGCCCATTTGAGTGGACTCTGCCCACCCCTGCCCCCCTCTAGATCCGGCCCGGATCTATACAAGCTGACATCAGAATAGGACCTCAGAACCTGCACTCCTTTTTTACAGGTCCATTACGTCAGGTAAGCAATCATCATTCATGTCTCTGTCTCTGAGTGAGTGATGTAAAATCCTCCAAACGGGCAGCGACATATACGTGTGTCATTACCCCTCACTCAAATTAATATCCTTCCTAATGTGCAGCGCCACTCCGCTGGCTCCCATCACCAAGCACTCTTCAATCTGAGCTCTCTTGTCCTCTGACTCATTCAATAAGATAAGTCAATGAGCTCTCTTGTCTCCCTGAGAAACTTCAGTCGATAAAAGTTCGTCACCTGCAGCACAGACTGAGCTGCAGTCTTCCATCTGCCACGCTGCATTGACTTAACAGAATGACGCTTTGAATGACTTCCCTCCGGATTTTTTTTCCTTCTTCTTTTTCTAAGATAATGACTTTCACGGAGCACAAAGGAGAAGCGGTCGGAGGAGAAAATGATGTGTTTTTGTTTCCGGTGACGTGATCTGGTGTCCCGTAGGATGAGAGAAGACCATGCTGGCACCAGGATTATACTATGCAAGAGAAAAATCATGTGCTTTACTTTATCCCCCCTTTTGTCTATGGCTTGGGCAGGCACAAGCTGTCTGCAAGCATTTGCACGCTAAAAAGAGCAGTGTTGTTGTTGTTTTTTTCAATCCAAGTACTGGGCTAAAATATTTACCCTTATCTACCCAACCCCCAGGGTTATGAATTGTTTAACCCAAATTGGGTTAATTTTATTACGCTACTGCGTTATTTAATTTTAATTTTTAAACATGTATATTATGTGTTCATTGATGATAATTGATTGATTGAATAGGCCTATTTTTTATTTTGTGTTAACTATGTGGTTGGGTTAAAAATTAGCAATGAGTCGGATAACATTAACTACTACAGTGTTGGACCAATATTAAATATAGGAAAATATATAAATATATGTGCAAACAGAGCAGCAAGATTTGTGATTTGTGTGCTGCGATAAAAGAAGATTATCAAATCCACAACCACCATGAAGAATAAACATTGTATTATACCCTTACACCCTACACCAATTGATCTTGGCGTATAGTAACCAGGGGTTGACACTAAGGTCTCCGAGGCACTTGCCCATCGGGCAAGTGCAAGTCAGGTTCTACTTGCCCTCAGGTCAGGGTCACTTGCCCCCCAAAAATATATTGTAAATTTTGCATTTAAGTTGACTTCCTACTTGGGTGCTTTAAACCAGGGGTTTTCAACAGGTGGTCTGGGGACCACCAGTGGTCCCTGAGAGGGTTCCAGGTGGTCCCCAGTTAAGTTGGTTAAACAGATGTAACTCTTGAGAACGTAAAAATGAAACCAAATGGACCCTTGCGGGTCCATTTGGTTTCATTTTTACACTCTCAAGAGTTAAAATTCATCATCTTAATTAGCTGTGTGATAGTGCACTAAGTTGCACACTTGCCCGATCGGGCAACCAGGTAGCAGTCTTCACTTGCCCCACCACTTTTTTTTACTTGCCCCGGGCAAGCGGGCAAGTGTTAGTGTCAAGCCCTGTAGTAGTTTTCAAGACTACGACCTCCATATTCTTAACTTTTGTATTGATACATTGTTGTACTGTTGTATCACGCTTCCCTGTTTGTTATATTGTGTTTTCTTGTTATATTGTATTTCTTGTTATGTTCTTGCTTTGGCAATGTAAACGTGTGTTTTCTCATGCCAATAAAGCTATTTGAATTGAATTGTTTTAAATACAGTATAGGTGGTTTAATAACACAAGTTAAATTATTTTCTATGAAGCTTTTTTTTAGTGTATGCAATCTCCTGAAAATGCACATAAAATTCTAGGCGTTTTTAATAACGTTTATTTGATGTTGTTTTGCTTCTCTTTCATCCACCCCTATGAAAAAAAAAATCTCTTTTACTTTCTCTAATAACATGAACCTTGGTTCAGGGAAAAAAGTGCCCTTTAAACTCATTTTAATGGCTTTTGACACCATTTGGTGAAAACAACCTTGAACCCGATATCGCATTTTGACGTCAAGAAAGTGAAAATTCTGCTGAGTTATGCTTGTCGACTGCATGGAAACGCAGTTTTTAGGATCATAATATCTGGGATTCTTTCCGTTTCGGTCAAAACATGCTTGATTTGCAACTCACTTCTATAAACAATAAGATTGCCGCCTAGAAAATGTATGTTTTGGATGAAATAATGAACTCCCATGCGACATAGAGTATTATATAGCAACTATTCACTTCCTGACTCTACGTTTTCCGAGTGAACCGCCTTTCAAAGTAAGACGAACGCCTGGTGGCTCTCAACTACACAAGTCAGCCACCAGGTGGTGCTAATGTACTCTTGTGATGCACCGACACTGTCCACCTGCACTGTTAATGTGATCGCAGGGGGTTGCCATGTTGCGGTCAGCACTCGTAACTGGCTGAGACCACCGGGGCCCACCCTTCCAGCTCTGTGATTTGTCATGTCACCCCCCCACCCCTCCCCCACCCCCATCTCTTGGCTTCTCCTCTTCTCTCATTGGCCCCTGGCCCTACCCTGTCCTCCTGCGTCTCACATACCAACGCTCCTCTATCCATCTCTCTGAGTCATTGCCCTTTTGTGTTTGCTCGCAATTAATCACTCCTCCTGTCCTTTTTCCTAACTCCAACATATCCTGTCCTCCCCTCCTCTTCACGTTATCCCCCTTAACTTCACCATCAACTACAGTAACTGTCCTTCACCGTACGCTGGTAGGTCAGGGGCGGATGTAACATTTCCCAATGGAGGGGGGGAGGAGAAAAGGTTACGGGTGAAGCCACACCCATACCATTTTCATTTACAGGACCTATTTTAGGCAGAAAAGAGAAAAACATCAATACCAACATCAGTTGTTATTGACGCGCAGCATGCATAAAGATAAAGGTCTGACTCGGGGGGGTTTCTGTTTTGAATGATGAAATAAGTGGTGCCACAGCTGTATTTAGATAGTAGCAGTAGTAGTGTTTCAAATCATTTTAAATATACACACTTTAATTTGAAATATCTTTCTTCATTTGCATGCCACCATGGTTTGGTGGGGCAGTCAGGGCATCTAGGGCGGCATTGCCCCCCCATTCCCATGCCTAGATCCGCCCCTGGTAGTGATAGTAGTGATGATACCCCCACTGCATGCACTTGGCTTGAGACGCCACTATAGCGGCGTCCATGTCACGCCCGGGTCCTTTTGAATAAGCTGAATATTAGACAAGCTGACGGCCGTATGCGCGGCGGCTTCCAAACATATCAGCAGCGATCACATCACGGCTGAGCTATGATGGAGGGGGGAGGGTAGATAGTGTGTGTGTGTGTGTGTGTGTGGGGGGGGGGGGTAGTGTCTGGTACAAATTACAGCCTATGTCGTTTCCTGAAGGCACAGGCGATGGTTTATCTGCACCTCTCTCTACCCCTCTCACTATTGTGTCAGCAGAAAGTGTGTTGTGTTGTGTGTGTGTGTGTGTGTGTGTGTGTGTGTGTGTGTGTGTGTGTGTGTGTGTTGTGTGTGTGTGTGTGTGTTGTGTGTGTGAGTGTGTGTGTGTGTATGTGTGTGTGTGTGTGTGTGTGTGTGTACGTCATGTTTGTGCGCGCGCTGCGCTAAGATGTAAAAGCAAAAGGTTAAAACCTGGCAGAACGAGAACATGAGTGGGTTTGATAATCGCTGAAGTGAACAATAGACTCCTGTGACACAAAGTATTGGTTTGGCAGAGATGCGTGTGTGCGTGCGTGTGTTTGTATGTGTGTCATGTTGGTGTTTGGGCCCTGCAGCGCACTTTACTCAAGCAAATGGCGTTTTTATACTTAATGTGGAAGAGTCTGAGAGGATTGTTCCAGGACAGGGCGAAATCATTATGTGACCGCGACAACTGCCCACGACTGCTAGAAAACGGTGGAGTCGCCCTCTGGCAGTAATACGGTTGAACGTGTTCACTAGTCACAACTGATGTATAACAACTAATCATTTTGCGATCACGACGGGTGGCCAATGGTCACGACCATTCCATTATTACTGCCGGTCGCGTCCAACAGTCGTGCTCGCAGAACGATTTTGCTGTCTTGGGATTGCTTCTCTCGGGGTGACAGTGCGCCTGGCACTTCACACAAAAAGAAAACATAAACGTACATAGATGCATGCCAACATATGGTGAGAATTCACAGCTTTCAAAGCACATGCTGTCGTTACTAGACAATGAATCATATCGCATATGCATTCTTATGTCATTTAGAGTGTGTAATTATCTGCGGAATGCAAATGAACATTTCTACAGCGTTTTAAATGGGGCAGGCATTGTATAAAGTGTACATATTAGCATATCCCATATGGAAAATGTTATATAAATGTCATATATGCCAACTCTTGAAAGTGGCACCTTTCATACAAGCCACTTTGCAAAAAAAAAAAATACCATGGATCTTATATCTGCTTTGTATGTCATATGCAATTCTTAAATTACAGAACTAAAATTACAAAATTTAAATTCATAAAATACAAAGATATACAGTATATATAATATACATACTATGGATCGTAAATCAACTTTATACTGTATTGTATGAAATGCCACTTTCAAGAGTTCGCATACAACATTTTCCATATGGGTACCAAACAGAATATTTTGTCTGAAGCCAGATGAGATTAGATCTAACCTCTGATGGCCAGTCATCAAGCACATTGTGTCAGTGTGTTTGACACTACAGGGGTTGACACTAAGGTCTCAGAGGCACTTGCCCATCGGGCAAGTGCAAGTCAGGTTCTACTTGCCCTCAGCTCATGGTCACTTGCCCCCTTAAATATATAGGGGGCAAGTAAATATACATTTCAGCACCACGGACAGAGTCAATACAGCTACCATAACAGAAAGCTCATTTCAGCACCACGGACAGAGTAACAGAAAGCTCATTTCAGTACCACGGACAGAGTCACTACAGCTACCATAACAGAAAGCTCATTTCAGCACCACGGACAGAGTAACAGAAAGCTCATTTCAGCACCACCGACAGAGTCACTACAGCTACCATAACAGAAAGCTCATTTCAGCACCACGGACAGAGTAACAGAAAGCCCATTTCAGTACCACGGACAGAGTCACTACGGCTACCATAACAGAAAGCTCATTTCAGCACCACGGACAGAGTAACAGAAAGCTCATTTTAGCACCACGGACAGAGTCTCTGCACTCAGGTTCTACTTGCCCTCAGCACATGGTCACTTGCCCCCAAAAATATATTGTAAATTTTGCAGATGTAACTCTTGAGAACGTAAAAATGAAACCAAATGGACCCTTGCGGGTCCATTATTTGTTTCATTTTTAGGCTCCCCAAGTTACAATTCATCATCTTAATTACCCCAGGTCTACACAACTAGAGAATGTAGAAGATTAGGTCATTTTGATGTGAAAGTTAAATTGCCTGTTTGTTTCCCAAATCCAGCCTGGAATTGTGGATAGCTAGAACACAGGGAAAGACACAGAGGCAGAGTGCAATGACTGCCTTCAAGACAAATTTATCTTGTGTTGTGTTAGGGACTGTTCGTAATTTACCGGGGGGGGGGGGGGGGGGGGGGCTTGGTGCGTAGGGGGGGGAGGGCCATGATGAAAAAAAATGAGGTGAGGGAGGGCCATGGCAAAAACAATCGGAGTGGAGGGGAGGGCCATGGGGAAAAAAGGAGACGGAGCTTTAGAGTATAGACTGAGTTACGTTTACTCATAGAGCTAGTAGACCAATGGCGATTCTTCTACATTGACTTCAACTGCAGTTTGTCCCTATTCAGGCCATTTGAACAGCGCTCAAGCGCTCAGTTTCTGACTCCTCAATGTCGTGACTCCGGGTGGACTGCTGGAAGAGTAGGAAAGAGTACTAGTTTTGCCATTTGCACAGAATAGGACAGGAAACGGATCTGCAGCATGGACCCTCCTCCCTCCATGCAGTTGAGCGAGATCCTGTCATGGCGTCCACCGCTCTTTGTTTACAACACACGTAGGGAAAAGAAAACTTTGCCTTTTTACCAAGGACTGGCGTTCGGTTTGATAAATAATGACAGCAGAGCCGTTTTCTAAAGCCCGATACGGGCGGATGCATGGCTTTATAAAGCAGCACGTCGAGCTGTGGTGAGTAGCCTCAAATGAGCTGTTTGTTGTCCCCTTTGCTCCATGAAGTGAACGGTGTCTGCATTGCTCTGTCTATACTCCAGGCTTACATAGCTACTCTACCCAGGCTGCGCTGGGTAGAATCATGCCATCTAGTAGAGTTGCGACATTGGGGGGTCAGAAACCGAACGTGCTGGATGGTATTTTCTGTTGCGCGACCACTGCAGACAGCATTGCCATCGAAGCTGAGAGATCGCACAACGGGGCTATAGTTTTCAAATAGGCCAGCGCAAATAAGTAAAAGCCCTTTTAGACACGTGTAAAAACATGACAACTATTGGGAAATCAATGCTGATAGTTAAGTGGCCATTCTGATGGTCTACTCTAGTGTCATGTTTGCAAGACTAGTTTTTCAGAGACACTGACAAACTATATTTTTTTCATTTTATTTATTTTATGGTAGTGCTTTGTCGTAGTGCAATCGTGTTTCATGACTGTATGTTTATTTGTTCTGTTGAGTATAATAAGTCTTTATTTGCTGTATAATTGGAGCACATACATGTAGCCATTTTCTCTCAATTAGTGTGTTTTTTGAGCATGTGAGTGTGTGCTTAATATGCAACTTTGGTGGGGAACTATGAAAAATATTGCCCCCCCTGAAAACATGAATGCCCCACCACTGATAATTTCCTGGCTACGGCAGTGATGCTCACGACAGCTGGCATGCTCATTGAACTGAAGAAAAAAATCTCAAAGTAAATGGCCCGCAATTTTGTACCTGTAGGGGGAGGGCCATGGGAAAACAACATTGAAGTGGGGGGAGGGCCATGGGGAAAAAATTGAGGTGGGGGGGGGGCATGATTATTTTTTTTTGACCGGACTTCCAGCGCACACCCCCCCCCCCCCCCCCCCCCCGGTAAATAACGTACAGTGTGTTATAGTGCACTAAGTTGCACACTTGCCCGATCGGGCAACCAGGTAGCAGTCTTCACTTGCCCCATCATTTTTTTACTTGCCCCGGGCAAGTGGGCAAGTGTTAGTGTCAAGCTCTAAGCTACGCAAGTGCAGGCCGAAAAAAATGGAATCATTACTGTATGTCAAGAATCAAGATGATGATGAGGTCTAGTGTTGTAGTCGAGTCCAAGTCAAGGCCAAGTCAGACGGAGGAGAAGTCTGAGCCAAGATAGAGTGTGAGCAATTATTTACTGCGACTGCAGGTTGCATTTACTATGATAATGTGCGTTTCCTGGCAGTCCGTGTGGCACGCCACACCTCCATATATGGTTAAAACGCCTTGTGACATCATGCCACTTAATCAGGGATAGAGAATCCCTGATCATCATCAGTAATAATTAAGCCCATATGTGTGGGAATGCCTGTACAGTATCAGTATATGAAGATCCCCATATTGTTCTCACATTCCATATGTTGATCTTTCCCCATCCATACATCCTTCCATCTCTGATGACCTCCCATTTGACTGTACTGTACCCAATATTACACATTCTCCACTATTTTTCTCTCTCTATTTATTTTTTGGGGCCGTCCAAAAATCACAATGAATGGTAAACACGCTCAATACAAGCAGCAGGCATGTTGCATCAGGGGGAGGGAGTCTGTCAAAGGCGTGTGTTAGTGTGTGTGTGTGTGTGTGTGTGTGTGTGTGTGTGTGTGTGTGTGTGTGTGTGTGTGTGTGTGTGTGTGTGTGTGTGTGTGTGTGTTGTGTGTGTGTGTGTGTGTCAGACATATTGGATCAAGGTGGTTTCTGTATTCGGTCACTGACAGAGGCACAGCAGGCCGTCCAGCAGGGAGAAGAACAGAGGGAATTTCATGGGATTCACGATAAGTTTTTCTTCAGCCCCATCCCTCTCTCGCTCTCATTGTCCCATGTTTCAGAACAGAGAACATGTTCTGTACAAATAGGGACCCAACCTGAATACACACAGATATTCTGGAGCATTCTTTGCCGCTCCAAACAAAAAAAAGGTCTATACCTAATTTATGTTTTTTTTTCTCTGGACCAAGTCCATGGCATTTTTATGATGAAATGTCTTTCGCACATCAAAGTCAACTGCAAATGACGTTAAGTGGGTGACTTCATCATCCGACATGGACTTAATCAATCATCATCCGGCATGGCAGCCCTCACTTCAAAGGAGTCTGATTTTTCTTAGTCATAGTATCACAACAACATACAGTATGGGAGAGCCAGCGGAAGCAGTCCTTGACCGTGATGGCCGTCGCGTCAGTGTCATAACGGTCGTGACTGCCTTTTTTTGCCTATCAATCATGACTGCTTTGCAGTCGATCGTTTTGCATTAACGGCCGCGACCGTTTTCCCTACTAAACCTAACACAATTTAGGAGAGATAAACTGGCAAAATGTTAGTCAAAATAACAAATTCTTCTACATTTTCCAATTGTGTAGATTCTTGAAAATGAAGTCAGAGGTTCAAATGTAATTTAACTCTTGAGAGCATAAAATGAAACCAAATGGATGAGGGATTTTGCATATGATGTTTATAAATATTCAACCCATTTAGGAGTCCATATGAGATTCTATAGGGTGCCAGCATGGGTTCTGCATTCATGTGCAATTTGTGGGTCTTGCACACATGGAATACTCCAGTTACCATGGCAAGGTGGCGATCCACAAGGTTAAGAAAACCCGCCATTTGGATTCATTCGCTCTCAGAGTTACAGACTCCAGGTCCGATGTCCATCAAGCATGGATCTCTCAGGGATGGTGGTCCCTGGACCACCTGTTGAAAACCCCTGCTGTACAGAATCCAAAATTGGATTCCCGAACTGGTTAAGCAAACTGTCGCGGCTGTTATGCAAAACGGTCGTGACAGACGTCACGGTCGAGTATTGCTTTCACCCCTCCTGGAGAACTGCAGTCTAATTGCAGCAAACACCAAGCTGGTGAAAAAAGGAAGACGGCACTTGCCAATTCTGTCAATGTTTTCCTGAGTGCATAGATCTCTTTTAAAAAAAAGATCATTGATGAATCCCAACTGGTTTAGAGGTTGCCAATAAAACAGAATTAGTTATTGATGACGAAAAAAAGGAGATTTTAGGTTCTACAAAATGTGTTGAAACACCTCAAATAACCTCAGGGAGAATATCAAAGCAGTTGGCGCCGCCATGGCAATCATTTCTGACAGCAAGGCTTCCGAAATATGGGTTCAAACAAATTGCATCGAGGCCATCGCTGCTTTGTGAATTGATACCGCTTTCAGAACAGGATCTGATATTTTCGGATACAAGAACCCTTGTGGAAAAAAAATAAGTTGAAATACTCCTTGCATTTCTCTTTGAGAAGTTTCAGGGATAAAAGTCATGAGGGCCACCCGTGGTACAGGCTGGCCACATTAAAAAGAGCCTTGGGGTGTTGCGATATGCTTCAATAAGCCTGGAAAATGAGAAAGTCTATATTTTTAATCTCTCTACTATAAGTCTTCATGAACTCCTTGCGGGCACTGAGATGTACAGTGAGTTTAAACCCACTGCTGAAGCACAAATAGGATCCAATTTTTTTTGCCAAGGCACTGGTGAGAGGATTTGGCCTTACTGGGCGACAGCGTAATTTACTCCAAATATGAAAGGGCACGTAGCGCTGAAGTCATCTAACACACTGTTGGCAGGGACTTTAACGCAGTTCAGTTAAGGCAAGCCAATTAATTTTCCCAATAGAGGTTGAAAAGAAGCAAATACAATACAATGCAATACGGATATCAAACCACAACAGTAGTTAAAACCACGTCCACATTCACCGCCCAAGTGTCCGCTGAGGTAAACACACAGTGATGATGTTTACGATGACGCTTAGAAATGTAATTAATGTAAATTAGTCAATTGCCAAATAATTCAATAAACGTATTGCCACCCCTATCAATATTTCAAGAGCACCTCTGACAAACCATTGCCTTCAGTGTCTCGACTCTGGGCGAGTGTAGAAGGCAGGGGCGGACGTAACATTTCCCAATTGGGGGCCTAACATTTCCCAATTGGGGGGCTTCAAGCCGCACCCATACCATTTTCAGTTACAGGACTTATATTAGGCAAGTAAGCATCAATAATAACATCAGTTGTTGTTGAAGTTGCAACAGGCACACAAAACAGAGTTTTCTGTTTTGAAAAATGCTGTTGGTTTAGAGGCGAGACGATTGAACAGTAGTTAGTTAGTAGCAGTAGTAGTGTTTCAAATACTTTTAAATATAAGCACTGAAATATCTTGGGTTGTTTTGCATGCTGTCGTGTTTGGTGGGGCAGAGACTGGATTTAGGGGGCATTAGCCCCCTAAATGCCCATGCCTAGATCCGCCCCTGGTAGAAGGTAACCTCTTTCTACCCCTGTAAAAGTTGATTCCACTTGTCCTTTAGCTGTACCAGGACTCCTAATAGTTGGCTGAAAGCCATATTGTTTTCACAGGAAAGACAGAACCGCAGAGTGATATATTTTCTTATAAAGTGTGACTTTGTTGGGAGGATCTCAACTAACTCCCCTCAAGGTGTTGTTCTGATCCTTCTTTCAATTTAGGCATCTCGAGCAAATGGTAACTTTCAAATTGAAGTTGTTCTTCTACTCTGCAGGATTTTGTCCTATAGGCCTGAAAAGGCGTACGCGTGTGGATGGAAAAGCAAAGCACCGCCATAGAGGCGGCTCACAGAGAGAGAGAGAAGTTGAAAGGGTTTCTCCTCACATCACGTAGTTTTCTGCCAATGTGGTGTTCTTGTAGTGGCAGCTTAATAAACTTGAGGAGAGAGGAGAAAGTGCTAACACGCTGTGTGAGCTTGCAATTGGAGAGAAGAGGAGCCTGAAATGTGAATATCAAAAGGAATAACTTAAGGATGGTGGTGCATATCAAAGCTGCGCCTCTCATCTCTGATGAGTGGCGCGTTCTGCTGACCGCCTCACATCACACGTGCTTTAATAAACAACCTGCCATATATACTTATAACCTGTGAGCCTGGCGAGCAGCCCAGCGTCCGAAATGGTTGAGAAATGACAGTTACGGTATGGGTGTCCCCTCGACTGTAACAGTACTGTAACACGTCAAATCATCAAATATACAGTTAATAGGCCTGTGTGCGTGTGTGCGTGCACATGTGTGCGTGTGTGCGTGCGTGTGTGTGTGTTGCCGCAACAATCTAAAGCTAATTCATACTCAGACAGACCCAGCCAGGGACCGATGCACGGACAGACATCCGTAATGAAGTGGTTGCACCACTAATAATATGCATTATTAGTGCAATCACTGGCAGGCTGTCCAACAGTGTCCTAATCTCCCAAACCATCACTAAGAAATGTTTTTTCTTTCTTTTATATACTGCTGATCTCTCGTAACATGCCTTTTTAATGTCAAGGATATCAGATGTTTTTTTTTTGTAGTGTATATTTCCATGTATTTAAATATTGCACCTAGGAATTGCACCCTTATGGAAAGGGGAAAAAAGGTCTTTAGTGCTTTTTGTTTTTATCTTCTTAGTAGATTTTGTATTGACTGCTACTTTTGTTGAACTTACCCATCCTACAAACCATTGATACAATTCAATCCAGCACAGGGCCGGATTTAGCCAGCCCTACTAGGGTGGGCTGGGGCAAGAGAACATGTTGGAGGGGCAAGAGAAAATGGTATGGGGGTCGGCTTCATCGCCCGTGACGGCGACGCGAAGCTATGAAGCCGCACCCATACCATTTTCAGTTACAGGACTTTTATTAGTCAAGTAAAGCATCAATAATAACAGTAAAATAATAATATAATAGACACACAGCATGCATAAAGCTAAAGGTCTAACTCAGAGAGTTTTCTGTTTTCAATGATGAATTGCTGTTGCTTTAGTGGTGACACAGCTGTAGTTAGTTAGTAGCAGTAGTAGTAGTGTTTCACATCATTTTAAATATAAGCAGTTTAATTTGAAATATCTTGGGTTGTTTTGCATGGCATCGTGTTTGGGGAGGCAGACCGGATATTTAGGGGGGCATTGCCCCCCCATGCCCATGCCTAGATCCGCCCCTGTTAGAAAAAAATCAATACAAAAAGTGGAGCTGAGAAATACAGTATCTGACGTTTCAGACGTTTATTTTCTTTTCTGAGAATTCTCCATCTCATCCATTAGCTGTTACCTTACTGTACAACTGCATATTAGGGCCAATCTTGCTGAAAAGAAGGAGAAGGGAAAGAAAGGATCGGGGGCAATATTCTGTCATTACTACCCAGCCGTAGGCGAACTGTCATTTCCTGTGGTGTTTTTTTTTTTTTTTTTTACGGTCATAATGCACCGTCGTAAAAACACCACAGGAAATGGCTCTCGAAACACACTCTAGGCTACTGTAAGAGCCTGTATGAACGGAATCTTTCATAAGTGTGAGACATAGGATTACGTTATACCTACTGTAACTATCTGAGAGGTTGGTGCTGATGGGATGTGTGTGTTCATGTCACACCGGGGCGGATCTAGGCATGGGCATGGGGGGGCAATGCCCCCCTAAATGGGCATTTAGGGGGGCATTGCCACCCCATGCCCATGCCTCAATAATAACGACTGCTCCACCAAACATGATGGCATGCAAAACAACCCATGTTTCAAAGATATTTCAAATGAAAGTGCTTGTAATTAATTACTAACTAACGACAGTTGTGGCACTACTAAACCAACAGCATGTCACCATTCAAAACAGTAAACCTGTTGCAACCTCAACAACTGATGTTATTATTGATGCTTAATTGCTTAATACAAGTCCTGTAACCAAAAATGGTATGGGTGCGACTTCAACGCCCTTGGCGCGAAGCGACACGGGGAGATGAAGAGCATTCTTCAATCGTTGCTAGTGAACCTAACAACCCTAAAGATAATCTCAGTAAAACCTATGCCTAAACCTAACAAGGACCTTTCTAAGAAAAACCTTTGACACCTTTCGAGACGTGAAGGAGAGGGACGAAAGACCCCAAATTGCTCTAGTAACCACATATTCAACATTAAGCAAAATAGCTAGCATGAGGATCAAAAGAAACTTTACAAGAAGGGCAGAAGATCCACTAGAGGGATACAAAATAATACCCGCCTACAGAAAAAATAAAAACTTAAAAGATTACCTAGTCCACAGCAAACTTAAAAGAACAAACAAAACCCTCCCTAAAAGCCCAGATAGATCAATGACAATCATGATAGGGATAAAACAAAACATAACAGCATCCACAAAAAACTGTGTCTATCTAATCACATGTAACAAATGCAAGTTACAATATGTAGGGGAAACCAGAAACACAATAGCGGATAGACTTAACCAACATAGATATAACATAAAAAATGCCAAAGAGATGTCGCTAATAGAACATTTTATGGGACATGGAATTGGGGCAATGGAAGTGTGCGGATTAGAATCCAATCAAACATGGACAGAGGGAGAGAGGAAGTTTGCTGAAAAACAATGGATTTTAAAGCTTAATACAACATTTCCACAGGGTTTAAACCACTATGAAAGATAATTAAGATTATTTATCTCAGACCTAGATAGACTCCTTCAACAAAGATGGCGAATGCAAACATTCTCTGTATTGTACTCATACATAATGTTGTAAGATACAAAACATTTAAGTCTTATACCACAAACTTAACCCCCAGACCGTTGTGCCACCAGTCGCGACCGTTGGCATAGCGGTCATGACAGTAGTCGTGGCCGCAAAATGATTTCGCCCTTCCTGCTCCTTAGTCCACCAGGATTAAATGCTACAATGTGTTCTCCCTCTAAATAACACGTATTCTTTTGTACTTTGGACACCAATTGAATTTTGCTAAACCGTGAATCACATTTCATCCATGGAATCGCTGATGGTGAATCTCCACTGACTGGGCGGTATTTTGTACTCGACCCTGCTGGTCTTTCTGTGTGTCGCTGAGGTTATTAAAGCATTTCATTACAGTGACAATGCTGTCACAGCACCCCCCCCCCCCCCCCCCCACCAGATTGACAGCTCAACTGCTGCCAATGAACGGTCCTGAATCATTCCATACACCACCACCCAATGACACGTAGGTTGACAGCCAGGGCTGATTTATGGAGGCGTCGCTTTCCAGCATTACTTTTTCCTGGATGAATTTGTTATCCCCCCACAAAACCCCTTTCACCTACGTGTATGAAGAAAGATTGATAGCAGGGTTGTTCACTGTTGCACGTTGTGTGTGGGCGCGCACGTGCGTGTGTGTGGGTGGGTGGGTGGGGGTGCAAACTGACAGCCAGTCGACAAACGCCAGGCAAGTGATACCGCAGCATCAAGAGCCTGAACAACGGGCTTGTGAATTGTTTCTATACCCGCCCACCATCAAACGGTTGACAGGGCCTGGACACTGCATGGCTCCAGTAGTCGGGTAGTATTATCAGAATATAGGCTCTAAAAATGGGAATTAGGGGTGGGTGTCAAAATTTTGATCCAATTTATTTGAAGCTTTGTAATTAATTAATCTCAATTAATCGCATACCAATATTTGACCCAAGAAATAAGCATGTTTTGGTAAAAACAGGCTGGTATAGCGTGTAAGTGAGTTTTTCTTTTTTTTATGTATTTTTTGTGGCTTCCGCCTTTATTCATTTTTATAGAGGGATAGATAGTAGGCTGACAGGAAATGGGGAGAGAGATGGGGGGTTGACATGCAGTAAAGGCCATCGGGATCGGGAGTCGAACCCGCGGGCACTGCCAGTGCTGGATTACCAGCCAGGGTGCCTGGACCGCTGAGCCACGGCCCAGGCTGTAAGTGAGTTTTTCTAAATCAAAACTTTGTCCACACTGTGACGTGTTATATTGAGGGTGAGGGTTAAGGATAGTGGTTAGTAATTTCGGACCAATGGGAGGACGGAACAGTTTGAGCTCGGATCAATGGCAGCCCTTATTGGTTAGTCTGATTAGCTTCTTCTCCCATGTGCACCGGCATGATCGGTACGCTTGAAATCCGTCCAATGAAAAAAGGTTCTGTGGTGTAAAATGAGTTGATTTTGTTAATCACATTATTGGTTCTGTAATTAATTAATCCCAATTAATCAGTTAAAGTCCCAGCCCTAATGGGAATACAAGAAATGCGTATTTTAATACAATGTGTATTTTAAAGGTGGTTAATACAGCCCGCATTGGTGGAACGGTAGGCTATCGGTAACCATATACCGACATATTTTCATAATGCTTTAAGTAGCATGTGATTTTGAGAGGTCAGATTATTTTTTGTAACACTATTGCATCCATTAGCAAACATTTATTTTGCACCAATTTACTCTGTTACACCAGCCTGTAGTCAGCTGTCAAAGTAGGAAAAACAAGAAGAGAAGAAGAAAAACAACAAACACTCAATTTCTTTTAAACATTTTGAAATAGTTCTGAGTGCTTCACTTTATTTTCCCTTTTCATTTGAACCAAATAGCCTCAAGACATCATTTCCTCCACACTGTGGGCATTTGAACATAATGAAATTGATCATTAACTTTCTACATAATTCTGAAAGGTCTGTACACCGTTCCCCTGTCAAAAATGACAGTGATGAATGGCTATAAGAATGGGTATAAGACTACGCCTATGTACTGTATATTCAATACAACAATGAACACGCACGCGCACACGCACACACACACACACACACACCAGAATAATAACACTGTACAAAATCCAAAGGTGAACATGCAGGTGTTCTGAGCCAGTAAGGTAATGGTTGTTGTGGCTGTGTACAGTAGGAAGATGAGTGGGCAAGTCATTTTTTACACATGGAACACCACAGGTGTCTAAGTGTGCAAACTGCTCAAAGTCCCTAATTAGGGTTTTGCATAATTTGTCTGTCATGCTGCCGCGGTAGCGGTAACTACAATTTTACAACCATGATTACAACATGGTAATGGGGTATACAAGTAGATGTGAAGATATATGGCCATGCTGGTAGATGGGGAACGCTGGAGAAAATGTCCCAGGACCGGAAAGCTAGGAGAGCTCTTGTCCGTGGCATATATGCACATGGTTGGCTTGTATTGAGTATGGGGCTAAGCATTGGCAAAAAATACGTACTGTAATTCAGATGTTAAAATATAATTTATAACTTAACTTATTATAATTTATAACTTATGACTCTCTCAAGAGTTACAGATCTAAAAAAAAAAAAAAAAAAAAAGGTAAGCTAAAAAAAAGTGCCCTAGTCAGAGACCAGTGCAGATAAGGGAGTGTAATTTGTGTTTGTGTTGTGTTTGTGTGATTAGGTACATGAAGTGAAGGTTGTCTAAATGTGCCAACTGTCAAGCTTTCGATTCATGCTTGTTAACAATTGTGGAAAAACTGTATTGGTATTAATAGTGTAATATAAAATTACTGTTACATATTTATATGTTCTATTTCAGCTGTTGTTTCCTCTTTGCCCTGACTCTACCACTATGCACTCCCTCTTCTCATGGAAAACTACAAAACAAAATGTGAAAAAGCTCTCTCTGACTCGCTCTCTCTCCCTCCCTCCCTCCCTCTCTTTCTCTCCCCCTCTCTCCCCCCTTGCCGTCACACATGGCCACATATCTAATTTCACATTACAAATAACAACAGCACAGCAAATCCAATTTGTTTTTGTTTCTCTGCCATTTTAGTGCACTTTCCATAAAATGAGAGTGGCTGACATCCAAAATCAATGACTGTCCTCCCCAAGACTAATGGGTATAGGTAGGCCAAAACCTCAAGTTAATTGTTCGGGAATGACCTTGAAAAATTGTGTGGCCACGCAGCCCCCCCCCCCCCCCCCCTCTCTCTCTCTGATATGGATGGAACTATAGCACAATAAAAATACAGTAATCACGGAAGCATGAAACAACATATGAAAAGATTGTAAAATAATGTAAAATCAGATATCATAGAAAAACAATATCTCCTCTGTAAATTAGGAGGAATGTAAATGCATTTATTTGTCCACAAATAAGTAGTACCCAAAGGCTCCAAGAAAAAAAAAAGTCTTATTGAACAAACATTCTTAGGATGGCGAATGAGTAGCAGTAGAGTGGTTGGATGGATTATCAAAGAAGCAGACACTTCAAGCACCCTGGTGTTGTGTTCTAGGGTTTCAAAAGGATGCTATAGCTGGGTAAGAGCAGCCTAAATGGTAAATGGTGCAGTTATTTATCCAAGGCGCTTAGTGCATTACATTCACCCATTGTGGCAGAAGCCATGCGAGGGCAGCAACCAGCAGGTCGGGAGCAGTGTCGAGTTCAGAGTCTTGCA
This sequence comes from Benthosema pterotum, assembly GCA_039105355.1. Taxonomy (NCBI): domain Eukaryota; kingdom Metazoa; phylum Chordata; class Actinopteri; order Myctophiformes; family Myctophidae; genus Benthosema; species Benthosema pterotum. The sequence continues at coordinate 14,772,522 of CM076982.1, read as the reverse complement.
TAGAGTGTCCATGAGGACATAGAGTGTCCATGAGGACACTCCTATAGAGCTGCGCAGTGACGTCACCGCCCCGGTTCCGGAAGTCTTTTCCCCATTCATTTTTCTCATAGACTTTTCGAAAATAATTTATATCAAGACGATTACGCCGCGGCCAAAGCCAACTCAGGTCGTGACAAATCATGACAACAAACACAATATCGTCATATAATATATAATTAGGAAGAAGTAGAAAACGGCATGATACAAGACTTTTTGTTTCGTTTTTCATCTTAGAAATTATTTTATTGTCCCAAAAGTTTGTGTGTGTCATCATGATTCGTCACGACTCGAGTTGGCTAGGTCCGCGGCGTAATCGTCTTGATATAAATTATTTTCGAAAAGTCTATGAGAAAAATGAATTGGGAAAAGACTTCCGGAACCGGGGCAGTGACGTCACTGCGCATCTCTATAGGACGACATGTAGGCAGGAGGTGCCGGGATTCGAACCACCGACCTACAGATTACTGGAAGACCTACTCTAGCTCCTGAGACATGGCTGCCCAGCCCCAGACTAGAGCCTCCTATATGCAAAGCTTTGGCCATTAGCAGTGGTTGTATCTTATAAGCCACTAAACGCTGCTACTGCTACCGTTCCCCATCCCAAACTTGTGCTTGAACAAAAAGATTGATTCCATCTTTAATGAATCTGTTGATCCAAACAAATTATTTGCCAATTGACGTTTGTCTCATTTCATTTGGGACAAAATGGGTTTAAAAAAATGCACCTGCACCCATTCTATCAATGTGCATTCAAATGGCCTTATCTCAGATTCTATCCCCTCAATGTCCGTTTTCTCGGCAAACTAGACATTTCCAAGACAGTGATACAATACATGCAGGACTTGCGATATTATTGCACAGTGGGTTAGGGTTAGACACCAGAAACACAATTACGTCATCACACTGTACATCTGGTTTTGGACATCTGGCGCTTCAAAATAAGGATTTATTATTATCATTTTTTTATCCTATGATTTTTGCAACCCATTTTTTCACCCAGTGCCAATTCCAAATATGATGCTGGGCTCTACACACCCTCCTATATACCTGTTCTCATCATTCAGAGCAATAGTTTGTTTGGACGAGATCTATAGCTGCCGGAGTGGTCTGGGAGACATTCAGCTCCCGGCTACACATGAGTATTCCATGATACTCCTGACCTCCATGATACCATCAGGGGCGGATCTAGGCATGGGCATGGGGGGGCAATGCCCCCCTAAACGCCCAGTTTGACCCACCAAACACAATGGCATGCAAAACAACCCAAGATATTTCAAATTAAAGTGCTTATATTTAAAATGATTTGAAACACTACTACTGCACTGCTACTAACTCACTACAGCTGTGTCACCACTAAACCAACACCATTTCATCATTGAAAACAAAAACTCTCTTAGTCAGACATTTTGCTTTATGCATAATAAAAGTCCTGTAATGGAAAATGGTTATGAGTGCGGCTTCATTGCCCGTGGTGGGAAGCAACACGGGCCCTCATACCACCCCCCCAATTGGGAAATATTACATCGGCCCCTGGATACCATAGTCTGAAGTGATGGGGCTCGACCAATAGAATGACGGGAGGTGATCATGTGATAGCAGCTTCAAATGGACGTTGTTGTTGACATGTCTAGCAGAAAACAGGCTTTAAAGGTTAATTTCTGTGGATTTCAACATTACACCTATAGTTACAATATAACTACATGTTTAAGCATTAATTTCATATTTGCACGTCAAATTCAGCTCTATTTCATACATGCGCCAGTACATGCGAAGAGGCTGGTTATGTGTGAATAATTAATTTACATTAAAAACAAAATAAAAATATGTTTTTTTCGCTCTCCTGAAGAGTTAATGGCGCTACTACTGTCTCCGAATCAAAATTCAAAAAGAGTATATTCATTTATTCATCAATCTCAAAAAGGCCAATACATTTTTAATGAATTAACAAACAAACAAAAGCTGACTGGAGGCCCTCGCGTCTAAAACAGTTACACTTCCTCTTCTACTGCCCAAACCAACTGTGACATGTCCTCTAATTCCCGTGCTTTATCCTTGACCAAGAGTGACCCCACTCCCCCCTTGCTGTTATTTTTAATAAGTCTCCTAGATTGTCGATATAATGGCCATTGTCATTCCACACACGGTCAGAGAACTAAAGTGCCCCCCCTCCCCACACACTCACACGTTGCGTTGCTTTTTAATTAAGCCAGTATTCTCTTGTTTTACAGAGTAGCCTAGATCAAAGATCAAAGCCTTTTTTTGAATCAAATCCGTGGCATTAGCATGCGGGGGACTTTGGATCTGTAAATACAGACGTGTGCTTTAGACAAGAAAAGAATGAATGAATAAGATTATACAGGGGGGGCGTCTGCGTTGACAACACAGAGCACGGTTGTCTTCAACAAATGATTAATCTAAATGAGACCATGTGACACCATCACGTGGAAATCTGTCTGTGTGGCCGGTCCCTATTGATTGATTGATTAACGGTTGATTCATCCAATAATAAATTAATCCCACATAGCCTGCATGGATGGAATGCTGAACATGTCAATCTAGCCTGCAGGATCAGGATGCCGTTATTTACGCCACTCAAGTCTGTCCTCTGGCTAGATGAGCCAATCCAAAGAGACATCACTTATCATGACAGCTCACTGACAACGTGTGTGTGTGTGTGTGTGTGTGTGTGTGTGTGTGTGTGTGTGGTGTGTGTTGTGTGTGTGTGTGTGTGTGTGTGTGTGTGTGTGTGTGTGTGTGTGTGTGTGTGTGTGTGTAAAATATATAGATTTATCCAGGATGTAACATTTCCCAAATTGGGGGGGGGGGGGGGGTGCAGGAGAAAATGGTATGGGGACGGCTTTCTCACCTCATAGAAGTCGCATCCATAACATTTTTGGTTACAGGACTTTCATCATCCAATTAAGCATCAATAATAACACAGTTGTTGTTGAAGTTGCAACAGACACGCAGCATGCATAAAGCTAAAGGTCTGACTCAGAGAGTTTTCTGTTTTCAATGATGAAATGCTGTTGGTTTACTGGTGCCTAGCCTGGTCTAGCCCTCAATGATTTTGGCCTTGGGGGGCGGGGGTGTCGTGGGATCCACACGGCGGAAGTGCTGCGCTCTGATTTGATCTCACTAACGTGTCGTCATCTCCGGTCCCTCCCGCGCCCGTCCACTGCTGTTCTACGTCACATCATTTAGAGCGACGCCCACCCCGGAAGGTTGACACCCGCCTCAAGGCCACTTTCCAAAGCGCGTTAGTCCAGGCTTTCCGTTTTCGCGCAAGGCGGACGAAAATGAAAGCCTGGGTGTTGAGGCTAACTGGTGCCATAACTGTAGTTAGTTAGTAGTAGTAGTGTTTCAAATCATTTCAATTATAATCACTTAATATCCTGGGTTGTTTTGCATGCCATCATGTCTGGGGGGCAGTCTGGTCTATATCATTACAGAACGAGTCACTGGTTTGTAGTCATGTAGTCATCATGCAGGAAACCACAAACAGAATCAGAAGTACTCACAATTACCCTGTGATAGAGAAGGGCACTCCGGCCTACCAGTAGTGACTGAGATGGGGTATATGGTATGATGAAGTGTGGCATTCAAGTGTGGACGCAGTATGTTTTTCTATAAACTGTGCTGTGTCTGTGCTATAGGAACAAGTGTCATTCAGAACCTAACAACGTTTTCTGAAGAGCAGCAACACCAACAACGACACCCCCCAGTCTGAATCTACTCATGACTTGTGTGTGCACAAGATGTCAATTACTTGCGCCGTCTCACTCCAGGACACAACTGGCTGAGAGCAGGGGCAGATCTAGGCATGGGCAGGGGGGGTAATGCCCCCCTAAATGCCCAGTCTGCCCCACCAAACACGTTGGCAAGCAAAACAATCCAAGATATTTCAAATTCAAGGGCTTATATTTAAAAACACTTCTACTGCTACAATCTAAAATGGTGTCACCACTAAACCAACAGCATTTCATCATTGAAAACAGAAAACTCTCTGAGTCAGACCTTTGGCTTTATGCATGCTGCGTGTCTGTTGTAACTTCAACAACAACAACTGATGTGAGGTTATTATTGATGCTTTACTTGACTAATACCTAAGTCCTGTAACCGAAAATGTCATGGGTGCGGCTTCATCGCCCATGGCGCGAAGCGTCACAGGCGACGGGCACCCATGACATTTTCGGTTACAGCTGCCCCCCCCCAATTGGGAAATGTTAGATCCACCCCTGGCTGAGAGAGAGAGGGAGAGAGAGAGAACATCATTGCATGGGCGACTCCTCCTGTTCATTACCTCCAGTAATGACCCTATTCCAGGGCAGCGCGGCCTCAGCTCAGCCCAGGAACCCGGCAATAATCCCCTCTATTAATTAGAGTATAGACGACCCCCAGAGATGGCTGCCCAGCTGGTGCATCATGGGGCACGACGGTAACACTTCTCCCTGCCTGCAGCGCCTTGTTTATGGACGGCCGTAAAGTGACAGGGAGGGAGCAGGGTGCGGAGAATTGTGGTCAGGGGCGGATCTAGGCATGGGCATGGGGGGGAGGGCTCTAAATGCCCAGTCTGCCCCACCAAACATGATGGTATGCAAAACAACCCAAGATATCTCAAAACCCATTTAGGCCTAACCTAAGTTTTTTTGAAAATACTTAAAATATAGATATAGCAACATCACAAAAATTTAATTTGTCATTACTGTACATACAGTACAGAATCAAAAAATGGATTCCCGTCCTGAAAGGGTTAAAGTGCTAATATTTTAAATGATTTGAAACTACTACTGCTACTAACTAACTACAACACCACTAAACCAACAGCATTTCATCATCGAAAACAGAAAACTCACTGAGTCAGACTAAAGGTCTGACTCAGTGAGTTTTCTGTTTTCTTTATGTATGCCACGTGTCTGTTGCAATTTCAACAAAACTGATATTATTGATGCTCAATTGCCTAATAAAAGTCCTGTAACTGAAAATGTTATGGGTGCGGCTTCATCGCAAGCGACACAGCCAATGAATCCGTACACATAGCATTTTCTCCTGCCCCCCCAACATTGGGGAATGTTACATCCGCCCCTGGCGTGTGCATGTGCGTGTGTTCAGGAGGTTCACTTAGGCTTTGAATCCCCTCAGACTTGTCTCTCTGCCAGGCTGAAGTGCCAAGTTATTTTTGAAGTGGGTCTAGGTAGTATTTACAGAGGGTTGTTAGCCTTACCTGTTAATTAAATTACAGTTGACACAATGAACGGGCATAATTATGTAGACGATTTAAAAAAAAAAAGTGGATTCTTTCTCTCGTGGTCTTCATTTGACGGCCCACTGGATTTGAACTAAATCCATCAGGTCTTTGATTATGCTGCACAATGAATTCCATTCATTTCGGTTAGACATTGTGAGTTAATCGAGGTCTGTGTGTGTGTGTGTGTGTGTGTGTGTGTGTGTGTGTGTGTGTGTGTGTGTGTGTGTGTGTGTGTGTGTGTGTGTGTGTGTGTGTGTGTGTGTGTGTGTGTGCGTGTGCGTGTGCGTGAGCGCCGTGTGATTGGTTTGGTTTCTGCTTGCAAATCGTGTGTTTCTCTCTGCAAGGAAGACGCATGGCATGAATTTCCCATGCCATGGTATGGGTGCGGCTTCATCGCCTGTGTCGCTTCGCGCCACGGGCGATGAAGCCGCACCCATACCATTTTTTTCATTTTCAGTTACAGGACTTACAGTATATTAGGCAAGTAAAGCATCAACAATACAACATCAGTTGTTGTTGAAGTTGCAACAGACACACAGCATGCATAAAGGTCTGACTCAGAGTTTTCTCTTTTCAATGACAGAATGGTGTTGGTTTAGTTGTGCCACAACTGTAGTCACTTAGTAGCAGTAGTTTCAAATCAGTTTAAATATAAGCACTTTAATTTGAAATATTCAAGGTTCAATGTTTTTTATTGTCACTCCAGTGTATGTCAGGACATATACAGGGATGAAATAGTGTTTCCATTTTCCACAGTGCAATAAGACAATAGTCAAGACAATAGACAGTGCAATAAGACAAAGTCGAGACAAAATATAGACGAGACAAACAATAGTGCAGCAGACCAGTAAAGTGCTAACTGTACACCTAACTTGAGGTGAAGCTGCTAAGCTAATATCTTGGGTTGTTTTGCATGCCATCGTGTTTGGTGGGGCAGACTGGGCATTTAGGGGGGCATCCCCCCCCCATACCCATGCCTAGATCCGCCCTTGCCTGATTGGTTTGGATTCTGCTTGCGTGTCTCTCTCTCTCTAAGGAAGATGCATGGCATGAATTCACGTGACCGGGGTTGTTTACCAGGCCTCTACCACTAGCAACTTGGTTGTCTCGAAGAATCTGACAAGAGGCAGCCAAGCACAAGCAAGCACGCACATGCACGCTCAGTCGCTCAGGTGCATGCATGCACACACAAACCAAAGATGCCATCCATTAATGAATTATTAACCTAGCGAGTTGGCAATAACTTGTTGAACCGTTAATGCCATTCTGCAGGTCTTGCACAGCTGAATGACATTTCATATACGCTCTTAACTAGGTCTATTTTTAAAACATATCTCCACAAAGTAACAGGGAACTGTACAGGTTTCTGATGCAGTTCATACGATTATACTACTACTGGGAGAAAATGCATTAATGGTCGCACCTCGGTGAATGCATAAATCCATTCAGTGTTGAAGGTCTCACCTTGCGGTAATGAAGCAACACAGGCCCTAATAGGCATAAAACAGCAAACGCTACAGTGGTATGAAACTGGGGCATGATAATTCGGAGCCCAATTAAAATATAATGGAATAATTTCAGTTGAAATTGGGCATTTGGTGTTTGAAGGCCCGGGGAGCTGTGCAGCCGTGATCAAACACAGTTTTGACACGGATGAGGACCTACAATATATGGCTTAATTTATAAATCATTTGGCATGTAATTTTTATTATGCGACCTAAAACTATAAACGCGCTAAGCGTATAGGCCTGACAGCCAGATACGATTTGATTGGGAAAGTCAGCTTGTTAAATTATTTGTACATTTCTGCTCAAATTGGTGAGCTGGTGTATGATTGCAGTGTTGTAGTCAAGACCACCTAAATCGAGGCCATAGAAGACCAAGACCTCGGGGGGGGTGTGACCAAAACGAGGCCGAGACAATAACAGACTTGGTCAAGACGAGACTAGCACATAGAGGGGTCGAGAATAAGACCGACACCAAGACCAAGACCTAAAGGTCGAGGCCAAAAAGCCAATTTTTGATTTTTCTGTAGCAATAGTACAACTTAACATATTACAGAGAATTTAGCTGTTACTACAATAGATAGCGCACAATAGATATAGAACGATAAAAGGAAGATATTTCTTTGGACGGTCTCGTCTCGATGGTCGAAAAGAGACCCTTGACATTTGCTCCGAGATTGGACAAGACCAAGACAAATTGAGGGTGAGACCAAGACAAGACCACGAGACAAACGAAGTGCAGAGCGGTAAGCCCGAGACAAGACCAAGACAGTTGAGGGCGAGACAAAAACAAGACAGAGACAACGAAAATTTGTCTTGAGACTCGATCAAGACTCGTCTTGAGAAAGTCTCAAGAACTACAATACTAGTACTGCATGATACTGTATAATGCATACCTGGGCATTATGCGGCCCGGGGGCCAAATGCGGCCCTTCAGCTGACTCTGACCGGCCCGTGAAAGGGTACTGTGGTTTTCAAACAGTGGTCCGGGGACCACCAGTGGTCCTTGAGAAAGTTCCAGTTAAATATGGAAAGTTGGTTGACCAGATGTAACTCTTTGAGAGCGTAAACATGAAACCAAATGGACCCTTGCGGGTCCATTTGGTTTCATTTTTACACTCTCAAGAGTTAAAATATTCATCATCTGAATTAGCCCAAGTCTTCAGAGAATGTAAAAGAATGGTCATTTTTTTAATCTATCTTTGCCTGTTTTGTTCGTGAAATCAGCCTGGTATTGTGGACAAAACCAAAAGAAATCTTTAGTTTTGGGGTCTGTGGGGCGAAAATGATATCAAATAGTGGTCCTCTGTGGCTCAAATACTGAATAAATAGAGGGCTCTGGTGTCAAAATGGTTGGCCTTACGCTTACTCTTTTATCTTGAAAATAAAATAATATTACGCTGACTTTAGTTCAGCCTTTAGTCTTGGCCCTCCAAAATATTTTATGCATCTCATCTGGCCCGCTGTGAAAAATAATTGCCCACCCTTGGTATAATGCATCTTCTAATAACGTACGCACCGGCACTAGGCACCTTAACAGCAGAAGTACAATAGTGTTAGTCCGACACATGCCCACCCAAACTTGAAAATGGAAATTGCATACTTAATTAAATATTTAGCATATTCAACTAAATATGACAATTATCAAGTTAATTATGCGAAATACAAAAATGTGCATTTCAGAAATGGATGGAAATCGAAAAATCCAGGGCAAAAAAGCCTTTTATTGAATAGTTAGACATCGTTTTCCCTGATATTTTCGCTCACATGTCAAATTACTTGACACATGGGTGCAAATAACAGGAAAAAAAAAAAAGAAAACTCTTCTCAGTTGTTCCTTATTTTTACCAGTAGAATTAATTTCTGCAATATACATTTTTCTATTTCACATAATGAGATTATCTGCATATTTAGTCAAATATGGTAATGATCTCATTAGGTATGCAAGATATAAAAAATATATATCTCAGAAATTGATTCAACAGAAAAAAATACAAAGTTTGGTACAGCCTTTTATCGTGTTCTTGTGCGATTTTCCCTGTCTAATAAATCATGTGTACCCTCGACAGAGAGAGACTTTCTGATGATACTCCTCTAGTCTATATGGTACGTGTGTGGAGAATATACGACCAACACATCTCAGCCCAGTCCGTGTGTTTGTTTAGCCACTCCAGAGCTGTTGGAGCAATAAGTGGGACATTTCAAAAGGACAAGCTGAGGAGGACAGGCTGCTTTCTTTGAGTCTGTACATGAGTGGTGCTTAACTGCCCTGGAGAGACCATGCTGCTGGCTCTCTAGTTTAAAAAACATCATACATTTTCATGCAGACTCAATATTTACCATCAGGTATTAAAAAAAAAAAACACTTCTAGCCCCAATTCTAACAGATTCACATTCAACAGAATAACAGCACTCATTCGCATAAAAATGGTAGACTTTTTAGCAGGTAAGAAATGGTAAGAAATGTTCCATGATGTGGATTTCAATCAATCATCCGTTCATTTACAGTACTTTAGATTTTGGAGCTTTTGGAGCTAGTTCAGAATTTTGGTTACAGAAAGAGTAATATTCAAGATAGAAGCTTGAAGCTAAGGGACATGGGAAGTTTTCCATATACATGTGAGGCAGTGACATTACCATAATCTGTTGAGAAATAACCATCTTTGTTGTTATCAGTCAAGCGGACAGCATATTCTTATGCGTTTCTGTGGATATTGTATTCCATATAATGCTAGCGAGGCCCAATGTCCCATTCTTCTACTAACCCCTATGTGTCAGGATACTCCGTGATAAATTTCAGATTACCATGTCTATGTAATTTTAGTGGATTATCGTTTGCCTTTACACAATTTTACACAATCTACTAAATATGGGGTTTTGCGGTAGACCGGGCACTAAGGCCTGATTTAAAGTGGAGGCCAAATCTAGCCTGCATCAGACGTCTGTCACTTCAAGACAGACATTTGATTGGTCCAACACAGGGGTGGGCAATTATTTTTCCCAAGGGGCAAAATGAGATATAAAAAAAATATTGTGGAGGGCCAAGACTAAAGGCTGAACTAAAGTCTGCGTAATATTAATTTAATTTCAAGATAAAAGTAAGAGCCATTTTGACACCAGGGCCCACTATTTATTCAGCATTTGAGTCACGGACCACCATTTGACGACATTTTAGCCCCACAGACCCCAAAACTAAAGATTTATTTTGCTTTTGTCCACAATTCCAGGCTGGATTTTGGACATTCTCTAGTTGCGTAGACTTTGGGCTAATTCACATGATGAATATTTCAACTCTCAAAGAGTTACATCTGCTTTCTATACTTTCCATATTTAACTGGAACTCTCTCAAGGACCACTGGTGCTCCCCAGGCCGGTCAGACTCAGCCAAAGGGCCGCATTTGGCCCCCGGGCGGCATGATGCCCAGGTATGATCTAACAGGTCACATGACCCATTTAAACGAATCAGATCCCAAACTCAATGTGTCTCAGATCTGATTGAGGCTGGATTTGGCTGCCAGTGTAAATCAGGCCTAAGACAACTTTTTATCATTTTCAGCAGATTTTCTTTCCACAAGAAAACATTGATTAGAAGTACTGTCTTTGAATTCTGTTAACCAGCACCATATCTAGTAAACATCTTTGTACACTGGGTCTCACCACCTTCAGGAACCTGATGTATAAATTCATGGGCAGACTGGACAGTTCACAAAATCGATTAATAGGCCAAAAAATGACTGATCCTGGTCGTAGTATTGTCAGGTATAAATACACCATTCGAGGACACTGGCATAAGTGCCTCTCCTAACTAACTTTTATTTTATTTTGCTTTCTATTTATGTTCTTCTATGTGTTGTACTGTTTTTACGTTGTGGCCATGAGGCTGTAATAAAGTCTATATATATTTCCGTGGGGGGGGCTGATACCCCCTCTTCCCTTTCTACTCTAGTGCTCTGGGGGCTCCATGTTCGTTACCGCTAAACCCCTTATCCCTTAACTTCTTTGCCTTTTTAAACTATTAAAAAAATATTTTTCAGTAGTTCAAATGCCCAGTCTATAAGCTCACAACGTGTTAATAGATTGACATGTTGAACTATTCCAAAATGTTTTTCAAAGTAGTTGAAAAAAAGAAATAAGGGGTTTGGCATGTAACGAAACTGGAGCCCTATTGTACATGACTCATGTGCAACATGTACACTACATGCTGTGGGAAGTACTGTATCTGGAAGTACTGTATCTATCAGATGCACTCGTATTTTTCTTTTCCTTGCTTGCTGATCGCTCTGTCCTCTCTGTAAAGCTACACCCTGTGTTTTTTCTGTCCTTGCTTTCAATACTGTACATGTACTGTGTTTTCTTGTCCTTGCTATATCCCCACGCATTGTGATTTCCTGTCCTTCTGTTTGTGTCCTCCCTACACTCTTTGTTTGATAACATAATGCTTTCCTTGACAGGCTATATGGACATATAATTACAGCTTTCAGGTCCATTCAAAGAGATGTGTTTCCATTAGCTTTTCTCTCGCTTTCTCCCTCATATTATGTTAATTTATTTACACACACACACACACACACACACAGACACACACACACACACACACACACACACACACACACACACACACACACACACACACACACACACACACACACACACACACACACACACACACACACACACACACACACACACACACACACACACACACACACACACACACACACACACACGGGGCTAAGAGCACCTTAGGGTTCTACTTCTGAGTTTGGCAAGAGAGTGCAAATCACTTCTTCTCCTCCTCGCCTCTGGCCAAAACATGGTGGGCTTGATGTGTGCCAGAAGGTAATTATCTTCAATTAGGCAAGCATTATGAAACTGTTATTATTATATCAATTATCGCATCACACATCCCGCCAGGGACAGAGACAACACGACCATGTGTCCATGAAGGTTCAATGAAGAGACTATGGAATTGTTAACACTGACTTACTGTACTGAATTGTAACAGCTTCTCTGCCTAAGCCTGTCTTTTATGTTTAATAGTGTTTAATTCACCGATGATTTAATGTTACAGACAGTGAAAATCCATCATCATCGCCAGCATACAGTAGGGTTTATTTTGACTGGCTGTGATGATGAAAGCAGCGTGCCGATCACGTGTGTGCAAGGGCATCTGGGAAACTGAGCTCATCACTGCGCATGGTGGTCGGGGGGGGGGGGGGGGGGGGGTGTCATCTAAAGCAGGGGTCCATTTGGTTTCATTTTTACGTTCTCAGGAGTTACATCTGGTTAACCAATTTAGCTGGGGACCACCTGGAACCCTCTCAAGGACCACTGGTGGTCCCCGGACCACTGGTTGAAAACCCCTGGTCTAAAGGCTCAAACATACTCCAGTGTGAAGTGACTCGCGGTGAAAGGGTTTCACTGTGGTGTACCCTTCACCTAATCTCACTTCACTCTGGAGGAGCCATAAGTGGTTTGATGTAAGGAAGGAGTAAATGGACTATTTTAAGCAAAAAAAAACATGAATCTACAACACATCAGCACTCCGCTACAAAAGTAATCGTTACTTACAGCATATGAACACCAGGCCTATTAAGCAATAAAGCAAACAAACTGTTAAAGTGATTGTTATTCTAAACCTGGTTGTCGCCGGGCCTTGCAAACATGCTGGCCAAAGGAATTAACACTAAAGAATACAATAGCAATAGCTGGTGCACACTCATATAGCTGCCGGCATCAATCATTTCTTGTACAAAGACTGGGAAAAAAAACACCAGCATTTTGAACAGAGCGACAGACTAGAGTGCCTTCTTAGGTTATTATGATCTACAAGCTATATATCTTTCAGAAACAGAAGAGAGAAAGAGGGAAACACAGTGAGGAGAAAATACACATTTGGGGATTTGGAGAGAAATTATTAAAGTGCCTTTGCCTTTATTATAAAGCTGACAATTGCACACAGTGCACAACCTTACTATAGGTGTGTTTTTATTTTAATAAACACAATTTCATAACTAAATGGAAATTAATTGTAAATGCTGTTTGTTGTTTTTTTCCTTTGACAAAATTAAAAAACACAACCATAGAAATGGAACACCCCATGTGAATGACTCCATATGATGAGAACGAGACGTTTCTCCTTTTTTAAATGAATACGTGTAGGACTACTTTTTTCATAGTCAAACATAAAACAGCTCCGCTCAATTTTGAAGGGGGAATCATCATCCCAACCTCATCAAACTGGGGGTGGCAATACCCTTCACCCCCCATCCCGCACGTCTGGCTGCCAGAATGTTCAGAAGGAATCATGCAGAAAATAGCAGTCAGGAGGCAGAATGCAGTTAACTCAAAGTTTCCAAGAACAAAAAGTCAATACCATAGTAAATCTCAATTAAATGGCAAACAAGGCAGTTGTGGGCAAGGCAATGGCATAATCCAAATAGTGGTGATTAGCTTCAAAGTCCAGGAGCAGACCAGGTGGTTCAGGCACAGAGAACAGAGGACGGGAGTTACAAAGACAAACTGGGGAAGCTGGAGTTCACTCACTCACTCATATACACTGTAGTCTCAAAGCCTCAGCCAGCAGGGAAGTCATTTTAGTAGTCACAGTATAGGCCGAATACTGATTACTAGGAAGGAATGCAATGCAAGGGGCTGTGAACAGGTATAGGGAGGATTCCTGACAAAAGCAGCGTTGGCGGGTCATACTCCATATTGGACCATGGAAAACTAAACAGTCTATTATTGTACGAATAAGGCATCAACAATCTCAGACACATTACATGATGTCATGATGAGCCAAATTCCATGAGCTTCCATCAAATGACACACACATGGTGTAGACAAACTGTCTGACAACAAAGAAATGCACAGTACTGAAGAAAAAAAATCAAAACTTTTTTTTCCAGGTCAGTGGAAACATCCAAAAAGTTGCTGTGTTGCCAAGAGGTCACATAATAAATTGTGCAAAAAAATCTAATTGAATTAAACGTTTTTCTCCCCCCAGTAAATGCAACTATAATCTACTGGTTTACTTATTTCGTTTTTTTCTTATTTCTGCGTATTTTGTATTTGTCATACCAATTCCTATCTTATTAAAAAGGAGAATTCCACTCATTTTAAAGATTTTCCTGAGAGTGTACAAATGTAACCAAATGGACCCGCCACAGTCCATTGGGTTCCTCCACTGTGTTTCCCACTTCTAGGAAACAAGAATGGGAGGAACTTTTTCATCATGTCCAGTCCACACATCTCTAAAAGGTATATTAATGACGAAGTAAAATGTTGAAAATGGGGGACATTCCTATTTAAGAAAGAAAGAAAGAAAGAAATAAAGAAAGAAAGAAAGAGAGAAAGAAAGAAAGAAAGAAAGAAAGAAAGAAAGAAAGAAAGAAAGAAAGAAAGAAAGAAAGAAAGAAAGAAAGAAAGAAAGAAAGAAAGAAAGAAAGAAAGAAAGAAAGAAAGAAAGAAAGAAAGATTCTGTTAACCTAGCAATGTTTCTATGGTGTGGTTCATTTGTGATAAACCTTGGTGTTGCCCACCAGCGGTGCCTCATGGTGTCAGCACAGCTTCTTTCATGTTCCTGCACTCTGCTCTGGTTCTGGTGCTGCACACCACCAGATAACACAAAACCAGACCATTTTAGGAAGCAGTTGGAAGAGACAGAGAGAGAGAGAGAGAGAGAGAGAGAGAGAGAGAGAGAGAGAGAGAGAGAGAGAGAGAGAGAGAGAGAGAGAGAGAGAGAGAGAGAGAGAGAGAGAGAGAGAGAGAGAGAGAATAACGTTATTAATGCTGCGCTCACCTTAATGAACAGGGAGGGAACGGCTATTAATTATTGCTAGCATCATCAAAAAGGTTGTTAATTATTTTTTTGGATGCAATTTGGTCACACTCAATTGGGGCTGGTGCGATGCGCACGCTGGTTGACAAAATGGAAACTGGCAAGGAAGGAAACGCTAGCATTATGCTCAATTACTTGCTACTGGCTGGCGCCTGTGGTGTTCTGGCTACAGTAGTGGCAGAGGTGACATTCTCTCCTGCATAATGGCATCCATCCATACATACACACACACACACACACACACACACACACACACACACACACACACACACACACACACACACACACACACACACACACACACACACACACACACACACACACACACACACACACACACACACACACACACACACACACACACACACACACACACACCATTTTGGAAAGAACTTGGGCCACTTCCATTGCTAAAGGAGAATTCCACCTGAAAAGGCTTTCTTAGCAGATGATTTACTTGCCCAAAAAGTGGTCCAGTTGTCAGGGCCGGATCTAGAGGGGGGCAGGGGTGGGCAGAGCGCACCCAAATGTGCATCCTGCCCACCTGGGGACCACCAGTGGTTGAGAGAGGTCCAGGTGGTCCCCAGCTAAATGGTGGAAAGCTGGTTAACCAGTTGTAACTCAATGAGAGTGTAAAAATGAAGCCATTTTACACTCAAGAGTTAAAATATTCATCATGTGAATTAGCCAAACTGTACAACTAGTAGATAATATGGAAGATTGAGGGTCATGGTGCGTGTGTGTGTGTGTGTGTGGTGTGTGTGTGTGTGTGTGTGTGTGTGTGTGTGTGTGTGTGTGTGTGTGTGTGTGTGTCTGTTTTGTTTCCCAATTCCAGCCTGGAATTGTGGACAAAAGCAAAATAAATCTTTAGTTTTGGGGTCTGTGGGACTAAAATGTCCTCAAATGGTGGTCCGTGGCTCAAATGCTGAATAAATAGCAGCCCCTGGTGTCAAAAAGATTGAAAACCACTGCTTCATATGAAAAACTTTCTAGATGCCCACCCTGCCATTCTTCCAGCCCACCCTAGTAGGGCTGACTAAATCCGGCCCTGCCAGTAATTTTGTCGGGGAAAAACTGCCTTATTGTCTGTTTCGCTTAAGCTTAGAATGGGGCTATGGGATGTTGTTCCAATTTGCCTCTTTCCATCGCCCCCAAAATGCTGTTCTTTTTTCTAGATATCATCTTTCCATCATGCCAATAGTGTGTTGGCACTTACACTTTCGGTTCAACACAAACAGGTAATGCTGGTTAAACAGAGTCAGGGAAACTTAGACACCAGAGTGGGTCTCGAAGTGGTTTTGAGTGCATTCCAAACAGCCCTGCACGGGTGACTAACTCTACGGCCTCTTTTCCACCAAGGTTAAACCCGTTCAGTGCTCAAACATCAGAATATTAATTATGAAAAATTATCACCATGAAACTTCGCCAGTTGCTCACTTACACAAAGACAATTTTTAATAATTGTATTAGCAATCTTGCATTTTTGAACAAGCAAAACATGTTAAATATGAAGAAGGTACTACTACGGTATATATCTACTACGGATATCATATATCAATTTACTTATATTGACCCTATAAACAATTTAATATTAGTATTAAATTACTGATTTCTGTGCAACAAGGGTCTAAGAGTGTACAAATGTAAGCAAGTGGGATGGATGGAGCACATGGAACCTGCTGTATTGCAGTACAACACAGTAATTCAAAACCTGAACATCACAATTTATAGGATGTGTCCCATTGCAAAAGGAATTACCCTTTATACTACAGTAAAGCGTACAGTTAGATAGCTCTCCACATGCACAAACACACAAGTGAGCTGTTTCCTAGCTTGAAGATATTTCTACAATTTCTGCAATTTGTGTGGATGAATCAATCCAAGTATGAACAAATTACAATGTGTAAAAAGCTTCTATGAAGCAGAATGTTTTTGTCTGCAGTGTTGGTGATCAGGGGCGGATGTAACATTTCCCAGTTGGGGGGGGCAGGAGAAAATGGTATGGGAGCAGCTTCATCGCCCATGTCGCTTCGTGTCACGGGCGATGAAGCCCCCATGCCAATTTCGGTTACAGCACTTATATTAGTCAAGTAAACATCAATAATAACATCAGTTGTTGTTGAAGTCCCAACAGACACGCAGCATGCATAAAGCTAAAGGTCTGACTTTAGCTTTATGCAGTAGTAGTGTTTCAAATCATTTTAATTATAACCACTTTAATTTGAAATATCTTGGATTGTTTTGCTTGCCATCGTGTTTGGTGGAACAGTCAGGGAATTCAGGGGGACATTGCCCCCCATGCCCATGCCTAGATCCGCCCCTGGCCCAAACATAGACATGGGCAACATCAGGCAGCAGAAGTCACACAAAGGATGACGGCCAGAGCGTTTTAGCCGTGCAATAAGCCAGCCAGAAACCTTAAGCCTGACGTCAACACAGTGCAATAACATGACCCTAACATCTTAGCGTGCTTCTGTTTGGATGTCCTTGCAGTGCCAGTGGAATGTCTGTCATCTTCATAATGTTGAAAATTCCTCAGCCAAATCGTCATCACATCACATTGGCTATAAAGCGCACACAGACACGCACAGCACCACAATCTCCCTCACCATGTACTCTGAGAGTGTACAAATTTAAACCACAAATAACAGATTCCAAAAAAAATAATACTTAAAATATTGCACATGCCCCTTAAGCTTTCTTCTAATGGTTTGAGCCTCAATCACCACTCTGTTATAATAACCAGTCCTGTCATTTCTTTCTGGACAGTTTTAGCTGCAACAATACCACAATGTCCTGAAACCAAGCTTGTTTCTACTCCATGTAGTGTTGCCACAGGTCCCGGATTTTCCTGATTGTCCCGGATTTTCATGGTCTGTCCAGGAAAAAATAAAATAATGTCCCGGATTTTTATACATGGTCAAAAGTATTTTTTTTTCCTAGAGACTAGAGACCGCAACTAACCTGACTTGCGTCACTCACAGTCTCAGATCAGTATGATAGTCCTATTAAATTGTAGCGTGCCTGTACGTACCAGTGTTGCCAACTTGGCACATTTGTCGCTATATTTACCTCTTTTCCAGACCCCCCTACCGCCAAAATGAGTGGAAAACTCCTGAATCTAAATCTGTCTATCTAAAGATAACTGAGATGAGAAAAATGAAAACTGGACTGCTCCAGAAAGAGTTGAAAATTAATGGTTAAGTAGCCTAATTATTAATCTGATATGTAAAAGAGTAATAAAATAATGAGAGCAGTAACATTTCAGTGTGAAAGTGTGATATATTTCTGGGTTAGATGTTTAAAGAGGTGCGTTGCTTCCGACCAAAAGGCCGATAATCGCCGCCGATAATAGGCCGCCGATTGGATGGTCAAAATGTCCAGGATTTTTGTCAGACACATGTGGCAACCCTAACTCCATGACATGTTGAATAGGGGGTCCCCTCCATTCAAATGTGAATATTGTGGGGGTCCTCTGCCTACAAACACATACCCCCCCACAAACACATACACCCGCACACATAGTCACAAAAAGGGTCTTCTGCCTCTGCCATTTTACCTGTCTGTAAAACAACTGCCCTTTCCACACCTCAAATGCAGCATTTACTAACTATAATGAAAGAAATACACATGCATTTTCCATGCCCAAAGATATCCCCAATGGAACTCTAGATTATTTTATAATTGGGCAACGCAATTCTTTTTTGCAGCAGGTGTGCTCTCCCACATGTGACTTGTTTTACGGCCTGTTGTAAAATTCAAGATGGCGACTCAGTGTTGTTGCTTGTGGAATATTTTGGACAGAAAGCATCCAGTCATAACATGTCTACAGTGGATTTTTATGGCACAAAAGCTTTGCAGATAGAAAGAGGACAATTCAAGCCTTCCCTAGAGCTTCAAAGTTGGTGAGTTTAACGTTGTTTAAGTCAGTGGAGTGTATTACAGGCCCAATTATAAAATAATCTAGAGTTGAATTGCGGCTCAAGCCCAAAGTCTGCATTCAGGAGGAGAATGTCACCCGAACTTGAACTGAACAAAATCTGTTTAGAAATCCATGTTGTTACAACTGCATCTCCACGAGCTTAAAGAGTGCAGTGTTGCCCCTGGAAAACAGCTGATCTACAATCTCTCAACACGTCACGTTGAGAGCTTGCCAGCTACTTTAGCCATTGTTAAGGAGACTTGTCCTACCTTAATCCAAGTCGACAGCATGGGGACAGTGTAGTAGTAGTAGTTGAGACGCACAATCCAAAGGTCCATTTATAGTTTCCACTTTCCAGTATCGTTGATTTTTGTTACAAACTCCAAAACGTTCAGCCTCGCTGTGTGCGCGCGCGTGCGAGCGTGTGTGCGTGTGTAAATGTTCAATATAACATAAGAAAAGGGTTTTCTTCTTATTTCTTCGTTTCTGTTGTGTTACTTGTCAACTATTGTGGTCAAAAACTGTCTGCCTCCGTCCTCATTCACATGTGTGCGCACTCCAAACATTTCCCCATCCTGTCCCTCTCATCAGAAGGTTCCATCCAGCTGTGAGAGCTGAAGGCCGCTATGGTAGTTCATTGCCCAAACAGCGGGGGGCAGCAAAAGTGCCCAAACCAATAAATAAGAAGAAATAACAGCTATCTAACAGCTATTGTTGACCTATACAAGGTCGGATCTAGGCATGGGCATGGGGGGGGAGGTCAATGCCTACCTAAATGCCCTGACTGTCTAACCAAACATGGTGGCATGCAAAACAAAACAAATTCCAAACATATTTCAAATTAAAGTGCTTATATTTAAAATGATTTGAAACACGACTATTGCTACTAACTAAATACAGTTGTGGCACCACTCAGCCAACAGCATTTCATCATTGAAAACAGAAAACTCTCTGAGTCAGGCCTTTAGCTTTATGCATGCTGCGTGTCTGTTGCAACAACAACAACACGCGCCATAAACAACACGAGAGCGTTCACACGCTCTCTTGGCATGGCGTTTTCTGAGCACAAAACGCTGGTCCCGTTGAAAACTAGAAGGCGAGATTTGTTACTGGCCGTCTGTAAGCCCCTTAAGTCATTTACAGTACAAGATATAAATCTTCTAAATAATTTAAATGAAAATGGTATGCCCCCCTGCCCCCCCAAAAAGTGCCCCTAGGATTTGAGCCCCTGCTGCTCTATCTATGCACGTCCCTGGAACGGAGCCTGCTGCAATTCCCCATCCTTCACAACACCTTGTTGGAAGGAGCTGTGCCGTTCCACAGGCTGCGAGTTACGCACAGGAGAGAGAGGAAAATAAGGAGGAAATAAAGAAACGACACAACTTAGAGATAAGAGCTACAAGTGACCATTATTTCGTCTTGCAGCACGTTTGTGTGTTGGGCGGTTGTTCCCCAGTTCAAATGTGAATATTGTCGGGGGTCCCCTGCCTGAAAAGGTTGTTAGCCACAATCATAGAACCCTCTCTCCTCTCGTCTCCTCTCCTCCATGACGAGTCGAGTAGGACACACACACACACACACACACACACACACACACACACACACACACACACACACACACACACACACACACACACACGCACACACACACACACACACACACACACACACACACACAGAGAGAGAGAGAGAGAGAGAGCCTGCTGAAATTCCACATCCTTCAAAAGCAGGGAAGTGCACACATAGACCTCAAAGGGGTCTTCAGCCCCTGCCATGTAGCCGACTGTAAAACAACTGCCCTTTTCAGACCCCGAAAGCAGCATTTACTATATGGTGAAAGAGATGCCCATGCCCCTCCTCTCCATGCCCAAAGTCTGCATTCAGAAGAATTGCCTTTTCCCCACTGAGCTTGAATGCAGCATTTTGCATTGAACGAACGAGAAATCCATGTAGTTGTTACACCTGCATCTCCACTAGCTAAAAGAGTGCTGGCTTTGTTGCCTCCCCCGAAAATAGCTGCAAGCTATTTTTTAGGTGAGCTACTTTGGATAAATTTGGTACAAACGTGCCCTAAGGATTTCAGCCCCTGCTGCTCTCTGCACGTCCCTGGAACAGAGCCTGCTGCAATTCCACATCCTGTGACGTGCTGAGAGCTTGTAGATCGACTATTTTTGCTATTTTGGACCAAAAGTGAGCTATTGGATTTCAGCCCCTGCCCCTCTATCTCTGCACGTCCCTGGAACAGAGCCTGCTGCAACTCCACATCCTGTGACCTGCTGAGAGCTTGTAGATCAGCTATTTTCGCTGTTTTGGACCAAAAGTGCCCCATATCGGATTTCAGCCCCTGCTGCTCTATTTCTGCACGTCCCTGGAACGGAGCCTGCTGCAATTCCCCATCCTTCACAACACCTTGTTGGAAGGAGCTGTGCCGTTCCACAGGCTGCGAGTTACGCACAGGAGAGAGAGGAAAATAAGGAGGAAATAAAGAAACGACACAACTTGGAGATAAGAGCTACAAGTGACCATTATTTCGCCTTGCAGTATGTTGTTGTGGCTGCTCGTTTGGCGTTATTATTATTATTCTGCGCTCAAAAACACCACTACTGGAACGGCAACTATTTGAATTCTGGCCAATACAGTTTTTGTTTCGGCGTGGAAATTATTATAAAGGGATTTTTTTTTCTTTTGCGTCTATAAATTTTCGTCCAGCTGCATAGACGTGACATTTCTCCTTCCCTCTAATTGTCGATTGTTGGAATCATGTGGACCTCATCTCGTCGTCACGATACCGTTGGATTTGTTTTCTTGGTCAGTTTTTGTGTCCATCCTGGATTCTCACTTGAAGGTAAGGATTCTATAACAAATGTGGAGTGGGAAAAAAATAACAACAACAAAAAGAGAACGAAAGCTTCCGTGTGAATTGCTCGGGTGGATGGCATTAATTCACCGTCCAACACAGATGGTCCAGAAAGTGTTAAAAGTGCGCAACACATCTGTGTGTGTGCATATAAAGGGTTTACTGTATATATGCTGTCAACATGTGAGCGTTTGAGTGATATCGAGTGATATTTCAGCGCCATTCTGTATAGCGATTTATCACTAACGGAATACATACATGCATCAGTTATGGCGAATAGATGAAGTCATGAATCAAGGCTGACTTGTTGAAGGATCGGCTGCTTGCATATTCAAGCTACATACTTGTATAAAGCTTGCAAAGTGACTGGGATCGCGTCGTCCGCTCGTCCTTGCAGAGCGCTCTGGTTTTTCAGCACCATAGACAGCGACTCCCTTCATAACCACTAATAAGTATTAAAGGCTGCCTCTCTTTCTACTCAAAATGTACATCGTCCCCCCTCCCATCCCCGACACGCACGCACACACACACACACACACACACACACACACACACACACACACACACACACACACACACACACACACACACACACACACACACACACACACAC
Organism: Benthosema pterotum; assembly: GCA_039105355.1. Classification (NCBI taxonomy): domain Eukaryota; kingdom Metazoa; phylum Chordata; class Actinopteri; order Myctophiformes; family Myctophidae; genus Benthosema; species Benthosema pterotum. Next base: position 14,750,498 of record CM076982.1, on the reverse strand, counting down.
ACACACACACACACACACACACACACTCTCTCTCTCTCTCTCTCTCTTTTGGAGAATGTCGTCTCATGAATCCTTCTGGGTTCAAGTGTCTGTCTGTCTGTCTGTCTGTCTGTCTGTCTGTCTGTCTGTCTGTCTGTCTGTCTGTCTGTCTATGTCTCCCTATCTGCCTGTCTGTCTGTCTCCCTATCTGCCTGCCTGCCTGCCTGTGTGTCTGTCTGTCAATCTTAATCTTGATCTTCACGATCATGGTATATAACCTATAACACATAACCGTGAATAACTTGTAAGCCTCTCATTGGGAATGATCTGCATTCTGCAGTGAAAGATAAGCAACATGCATGCAGCTTGCGCAACGCAGTGTGTTTATAGTGACATGTCTGCCGCCTACAATTTACTGTTACGCATTTCAACGTGTCATTTTTATTTTTCCAGCCATCTGTTTGTCCACAGTCAACTATCTAACTGTCTAAATACATTTTAAACAACAAATATAAAGGCAGCAGGTTGTATCTAAGTACAGTTACTAAAGTAGAGGTACTTCCCTGCACTTGCACGTGAGTGTTTCCAATTACCAGTACTTTTATTATACTCCACCACATCTCAGATGCAAATATTGCACTTTTACCCTATTGGCCTGAATATGATTTTGCTTTTCAATGGAAATATCCTAAGAAAATTGGTGTTGTATTATATTTCGCGGCTATACAATTTGACATTCAATGTTCTTTTTTTCCGCAAATGAGTCTTGAAAATTGGGGCTCATCTTATAACCAGAGTCGTCTCATTTTCAGGACAATACGGTAGTATTGAGTGTGCACAATCACTCATGCACACACACACGCATGCATACATGACACCCCCACCCCCCCAATGCTGCGCTACCTCAGATCATTTGTAGCAACGCCCACCAGGAGAGCCCCCCTTCTCGGTCAGCGTGACTAATGATTTAGTCCAGGCTTCCCTTTTTGCACAGCACAGATGGAAACGAAGGCCTGGGTATCAAGGCTAGTCGTCCATTGATCTGTGGGTCGGCGGTTTCTATCCATCGTGGTAGATATCCTATCCGTCATGGCAGGTATCCTATCCGTCATGGCAGATATCCTATCCGTCACGGCAGATATCCTATCCATCGCGATAGATATCCTATCCGTCATGGCAGGTATCCTATCCGTCCTGGAATAGATATCCTATCCGTCATGGCAAATATCCTATCCGTCACGGCAGATATCCTATCCGTCCTGGCAGATATCCTATCCGTCCTGGCAGATATCCTATCCGTCCTGGTAGATATCCTATCCGTCACGGCAGATATCCTATCCGTCCTGGCAGATATCCTATCCGTCCTGGCAGATATCCTATCCGTCCTGGAAGAGATATCCTATCCGTCATGGCAAATATCCTATCCGTCACGGCAGATATCCTATCCATCGCGGTAGATATCCTATCCGTCGTGGCAGGTATCCTATCGTTTGGGGGTTAAGGTTAGATTTAGGCCAGTGAAGAAGGGTCGTGACCAATAGGCTATCGGTTGTGACCGATGGTCCATCGCCCGCAGGCAATAGTAAAGCAGCAGCCGGGTTTGCCAACCGATAACCATCGGTTGCGACTTACTATCGGTCGGGACTCATTTACCTGCCTCGGTGGCAAAGTGATTTCGCTGTCTCTCCCAAATTGCTCCCGACGTGCCGGTTGGTACCTTGCATGGTTTCTGCAACTGGTGTGTGAATGTATGCAGGTGAATGTAATGCACTTGGATAAAGGTGCTATAACGTAAATGCACCATTTACCACACTCAATTCAATTCAAGGGGCTTTATTGGCATGAGAAAACATACATTTACAGTGCCAAAGCAAAAAACAAGAAACACAATATAACAAAAACACAAAAGCACAATATACGACAGTACAGCAATTTATCAATACAAAAGTTGTGAACATTTGGAAGTCGTAATCTTCAATAAATGGATTTCTATATCCCAAGATCAATCGATGTCAGTGTACACACAATGGTTATTCTTCAGGGTGGTTGTGTTCCCTTTCTTTTATCACAGCAGTTCACAAATCTTGCTGCTGTTTTTGCACATTGTTGTACGTCGCCCAGCAGATATGGGAGTTTTTTTTGGTTGTTTGTTGTGTTCTCCAAGTCTCTGTGGATGATGATAATCTGTGTGGGAATTATGTGTCTCTGATGTGTTGGTACAGTGGACAGTATGTGTCTCTGATGTCTTGGTACAGTGGACAGTATGTGTCTCTGATGTCTTGGTACAGTGGACAGTTTGTGTCTCTGATGTCTTGGTGCAGTGGACAGTATGTGTCTCTGATGTCTTGGTACAGTGGACAGTATGTGTGTCTGATGTCTTGTTGCAGTGGGCAGTTTGTGTCTCTGATGTCTTGGTGCAGTGGACAGTATGTGTCTCTGATGTCTTGGTACAGTGGACACTCACTCACATCACCCCCCTCCTCCCCACAGGGCGATTCACAGACCTCCCTGCCAACCTGACGGCCAAGGAGGGCCAGAACATAGAGATGGCGTGCGCGTTCCGCAGCAGAACGTCCTCCGTGTATCTGGAGATCCAGTGGTGGTTCATCAAAGCGCCGGATCCCATCGACAGCGAGGAGGAGCTTGACCCAGAAGAAGAGGTATTAACCTACTTCACTTCACTGTGTCCTCCATTTGTTTTGTGTCGACTGTATAGGGCCGCCACGATCACACATTAAAGGGGAATTCCACACCCATTTTCAACATTTTACAATATCATTAATATACCTTTAGAGATGTTGTGAGGACATGATAAAAAGTTCCCCCATTCTGTGTTTCCTAGAAATGGAGATCTGAAAAAAATCATTAACATGGTGAAACACAACTTGATGACGTCATCAGGTTGTGTTCCACCATGTTAATGATTTTCCTTTTAGGACCTTTTTTTCTGAGTGTACAAATGGAACCAAATGGAGCCGTTAGGGTTCATTTGGTTCCATTTGTACGCTCTCATAAAAAAATCTCAAACGGGTGGAATTCCCCTTTTAAGTTGACGATTAATTGGCTTCCAAATAATTGCGATTAAGGGCTTGTGATTTTGGCGTTGAACACATCGGACACATATGAATAAAGAATACCTTTTTTTCCCCTGGTAATCATCACAATCCACGGCACGGATTGACAAATAACTGGGAATATCCCAAAGACAAAGTCATGGAAACGATTATGACAATTATGACAAGGATAATTGCGATCAGACTATCATGTAATAACTGTGACAGGCCTAGCGTTGACAGCTGTCACAGTCTTCAAAGGGAGTGATGCAACTACCGTTCCCCATTTCACTGTATTGCAGTGAAATCATCACACTTGTCTTTAATGCTCTAATCCATGGTGCTTTTTGAACAGAGCGATCCATATTTTCGATTATTTTCACGCACACACACACACACACACACACACACACACACACACACACACACACACACACACACACACACACACACACACACACACACACACACACACACACACACACACACTTTATTGGAATCCAGCTAGTGTCTTGCTGGCTGGTGGTTTGTGGTTGCCAGATGTTGTTGTTAGGTATAACTGTATGGCATATCAAGATTACAGTAGAAAGGATGCAGTGTAAATTACTGTACTACGCATGGCACAACCATGGACAGCATTATTGCATTATGAATTGCTTCTGCCTTAGGCCACTGGCTGCTGTTGTGTGACAGTTCCCCTACACATATGGCCTATAGGTAATTGCGTGTGGCTTTGTTGTTTGGAATGTGTGACTGCATGTGTTTTACGGTGTTTCAAATGTAAGGAAATTGCTGAACAGCTACAGACACAGATGCAAGGAAGTCAGAATGTTGAAGTGGAAGTTTATTGCTGGACAGCAAAACCATCAAGCAAACAAACAGACTTGAAGACTTGTGTTTCTTTTTTTAAAGATTTGTTTTTGGGCTTTTATGCCTTTATTGATAGGACAGGATATTGACAGGAAAGGGGAAGACAGATGGGGAATGACATGCGGCAAAGGCCACCGGGCTCGGGAATCAAACCCGGGGCACGCCGTTAGGCTGGCTTAGCAACCTATAGGTGCCCAGACGGTTGAGCTAACCGCCTGGGCCGAAGACTTGTGTTTCAACATATCATTTTAAAAGGGGAAAAAAGACATTTCATTGATATCAAATAGACTGGGCCTATCACTCGCCTCAAACCCACAATGAAATACTTTCAAGAGTGTTGCACACAAACAACACCCCCCCCCCCTATTTTAGTGTGTTTGTCCGATGTAACGCTAGCACTGCTATTCCAAAGCCCTTTCAGGTGCATTTTTGAGGGCCGCTAGCCCCTCCTATAAACAGTGGTGGGGCAGCCTGCCTAGATCCGCCCCTGGCGGGCACCGCTTTTACAGAGGCCATTTTAACAGGATGGAAATCTGTGGAAAGCTGAAAATGATGTAATATTCCTCTCACGCCCGGCTATCTGCAGCATACTGCCTTTGCCAAGGGGCTGTTTTTCCCGTCTACAATATCTAATTTGACGGAGGACGCTTACAAATGGCGTCCTTCAAGTCAGACGTTCTCATGTCCCACCCAATTACTGCAAGGTCACAAAATGTGGCATCAATATGTCACATTGTCTTCTAGCTTCTCTCCATTCACACACACACGCACACGCACACGCACACACACACACACACACACACACACACACACACACACACACACACACACACACACACACACACACACACACACACAAGATAATATCGTCCAGTACATGCAAACCTAAAGACCAGACCAGGGTGCAGACTGCAGGACTCTACAGTGGTTTTCAACCTTTTTCATACCAAGGCCCACTATTTATTCTGCATTTTAGCTGCGGAGGACCGCCATTTGGTGTTGAGTTTAGTCTCTCTGACCCAAAACTAAGGACTTGTAAGTTTGTGTCCACAATTTAGGAGAGATAAACTGGCAAAACGTTGGTCAAAAATAAATATTCTTCTACATTTCATAAATGTGTACATTCTTCGAGATTTAAGTAATTCAGATATTTGAATATAATTTAACTCTTGAGAGCGTAAAAATGATACCAAATGGACCCTTATGGGTCCATTTGGTATCATTTTTATGTGTATAATTTTATGATCGCAAGAGTTACAGATCTATAAGGGTCCATTTGGTTATCAACTGTCCATGATTTAGCTAGGGAACCACCTGGAATCCACTCAGGGACCATTGGTTGAAAACCAGCGCTCTATACTACATCTGCACCTTTTTTATTGTCCGTTTTTTTACAAGCTCACAGTCGGTCTGGTTGTGAAAGAAAGTAAAACAAAGGCTATACACAGAGAACATTCTCACTGACTCGGGAATTCATTAATCCTCATTATTCATTCATTTGAGTCCATTCATCAATGACGGACAGCTAAGGTTTCGTTCTCACTTAATGATCCTACGGCGAAGGATCAGTCGAGATTTAAGAAAAATGCAGGAGCAGAACATCAGATAATGGGTAGTTTAAAGGAGAATTCCACACCAAAACACATTGGGCATCAATCTACTTTGATTCCTGTGACATGATACATAATGTCGTTGATTTTTGTCACAGATGCCACATTTTCTATACATTTAACCATGAGGTTCCCCTCCCTTCAATGCAGTTTGCATGGCCGCAGGTTGTCTTTATTATAATGCGGGTATTTTAGTAGCTCCAAACTTTTTTTTTTCACCCATCACATCAAAGCACAAACTAAAAGATAATTAGCCACTATATGATTTTTAAAAACTCAGCCGGCACCTGTGTGACAGGAGTTTCAACCGGAGTGATTGGAGGGGAGAGTGGCAAAAGGGAGGGGAGGAGAGGAGAAGAAATACAATAGATTACCTCTGGGATTATATGTGGAGACTGCCCCAGGTGACGTAAAATTCAAGTGTGAGTATCAGTATACTATTACAATATGTGTGAAAAAAATAAGTTTGAATTACCCACATTAGAATAAAGACAACCTGCGCCAATGCAAACTGCATTGGCGCACCTCATAGTGAATTGTAGAAAAGGGGGCATCTGTGACCAAAATCAAGGACATTATGTATCATGCCACAGAATCAAGGTAGATTGATGCAAAAAGTGTTTGGTGTGGAATTCTCCTTTAAGCTGCAACTATTTTCACGACGGCTCACCTTGGTGGAAGTAGAGGGCTATGACGCCATCGGCCGATCGCTGTAGCTTTCAAAATCGTTAAAGGTGTTATAGGCGACTTTTTAGCCAAAAATAACAAAAATATATACTGTATATTTAGTTATATTTGTCTTTCATGTGTCTGTGTGTCCGTGTGTCCATTCGTCTGTGCAGAGCGTATCTCTGGCACCATTAGTCCGACCTCTGCCAAAATTTGCGCACAGACTCCTTGCATGCCGACGATGAACCTCTGTCCCAAATTCTCCACAACAGCCTGTTATAGTGCCACCATGAGGCAGAGTTTTGCAACTTTGGGGCAAAAACGTGTGTGTCTGTGTCCGTCTGTGCACAGATTATCTCTGGAACCGTAAGTCTGATCGCTGCCAAAATTTGCACACACACTCCCTGAATGCCGACCCTGAACCTCTGCCCCAAATTTTCCACAACGGCCTGACAAATTTGGGTGTAAAATGAAGGGTCCATTTGGTTTCATTTTACACTCTCAATAGTTACAGATCTATAAGGGTCCATTTTGTTCCCAACTGACCATCATTTAGCTGCATGGGGACCACCTGGAATCCTCTCGGGGACCACTGGTGGTCCTCTCAGGGACCAACTGTTGAAAACCCCTGTACTAGCCGATCTGCAAGCTCTCAGTACTAGTGTGTTTTGTCCAAACCAACACTGTCATGTGCCGCCGCTGGAATCTCCAACATAACAGCGGAAAGCATTTCAAACAGCCTCCTTTGATAACGACACGCGAGGGCATGGATACGGGATCGTACTCACTGCAACCCGCCATCATCTTGGGAGGATCAAAGTCACATCAAAAGCCACGCAGCCTGACATTATCCTGATAGATGACACCGTGATATCTCCGACGGCTGCTCCTCAAAGACACTTTTCATATCTCCGCTTCGATTCCATGCATTTTTATCTTAATATGCCGGCTTCTGAATCGAATACCACTCCAGTCTTGAAAATATCAAAATCTATTTTGCAGAGACTGTTAAAGAGAGGCAGAGGCAGGGAACATTTGGTCAAATTGTATGAAAATGCTGCATTCAAAGTTCAATAGAATTTGGACAAAAAGTCAATTATTGGGCCTCGGCGATGGCATGTGAAGGAAAAGGATGGCTTTTATACCCTATTGGCCTGAATATAAGACTATGTTTTTTCCCCAATGGAAATATTATAAAATAGGGAGTCGTCTTATATTCAGGGCTATACTATTTGACATTCAATGTTCTTTTTCTTAAAAAAATAGGGGGTCGTCTTATATCTGGGTCGTCTTATATTCTGGACAATACAGGTATATATATTTTTTATCCCACGATTTTGTAACCCATTTTTTCACCTAGTGCCAATCCCTAATGTGATCCTGGGTGGTACACACCCTCCACCAACTGGGGAGGCAGGCCTAATGCTTCCTTCAATGCATGAGGAGTCCAAGCTGCCTTCTTTTCACCTGATGGGGGGAGTTTCCCTGGTTGGACAGTGTAGAGCTACATGTTTTTGTGAGGGTATGTACCCTAGGGGACACGGGGGGAACATGCAAACTCCACACAGAAAGGCCCTTTCGCCAACCCCACCTCTGGTATGATGACGCGGAGGAGGAGACACGCCGCCAGCATGCACAGCGCCCCTAGCCGGAATCGAACCCTGGATCTTAGCTGTGGTTTCAAAGATCGGTTAAAGGGCAGGGGCTCAATCACTCTTTGTGTGCGTGTCTGTAGATTGGCCATGCAATTTTTTGTAGGGTAGAGGTACAGTGGTCTACTGTACAGTATATAACACATATTGCAAAAAAAAAGACATTTTATCATCTACTGTCTTAGACCGTTTTTATGTTATCTGATTCAGTATTTGATATTAATTTTAGCTGTCCTGTCCCGTTCCTATACAAACCCATTATAGCTTAGAACTCCACTTTAACCATGATATAAAGAGCTGTCTTTTTTCTGCTGACTGATATTGTCCTCACACCGGTGAGCAAGAACGATTAAAACAATATTTTAAAAATTAATGAACAGTAAATGAAAAAGTATTGCCGCCGTCACGTATTGGGACAACATCAGTCACCAGGGATGGAAAAAAGAGATGTTTTGATGACTCTATCATGGTTAAAATTGATTTTAAGTTATAATTGGTTCTTGAAGTGTGTCCTTGCAACTTATTTTGAAGTATGGGTAATGGTTTCCCATGTTTCATTGTAGTGCTCATCTACCCTTCCCTGATATTGATTAAACTTTTTAGAACTTTAAAAAAGGACATTCAGCTGCTCTCAACCAGTGTTAAATAGCCCAAACAGTGCCTGGGACCCCAAAGGCAAAGACACTGAGAGAGGAGTTGGCAAAAGAATAATAATTTTAAATCAAACCAAACTTCACGTTTGTTGTGAGCCAGAGGGGACTCCTGGAAATGGGCAATCTAGGGGACACTGTGTTTGAGGGGGGAGCCTGGAAAACACAGGTAAAAAGTTAGAAATAAAACAACAGATCTGCAACATGAAAAAAAAAAAAAAAAAAAGAAATCATCTAAAGCATGCTAGAGACTGTTTTTGACTGCCAGTTCCTATAGTGAACGTCCAAGCATCAGGCGCCGGCTCTCAGCAGCTGATATTGGCAGCCTCCATTGGTGGTGATTGGGGAGCAGCTGGTCTGATTGGAAGCTACACCTGTGCTGGTTGAGGGAGACACCCGGTCCTTGCCCTATAGACAGTGTTTCTTAAAGTAGGGTCTAAGGACCAAAGGGGTCCCCCTGGTAGCTAGTTGGCTCAAGCCCTATAGCCACATGATTGACAATGTCATCTTCTATCCCAACTGTTCTGTTTGGTTGGTGTGAACTACATGTCAAACTCAATAAGGCCCGGGAGCCAAATCAGGCCTGCGAATGAATTGACATTTAATTACTATTAGAACTGGCCCTCTGGTATACTGCACACACCATGAATGGAACTAATTGTTTTACTCAATTGATTTACTTTCTCATTTTACTATACGAAAGCAGTACTTGGTGAGGAGCATAGAACAGGAAACTGAGCTTAAATAATGCAATCAGCTTTTAATGCCTGCAGTTTCATCTTTGCATTCATCTTGCTATTAAGGGGCATTCATGATTTTTGAAGGAAATTTATTTTTTGCTGTTTTCTTTAAACGTTCTCGTAAACCATTGCTATAACCCAATAAATCCGGTGGGTCCAGCCCTCAACTTGTACTGATTGTTCAATTATGGCCTGCTGTGTATTTGAGTTTAACATCCCTCGTGTGAACTGTGAACCAATCGCTGAAGACTGCCGCGTTGTCCATTTCATAAACTGATGCCGTGGGAAGTGCTGTAAGACTGAATAACGAATAATCATGCTGAATAAGTTGAACGAAATGATAATTCAGTGTCAGGCTACCCTTAACAGTTCTGTAACTGTGAGATTGTGTACACTTTTAGAGTTAACTTCACAGTGATTTTACAATATACTGTAAATATGCCATTAAAAAGGGGACCATGGTCTAATTCATGCCAAGTTAGGGGCCCTTGAAATGAAAATTTATAGGTTTCCTTGGCATATATTTTCAAAATGGGTCTGCGGGCGAATGAGTATCATTTTGGGGGACCTTGGCATGAAAAGGTTTGGTAACCACTGCTCTATGATGTCAGCAGGTGAGCGGCTATAGAAACATTTGTACTTCTCAGTAAAATTTCAATTTCAGACCAATTACTGTCTGGAACATCATGTCTGGAACACCGTATACTTCTATATTAGTATTTAGTGGTGTAACAAAAATACCTTTGCTTATGATTGCTGGTGCCTGAGAAATGCATTCGCTCCTTGTGAATTTTTTAGGCATTATAACAATTCACTTTTTCCCCCACTCCTCTCTCCTCATCAAATATGCTGTAGTTACTTGTTTTGTTTTACACAACCTGTGCTGTTTGCACCACAATGTGTTTTATCTTTTATTCGTTCAATGTAATTTGTCACGAGTTCGAATGGATTTGAATCGAGTTGCGATAAATCAGTACATGCCTGGTAAATCTCCTTCCATAGCTTGCAGTTCCCATGCACTGACTTGCATAATGCTGACAGTGTGGATTCACTTCCAATCTACGCTCGACTGTCTTAGGTCTTAATCCGAACTAATCCGCGGTCTCTTGTTTGCCGTCGGATCCATTTTATGGGACACACCTTTACAACCTGCAAATAAGTGATCATTCTATTTATTGTGGGATTATGTGTAGATCTCAGAACAAAAGAGCTTAATGATGAGCATCAGGATATCTCCGCTTTGATCCTTTTTAGATGCTCTTAGGAAATCACGCGTGTGCTTTAATCTTTTTAGGCTAGTGCACGGCGATGTCTGCGCTATTAATTCGACTCTTACCGTTCTTCTTCAGTAAAATGAGCACTTTAGCCTTTATATGGTTTGGCCTTGTACAAGGTCGATCCAACCTGCGACTGGTGCATTTATATAGCGCTTTTTATCCAAAGCGTTTTACATAAGAAAACCATGCAAGGCACCAACCTGCACATCAGGAGCAGTACAGAGGTTCAGGGTCCTGCTCAAGGACACTTGGACACGTGGTGTTTTAGCAGCAACTGTACCGCTGAGCCACTGCCTGCCTGCCTGCCTTAGCCTGGCTAAATCCAGACCGAATCAGCTGGGAAAAAATGCCTATCAGCAGATTGGTCTGGAATAAATCAATTGTACAACCATTTCCTACTCTTAGAAAATTGGGGTGGCCAATCAGGACGCAGCATGCATGCTTGCAGACATATTTGAATATTGTGTCTTGATTGGCCACCCAACTTTTTGGGAGTAGAAATGGGTGTACAATTGAGCTATTCCAGAGCAATGTGCTGACAGGCATTTTTTTTAGTAAGTAAGTAAGTAAGTAAGTAAGTTTAGCCAGGCTCAGGGGCGGATGTAACATTTCCTGATTGGGAGTTCAGGTAAAATGGTATGGGGGCGGCTTCATCGCCCGTGGCGCCGCACCCATAGCATTTTTTGGTTGCAGGACTTATATTAGACAAGTAAAGCATCAATCAACATCAGTTGTTGTTGAAGTTGCAACAGACATGCAGCATGCATAAAGCTAAAGGTCTGACTAAGACAGTTTTCTGTTTTCAGTGATGAAATGCTGTTGGTTTAGTGGTGGCACAGCTGTAGTTAGTTAGTAGCAGTAGTAGTGTTTCGGTTTTTTAATACATCGAATGGATGCAACCTGGGACGTGTCTTCAGTGATGTGTCCTAAGCTCATTGGGGTTTCGGGTCTCTCGAACATCATACCCCTCACTCAGGTGACCCAGCCGGGGTTCATGACGCCCCGACTCACGTCCCAGTAGCTACCCCTGATCAGTCCCACAAGGGAAAGGCCAAGGCCGTCCAATCCACCGCCTCTGAAATACTCCGCCAAAACTGGGAGGTTCTGATGCGTGGAGGGGCTAGGCTCTGTGGTTTGACACCTGTCCGTGCCCCTCCTACGTCTCACCAGGCCCAATCCTGCTCTCACCAGGAGGCACAGGACCTGTGCGTTGCACCAGACTCCCAGCACCGGACATGGAAGAGACTCCATGAGCGGTGGACAAACGGCCCTCCTAAAGGACTAACCAAGGGTTTTTGGGCGTCTTCCTCACGGACGACACAGGCTGGGGCGCTAGCCCATACTGCTAACCCGGGTGCCGTCTACATTCCGGCTGCCACCCGTCTCTCCGGTGGTCACCAAGTCTTTCCCTGGTTGTCACATAGTCTATTCCTATGAGTCACTATAAATAGGTTGATCGGTTTTTTAATACATCGAATGGATGCAACCTGGGACGTGTCTTCAGTGATGTGTCCTAAGCTCATTGGGGTTTCGGGTGTTTCAAATCATTTTAAATATAAGCACTTTAAATTGAAATATCTTGGGTTGTTTTGCAGGCCATAGTGTTGGTGGGGCAGACTGGGCATTTAGGGCTGCATTGCCCCCCCATGTCCATGCCTAGATCCGTCCATGTCTGTCTGTCCTAATCTCACTAATCTTACAAATAGCTGGACTGTCACACACATGTGTCGCTGCCAGTAGCTCAATAGCCACCACAGTATACATACAGTACAGAGCACCTGGACCATCAGGCTTATGAGTGAAAAACAAGACAGGAAGAAGAAAAGTATGCTGGGGGAAACGCTACTACTTTTTGAATGATGAAAGGAGATGGAATATTGATTTTCTTTCCCCCCCAAACGGGTCCAGCTGGAGATGGAATGAAATACAGCAGTAGTTCAGCAAGATTGTTATGGGGAAAAAATCGCATAATGGATCACCTCCCATAGCACTGAGTTCACTCTTTCCTGCCACCTTCTCTGCCTCGATTGATGCTCTAGCGATTGATCGAGATACGGCTGCCATGCATCTTCTTGGTCCCTCGTTTTTTTCTTTTTTTTTTTTGTTTGTTTGCTTTTTGCTTCTCAGATTTCTTTTCTTGACCAAAAATCTATAATAATGCTATTAATATGCTATTTTTATCAGAAGCTACATGCATTGTTTACCTGTTATAGTTGCAAAGTATACACATTGCTATTTTGATAACTATTCTTTAGAGTGAGCAGATGCTATAGATTGTTGCTTTATATTGGCATAGTTGTTTTTGCACCGAGGGGCAGTTTCTCTGCAGACTAGTTGCCTTATGTAGGATAAGCCATTCTGTATATGAGTGTCTTCTAAATGCGTATTTTTTTTTGTCTGAATGTAACATTTCCCAATTGGAGGGGCAGGAGAAAATGGTATGGAAGTCGTACCCATAACATTTTCAGTTACAGGACTTTTATTAGGCAAGTAAAGTATCAATAATAACATCAGTTGTTGAAATTGCAACAGACACACAGCATGCATAAAGCTAAAGGTCTGACTCAGAGAGTTTTTTGTTTTCAATGATGAAATGCTGTTGGTTTAGTGGTGAGACGACTGTAGTTTGTTAGTAGCAGTAGTAGTGTTTCAAATCATTTTAAATATAAGCACTTTAATTTGAAATATCTTTGGATTGGGTTGCATGGCATCATGTTTGGTGGGGCAGTCAGGGCATTTAGGGGAGCACTGCCCCCCATGCCCATGCCTAGATCCGCCCCTGAATGAGCGTCTTAAAATGAATGTCTGAATGAACACCACAGATAGCTTGCTTTGCATATTTGAAATTGTAAACTTAGCAAATGTGACAGTCTAGAAGAAAGATCACTCAAGCAAATGCAACAAAAGCATCACGGTGAGATGACACTTGAAGCTACACAGAATGTCCACAAATGAAGTCTCTGCAGGATCTAAACAAAAAAATCTCTGTATATCTCCATGAGCACGTAATCTAAGGCTAATCTTTATGTAATTGTCCAAAGAGACTTGGAAGACTTTTTCTTTGGCATTATCTTGAAAGAAAGATTTATTTCATTCACTTTTTGGGGGGTGGCAGTGGCTCAGGGGTAGTAGAGTCATTGGATGGTAACTGCAAGGTTGCATGGTTCGAGCCTGGGCTCCCGCAGAGTCACTGTCGAAGTGTTTTCCGCTGCCATGAATGTGTGTGTGAATGGGTGAATATTATGCACATATCTATGTGAAGCGCCTTGGATAAAGGCGCTATATAAATGCCATTTTCTGTTGTGTTTAGAAAATATTTTTAATATGAAAGAATGAAAAGGATATTTTATTCGCTGCTCGTCCGTGGTACCTTCCAGCCCAGTTTCAAAACGCAAGCTTGAGGCTTTAAACATTGCGGCACGGATAAAAAAAAAAAAGTTAAGTGATTGGTGATGCAGAGGGTTGGCGTTACTGGACCAGGCTTAATTGGCAGCCAACCGGCCTCCGGGCAGAACGCAAGTTCAGAACCAAACCATTAAAACCAAAGAAACACTCTACCGGTACTGAAACCAAGGGACCTGCAGGCACATCACGACCAAAGCAATACGCTCAAAAAAGAACAGTTGTGCCGCATCAAGCTAAGCATTACCTCTCCTTAACACTTTCACGTGTCGATGTGATCGCCACTATGAATTTTTCAACACTGCAGCAACCGATTACACCATTTTAAAATGGATTTTCATGACAAACAACTCAGGGGCCGGAGCAGTAGCCATTTAAACCAGGGGTTTTCAACAGGTGGTCCAGGGAGCACCAGTGGTCCTGACCCTGAGCGGTCCCCAGGCTAAATGATGGTTAACTCTTTGAGAGCGTAAATGTTTACACTCTCATCATGTATTCATCATGTATTAATCATGTATTAATATTCATCATGTGAATTAGCCCTAGTCTACACAACTAGAGAATGTATTACATTAATGGTCATTTTGGTCATGTATGTTTGACTGGTTTTTGTTTTCTCCTAAATCAATTCTGAAATTGTGGAGGAAAAACAAAATAAATAGTTTGTTGTGGGGTCTGCGGGGCTAACATGCCATCAAATGGTGGTCTGTGGCTCAAATTCTGGATTTAAACACTGATTTAAACCTATCAGGGAGGCAAGAAACACAGGAATGTATTCAACGCAGAGAGAGTGTTTACAAGTGGAGTTTGAAAAAAATCCATGGTTGCCATGTTCTCTGAGTGACCTCAGCATCTCTCTGTCTCTTTGTCTCTCTGTCTCTCTCTCTCTCTCTCTCTCTCTCTCTCTCTCTCTCTCTCTCTCTCTCTCTCTCTCTCTCTCTCTCTCTCTCTCTCTCTCTCTCTCTCTCTCTGTCTCTCTCTCCGTCTCTCTCTCTCTCTCTGTCTCTCTCTCTCTCTCTCTCTCTCTCTCTCTCTTTCTCTCTCTCTCTCTCTCTCTCTTTCTCTCTCGGCCCAGCCTTGGCCTCCGGAGTCTCTCTGAGATAATGGCATCAGCAGTCGATACAATGCACGGCCCTGATAACTGCTCCCATCGACCTGCTGCTCATTACACGTAGACACATATGTAATGGATGTAATGGCATTCAATGAACACACGTGGAGCCTGTGCATGGGTGGGGAGGTGGGTCCACTATACAGTCTGTGTGAATAGTTTAAACATGTGGATGGAGACACACACACACACACACACACACACACACACACACACACACACACACACACACACACACACACACACACACACACACACACACACACAGACACTGCAGTGGGTGAACAAGGTCATATCTGTCTTTTCCCTGCCTCTCTTCAAGCCATCCTACTCTGCTAATGAAGTCATTTCAGCAGTATGCCAATAACAATACTGATGTGTGTGGGACTGCAGGGAATGCCTGTGTGCTGTCCAGAGAGCACACACTGTAAGTCCAGC
The DNA here is from genome assembly GCA_039105355.1 of Benthosema pterotum. Taxonomy (NCBI): domain Eukaryota; kingdom Metazoa; phylum Chordata; class Actinopteri; order Myctophiformes; family Myctophidae; genus Benthosema; species Benthosema pterotum. The sequence continues at coordinate 14,735,047 of CM076982.1, read as the reverse complement.
TGGACTCCATGTAAATGTTACAGGCTACAGCGCTGGATTAGGATGGGGGTGGGGGGGGCAATGCCGTTCTAAATGCCCTGACTGCCCTGACTGTCCCATCAAATGCAAACAACTCATACTTCAAAGATATTTCAAATTAAAGAGCCTATATTTAAAATGATTTAAAACAATACTTCTTAATTCATTTTCTTAATGTTTTGGGTGCGAGAGACTAAACTCAACATCACAAACTGTCAACTCAAACCCCAAATGCTGTTTTCAAACATCAGTAGTCTCTTTCCTCCTTCAAATCAGCACTCAGTCAAAACCCACCTGTTCAGAACTGCGTTCCCCAACTGCGGCCCAGCTTAGATCCCTTTTGGTTCCTTTTTAGCCTTTTTTGATGTAATTCTTATTGTTGTTTTGTTCTCTTGAATAAAGTTTGTCTCGATGTTCTCTATGTAAAGCGCTTTGGGTATTCAGAAAAGCGCTATATAAATCCAAGCTATTATTATTATTATTATTATATACAGGAAAACCTTCTAATTCTCTCCCATTATTATTCTTAAACACTATAGCAGTAAGTAACACCATCACCACTATTTCAAAGCTCAAACTTTCTAGGGGGGCTTGAAATTGATTTTCAGTAATGGAACATTCACATTTGATGTGTAGATCTTGTCGAGCCGGTCATTTTGAAAGTAGCTCTCAAGTAAAAAAAAAGTGTGGGCACTCCTGCCTTAGGATGTCAAATGCATTACCATCTTTTTAGTCCTTGTAAACTGTATTGTAAATTCTGCTTGAATTGCAAATTCCAATTCTAAATTCAACTAATATGTATGCCTGGGTTAAGAGCATCTGCCAAATGCCTAAATTGTAAATTGTAAGAATCTCCCCTGCTAGAAAAATCTCCCCTGTTGTACTGCACAATGGGAAAAATTATTCTGTGCAGGGGCGGATCTAGGCATGGGCATGAGGGGGGGGGGGGGGGGGGGCAATGCCCCCCTAAATACCCAGTCTGCCACCCCCAAACATGATGCAAAACATCATGATATTTCAAATTAAAGTGCTTATATTTTAAATGATTTGAAACACCACTACTGCTACTAACTACAGTTGTGTCACCACTAAACCGCATTTCATCATTGAAAACAGAAAACTCTCCTTTAGCTTTATGCATGGTGCATGTCTGTCGCAACTTTAACAACTGATGTTATTATTGATGCTTTACTTGACTAATAGAACCCATACCATTTTCTCTTGCCCCTCCAACATGTTCTCTTGCCCCCCCAAATGGGACATGTTACATCCGCCCCTGATTCTGTGTGTTGGTACTAGGGTGGTGGACGCTACAGGATTCCTTCTCAGTCCAAACACACCGAGTCCTTGGAGAGAAAACGATTACAAAAAAGAAAAGGAAAAAAAAAAAAAAGAAACCAATCACGATTCTCCGGTCTGGCACTTCACCTGATTGGCAGCTGATTACAAGTGGTAGACTGACTGGGGCATCAGAACAGAAGTGTTGTGGGAATACAGTGAATATACTGCCAGTGCAGTGTAAAACTTTGTTGGCTGCTGCATAACAACATGGTGTTCTTTCAATTCAATTCAATTCTCTCTCTCTCTCTCTCTCTCTCTCTCTCTCTCTCTCTCTCTCTCTCTCTCTCTCTCTCTCTCTCTCTCTCTCTCTCTCTCTCTCTCTCTCTCTTGGCTGCTGGACCTCAACCTCAGGCCCTATAAACGCAAAATGTCTCTGAGTCACTTACAATTCATCACAATGAATTCCGTCACAATCCATCAGCCACTTAGTGACTGATGAAATTACACCATCAGCTCGGCCGTACAATGAGCTGCCCAACACTGGATGTAAGGTTTTGACCTAGTCTTTGACTCTATAGCGTTTAAGGGCTATCATAGTTTTGTTCTTATTTCTTCTGGATTATTATTATTGCCCTGAAAGGTATAATTCTCCTTTCACTCAAACGAAATATTTATATTGATAAGAGAAAAATCCTTTTCAACACCTGTGGACCAGTGCGGTGCACTGACCCAGTAGTATTATACCCATACCCATTTAGACCGGCGAACAGAACAGAGTCTACAAAATGTCTTAAAAATCTTGACAGTTTTGTGAAAGAAAAAAATTAGGGCTGTTGAATGATTAAATTTTTAAATCAAATTATTTGCAGCATCAAAATTAATTTAATCATGATTAGTTTAATACAAAAACAAAAAAGATTTGTGCCACTTTTTCACTTTTTTAGCTTCTCTGCAATTTAGTTCCAATATAACATAATGCTTAAATGACAACTTTGTTTGTTTAGTTTTTTTTTTGTTTTGTTTTGTTCTGTTTTTTCAACCAATGCTCAAAAAATAAAAGATGAGGATTAATGTGTTTTAATACAATGCGTTCTTTTGTTTTACTGAATTTAGCTGTTTTGACAGGGTGCAGGGGCATTCGTACATGGCCCTAAATACGTGTTGTTGTTTTTTACAACATTTTAAAGTTTTCTTATTATTATCTACTACAGTCTTAACAAAGCCCAGGGAATTACATCTGGCTACAAAAGATCATGGGATCTACTGAATGTGCCATATTGAGTCTATTGCCGGTGTGCAGTGTAGAGCGCAGTGCAATGAGATGTGCTGCCTCCTTCACATTCAGGACTCACCCACTCAACCCAACACATCTGTTTTTACTAACCATATGTTAGCTTCAGGTGGTCCACACATCACCTATAACTGGACTATGAATAGGCGGCCTTTAGGCTACAATGTTCTGGCCTATTGTGACCTTCGACAGCTTAGAGCGAAACGTTGTAGCCTAATAAACTATATTGACACGGGTAACAGGTCAGCAGGGCAAATTATCATAAAGTACTCCATCGCCCACATATATTTGCTGCACATGCATGTAAACCTCTCGAGAATGCAGGGCCGGATTTAGCCAGCTCTACTAGGGTGGGCTGGAAAGATGGCAAGGTGGGCAACTCCAAGGTTTTTCATATGAAACAGTGGTTTTCAACCTTTTTGATACCAGGGCTCACTATTTATTCATCCTTTGAGCCACGGAGGACCATCATTTGATGACATTTTAGCCCCACAGACCTCAAAACTAAAGATTTATTTTGCTTTTGTCCACAATTCCAGGCTGGATTTGTGAAACCAAACAGCCCAACATACAGATTAAAGTGACCATTAATCTTTTAAATTCTCTAGTTGTGTAACTTGGGATAATTCACAGGATGAATATTTTAACTCTTGAGAGTGTAAACATGAAACCAAATGGACCCGCAAGGGTCCATTTGGTTTCAGCGGGTCCATTTGGTTTCATTCTTACACTCTCAAAGAGTTACATCTGGTTAACCATGGTTTCCACCATTTAGCTGGGGACCACCTGGAACTCTCTCAAGGACCACTGGTTGAAAACCACTGATATTACCTTTCATTGGGTGGGCAGGATGCACGTTTCCCCCTCTAGTATGTCTGCATGAACTAGCTCGCAGGCTACGCATCATTAGTGGCAGGCGGCATGTGTGTGTGGGTGTGCGAGCGTGCTCGGGTGCGTGCATGTGTTAACTGTGCCAGTGTGGGAAGCAGGGCATGGCTATCACAGTGAAGTGAATCCATGCACCTCGGGTATAGACAAAGGTTAAAAATAAAAATGATCTTATCGGTCAGCCGGTCACAGTCTCGCTCCAAGCGGACAGTGATGGCAGTCAGTCTCACACACACAGTCACAGAGTGAATTGGAAACGTATAGCAGACAGATCGATATGTTGTAGTGCCAGATGAATTCCCATAAAAGCTGGGGAGCGTTCTCTGGCATTTAATAGGCCACTGCAGCAGATACTGTGGAGGTTCAGTTCACTTCCCACGCGGCCAGGCTTTTAGAGTTGCACTGCAGTCTGAATTCACATGCATATTGGACTATACTGCCTTATTCCCTGAGCGGTGAAAACCTGTTTGTTTTTGACTCTTCTCTCATTAACCCAGAGAAGGGGGTAATATCTACAATTCAAGCGCATTATGACCTTTCACTTCAACTTGGCCAGTGGCCATACTATAGGCTCCTAGTCTTTTTTTATAAGATATTTTATTCATCAGCTTAGCAGATAAGTTACAAATGTTACAAAAAATGTAATTGCAATTTATGAGCTGCGTTTGATTCATACGCAACCGCAAGTATGGTAGGGTTGCGAGATATTGGAATTAAGGCTATTCGATCATCAGTTATTTCCAGGGCCATCAATACCAATTCATGGCATTATTGTATTATATTTATATTTTACTCATTGGTGATTTTCTTAATTGTTTTTTTTTTTTGTTGTTGTTTTGTTCTGGCTGCTCTGCGAGTACAAAGTCATTGACAGTCACAATATTATTGCATCACAAATCACATCATCTGGATTGATTTGAGACCGGCCTTTTTATGCCACTATATGTCCGATGTGCTACTAATTATATTGTGCACATCTATCTCTTCCTTGTCTCTTGTCTCATTACTGCATGACGCCACCCTGTTGACTGGCATAATAACACCTCCTCTCTGCTGCTTATGGATGCAAATTAGTGCTCTTCTGAAGAGACAAAAGCTCCGTGATGCAACTGGAAAGAGCATGTGTTTCTCCCATAGAGTTATATATAAACGAGAAGGCGGACTGTCTGACATGAGCCTCCAGCTATTCAGTTCAGTGAAAAGTTTGCTCAGTGGTGTTTGAAGCGGTGGTATACTGGTGGTTTGACCTAAATTAGTTTTCTGACCTTTGAGCATTTATAGTGGCTTTCCTGTGGTCTGGGGTTTTTCAGAATCTGTTGGGCAAAACACACACTCTGATCTGTCTGTGGTGTAGGTGGCAGTGGCTCAGTGAGCGGAGTGACCAAGCGGAGTGACCAAGTGTCGAAGTAGCGTACACCCCACCCCCCACGCACACACACACACACACACCCCTGCTGTGCTGCATCACATCATTTGGAGCCACGCCCGCCCCGAAAGGTTGACTCCCACTACTAGGCCACAGTGGCTAACAAAGTGGTCCAGGCTTTGCGTTTGCGTTTGCGTTTTTTTGCGAAATGGACGAAAATTATATTATTTTCATTATATTAAATACTGGTTCAACTGTTGTTGCCTACTTGTGTAGCAGATGGCTACAGCCTCTGTCGTGATGGCCTCCAAAGTCTAGTATCTTGGATCCTACAAGGGCCAAACGGCTGACACTGAGATACGATTCTACATCGAATTGGCCTCAAATCAATCCAACGTTATGTAGAACGCAATAATACTGTTACCATCAATGACTTTGTACTCTCATGCGAATACAACAAATGAGAGAGAGAGAGAGAGAGAGAGAGAGAGAGAGAGAGAGAGAGAGAGAGAGAGAGAGAGAGAGAGAGACAGAGAGAGAGACAGAGAGAGAGAGAGAGAGAGAGAGAGACAGAGAGACAGAGACAGAGAGAGAGACAGAGACAGAGACGGAGACGGAGACGGAGACAGAGAGAGAGACAGAGAGAGAGACAGAGAGAGAAGCGGATATGAATGTTATCGACCCATATCAATCAACCAGCAGGAGGTTGACCATTACATGTGATCGTCTTTATGAGTATGCCCTGGTGATTCTGGGTTGATACTTGATAGAGCATTCAAAGCTGTGGTTTTGAGAGAGCAAGAGAGAGCAAGAGAAACGGACAGAGAGAGAGAGAGAGAGAGAGAGAGAGAGAGAGAGAGAGAGAGAGAGGGGTGGTGGGGGCAGAGTCGAGAGAAACTGGGAAAGCAGAACTCTGTTCAGTGTCTCAATATATCCACGGATAATAGAGCTGTCACTGTGTTTAGATTCAGCACATTGATTGTGTCTTTAATTGCTTCGGGGCTCCACTCGCCAGGCTGCAAGCCCGACGGATATTGGCCATAATGTATGGTCTCCTCAGAACAGTTATGACACTGATCACACACTGATAGGCGCATGCGAACACACACACACACACACACACACACACACACACACACACACACACACACACACACACACATGCACGCAAACACACACACACTCACACGCACACTTGTGCCACTCAGTGAGCCGATAATCCTTTTATCGATCGGCGCAGCTGTGGCGCGGAATCGTATATAACTCATCCGCGGATCTCGCTCCATTTCCTGCTGTCATTTTTCAATAAGATAAAGTGAGGATTACGTATTATCTTGGATCGTTTCCCATTGAGATGCCTCTCTTTGTGTTGGAAGACGAGGCTGCAGCGCTGGACGATTTCCACCTTTTTTTATGTCCTGCAGGAACTGAAAGAGCGTCTCTAATCTCTATTGCTGTCTGAGGCGATCATATTCTTCCATCAGATATACACCTCGCTTTGAATACATTAATGTGCTAATGTACGCAATCAAAGTGCATTAGTTGCACGCTCCATGCTGTCATTCAGAGTCTAGCCTTTTCATGTTGGGTCGGGTTGAGTGGCGTGAATCACACAGGTGATCAATGCAATCATGAATCATTGGTCTCTCACTGGCTGGGGGAGAAAGAGAGAGATTGGCATGCGCCTGCACACACACACACACACACATGCACCATGCACAAACGAACGCATGTACGCACACGCACACACACACACACACACACACACACACACACACACACACACACACACACACACACACACACACACACACACACACACACACATGCAGTCACGCACTGAATGAGAGAGACTGAGAGAGTCGCTGTGACCGAGACAGACAGAATGAGCTGGACGTAAGAGATAGAGTGAGTATAGGGGAGATGACGGCATTGTGAGAATGGAGGAGGAAAGAGAGAGAGAACTATGCTTAGACATGCTGGACATTCCATGTCGAACGTGCAATACACCATTGTGCATTACATGCACAATGGTGCTTTAAAGCATTGCATGCTTTAAAGCATTGCAATCGGCTTATAACACTGTGTAATTATTAGGGCTGTTGAATGATTAAAATTTTTAATCAAATTAATCACAGCTTCAAAATTAATTGAATCATGATTAATCACCATTCAAACTATGCCCAACATATGCCTGTTTTACTTTACAGGATTTGAAGATTTAAAAAAGAAAAAGAATCTGAGAAAAAAATACTTTAGAGCATATGCATAACATAAGAAAGCCTTTACAGTAACATCACAATATCACAATAATCAATCACTCTCCTACGTTTTTTCTCTCTTATAGGATCGAAGTTATATTAGACGGGACATCTACTCTACTCACGTGAGCGGAGCGGGCGCAAGTTAGGTGATCTGTGCGCAGTGTTTGGTTCTCACTTGTTTAGCGGTGGTCGGTCCCCTCTGGTTACTTCGATTGGCAGGTTTAGGTGATGACGTAATGATGATGTGAGTAAGAGACCTTTATACGTTGTAACTAATGTAATGAGTATTAGCCCACTCAGCTCATGCACAAGTAGGCCATGGCACAAGTTTGCTGATCTAGTTTTGCAAGTTTCCAAATAGCCTATATGTTCAAATGAGTAAAAAGAATCATTTGAAAATACGTGATCGAAAATCAAGCTTAATTTTGTTATCCACGCAACACAACATTTTGCATCACATTTTTATTCAATATTAATAATACACAAAGGAGGAAATGTTCCCATTGTTTTAGCATCCTGACCACGGATAATGTCTAAAATGGTGCGGAAACGTATTTGATAGCTTTCTATCAGCAGAAGTATGCTCCCTGGTCCTCTGTTATTGGCACCATGAAACCAAACTGGCAGCACTGGATGGCTTTATTTCCCGGGTTTATGGCGATAGCACATTTGTCACTCTTCTCTTTTGTTGGGTTTAAAAATAGTTCCCCATGCTGGGCCGTCTCCAATAGTGATCCAGCTGATGGAGCAGTTTAAGCTTTTGTGTACTGAACGCGTTTTGGTGTTCAACGCATTATGTTACACTTTAGCTATTGAAAAATATCAGATCTACAACCTCACAGCGCGCCACCGAGTGGCGCGCTGTGAGGTTGTAGCTCTGATATTTTTGAAAAATTGTAAAAATGTGATGCAAATCTTTGAATACATTCTTTCGGAAGCAAATATTTTGAACTTAAATCGTTGCTTCTGGGGGATCCCTAGAACAACACGTTTTCAGATGGGGGGTCCGCAGAGATTCTGGGGGTCCTTGGCATGAAATATGCTGAGCATCACTGACACAGGAACATAGATTTTTCAGAAAAAACTAGTCAGAAACTAGAATCAGGTGTCAAACAGAATAGATTCTTAGATTTGCGCATTATTTTCACATAAAAACATATATTACATATATTATATATTATATATAACATATATTTTTTCAATAACTAAAGTGTAACATAATGCGTTGAACACCAAAAGGACAAAAAGGGTTAAAGCAGGCAGATATACAGAGAGAGAGAGACACACAGGAAATTATATTCAGACAGATGGGGCTGATTTCATCATTCACTCCGCTCATATCTGCTCCCACCGCGCATGGCTTTATAGCACCATGATCTCACCAGGCACCTGATTTCTTTTCACCCGTTTCAATGGCATGATCTGCATCTCCTCATCATCCCTGTATGACTTTGTGCTGCTCGGCCAATTAACCAGCGGTGCGAAGTTACCCAGTATGTTGTTTACTTATGTACTAAATACTCTAGTACTGTGTTTGTACTTTACTTGAGCGTTTCCAATCTGGGGAGGAGGGAGGGGAGACTGGAACAAAACAGAGCAACATGGTTAGAATGGATGGATGAATGGATAAAACATATTTTTACTTGAATACAAAATGAGAAATTCCTTGCAGGCGATTAGTTTCAGAGTTTGGAAGCCTTCGCTTTCAGCAAAGCTGCCTATCCTTTAAAGTTGCCGTGAACTGGAAATGGAGGGCATTTTACTCAGTGTTGTAGTGGTACTTTTAGAAGTGGGGGGACGCCTCTGAAAGGGGACCATTTGGTTCCATTTGTACACTCTCAGAAAAAAGGAAACTCATTAACATGGTGAAACACATCTTGATGATGTCATCAAGATGTATTTCACCATGCTAATGATTTTTTTCAGACCCAAAAATATTTTAGATGTGAGAGGTGGGGGGACGCCGCCCCCCCCGCATCCCCCCTCCACTACACCCCTGATTTTACTTTGAGGCCTGACATGCTGATCTGAAGTTTCTGAACCAATCAGAGCTTGTATCCCTTCAGGCTATGGGGCACAAAGACCGAGGGACAGCTGTACGATGAGCTATTATACTACACGCGACGCATGGATGTTTACAAGCGTCGCTCACTGTTATGTGGCATATTTCTACAACTACAGTGTTCAGATATACGTATATTCATGGCCGCGGGAAGATATTTACAGTAGGGGGTGCTGGACGTTCACTATGGGGTGCTGCAAGATGCGCGCACACACGCAAAATGTGCGTGAATGCACATTGTGCATGCACATTTTCATGCATTTACACACGGAAAAGTGGCTTTTATCTTCCCTCTCCACATGCATGAGCTAACTGACAGCCTCTGATACAACGATAGAGCATATGTATAAGGCCTATTAACAGGAATCTGTTTTGATTAAAATCACTAGTATTTTCCTCCTCCTGTCCAAGGGGGGCTGTGTCTGAAAAAAGGGGGTGCTCAAGCCCCCCCAGCACCCCTACTTCCCTCAGCCATGCGTATATTCGAAAGTGATCAGTGAGTTTAAACCCAGTAATAGTCTGTCTGTATGCCAAAATGGGATTAAAAACTGACTATTTCTGACTCCAATCAAGTTTTTGTCGAGCATTCAGGAATGGAATAAATAAAGGTTAGCTTCTATATTAAATAAGAGTTTTTATTTGAAAATACATGAAAGTGAAGATTTTCCTATTTGTATATATTTTTATGTATGTATGTGTAGGAGCCAAAATGACATGATTTATAGCTACATACATATTCACTGGGTTGGTGAGGTGCGCACCGCATCAGGGCTTCATTGATTGGTTGAAGCACCTCTGTGGGTGGCCACCGTAGCTTACAAAGTGCCGGTCTTTCTCAGCTCACTCTCTATACTGGTTTTGGATTCTTGGAGGCAGGGTGAGCTGGGAGGCTACATAATTTGTTGACCGCACTTTATAGCACTTGGCACTTTGATTGTTTGATTCCTATTAGTATTCTTCACTGGTCGCATCTTTGCACATATTTATTACGATCGTATTTACCCCATTGAATAATTGTAATTGCATTGTAATATTTTGGTGCACTGATCAGCAGTAAACACAAGCATAACTTATTTCCTTGTTCGAATCGTTTTTATCATTGGTGTATTAGGCTATTGTATTGCGCGTCACACAGTTGTTTTACTCCCAGGCTTAGCCTGCCGGCATGAGTGATCTATTGGGGATCATTTTCAGCCACTACATTGTCAACAAATTGTATCATTCTGGATCGCTGTTGGTGTCGGGTGTTTAACCTACCTGGTTCCCCGCGGCGTTTAAACAATGGACCACGCACGGACGTGCACCGCGGCAATAGGTTGCACTCGTATTGTTTAGTCCATTTGCTTTTCGAGTCCACGTTATGTCCTATGCATCGCATAGCGGCGGCCCGCCCCAAACACACACTTGTTGCACGCACACACACACTCTATTGTTCCCCTGTAGGCGAAGCGGCTTTAGCCTATAGCTCTGGCTGTGGGCTATTGTTTGTTGTTTTTCTTGTGCATGAACGGGTTCGGCCCGCATTCTAAAACCCGCGGAACGGGTGGCCCAGGAGTGCCGTCTCTTTTAGAGATATATAGGCACATAAGTACCTATCGTTACATGCTGAAGACACAGGGTCTGCATTCGGTAGATTACGGGTCGTTAGGCAGTTTAGTGGGGAACAATAGCCACGCATTCACACACATACACGCACATTCTACTAGGGCTGTTGCGGTGTTTTTGGACTTCGATTTGGATGCAAATGATTTTGACTTTGATTCATTTTAATGCAAATTCAAAATGTCTAGTTCATCAAGGCCAGGTTCTACTGCCAGTGCAAGCGAGCCAAAACGGCAATCAATGCTCACTGCAAAAGCACTATCAAATAAAATTGAACAACTTCAAAACGAACGCAAAGCTAAGGTTAAAAAAATTGAACAACTTGTAAAAGCAATTAATGACCTTATGCAAAGCTCTGACAACGCAAAGGCTGTCCAGTTTAATCTTTTCAATGTATCTGCTCTGTACGATGAAGCAAGCCATCTCCATGATGCAGTTATTCCATTGCTTCCCCCAGAGGAACAAGAGAGACAAAACAATTGGTTTTCAGACATACAAAAACGCAAAGTTAATTTCACTGAAAATGCAAACAAATGGCTCTCGCAAAATCTTTCCATTCAAAGTACAGCGCAGTTACAGGAAGAGGCTATTATACCTGTGTATGTACCCCCACATCTTGTTGAAACATCTAATGCAGTGAATAACCCAAATGCTTCCTGTGTTCCAGATGACCGTGGGGGTGTGGTGGCAGCTTCGGTCATTGATGATGTTAACCCAGATGATAGTATCTCTAATGTGTCAGTTGAGCCTTCAAAGAAAAGAAGCACTGCAGGTAGTAAGTGTAGGTCCACTACTTCTTCTGCTGCATCCGCACGCCTGATGGCAGAAGCAGACGTGGCAGCTCTTCTCGCTCGCCAGAAGAAGCTTAAAGAGATACAGGATCTAGAAGAGCAAGAGGCACAGTTGAAAAGAAAGAAAGAGCAGCTAGAGTTGGAGGCGGAGATAGCAGCAGCAGCAGCTAAGCTCAACGTCTTGAAGGCCTCCTCCTCTCAGGTGTCTGGTTCTTCAGCCAGTAGGTCAGATGGGATGAATTCTTATGTTGAGAAAGGGAGAGAGAAGCTTTCTCAACTATTGGATCCTGATGCTGAAACCTTTGTTCCTCCGTCAGGGGGGCACTCTTCTCAGCATGCTGTAATGGGTGAACCACAGTCACGTTCACATCCACTTGATGCACGGCCTAAGCAGTCAGCCGCACGTCCTCCTTTGCCTGATTCTCGAGCTATGGTGGTGAGGAACATGGGGCAGCATGTAGAGCAGCCATTTCAGTACAGTTCAGCAGGCGAACAGTATCCACGTTCACAATCCTTGAATGCTCAACGTGAGTGGCTACATCCTCCATCTTTGGAAGCTCGGTCTAAGGTGGCTAGTCTGGGGTTGCAATCGCAGCCAAGGCCTGAGGCAGTTACAGTGCGGCAAAGTGGATGGTCTGATCCTCAAGCTCGTCTTCAGTCACAGCTGCAGTTACAACAGCCTGCACCTTTAGTCCAAGACGGCATCAATCATGATCAGCTGATCTCTGTCTTAAAGGAGCAGAACAAGATAACCTCTTTGCTTGCTAAACAACAGTCTTTGTTCTTTCTTCCACGACGTGACATGCAAACCTTTGATGGTGATCCTTTGGAGTATCAAACCTTCATGAGAGCCTTTGAACACTGCATCGAGGAGAAAACTCACAGTGCCAAGGATTGCTTGTACTTTCTCGAGCAGTACACGAAAGGGAAGCCCAGAGACATGGTTCGCAGCTGTCTACATATGTCCTCTGAAACTGGCTATGCCACAGCCAAATCCTTGTTGCAAGAGCATTTCGGCAACTCATTGAAGATCACCTCTGCTTACATGAACAAGGTGTTCTTGTGGCCAGTGATTAAGGCAGAGGATGTCGATGCGCTTCAGTCTTACAGCTTCTTGCTGCGGTCCTGTTTCAATGCTCTTGGGGAGTTTGAATCTACATACGAGTTGGATGTTCCCGCTAACATGCAAGCTGTTATCAAGAAGTTGCCCTATAAGCTCAGGGAGAAGTGGAGAGATGTCGCTTGTAGCTTGCAGGAGACGAACCATCGCAGAGCCACCTTTGGCGACATTGTTGAATTCATTGAATGGCAGGTGAAGATTGCGAGCGACCCACTGTTTGGGGATATCCAAGATTCCTCCCCCACAGTGTCGAGGAAGGAAGTGAGGCCTGCTAAACCTCAGTACTTTGCAGAAGTAAATAGAACTAGCTTTGCGACTACTGTCGCTACAGTCGACAAAAAGGTTGACACTGGACCGAAGAAAGAACTTGGTTTGTCTGTCGTCAAGACTTGCTTGCTTTGTGGAGCCGGGCATTCCTTGGACACATGTCGTCTATTGGAAAGGAAGACGCATGATGAGAAGATGTCCTTCTTGAGGGAGAAAGGGTTGTGCTTTGGATGTATGTGCATTGGGCACAGAAGCCGTGAATGCAATGCACGTCTGGTGTGCAAAGTGTGCGGTAAGAGGCATCCTACCTTGTTGCATGTCTACCCTGAAGAGCAGAGTCCAGTGCAAGCGCCAGAAGAGTTGGAGACAACAGACGAGAACAATTCGATCACAGTGCAGTCCGGTGGTCTTACTGGGGCCGGAGAGACTGACTGCACTCTTGCCATACTTCCCGTTCGAGTGAAGTCTAAGAAAGGTCAGACGTTGGTGACCTATGCTTTTCTTGATCCTGGGAGCTCCGCTTCATTCTGCACGGAGCGGCTCATGGACAGGCTGAACCTCTCAGGAAAGAAGACTGACATCCTCCTAAGGACAATGGGTCAGGAGAAGGTGGTCAGTAGCAGGGTTGTGTTGGATTTGGAGGTAGCTGGGCTGGACACAGATGGTTTCTGTGAGCTACCTGCTGTCTACACACAGGAGAGCATGCCTGTACATCAAGGTAACATCCCGAGGCAGGAAGATTTGTGGAAATGGCCGCATCTTGAACACCTCAAGATCGCAGAGATCGACTCGGGGGTGGATCTTCTTATTGGCACCAATGTTCCTGAGGCTCTAGAGCCATGGGAGGTGGTCAGGAGTGTTGGTGGTGGTCCTTATGCGGTCAGAACAATGTTGGGTTGGACCGTGAATGGTCCCCTTGGAGGAGGCGGCAGATTTCACAACACAGATGTGAATCCCGTCACTGTGAACCGTATTGAAGTTGCCAGGGTTGACCAGCTGTGGGCGCAGCAGGCGAAGGCAGACGTCCCTGGATGTGTGAAAGATGAACAACTTGGCTCGGCTACAGAAGATCTTAGTTCAGGGTCTGTCACAAAGTCTGTTCAGTTGGTTGGTGTCCATGAACAGAACAAGAAGGTGGCTGGACATCCCACAGGTTTCACCGCACCTGCGTTGTGCAGTACCAAGGAAACACAGTGCAGACATCAGTTAGGCCGGGATGAGGCGTTGCCGATAAGTGCTGTCCAGCAATGGACAGCCCGGCGCTTAGAGCTTCATCTCGAGAAAGATCGCACAGGATTTATTGGACCTGTGGTGCTGGGCACTGAGAGACATCTGCAAGGCATACGCAGAGCTAAGCCGGGCTGGGGTGAGGTTTTGTCGATAAGTGCTGTCCAGCAATGGACAGCCCGGCACCAGGAACTTCATCTCAGTGAAGATCAGACATGCAGAGGTGAGGCGTTGCCTATAACTGCTGCTCAGCAATGGGTAGCCTGGCTCTACAAGCCTCATCTCTGTGAAGAGTTCTGTGTGTGCAGGAGCTTGGCAGACAGTGAAGCCGGTGTGGAGTCCTTGACGTCCAACAACCGGGTGCAAGCTGAAATGGAGTCTCGAGACCTATCCGCTCGTTCTGTGCAGGTCTCTCCTGAAGACGCGTCCGTGAGGGCAGTTCATGCCGATGAGAAAAATGTGCTGTTTGCCAGTCGCATTCCACCTTGGTTCTGGTTGGGAGAAGTGGTCAGTTGGCTTTTTGGGGTCAGGAAGATGTTGGATCTGGCTCGGAACAGAAGGCTTCTGATGCAGCTAGATCTCGATGAAGAGGAACTACGAGAGAGCATGCAGACCACTGAAGCTTCAGGGTCCAGAGAGGAGATGCAGATTGGCGTGACTTCAGGAAGCAGAGGGGCCTTGAAGTCTCACTTGGAGCACCCACGCTCCATGGATCCTTTCTCGTTTGGAGCTGTTGAGCTCTTTAAACTCTCTCTCTCTCCCACTCTCTTTATTTCTCTGTTTTGCAGATGGAGAGGAGAATATGGATGAACGAAGATCCTATTCGAGAAATAATGATGCATTATGATGATTGACTAATTTGCATAGAATTGCATTGAATTTTCTATTTTTTCTATTTTCTATTTTGTACTCTGCTAAGGCTAATTTCGAGCTCCTACATATTAATGATAATTGTAATTAGTGCCCAGGCATAATTAGGGGCCGGAATGTAGGAGCCAAAATGACATGATTTATAGCTACATACATATTCACTGGGTTGGTGAGGTGCGCACCGCATCAGGGCTTCATTGATTGGTTGAAGCACCTCTGTGGGTGGCCACCGTAGCTTACAAAGTGCCGGTCTTTCTCAGCTCACTCTCTATACTGGTTTTGGATTCTTGGAGGCAGGGTGAGCTGGGAGGCTACATAATTTGTTGACCGCACTTTATAGCACTTGGCACTTTGATTGTTTGATTCCTATTAGTATTCTTCACTGGTCGCATCTTTGCACATATTTATTACGATCGTATTTACCCCATTGAATAATTGTAATTGCATTGTAATATTTTGGTGCACTGATCAGCAGTAAACACAAGCATAACTTATTTCCTTGTCTGAATCGTTTTTATCATTGGTGTATTAGGCTATTGTATTGCGCGTCACACAGTTGTTTTACTCCCAGGCTTAGCCTGCCGGCATGAGTGATCTATTGGGGATCATTTTCAGCCACTACAGTATGTATTGTTGGGTATGGTTATGGTATATAATGACCACAGATGTGGTCTTAAAGTGTGAAAAATGTATTTTTTTCAATTCACTAAGTAAGGAAGTAAGCCTTACTGAGCCTTGAGGCCCTTACAGGAGCCTATCTCCTGTTTCTGTAGTGTGAGGCAGCTTGATGTACAACTATACCCCCTGGACATGACACCATGACTTACCCCCAATCACCCCCTTGACGCTAAGTACCAAGCAGGGAGCCTTTGGATACCATCTTAGAGGCTTTGGTATGACCTGGCCGGGATTCAAAACCTGACCTCCCTGTCTCAGGGCGACACTCATCACTAACCACTTTTCCATTGTGTTGTGTTTGTTTTAAACAAATACTTTGCAATATAGAAAGAGGTTAATATAAAGCTACTGTATGCCTTATAGCGTCAATGCTGATGTATAGGAGGAGACTAGGAACATGAGGAACGTGTACAATAAGCCTACTATATAAGAGACCAGTAAAAGGTGAGTCACTTCTTTCGGTTCCACTTTATGGGGGATTTGCATCTTTTCCATCTTTTTATGTCACAGAGGAAATGAAAGAGCAGCTGTCTGTGGTGATCGTATTCTTCCATTAGATACACAAAGACCAGATACATCAAAGTGCATTAGTTGCTTCATACTGTCATGCAGAGTCTAGCCTTTTCAGGTTGGTTGGGTTGAGTGGCATGAATCACCCAGATGATCAATGCAATCATGAATCCTTTCTCTCCCGCTGATGTTAATGTTTGTTTTCGTATTTTATGAAACAAGCACTTTCCAAGATAGAAATAGGTTAATTCAAGCTTTGCCTTAGTTCGAATCAGGGGCGGATGTAACATTTCCCTATTGTGGGGGGGGCAGGAGAAAATGGTATGGGGGCGGCTTCATTGCCCGCGTCGCTTCGCGCCACGATCGATGAAGTACCCATACCATTTCCGGTTTACAGGACTTATAGGCAATTGAGCATCAATAATAACATCAGTTGTTGTTGAAGTTGCAACAGACACGCAGCATGCATAAAGCTAAAGGTCTGACTCAGAGAGTTTTCTGTTTTCAATGATGAAATGCTGATGGTTTAGTGGTGCCACGATTCTAGCTACATTGTAGTTTGTAGTATAGTGGCAGTATAGTGGTTCAAATCATTTTGAATATAGGCACTTTAATTTGAATATCTTGGATTGTTTTGCATGCCACAATGTTTGGTGGGGCAGTCTGGGCATTTACCCCCCCCCCCCCCCCCCTCCCCCATGCCCATGTCTAGATCCTCCCCTGGCTCCATTGCAAATGATGACACAAGGCAGGGGAGAGATTATAGAAACTATGATTCCATCCAGCCCCATCAGCTATAACCTATTCCCTCAAGGTTTAGGCATAGTTTTACTGTGGGCGGCAGTGGCTCAGGGGTAGATGGTGTTGCCGGTTCAATCCTGGACTCCCGCAGAGTTAGTGTTGAAGTGTCCTTGAGCAAGACACTGAACCCCTAATTGCTCCTGATGTGCTAGTAGGTACCTTGCATGGTTTCCACTGCTGTCAGTGTATGAATGTGTGCGTGAATGGGTGAATGTGATGCACAATCTATATAAAGCGCCTTGGATAAAGGTGCTATACATATAAATGCACCATTTACCATTTACTCATTTTACTGAGGTTAAGGGTAGGGTGAGGGTTAGGTAGGTACGGTCCCATACAGGGTAGAGAACAGGAACATGATGAAGGTGTAGTACAACCAGTGTTGGGGAATATTACTTAGGAAAGTAATATATTACTTATTACTTATTACCCCTTTAGAAAAGTAATAATATTACACTACTTATTACTTGGATGCAAAAGTAATATGTAGTATATTACATATTACTTTTTTATATTACTTTTGCACCCAGATCCCTGAAAAAAGGAAATTAGCTACAACTACACAATCTGTCAGCTACTTTTAGAGCTGAATCTAATGAAGAAGAATAACAAGAGTCACAAATCAGCCAAACATCAATTGGGTGACTGTTGCCCCCACGACCGACTACCGATAAGCAGGTGAAGATGGATGGATGTATTTAGATAAATGTATTTAGATGAATGAATACAGACATCCCACCCTGGAAAAAAATACTAAAATATATTAATATTTATATGCCACACATGATTAACATATAGCCTACCATAGATTACATAGTTGCAGTAGGCTGTTATTTCAGTCAGTGGATTGTTATTTAGTTACAGTTCTGTCTGTCAAATATGTTTTAATGCAAAATTAAAATGTATGATAAACATACATAAGTATAAGATCTTTTTGATTTAATATTGAGTATATGAGGGCTTATAGCTCGAGTGGCTTAATCGATGATTAAGCCACTGGCATCGCGTAATCAGAACAGCTGTGTAGCCTATGGGAAATCCCCTGACAGACAGCGCATATACAGGCAGGCTTCGAGTGTGGACATTTCCCCCAGCTATTGTGTGAAAAACTCATATTATAAACGCATGACTTATATGGCAAATGAAAATATCCTTGGATATACTTGGACCACAGTTGGAATTATTGCAATCGGGTGAGAATGGACTGAGATTTTTTCGATTCAAATCTCAACAAAGAATCACGGGAGAGGTAAGCGCAAAGCAGAGCAGTATAGCGCCAACTCCGTTCTCTTTAAGTGGCCAGTCCAAGGGCGGCTCTTCTACATAGACTTCTATTGAGGATCGGGACAATAAATAGGGACAACAAGCTGCACAAACAGCTCTCCGGCGCTACGTTTCTGACGCCTCAATGTCGCAGCTTTGACACCAGATGTCTTTGTATGTCTGCCTAATAAAAGTCCGCTGCTCATCTTTTTTCCGATCAAACTAAAGTCGCATTAGCTCATCTCCCTTCACCAACGCAATACTGTTGAACGCAGCAGCATGACAAAAGTAACGAAGTAATATTAGTAGAAGTAACTGTAATATTATTACTATTTTCTAGGAGGTAGTCTCGTTACACTACTCGTTACCTGAAAAAGTAGTAATATTACTCGTTACTCGTTACTCGTTACTCGTTACCCCCAACTCTGAGTACAACAATACAATATTATACAAGAGACCACTAGGAGCAGTAAAAGGTGAGTCACTTCCTTCCGTCGTCCTTTATGGCTGTTTTGAAGGTATTATTAGATGGAGAATGTAAGATACGGGACCATACCATTCACACACACACACACACACACACACACACGCACACGCGCACAAATGCGCACACACACACACTTTCTGAGCTTGTTATTCTTGTTGCTGGTTCCGTGCCGACTTGGCACATGTCTGCCTCTGAGACAGCCTGCGGTTGGGATGGAAATGGAATAGGGTCTTTTTGATAAGCCTGCATAAGCTTTGCATTCACAACATCGCAGCGATAGTGCTGCATGTTGTACACCAAGAGCAAAAACAAATATCTATGGATTGCACAATATTTTTTTTGCCAAAGTGACAACACAACGCGTCAAGGTTAAAGTCAAGAAACATCAGAAAACAGAAAAAGTAAGAGACAGCTGGAACTGATTACATGCACTGATGCACTGTTCGTTAAAGGGGAATTCCACTCATTTTTGACATTCTAATATGTCATTAGTATATGATGCTGGGTGGACATAATAAAAAAAAGCCTAACCCTAACCCTATCCCTCATTCTGTGTTCCCAAGAAATGGATGTCTGAAGAATACCACTAACATGTGAAACATCTTGATGACATCATCAATATGTAATTTTCACCATGTTAATGGATTTCTTTAGACGCTTCTTTTTTCTGAGAGCGTACAAATGGAACCAAATGAACCCTAACGGGTTCATTTGGTTCCATTTGTACGCTCTCAGAAAAAATGTTGAAAATGGGTGGAATTCCCCTTTAAGCAAGAATACAATTTTAATATTCACAATAGAGTGCATATACTGTATGCCTGACACAGACATGCTCAGTGTCCGCGTCTGACAACATAACACATAATTAATCACATTATGAGGTATGGAGTCAGTAAATGACTCTGCTATTATGGGCTATTTGTACGCTGATAGATCTGCTATTATATTTGAAATGGGGCTGAAGTGGTTCATTCACAATTAAAGGTAATAGAGGCAACTTTAGTGTGTACATAAACAGTGTCTTTGTAAACAGATTAATTAAAAACAGATTCTAACTCCACCTCACCTGCACTCTATTAGCTCATTATGAATCTGCTGGAGACTGCTGTGCTGTGATTGGCTAAAACGCTGCCTCATCCCATACAACCCGCCTCCCCCCTTCATAAATTAGCACCGCCTTCCCTGAGCCCGTCAAATGATTTGTTGACAACAATTGTTGTCAACAAATCGTTGTTGTCTGTCTGCAGTGAAACAGCTGCAGCATCAAAGTAGAAGCAACGTAGAGGGGGGGAAAAGGCAAAAGATATAGCTACATTTGCCTCTACAGGTATTACCTTTAAAGTATGTACTTCCATCTTTCCTAGAAGCAAACATATACAGCACACATAGCTTATTTGTCTTTGAAATGTAGTGGACTGAAAGTCGAAAGTAATTTGGCCACTGGGAGTAGTTATACAGCATGATATCTCACCTAGTGTATTCCGGGTATGTTCCCATCCTCTGTAGAAGACATGAAGCCAATTTATGTAACACTGCACTGAAATGGGATTACCAATTGAGTGCGTTTTGACACACATGGACAAAAAAGCACTCATCTCTTCTCTGTAGCAATTCAGACAACTTATACCGTACATACTGTACAGTCACACATCCTGTAATGCAGGGGCGGATTGGCACATATTTTCCCACCGGAACAATTTTGCCTTTGCCAGGCCACCCAGGCCACCCTGGGGGGAGCAGCTGGTTAACCAGATGTAACTCTTTGAGAGCGTAAAAATGAAACCAAATGGACCCTTGCGGGTCCATTTGGTTTCATTTTTACACCCTCAAGAGTTAAAATATTCACCATGTGAATATTTTAACACATCTCTACACAACTAGAGAAAGTAGAAGATTAATGGTCATTTTGATCTGTATGTTCCAGGCGAGCATCTAGCACATTCTAGTGCATTTTGGAAGTGCCACTAGTGCATTTTGGATCTTGTCCAGGCCACTAGGTGGCACAGGCCACCGGGAAAACTCTGTACTCCAGATGGCCAATCCACCCCTGCTGTAATGAAATTGGAGCGGCCAATTGGAGTGACCATAATTCTGTCCTGTACTACTGTACATGTCACGTGTGACCTGCCTGTATTCTGCTCCATTCACTGTAGGTAAAATGGAATGGTGTTAGGCACAAATATTGACTGGACTGTGTCATGGTCTGAGGCAGACCATGGCTTCATGTCCACCACACCCCCATTCCTCCTCAATGTCCACGTCACACTTTCTCACTCACTTGCCTCCTCGTCCCTCATCAGCTTCACCTGCATCACATTCTCCAATCAACCCACCTGCTATAAGACTGGACTCAAGACTCACACACTTTGTCAGTTCATTCACTGCTGTTATGTTGCTACACCTGAGAGCCCTTGCCTGTTGCCCCTGGACCCTGCCTTGTGTACTGGTAACCTGTATCTTTGTTTCTGTTTTGGAGGATTTGGTGCACTGATGTAACTACATCTGCTTATCAAATAAATAATTGACTTCTGAACTCTCTTTCTGCTGTCCTCATTCTGCAACTGGGTTCAATACTCTCTGCATCCGTAACAGACTGAAAGACACTCAAGTGGTGAGCATTCTCCGATGAGACCATGGCCGGCTTTATATCCAATCTGCAAACTTGCAGTGAATGATTTTCGGCATTTCTGTGTGGCAATACGTTTTCTAGCTTCAGTGAGGCAGCCCCAATGCACTTAAAGGCAGCAGCAGATACCATGATGATTCATTTGAATTTGGCCACTTTTTTTGTTTTTGAATGAAACACGTTCTTCTGGATTGTAGGCGGAGATGGATGGAGTCTCCTGAGATTCAGTTGCTTGTTTATTGTGCATGAAAAATATCTTTAACTGTTTTTTTTTCACCCCCATGCCAGTGTGGTAAATGATGCATTTATATAGCGCCTTTGCCCAAGGCAGTTTACATAATGCATTACATTCACCCATTCACACACATTCATACACCAGAAACCATGCAAGACACAACCAGAACATCGGGAGCAATTTGTGGTTCAGTGTCTTGCCCAAGGACACTTCGACCTGTAGACAGAGCTGGAGCTGCCAGGATTTGAACCACCGACCCATGGGTCATTGAACGGCCTGCTCTACCTCGTGAGCCACAGCTGCCCGTTTGCAATTAGACAGTTGGTAGTAGACAGTTGGTGTGGAGTAGTAAATTTGCTATAGTCTTTTTTTTTTATTGGCTTTATAAGCAGCGGTTTTCAACCATTTTGATACTAGGGACCACTAATTATTCAGCATTTGAACCACAGACCACAATTTGATGACATTTTCACCCCACAGACCCCATGACTTTTGCACCAGGCAAGTGCAAGGCCTGCACTGCAGGACCTGCACTTGCCTGATGCAAGTGTTGTTTGTTTGAGAATATTTTGTCTTAGTCTTAGTCTTAGTCTTTTGAGTAACACATATTTCGTCTTTTAGTCCCATTTAGTCTTCTGAAATTCATTTTTTTAGTCTTAGTCTAGTCGACAAAATATCAACGTCGATTTAGTCTTAGTCTCAGTCTTAGTCTTCATTTAGTCTTAGTCTTTTTTTAGTCTTAGTCTTTTATTAGTCTTAGTCTTTTATTAGTCTTTGAGGTTTAGTCTTACTCTTGCAATTTTAATCTTACTAGCTTTCAACATGCCATACAGGCACATTTAGTTTGCATGTTGCATGGAGGCAAACAGCAAGATTGGTTGCATAAACCAGTGGTTTTCAAAATTTGATACCAGGGCCCACTATTTATTCAGCATTTGAGCCACGGACCACCATTTGATGACATTTTAGCCCCCACAGACCCAAAACTAAAGATTTATTTTGCTTTGGTTTGAATGGTTTCATGTGTAAACATGAAACCAAATGGACCCTTGCGGGTCCATTTGGTTCCATGGTTACGCTTTCAGAGATTTACATCTGGTTAAAAAAAAGCTGGGGACCACCTGGAATCCTCTCAGGGACCACCTGTTGAAAGCCCCTGGCATAAACAGACAAGTGTTCTGCGCGGAGGGCTGTGGCACGCATTGGGAAACGTTTGCAGCCTATTTTTCAGAGCGCTGCGTTTCATTAGCATTGTTTGTTTGGCTGAACCATTTTGGTTGTTTTGCTCCGTGCAGCGCTGCCGTGGGAAGCCATAGCGGGCAGTTTAGAGTGCGGTCCGAGCGTGATTGTCATCGGCGGCGACCAGCTGCAGCCTCAGTCTGTACTGTCCGTATACAGCATCAGGAGCTCCGCTGCTTCTGAGTCTGAGGGGCGGCGCGCAGCGCGCTGTGCCAGCGCTATACGGACATGGACAGAGCCGGTGGCTGCTGCTGCCGGGTGCGCAGCAGCTGCTCTCTGGGCTGCCTGCTGTGGCTTCTCGCGGCGGTGCTGTATCGAGTGAGATGGCCAGCGCGGTTCAGCTAGACAAATAGTGTTGATGAAACGACGTGGTGTTCTGGGGGGTAGGCTCTTAGGCTGCGGGTGTTTCCTCCGTAGTAAAGTAGTAAAAACTCCTGGTGCGTGCCACAGTTTCGCATCGTGGAAGAATTGTTTGTTTGTGCAACCAATCGTGAGCTTTTCCTCCATCCAACATGCTGACGATCAACCTAACATGATAACGCATTGGGAAGCGTTCTGATTGGATGTCTTCCCAACTAGTCCCACAAAAAGAAAAGTTGTGATTGGATCTCATTTCCGTTCGTCCCGCCCTAACATTTTCGTCTCGTCTGATTCGTTGACGAACGTGTCCATTACAGTACGTCTTCAAGTTCGTCCTTAGAGGATACTTTTCGTTTAGTCTTTAAATCGTCTTCGTCTTGGAAAAAGCTTCGTTGACGAGCGTTTTCGTCTTAGTCTTAGTCAACGAAAACAACACTGCCTGATGCAGAAAGTTTTATTTTATAATAAATATTTATTTCCCCCAAATATATTGTATTTATTTTTGCTGTTTTGGTGCTGTTTCTTTCTCAGACAGCCTGGATGCTCTGCTTCCATTCTGTTGAGCTACAGCAACGCTTGTTCTTTTTGTCTCCACCGTAAGGAGGTGACTATGTTTCACCCCCTGTCCGTCTGTCCGTCCATCTGCACGCCTGTACGTCAAGATCGCAGTTGTCATCTTATCAGTGAGTAGGTTCCAGACAACATGCTATCATCGATAAAATGGTGCTGATAAGCAGCCTGCTGGGAATTATCGCTTGATAATGGTAGAAGCGGGTGGCCTCAGGGGTGAAACATAGTCACCACCCTAAGGTGGTGACTATGTTTCACCAGTATGGTGAGTCAGCACCAGTGACTGTTACATCACAGTCAGTCACACTATGGGGGTGACTGTTGCCCTCACAGGGTGACGTGACCTGAGCTGGAGACCTGTGCTCCAAAGCGCCAAAGATCTAGTTTTCCTTCTGTTTCTGAGCTGTGAACTTCTCCACCGTGAGGTCAGCAGAATCTCCATTGCATCCCCTCAATGCTGGGTTGAATTAGCCTGATCTTCAGACCCTGAACCCTGCTCAGAGTCTCATTGTGAGCTTGTAGATCGGCTTTAGCCGATGCAGTGTGTGTGTGTGTGTGTGTGTGTGTGTGTGTGTGTGTGTGTGTGTGTGTGTGTGTGTGTGTGTGTGTGTGTGTGTGTGTGTGTGTGTGTGTGTGTGTGTGTGTGTGTGTGTGTGTGTGTGTGTGTGTGTGTGTGTGCGCTTTTACTATATGTGACAAAGCCTCATGTGTGGTTCAGTTTGTTATTAATCACTTTCACTTATTTTGTCTGCTTTTTTTCGTATTGTGGGACGGTGAAGAAATGATTAGGCTATTGCGATGTTGCCTGGCACGCGGTCTTTGTGTGTGCGTGTGTGTGTGTGTGTGTGGGG
The DNA here is from genome assembly GCA_039105355.1 of Benthosema pterotum. NCBI lineage: Eukaryota > Metazoa > Chordata > Actinopteri > Myctophiformes > Myctophidae > Benthosema > Benthosema pterotum. The sequence goes on along the minus strand of CM076982.1, from coordinate 14,710,380 downwards.
GGGGGGGGGTGTTGGATGTGTGAAATTATTCCCTACTCCGCTTTCACCAAATAGCTCTTTATTCTGGTACCATCAAGAGCAGACTGCTCTGTCATCAGATCTGTATGTGTATTGCTATGATACAACGACTGCAGATCCTTCTGCTTGTAAAGAAATCTATGGAAATAAGATGTAAGATGAATAAAACAGTGATTAAATGAAGGAAGGGAAGAGAGAGATCGATGTTACATCATCGCATATCGAGTGAGTTTTGTACGTTCAGTATTCCCTGTTTGACAGAGTGGATTTTGCAGTTTTAATGTGCTCTTCTAACTGATTTCACGTAACTGCAATCTAAGGTCATTATATCAAGTGTGTGTGTGTCTGTGTGTGTGGGTCTTTAATTTTCTACAAAACAAAATATATTTTGGGGTTAAGGCGATTTGCTCAGCACTGTTTCATGAACAAAATCAACAGTCAATGATCACAATGACGTTAACCGTTTATTTTAACAGTCCATATGTCCTTGTTAGTTTTCATTCCTGATCATCCATGCCTTGAACTCAAAGCAAACAGGCATTGCATTGCGATGGATAAGGCAGGAGGGGCAAAATCATTTTGTGACTGCGATCGACAGTCATTTACCACCTGCACGTGTAGCAGGTAGCTACAGCCTCTGTCGTGATGGCCTCCAAACTCTAGTATCTGCCCCCGTAACAAGGGGGTGTCCCTTTGTTCTAGTGGTTAAGATGTTGGACTTTCACACGGAAGACCCGAGTTCGAATCTCAGGGGTGGTACATGGTTGGGTTAGGTGTTCGTGTTATGTTTAGTAGTGACCGCTGAAGAACGGCTATACCATTTTACATCGGTTGGCCGTTTTACTCATCAGTCGCAAAGGACTCACGTGGCTCGCCGCCGCTTTAAAACCCAACCTTTTGACAATGGCACATAGACGGCACCAACACAGTATCACAGGAAAAAGTCAAATAGTGACTTTTTTCCAGACCCCACATAAAGTCACTATTTGACTTTCCAAAGTCAAATAGTGACTTTCTGAAGAGGGCGTGGCTTTCCTTTTGTCTTGCAAAAAAAATAAAAAATGCATCAAAACAGTAGCGGCACTGATTCGAACCGCCAACCTACTGACTACTGGCCAACCTGCTTTACCTCCTGAACCACCGCGCCCCCTGCTGATTTCAGCATAGTTTTACTGAGATTAGGGTTAGGCATAGTTTTACTGAGGTTAGCGATAGTTTTACTGAGGTTAAGTTTAGGCATAGTTTTACTAAGGTTATGGTTAAGTTTAGGCATAGTTTTACTGAGGTTAGGTTTAGGGTTAGAGTTAGGGTTAGGCATAGTTTTACTACGCCTAACCATAATATCAGTAAAACTATGCCAAAATCAGCAGGGGGCGCGGTGGCTCAGGAGGTAAAGCAGGTTGGCCAGTAGTCAGTAGGTTGGCGGTTCGAATCAGTGCCGCTACTGTTTTGATGCATTTTTTATTTTTTTTGCAAGACAAAAGGAAAGCCACGCCCTCTTCAGAAAGTCACTATTTGACTTTGGAAAGTCAAATAGTGACTTTATGTGGGGTCTGGAAAAAAGTCACTATTTGACTTTTGACATGTGATACTGGGACATAGACGGCACTGTCCTTCGTCCTGAAATAACTAGCATGGCCTGGATCACGCCTAATAATATTTTATGGAGCAATATGCTTCAGAGAAGGTGTTTCATTACTGTTATCGCAGCAACATGATCTGATCCACCTAGGGCTCCAGACTACATCCCAGGGACTACAGATTATGTGTATCTGTAGTATATCTGTGTATGAGATCCACAATCTATGTAAAATTGCTATAAAGATGCTAATAACGTAGTAAACGTACGTGCAGCATTTACAGTGTTGGGAGTAGAGACGTTTACAAAACACATGACATATAGACTTAGATTTGGTGGTCTTTATGTGTATAATATGTGGTTTTAGCTATTTTAGATGTTAGCAGTGAGCCCAGTGTCTCTGAGGCCATGAACAATATTCCTGGACTACAATTCCCACAGTTCTTTGCTGTACGAAACCTCCTTGTGGCTAGAGATAACATGTAGTCCAGAAAGTCATATCGATGAAATCAGATACGCTGGACTCACTGCTAACATCTAAAAGATATAAAACCACACATAACTTCACATAAATATCATCAGGAAGTGGTCTAAATCTTCTAAATGTCATGAACTTTTTTTTTTTTTTTTGCAAAAACGGTGAAATGTCCCTTTAATACTGTATATGAAATAGGTTCTTAACAGCCTGTGGATCAGGGACGTATGTAACATTTCCCAATTGGGGGGCAGGAGAAAATGGTATGGGGGCGGCTTCATCGCCTGTGTCGCGACCCCCCCCCCCCCCCCCATGCCCATGCCTAGATCCGCCCCTGCTGTGGATGATGGATGCTGTGGTGAATCAATTCTGTTCTTGGTAAGATATTGAGTTTCAAAAAAATAATATCACACACCTAACACATGAGGTGTTATTCTAACACCCCGGCATATCAAATTTGACCCATAAGTGAGAATCTCACTTTGTGCAAGTTGATGCTGTGATCAGTCCCGTCTGACTCTCTGACGCACAGACTCCACGCTAGTGCAAAAACTAAGGCACTGCAAAGTTTTCAGTGCTACACATCCATATATGTACAGTATATCCATAAACTATAAGCTATTACCTATTACCGGTAATCAGGGCTTTAGCCAGCGCTACTAGGGTGGGCTGGAAGAATGGCAGGGTGGGCAACTCCAAAGTTTTTCATATGAAGCAGTGGTTTTGAATCTTTTTGACACCAGGGCCCACTATTTATTCGGCATTTGAACCACGAACCACCATATGAGGACATTTTAGCCCCACAGACCCCAAAACTAAAGGTTTATTTTGCTTTTGTTCACAATTCCAGGCTGGATTTGGGAAACAAAACAGACGGACGTACATATCAACATATTGACATTCTCTAGTTGTGTAGACGTGTCTAATTCAGATGATGAATATTTTAACTCTTGAGAGTGTAAAATGAATCCAAATTTGGTTTCATTTTGGTTGGTTTCACGCTCTCAATCAGTTACATCTGGTTAACCAACTTTCCACTATTTAGCTGGGGACCACCTGGACCTCTCTCAACCACTGGTGGTCCCCGGACCATTGATGAAAACCACTGATATTACCTTTCATCGGGTGGGCAGGATGAACACCCCCCTCTAGATCCCCTCTAGATCCGGCTCTGCCAGTAATTGCCTCTTTTACTGAAATATTAACTTTTCTAATTATGTTATACGTTTTCTGATTTTTATCACATTGTTCATGTTCAGAAATGCAACTGGTGACGCCTCCAAAATGTTTGGTTATCACTCTGGGGCTGATCTTTATTTATTCCTTCCCACCTCCTAAAGCACATGTGTCAAACTCAAGCCCCAGGGGCCAAATCAGGCCCGCAAATTAATTATCTTAGGCCCGCAAGATGACATTGACTTACTATTAGAGCTGGTCCTCTGGTATATTGGACACACCATGAATGGAACTAATTCTTTTACTTTATCAACTCAATTGATTTACATTCTCCTTTTACTACAAAAGCAGTGCTTGGTGAGGATCAATCATAGAACAGAAAACAGAGCTTAAATAATGCAACCAGTTTATAATGCATGCAGTTTCATCTTTGTATTTATCTTGCTATTAAGGGACATTGATTTTTGAAGGAAAATTACTTTTGTTGTTACCCTGAGACATCTCACTTTTCATCTCACTTTAGTAGCCTATGAATGGAGAATGGCATCAAAATCATACCAAAAAAAGGTTTGGGACTGTGTACATTCACTTTGGGACGGTTCAAATTGTATTTTGGGACTGTTCTGCGACGCTGTCAAAAGAAACTCCTATCCTATATTTGCTGGCAGAGTCAGAGAGTTTGTGCGAGGCTTCGCTGCCACTGCCAGCCACATCCATTAAATATTATTTGCAGCATACAAATCCTATACAGATATTCTCCTAGCGCAACCTCTAAAAGATCTCATCCCCCTGCCCCCTCCAACACTCTCTGCATGTCCCTAGCTGTCCCCATTAGCTGGTGCCATGGCAACCAGGTCTTCCTGAGGTCCAAACAAGGGCGGATCTCGGCACGGGAGGGGGGGGGGGGTAAAGCCCCCCTAAATGCCCGGTCTGCCCCACAAAACATGATGGCATGCAACACAACACAAGATATTTCAAATTGAAGTGTCAATATTTATAAATGATTTGAAACATTACTACTGCTGCTAACTAACTACAGTTGTTGCACCACAAAACCAACAGCATTCATTGAAAACAGAAAACTCTCTGAGTCAGACCTTTAGCTTTATGCATGCTGCGTGTCTGTTGCAACTTCAACAACAACTGATGTTATTATTGTTGCTTTACTTGCCTAATAAAAGTCCTGTAACCAAAAATGGTATGGGTGCGGCTTCTTCATGAAGCCGCACCCATACCATTTTCTCTTGCCCCCACCCCCATTGGGAAATGTTACATCCGCCCCTGGGTCCACATGGAAAAAAATCATGAAAGTACTATTACAAATGCAAAATTCAAACACAATCCAGATAGAACTTGAACTAAAAAGACGAGTTGTATTGCCTCACAGCTAGAAGGTCCTGGGTTCGATTCCCACGAGGAACATCGCGGTGGGTGCTGGCAGCGTGTCTGCTCCTCCGTGTCATCAGTGCGGGTTTGGTGAAAGGGCCTTTCTGTGTGGAGTTGCATGTTCTTCCCCTGTCCCCTAGGGTAGATACCCTCACAAGAACATGCAGTAATCCTGAGCTCTAAACTGCCTCCCCATGAATAGCCAGGGCACCTGATGGAGGGGACAGGAACTGGTTGGAACAACGTGTTCCTTCCACGCGCTACGTCCAACCAGGGAAACTCCCCTCTGTCAGGTGAAAAGAAGGCAGCGTGGACTCCTCATGCATTGAAGGAAGCATGAGGCCAGTCCGCTGCCTCCTCAGGTTGGTGGAGAGTGTGTAGAGTCCAGGATCACATTAGGAATTGGTACTGGGTGAAAAATGGGTTACAAAATCGTTACATCCCTAATTCTAACCCAAGGGCACAAGTCCATTCCTTGTGATTTTGGTATTGAGGTAAAGGCCACAATGTGTCTCAACAGTTGTATCCAATAACTTGCAACAGTGAGCGACAGACAAAGACGAAGAGTTCTTATAATTGCTGCGGCGGGAGGGAAAAAGTTGTTACTTTTTCTGTTGGGTACTTTTATTGCTGCTGCTGCTGCTGGCTGCTGCTGTCACTTATACTGTAGAGTCCTCTGAACGAATCTCTGCTTGGCTGGTGGTGGATTCATTGTGAACAAGTCAGCAAAGTAACTGTATGCACCTCTCTTTTATACCTTACCTGCCAGGTTAAAACAAATGCCACCAGATTAGCATTTGAATGCCTGAACTGTGAAAAGAGGACGAGCTGAGCGTCGTCCACCCCTCCACCCGAGGACAGTTAGTACCCTATAGTCAGGACAAAAGAGCTTGCAGGGTTCTAAATTCACTGGCGACAGATTTACCATTCAGTCATTGTGAGGAGCTACGTTTGGTTGTGCAGATTTATTTTTGTTAAAAATGACTCAATGAGCCTTTGTTTTTGATCCAGCACCTGACACAGTATGCTTGTATAGGATGAGCATCTTTTGTAGTTTTTGATTGGTGCCTGCAAGTTATGCTGCTCCTATGTGTATTACTGGCCATGTGTGCATGTGTCTGTGTCCCCTAAAAGGTAGATCGTGATCTGCCAGTAGATCACACAGGCCATGCAGGTAGATCACATGACAGTCCCCTAAAATGTATAGATCTGTAACTCTTGAGAGCGTTAAAATTTTACACATTTTACACTCTCAATAGTTAAATCATATTTAAACACCTGAATTACATAATTTCAAGAGTCCACACAATTAGAAAATGTAGAATAATTGTTATTTTGCCAGTTCTCTTTCCCAATTGTAGACAAAAATGTGAAAGTTATCAGCTTTGGGTGCAAGAGACTAAATTCAACATCACAAACCGTCAACTCAAACCCCAAATACTGTTTTCAAACGTCAGTAGTAGCATATAGAAGAAAACCTTCCAATTCTCCCCCTCCATTTTTCATTATAAGTGCATTATTTTTAAACACTATAACAGTAAGTAACACATCACCACTATTTCAAACTCAAACTTTCCTGAGGGCCTTGAATTTTTTTTTTTTTTTTTTTTTTTTTTTTTTTGATGTGTAGATCTTGTTGAGCCAGTCATTTTGAAAGTAGCTCTCAAGTCAAAAAAGTGTGGGCACCCCTGGTATACATGATAGACCCAGGGGTTGAAAATTCTAGTCAGTCAAAAACTATGGCTTGACCAAAGGCACCACTGACTGAGAGAGAGCGAATGCAAAAACCGCCAGCGGCATCCACAGGGGGGAACAGTCAGTGCTGCCGGTAGTGTTTTATCTGTGTTTTTCCTAATGTGAACCACAACCACACCGTATTATCTAGCCACATGAATATTTCACCACACGGACAACCAAATTAGGCAAAAATGTAAATATTACATTTAAAAGCCTGTCAGAATTGGATTAATTAGCAGAATTATTAGATGGGACTCTTCTTCAACAAAGATGGAGAATGCAAACATTTTTCGTCCTGTATTCATACATACAGTTGTAGGATACAAAAGACAGTAAAAAAAAGAATCCTTAATCAAACCATTACCCTAACCATAACTGCAAGGCACGGTGCTGCCTCTACGGCAGGTGTCAGTCCTGCCGGTCTATTGCCGGCAGTGGGTCGTCCCCACCAGCACCAATTCCAGGCTGTATTTCGCAAATCACAAATCAGGCAAACTATAATTACAGATCAAAATGACCATTAATCTTCTACATTCTCTAGTTGTGTAGACTTGGGCGAATTCAGATGGAGAATATTTTAACTCTTGAGAGTATAAACATGAAACCATTTGCTTTCATGCCTTCATGCTCTCAAAGAGTTACATCTGGTTAACCAACTTTCCATCATTTAGCCTATGGGGACCACCTGGAATCCTCTCAAGGACCACTGGTGGTCCCCAGGCCACCTGTTGAAAACCACTGCATTAATGTGTTCTCAGCAGCAGACAATATGGATTCCAAAACTTTCATCACCAAAGGTCAGAACCAGAGATGGCTTCTCAAGTGAAAGACGATCAGAACAACATGAGTGGATAGTTTAATACTTCAACCTTCATGTTAAGATAAGAGAGATTTAGTGTGTGGGGGTGCCTGCAGGGGCGGATCTAGGCATGGGCATGGGGGGACTGCCCCACCAAACATGATGGCATCCAAAACAACCCAAGATACCACAGAAATTAAAGTGCTTATATTTAAAATGATGTGAAACACTACTACTAACTAACTACAGCTGTGTCACCACTAAACCAACAGCATTTCATCATTGAAAACAGAAAACTCTCTGAGTCAGACCTTTAGCTTTATGCATGCTGCGTGTCTGTTGCAACTTCAACAACAACTGATGTTATTATTGATGCTTAATTGCGTAATAAAAGGCAATGAAGCTGCACCCATACCATTTTCTCTTGCCCTTCCAACATGTGGAAGGGCAACAAACTTACCCCCCCCCCCCAAATGGGACACGTTACATCCGCCCACAGGAGCAAAAAAAAAATAGGCTTGCCTGATTTATGGTCAATAACTCCGGGACACATTTTACAAGAAGCCCATTTGAGGATTGCATGAGGAATGGCAGCGTGGCGGAGCGCCAGGGCTTTGCAGCGAAGAGAGAGACAAGAGATTGAAATTGAGACAGTCCCGACCGAGCACAACGTTCCTGTCTTGGCTCCGATGGTTTGCTCATGCATTAAGAGGAATAAAATAAAAAAAAATGAAATGTAACAAAAAATGGCAAAGTAATGGGGAACCTTTTTTATTTCTTTTTTTATTATTATTATGTATTTTTATGGAAACCTTTTTTGCCTAACTGTCAGAAACTCCAACTCTTTAGCCGTGGGGGAACATTCAGACGTGTGTAAAGAGTACAAAAGATTAAAAAGAAAGTCACTCTCATAGACACTTCTCTTGATGAGAGAGGCACACCCTCGTTCGTTTCTCCCTATTCAGCAAAGGCTTTAGCACCTTTGCGGTGGTGGAAAGAAAGTATAGTACAGTACAGTACGGGACTTCATCTTGTTCCAGCATTACCAATTTCCAATACTTTTACGTCTACTCCACTGCATCTCACAAGGAAATATTGTAAATATTGTTATAAATCAGTGGTTTTCAACTTGTGGTCCGGGGACCACCAGTGGCCCTTGAGAAAGTTCCAGGTGGTCCCCAGCTAAATGATGGAAAGTTGGTTAACCAGATATAACTCTTTGGGAGCGTAAAAAATGAAACTAAATGGACCCGTGCCTGTCCATTTGGTTTAATTTTACACTCTCAAGAGTTAAAATATTCATCATGTGAATTAGCCTAAGTCTTCACAACCATAGAATGTAGAAGATTAATGGTCATTTTGGTCTGTAGGTTTGACTGTTTTGTTTCCCAAATCCAGCCTGGAATTGTGGACTAAAGCAAAAATAAATCTTTAGTTTCAGGGTCTGTGGGGCTAAAATGTCATCAAATGATGGTCCGTGGCTCAAATTCTGGATAAATCGTGGGCCCTGGTATCAAAAAGATTGAAATCCACTGTTATAAATGATTGAAAGCTTTAGTTACTTTGTAGGTTTTGATCACAACAAAACATACCTTTACTCAGTAAACCTTATATATCTTATATACGGTAACCATATTTTATCTTTTATCTTTTTATCTAGTACTTTTACCTTTTGTACATTTGATGTCACTACTTTTGTACTTTTACTCCACTGGACTGTGAATTCCAGACTTTTACTTTAACCCAGAATGACTATATTGCAGTATTGCTAGCCTGCTTTTAGTTACAGTACAATAACATTGAGTTTTATTTTCCACCACTGCCACTTTGTAGCTGTGGTTTCTTTGAGTGAGACATAAAACCGGTTTTAATCGCAGATAACATTGCCAGACGCACCGCAGCAAACCGCCAAGTAGTCTATAAATGTCTATTATATGTTCCATGATAAAGGCCAGGATAGTGAACTGATATTGGAATTGCATTATGTCACAATTACCCTGATTGCATTTGTACAGTCAGTGCAGGGTGATTGATGGCACCGCACTAATACAAATTACATCCCCCCTTTTTATGGTTTTCTGGAGTGACTGTAAAGCAGAAAGAACCTTTATTTTTTAAGGGAAGAGCACTATAAAAATGTCCTTTTATACCACATAAGCTCTATGCCTTTGTATGACAAATATTAAAAGCTTTTTTTGATTACTGTAACTTTTTAGAATTAATTCTAGAATCAGGGAGGAGACCTGTATCTGATGATCTGAAGGATCTGGTTGGCACTTATTCAGTGAGCATGACAAGAATAGGAATGAGCTCAGTTGATTAGATTAAAATAATCGTGTAATGAATGATTTGCTTCACTGGGATCTAGTGAAGGGAAAATACAATAGCATACTTTAGGGATGTTCTGAACAAGCTGGAGTTTATCATGCAGAAGATCAGAATGACTCGTGACTATTGCTAGAAATACAATCATATATGCCATCTTTTCAGAATCTGACTGCCTCAGGAATTAGCATCAGGCATTCAATCATAAAATGCTGTCTTGCATGCATGGGGATGCTAGTCTACCTGGCGTGATTCTGAAAGTTCATGCTCAGCATCTAAAATCTAAAAAAGTACCCAAGTTTTAGGCATGTTCACAGGATTTTACTGACAGGGAAGAAATAGCAAGCAGAAACTGCGTTCCTTAAAGCCTTGGGTCCTACTTAGATAATCTCTGTTTTGTTTTGTTCCGTTGTAAACATTGTTGGTCATCTAGTCTTTGATTTCAGAGATGCATCATGGATGGGATTTTGGATAGGCTCAATGTTTTATGCTTGCAGTAAAGACAAAGTTTTTTTTTTAATTGAATCCAGTGCTGGATAACAACCAAAGAAAACTACACAACAGCAGTATAAGGTGTCAGCCTCTCTCCTTGACACCTCGACCGAACTGTTCCCCTTATTCCCCTGCCAGATGAGAACGTCTAGGGAAGTTAGCCGCATAAACGAATTCGCCGGCACCGAAGTTATGAGCATCCAGATTGCGTTTATGTTAATTAGCATGTCACCCAGACAAGAGCTCATCACTCCGGACACTCAGAGAAAGCTGGTGATCGCAAATTTTATATCTCACAATGATGCATTGTGAACTTGTGAGTTATTGTGAGATTGCTGTGCAACGGGTACCCTGTTGAATGTCAGATAATGGCTCGTTATATAGATTTATTCCACCTGTAACATTTGTGATGTGAGGTTGTTAGTTTGGTGGGGGTTAGAAGGCATTCTCTTTACACACGGGGGCGACGAAGTAGCGCCTCCCACTCTGGGAGGTAGTTTCAAAATTAGCCGGTCCCCAAAAACACCATCTCGTGGCATGAAGGGTAGATCGGTGAAATAATTGTGCAAGCAATGCAGAATATGTGCTCATCTGGACAGCACATTCTACACCAGGGGTGCCCACACTTTTTTGACTTGAGAGCTACTTTCAAAATGAGCGTCTCAAGATCTACACATCAAAAATGTGATTGTTCAATGACTGAAAATCCATTTCAAGGCCCCCTAGAAAGTTTGAGCTTTAAAATAGTGGTGGTGGTGTTACTTACTGTTATAGTGTTTAAGAATAATGTGCTTAAAATGAAAAATAGAGGGAGAGAATTGTAAGGTTTTCTTGTATATGCTATACTACTGACGTTTGAAAACAGTAATTTGAGTTTTGAGTTGACAGTTTGTGACGTTGAGTTTAGTCTCTTGCACCCAAAACTAAGAACTTTCACGCTTTTTTTTCCACAATTGGGAAAGAGAACTGACAAAACATTGGTCAAAATAACAATTATTCTCCATTTTCTAGTTTCATGGACTCTTGAGAGTGTAACTCTTGAGAGTGTAAAATGAAACCAAATGGACACGTAAGGGCCCACAATTGCTGAAAAATAGTGTCAACATGTCCCTGACATGGGCTTTAGCATAGTGGCATTACATCATAGGCAAAACTACTTGGACAAGAACGGATCAATCGCAGATGGATACCGTAAAATATATTTCTTTCAAGGGCAATAAAGCTTTATTTCAGTAAACACAAGAGCGATTGCAATACCAACCACACAATGACCTAAAAAAAAAAAAAAAAAAAAAAGCGAAAGAAAATGCCAAATACATTTGGACATTTCTATCAGAGCAAAGCATGGCCGACAGAGCTGAGATTATTTCAGCGTTCTTATAAACTCCTGCAGCTTGACGGGCTCTCTCTGTAGACGTCATTAAATCCACAGCTCAAAACCCTTTATCCCTGCTTTTAGTTGAGCTTTAACGCGTTGTGTACTTGAACGTGTTTTGGTGTTCTAACCATCGTGTTTTACCTATTGAAAAATAGCAGATCTACAAGCTCATAGCGCGCCACCGAGTGGCGCGCTATGAGCTTGTATCTCTGCTATTTTTGAAAAATCGTGAAAACCTGGTGCAAATCTTTCAATATATGTTATTTCCGTAGCAAACATTTTTAACACAAATCTTTGCCTCAGGATCTGGGGATCCCCGAGAACATATTTTCAGATGGGGGGGGGGGGGGGGGGGGGAACTTAGATTTTTCAGAGAAACTAGAATCTGTCAGAATCTAGCATCTAGAAACTAGTCAGAAACTAGTGTCAGAAACTACAAATCAGGTGCCAAATAGAATATATTCTTAGATTTGTGCATAATTTTCACAGTTTAAAAAAATATCAGACCTACGAGCTCATATTGCGCCACTCGGTGGCGCGATATGAGCTTGTACATCTGATATTTTTCAATAGCTAAAGTGTAACATAATCTGTTGAACACCCAAACGCGTTCAGTACACAAAGGGTTAAACACCCCTGTGTTCTTGCTTTTATACTCGCTGTTCAGCCTTATTTCCTGATGTTTAGCTTTTTTTTGCAATTGTTTCATTGTCTCAATCTATTCTGAACAGAAGACCCTTTTGGTGTTTTAAGCATTATGCTATGCTTTGTCTATTGAAAAATACCAGATCTCCCCATAGCAAGATCATATAGTTCTGCACTATGGGTATGGGGTGATAGATCGTGCTATTTTGACAAATGTGGCCACAGATCTTTGAAGATATATTCTTTTTAACATTTTAAAGTATTTTCTCTTTTCTGCCCTATAAAGCAATGGTTTTCAACATTTCTTCATATCAGGACCCACTGTTTATTCTGCATCTTAGCCACAGACCACCATTTGATGTTGACTTTAGTCTCTCAGACCCAAAACTATTTGGGATTTTCAAGTTTGTCCCCACAATTGAGGAGAGATAAATTGGCAAAATGTTGGTCAAAATAACTATTCTCATACATTTTCTAAATGTGTAGATTCTTGAAAATTAAGTAATTCAGATCTTTAAATATAAATTAACTATTGAGAACGAACGTAAAATGATACCAAATGAAGCCATAAGGGTCCATTTGGTATCATTTTATAATCTCAAGACTTACAGATCTATAAGGCTCTTAGGGACCACTGGTGGTCTGCGGACCACTAGTTGAAAACCAATGCTGCTACTGTATAAAGCATTCTGCACTGCATTTCTGTGTCATGATAAGTGCTCAGCTATACAAATAGAAAGTATTATTATTATTATTTGAATGCAGACACCAGTGTGTGTTAGGAGAATAGGACCAGCGTGCGACGGATGTCTTTCATCAGCACGCGCTGCTGATGCCGTATTCCTTCATCACACATCTTGCACGGAACTAATGCATCCGTCACGCCATCCACCGCTGCTGCGTGGGCTGATCTGTGCTGAGGTTTACGAACAAGGAATAATAACCTGGACATGCCAGTCCTCATCAACACCTCCGCGTACACAGACAAAAATGTGTATGTAAGGAAGGCAAAGACCTTGGTCATGTACGCAGTAAATGTTTGACATTTTTTACACACCATTATAATGTTCTTAAAGGTATAGTAAGAGAGTTCACTTAATTCAGATGTTGTTCTTTATTTATTTCCTTTTTTTCTGGCTAATCCTCCCTACTACTGAGCTTTGGGAGAAATGCATTTTGTCGAATCAGGATGAGAGCAGGCCTTCCTCCAGCCAGGATCGAGTGGGGGAGGGTGGGGGGTGGGCCTTGGTGTATGTTCTGTTGGCCTGTTGCACTTCCCCTTACAGTAGAGTGTGTGCATGTGCACATCTTGTTACTGGGGGGTGTATAGTATAAGTGATTTATTTTATTCATCATAAGCCCCAAGTACTGAATGTTCTTCAGGATATGAATAACACTATGGGGACATTGTCCACCCATGCAGTACTACCGGTAGTGGTTTTATTTTCAAGGAGCCCTAAGCTCTGACAGTGGGCAACTGACAGACGATGTTTCCAGAAGTGCATTAATTAAGGACTTTAATTACGGTGACGGCGCCGTCTCCACTACGGCAACAAGAACTAGACCTGTGCTCGATAGATAAACCTGCTTGCCGTAGCAGCCGTTCCTACTACGGTAGAATGTACACTTTACCGTCTGTTTGACACGCGCTGCATAGACACGTCACCATACCCGTCGCCATTGCAGATCTCTGTTCGCTTAACGATTTTGACAGCTACGGCGATTGTGTCATAGCAGCCATACTTCCGGTAAGGGGAGCCGTTCGGAAAATGCGGCAGCTCAAAGTGCCTTTTGTCTATGGGACATGGCGAGTTCTGGCGAAACTGGTGGTAGAGTAGCAGGTGAACGGGTGATAGTGGAAGCAGGGATCAGAGTGAGAGGAGCAATGTCAGCCCAAAGAAATGGTGCAATTGACTATATATGGTGCAGCATGGCATCGTGCATACTCACGTCTCACGGGCAGATGTAACCTGTGACGCTTCGCGCCACAGGCGATGATTAGGCAAGTAAAGCATCAATAATAACATCAGTTGTTGTTGAAGTTGCAACTGACACACAGCATGCATAAAGCTAAAGGTCTGACTCAGAGAGTTTTCTGTTTTGAATGATGTTGGTTTAGTGGTGCCACGGCTGTAGTTAGTTAGTAGTAGTGTTTCAATTCATTTTACATATGCACTTTAATTTGAAATATCTTGGGTCGTGTTTGGTGGGGCAGACTGGGCATTTGGGGGGCATTGCCCCCTCCCATGCCCATGCCTATAGATCCGCCCCTGCGCATACTTCTGTCCTCATTTGTCACTGCAATATGCCTCTTGTTTGGAATATTAACGCATCTAGAGACGTTAGATAGAAGGGAAAAAAGCACTGCTTGTGTATTCAGCTTTCCACTGAACGCCCTGCGGTGTAAGTTCAGGCCTCTCTGAGGTAATGACTTGACAGAATGCTCTGCATTGTGGTTGTCTTTGACATTCTGACTTATACTCCGTATACGGCCTCCTGTGCAGCCATCGAGTGTTTATCCTCCCTAGTGTAGGTGCGTGTTTATTGTGTAATCACACGCACACACACACACACACACACCCACGCACAAACACACACAGCAGTGACGGAGCCCGCTCTCTGCTTCATGGCTCCCACTTTGCTTCAGTTCTGTATGATTCAGCACAGCAGACATCTTTTATTTAGTTTCTATGGGCATGGGTCCATTTGACCTCCCATGTGGGATAAAAGAGATTACATCCTCCAAAAATCAATGTCCAGTCCATGGTGAAGGTTGTATGTCAGGGGCGGATCTAGGCATGGGCATGAAGGGGGCAATGCCCCCCTAAATGTCCAGTCTGCCCCACCAAACACGATGGCATGCATGCAAAACAACCCAAGATATTTCAAATTAAAGTGCTTATATTTAAAATGTTTTGAAACACTACTACTGCTTCTAACTAACTACAGTGGTGGCACCACTAAACCAACAGCATTTCATCATTGAAAACAGAAAACTCTCTGAGTCAGACCTTTTGCTTTATGCATGCTGCGTCAGCGTGTTTGTTGCAACTTCAACAACAACTGATGTTAATTGTCATTGATGTTTACTTGCCTTATAAAAGTCCTGTAACCAAAAATGGGATGGGTGCGACTTCATCGCCCGTGTCGCTTCGCGCCACGGCCGATGAAGCACCCCCATACAATTTTCTCCTGCCCCCCCAATTAGTTACATCTGCCCCTGTTGTATGTTGAGTGTTTGTGCGTGTGGCAGGGGCATTTTTACCCTTAGACAGATTGTGTGTGTGCGTGCGTGGCTATGCGTGTGTGTTTCAAGCATTGTGTAAATTTTGTCAGAAAACCACACTTCATTGTCATTCTCTGTTCTCTTCAAGTGGCAGCTGAATCTCTGTGCTCTCTGAAATGTAATATTCTGAACGTACGTTACTGTAGCTCTTGTCTTGTGGAATCAGACAATAACAGTGGCTTTGTGAAAACCTGTAATTGTCTAAGAGTTTAAGAGGGTTGAGCATTTAGAATGCATTATCTCCCTCGTGACTATATTTTGCTTTTTTTGTTTTTTTGTTGTGTTGTATGGGTGAATGGGTGGATGGTGCTACACAGGGACGTTCATAGAGTGTTTTACAGGCAGGGGCCTGAAAGAG
This sequence comes from Benthosema pterotum, assembly GCA_039105355.1. Classification (NCBI taxonomy): domain Eukaryota; kingdom Metazoa; phylum Chordata; class Actinopteri; order Myctophiformes; family Myctophidae; genus Benthosema; species Benthosema pterotum. The sequence goes on along the minus strand of CM076982.1, from coordinate 14,694,726 downwards.
TACTCTAAAACATCCAGCGTCCCAATCTCACCCCACGTTGTATGTATAACACGTAGCCACTTTCCGTGGATAACGTACGAATAGAACCAAAATTCTGTTCATTGTTGCAAGTTGCAACAGACACGCAGCATGCATAAAGCTAAAGGTCTGACTCAGAGAGTTTACAGTTGTCTCACCACTAAACCAACACCATTTCATCATTGAAAACAGAAGTTAGTTAGTAGCACTAGTAGTGTTTCAAATCATTTTAAATATAAGCACTTTAATTGGAAATATCTTGGGTTGTTTTGCATGCCATCATGTTTGGTGGGGCAGTCGGGGCATTTAGGGCGGCATGCCTAGATCCGCCCCTGGACATGGATTTCTAATACGACTGCAATGATTAATCAAGGAATCATAATCAAATCGATAATTTAATTGGTTGTCAACTCATTTAGTAATCGGATTGGCTGCTAATCACTGGAGTTATCATGGGTGTTTCCCAATTAACCCATTTTTTCCAGCGTTGTGTGTAACTAAACTAAATGATTACCTGATTGATGATTATCCTATTAGACTGACACATGTGTAGCTATTCTTTAATCAAATGTATTCAGTCAGAATAAGCAACCATGAGTTGCTTTAATTGATTTAAAAATGTGTTTGAATAGCAGCAACCAGCAGCTAATCAAATGTATTTTTGTTAGTTAGGACATGTCTAAAATATATATTTTAAGGTGATGTTTGCACTCCAATTAATCATTTAAATAATCGGATGATGAATCTATTATGAAAATGATCGTTAGTTCAAGAAATTAGCTAAGAGAGGTTAGGGAAAACTTTATTCTGAATGCTGTCTTTGGGTATGGCATGGAGAGGAAAGGGGAGTGAATTTCTTTCACTATAGTAAATGCTGCATTTGTGGTCTTGGCAAGGCGGTTGTTTTACAGCCAGGTATAATGGACATTATGACGGACATTAATACAAGTGGCTAAAACGCAAATGGGGTGAAATAAGCATTTCATCCAAATTGCATTTTAGTCACATTAATGTCTGTCCTTGATAATGTTGTTTTTTATTTTTAGTCGAAGGGACTGCTAACATAATTATCGTGAAATACATCCCATTTTGTAGATTCATATAGGGGATGATGGCAACACAATAGGCTACAAATATACTGTAATTCACACACGTAATAATACATAATACTAGCCTGATTATCAGACTGAAGCTCTCTTCCTGAAAAGACACAGTGAGTGAGCTGCGTCTATGCACACACACACACACACACACACACACACACACACACACACACACACACACACACACACACACACCATTCATTCATTCATTCATTCATTCATTCATTCATTCATTCATTCATTCATTCATTCATTCATTCATTCATTTCAGAACTTCCACAGTTATAACGCTCTCTCTCTCTCTCTCTCTCTCTCTCTCTCTCTCTCTCTCTCTCTCTCTCTCTCTCTCTCTCTCATATTCTCAGATGGAAATGATACAGCAGCCAGATCCATACGATGACGAGGGGACAAAAATAAGTGTAAGTTCAGGACCTTACCAGGCTTAATCCTAACCATACTGTATGGTATAACCCTGGCCTATAAACAAATAGTCTAATTTAAATGTTTTATTATTATAATAATAGTCTGTATTGCTTTTAGTGTGACTATAATCAGTATACATTCCACATGTGAATTATTGTTCATAAAGAACAAACCTTGTAGAGGTGGCTACATACCCAATGTAGACTAGACAGTTACAATTTCAACAATTCACATACTAATCAACATCAGTTAAATCAACTCTTGTTTGTTTGGGAACCAATCATGAAGATGTTTGACATTTGACGGTCTCCCCCTCTCCGAACGTGTCCCCGTCCAGACCGTCAAGGTGCAAGGGAACGACATTTCCCACAAGCTGCAGCTCTCCAGGGTGGGGAAGAGCGACGAGGGTCTCTACGAGTGCCGGGTGACGCGCGCCAACTACGGAGAGATCGCCGAGTACAAGGCCCAGGCCTGGCTGAAGGTCAACGCCACCACGCCCTGGCCCCGCCGACCGGCGGCCGTGGTGCCCGCCGCCGCCAAGAAGAGCTCCCCGCTGCACCTGACGGACAAGAAGCCCAGGAAGTCCGCCTCAGCCTTTGGACAGGACAGCACCAACTCCGACCAGAGGGTGGAGTCCACCTCCACCTCCCACACGTCCTCTAAGACGGATCAACACCACCCAAGCTCAGGTACGCTCCCGAAAGCTGGAGTCATACGTAGGGGTGGATACTGGTTCTTTGTTATAGTTGGAGTCATAAACAGGGGTGGATACTGGTTCTTTGTTATAGTTGGAGTCATAAATAGGGGTGGATACCGGTTCTCTGTTATACAACGTAGTTGGAGTCATATCTAGAGATGGATAGAGGATACTGGTTCTTTGGAGTCATATCTAGGGGTGGATACTGGTTCTTTGTCATAATTTGGAGTCATAAGTGGGGGTGGATACTAGTTCTCCCTTTAGTTGGAGTGAGTCATAACTAGGGCTTCTTGTGATAGTTTAAGTCATAACTACTAGTTTTTGTGATAGTTGAAGTCCTACTAGTTCTTTGTGATAGTTGGAGTCATAACTAGGTATGGATATACTGGTTCTTTCTTATAGTAGGAGTCATAACTGGGTGGATAGTGGATACTGAGTCAACTAGGGGTGGATACTAGTGACCGACATTGCCCTCGCATATAAGCAGCCTACTGAATGTCAGCAATTTATCTCAGTGACTATTAAAGCAATTAGTGAATGAGTAAACACCTATCATAGCCTAGAATATCATTGTAAATATGCATGCGATGTATGTCACTGTCACTTGGAAATAATATCTGTGTGTATTTTTCTACCGGGATTAATCCACCGGGATTAGGCATCTCATCTCCTGCTGCAGTCCCCTGCCTGCATGGTCAAAATATCCTATTCTTGCAGACTTGCTGGTGCTGCAGCCACATGGAGTCATAAGTACGGTTGGATAGTTGATACTGGTTCTTTGATAGGTAGAGTCATATAGGGGTGGATACTAGTGAAGCATCGATCAGTCCACATATCAGGTTGGCCCGTATTTGCCATTATCGGTCGATATCAGTATGCGCAAAATAAATAAAAAAAACAATGGCAGCAGGGGCAGATGTAACATTTCTCAATGGGGGGGGGGGGGGGGGGGGGGGGGGGGGCAGGAGAAAATGGTATGGGAGCGGCTTCATCGCACCCATACCATTTTCGGTTACAGGACTTACAGTATATTAATCAAGTAAAGCATCAATAATAACATCAGTCGTTGCAACAGACACGCAGCATGCATAAAACTAAAGGTCTGTTTTCAATGATGAAATGCTGTTGGTTTAGTGTTGGCACAGCTGCAGTTAGTTAGTAGCAGTACTAGTGTTTCAAATCATTTTAAATATAAGCACTTTAATTTGAAATACCTTGGGTTGTTTTGCATGCCATCATGTTTGGTGGAGCAGACTGAGCATTTAGGGGGGCATTGCCCCCCCATTCCATGCCTAGATCCGCCGCTGAATGGCAGTACCTAATGTTTATCTGTTATTCATAAGCATACATTTAGCTTTTTTGGTATGTTGGTCGTCTGTAATCTACAGAGCTGTAGATTCTGTACATTTCTTGTATTGTTTTGTTTTATTATTTCTTGTATCTATGGGTACTGGGCTGGCCCTTTGTGATAGTCGGAGTCTTATTATGGACATTTATTTATTTACTTATTTTTTCTGATATCTGGGCAGAAGCTTTTATAATGTGCTCTATTCATGTACAGTCGTATAACCCAAGTGTTATTGAAGATGAATGAATCATACAGTATAAAATCATACATAGGGATGGAGATGTACAAAGTGGAACACTGGCAACATCCACTAAAAATAATGACATTTATGAATAATAACCAATTACCGAATTTGAAAGCTACCATTATTCTGATTAGTAGATTTAGTCAATTCTGTGTTCTTTTGTGGCACTGACGAAATGGTGTGCGTCCAGGACATTAGTCAGACATCCGGTTTGTTAGACCGTACATTTATATAGCGTCTTTATCCAAGATGCTTACTGTACAGTACATGCATTAATAAATTCACTCATTCACACACATTTACACAGTGAGTGCGGTGGAAGCTGTGCAAGGCGTCAAACAACACATCGGGAGCCATTTGGGGTTCAGTATTTTGCCCAAGGAAGGATGCTTCCACATGTAGACAGGAGGCAGGTGCGTTGGAACGTATTGAGGGCAGGGGGGCAGTATAAAGGGAGATGAATATGCCGAAAAAATCATTTATATATATATATATATATATATAGTATAATTGGCCTAATGATGACATATTTACCACCCACCTGGACGTGCATGCACACGCCTTGTGACATGCTCCACATATGTCATGGCCAGTAGAGAATTCTTTCTTGTGAAGGCGTTGGACTGACCTCATCTGACCTCAAACACTGCAAATAGATAGAATGTCCATATAGGAAGCTGACCTGTTGTGACATTCAATATGTTGGATCTGACCTCATCACACCCTGTACACTCACTTCAATTCGATTTTCGTTTACATTATGTCACATTGCATTATTTTACACAGTACATGTTATATAACAGGACAGGATAGACATTTCTTTTCTTTTTTTTTTTAACCAAACGGCATCAATTATTTTTCCTCTTCAGTACAAATGTCAAGATTTTTCCTCAGAATTATGCATTATCCCACTGCAATCAGAACCGCAGACTCACTTCCACCCCAGTCTGAAAACACAACTCTTCAGACTCCATCTCAGCCCATAGCACTTGTATTCCCGTAGGTAGTTTAGATAGCACCTCATTAGATTGAGCAAGCAGTGACTCATATAGGACGTCTAATGTATCACCATGTTTTAGTGCTTACATTGTACTGTACTGTATATTGTAAAGTGTGTTGTAATGCATTGCAATGTCTCCACTTGAAGTAAGTCGCTCTGGATTAAGAGCGTCTGCTAAATGCCTAAATTGTAAAATTGTATGCAGAAAAAGGAAGAGAAAAATCGGATTTAACATCTGTTTAAAAGTAGTAGCTTTGTTTTGCATGCAGGTCTAGATAGTACAGGTCCTTAGGGTGGTTGTATTCCATTGGTCAAACTTCTTATGTCACAACTATAGATGTCCGATATTGACTTTTTTACTGATCCGATATCCTGATATTGTCCAACTCTTAATTTCTCCGATACTCATATCAACCGATATATGTAGGTTTTATAGATAATAAATAAATAAAACTCCCACTACGTATGGGATTTTTTTCACCATTTGTCATAGTTTCAAACTCACATTGAGTGTGTGTAAATTGTGGGAAGAATACATGTCTCTGTTGTCTTGGTATAAGGGGAAGGTGGTTAGAAAGTGTAGCTCTGTTTCTACCACATTGTGTGTGCAGTGGGTGCATAGTCTGTCTTGGTAGCGGGGGTTCTATTGCAAGGCTGTGATCTGGTCAATGCTTTTCTAAGTTTTGGGTCTTCGTGCTCAGGTATTCAAGACGCATTCCATATGGCCAGTACAGTTAATTCCATCTGTTCATCTGATCACCCATGCCAAAGCACCAGACTAACAATGAGTACCTGTTGGTTTTGAAAGAATGTGGCATCGCATCTGGGATTGCCAGACAGTCAGTCAGTGAAAAATCACCCATGGCTTAATTCCTGTGAGGTTAGTGTTAGGTTAGGGTTTGGGGCAGTGTAACTATGGTACCATCTCATCTTGTTCTGTCGCTCAATCTCTGAACCTCACACAATCGTTGCTGGAACAGGTCCTGGATCTGCCTCATTACGCGTTGTGACAAATTGCTCTCAGACCTCCTGGAGGTTGGCTTGTGACTATATTGCCTAACCCCATCAGCCAACCTCCTGTCAAAACTATCGACTGCTCTCACTGCTGCCAGAATGAAGCCTTGGGCAGAATGCGGTAACTAGAGCTATAGGGTATAGACAGAGCAAGGCAAACTGCGTTCACTTCATGGGGCCAGTCCAGTGGTGGCGCTTCTACATAGCCTTCTGTTGAGAATGGAGACAATAAATGGGGACCGGAAGTAGGCAGAAATGCATTGGACTCAGGCAACAGCACAGCTTTAATGACCTTAAATCCATTTATTATAGTTTTTTTGTGATAGTACAACAGAAACATTACAGAGACTGTAGCTGTAACTGTATAATGCTTTAAAACAGTTGTCATGTTGCACAAATGCCTAAAATAGCTCTTATTTACGCCACTCTCATTGAAAACAATGCATTGCCAACTCCAGCTTGTCCCCATTCAAGCTGCATAAACAGCATCAAGGCGCTCAGTTTATTACCTCTCAATGTCGCAACACTTCCATAGATGCCACTGGCAGTAACTAACAAAAACAAACGTAATATCACCCCATAGTGAATGTCCACGGTGGAATGTCTCACCGACGTCTGAACAATCACGGAGGCCAACGACGTTAAACACACTTTTCCACTCGAGTTTATGCATGCACATAATGGGGAGGGTCTATAGCCAAGCAGGCATCGGTTGTCGGTTGGAAGTATTGTCGTGGGCTTTGCACTGAGAGCATTGCAAATCAAAGATAAATGATTTCTTCACCCCCTGGGCTGATTGGTCCAGCAGTGTCCGATTAGCAGCTCACAGACAAGGGGGGGAAACGTTAATCCTACCCAGGACCGCTCCAGACTGACGGAGAATAAACGCTGTGTACACAAAATAAATCTCAGGCAGGTTCCTCGTTTTTTGTTGTTGTTGTTGTTTTTTTTTCTTTGAATAACCAAAAGAAAACAGCGCTGCTTCTCCCACAAGTGCACAACATCAGCCAGTCATTTCCCTAGAGGTCAGTAGGACGGTAGGATTCAGACGTGCGAACAGCAAAGCTGTTTGTGCTCGCAGATAGCCCCGCGCGCCCCGCAAATCCAAAGACGGAGTCGCGGTACAGAGATATTACTTGCTGCTGAATAGAGACAAAAAAAAAAGTTGGATAATACCCAGGGGGCTGCAGAATAGATTATGAGGCAGCCAAATTATGCTGACGACTGCGTCGCAGAGAGTGCTCTCTGTACGCGTGGCCCGCCTTGACACTGATAAATGCCTCCACCGCGCCGCGGCTGCCCTCAGCGTTTCCCAAAGCGGTCCGAGAGGGTCGACAGAGTTCCTTTGTCACAGAAAGAGAGAGAGAGAGAGAGGAAAGGGGGGAGGGAGTGTCGAGTTTGAGGCTGATGAACAAAAACTAGCTCAACAGGCTCGCTTGAAATTAAAGTGTATTTTTTTTCTGCACTTCTGCATCTGTAAACAAGGAGGGAGCGGTTCACTGCTGCTGCTCTGCAGTGCTGTGTCAGCTGCGTTTAGCCCCACAACTAGGCGAGGCCAACTCACGCATGCACAAATAAAAAACAGATGCAGTCTTTCTGTGTCGTCACTGTCATGGGCGCCATTGCATAACCATGTATATTACATGGCTTGAATGAATGCTCCAATCAGAAGCCAGCGTTCTGGTCATGTGAGCGGTCACATAATACACTATAATCACCGCTCCGCGCTATTATTGACCGCTGCATAAACAAGTTCCCCAAAGTGCAAACAGCTGTGTTCATATCAATCCGCGCTGCGCTTCCGCATTTAGTTCCAGCATGCCGTTAGCGGGTCCATTTGGTTAGCTACGTATTTGGTTGTTTACATGCCTTTGTCGTCACCCTCTCAAGGACCACTGGTTGAAAACCACTGACGTAAGCCCGCGGTGCGCTTCCGCATTTAGTTCCAGCACGCCGTTAGTGGGTCCATTTGGTTAGCTACGTATTTGGTTGTTTACACCCTCTCAAGGACCACTGGTGGTCCTCGGGCGTTGAAGACCACTGACGTAAGCCATGTAATAAGCGGGATAACACCCTTCGAGCTGGTGATTTGTTTCCTAACTAACTGACCTCGGCTGCGCCTCGGTCAGTTAATAGGAAACAAATCACCGCCTCGTCGGGTGTTATCCCTTACAAGACTATTTTTCAACCCGCCTTCATATAATTGGTCCTCACCAATGTTTATGATAGAATGCCAAATTCTTTTCTATACTCGGTCTGTGCACCCTGTGCTTCAGGTTTTCAACCATTCATGAACATTAACATGAGGACCAATTACATGAAAATAAGTTGGTCCTGTAAGAGCAGCCAGCAGCGCGGGTGAGTCAACTAACCTTTCTTAAATCATACCGGCATATCTATGGTCAAGATGACATAAATTGCGTTTGAAACGGTGGGATGATAGGGGCTCCGGATGCCCTTCAATAGATGTGCCCATATTGGGGAAAAAACAAGTCAAGATGTTCCTCCTGCCAGCCTGTGTCATCAAACGTTCTTCCCCTTCCGTGGAGAACAAACAGCCAGCCAGGATGTCAGCCACCAGGCCAGTCATTTAAGTCAGATAAGCAGACAGACAGTTAGCCCAGCTCAGCTTGTCAGTGACACACAGCCAGCCATTGCTTGGACAGGCGGCCCCGGGCCAGGCGTGGAGCCAGTTGGCAGGCAGGGTGGCAAGCCAGTCTATCGCAGTCAGAGACAGTCAGAGACAGTCAGAGACAGCCCCGTCAGCTGCTTAGACATAATTATACAGGCAGTCCGACAGGGCATTATAGTCCGACAACACCATCGCTCCTGACATGCACGTGGGCTGGTTAAAACTCACCTGTAAAACCTCTGACATGCCAAGTGGCAAGTTTAAACTTACCCATGGCTCCTCCTGACAAGTTGTGGTAGGTTAAAACTAACTAAGGGTTTTGGTTTTGGCGTAGGGTGTTGTAGACACTACCGTATTTTCCGCACTATAAGGCGCACCGGATTATGAGACGCACCTTCAATAAATGGCTTATTTTAGAACTGTTTTCATATATAAGGCGTACCGGATTATAAGGCCCACAGAATATAAACTACTGTAGTCGGCTTAGGATAGAAGCTACTGCAGTCAAACAATCCATATATAAGGCGCACTGGATTATAAGGCGCACTGTTGTTTTTTGAGAAAATGAAAGGCTTGTAAGTGCGCATTATAGTCCCGAAAATACAGTAATTTACAGACCCAGAAACCTTTCACACCAAAAGGTCAAGGTGTGTGTTTGTTTGGATGTTTGTTTGTTTGTTTATTTTTTCCCGGGGTTCGATTCCCACCAGGGACACTGTGGGTGTCCCCCCTAGGTTGGTGCAGGGTGTGTGGAGCCCACACATCCCACAATAGGAATTGGCACTGGGTAGAAAGAATGAACGGGTTACAAAATTCTGGGAATAAAAATTGTAAGAAAGAAAAGCGCTTAAAGGTAATAGAGGCAACGTTCTCTGTACACAGACACTTGCTTCGTCCTGCAGACGGTCCAGAACTTTGTTGTTGTCAACAAACCATGAAAACAAAACGTTCGTCGGGCTCGGGGAAGGCGGTGCTAATGTGGGGTGAGGAAGCGTTTTAGCCAATCACCACACAGCAGTGTCCAGCAGATTTATAATGAGCCAATAGATTCTGTTTTTTAATCAAATCTGTTTACAAACACAGTGTTTGTACACACCAAAGTCGCCTCTATTACCTTTAATAAAACAAACACATGTATTTTGTCCTATACTGTATATATCACTGTCTGTACCTTCTCTTCTGCAGGTACGACGAGAACATCGTTCAACTTTGGACTGGCACTTCTTCTTCTCCTGGCTTGCGGTGTGGCAAAGGATGCATTCTTAAGTTTTCAAGAACTGGCTTGATGTGCCCACTCAAGATCCCTCTCTCTCTCTGTCTCTGCCTCTCCCTCTCTCTCTCTGTCTCTGTCTGTCTCTGTCTCTGCCTCTCTCTGTCTCTGCCTCTCTCTCTCTCTCTCTCTCTATCTCTCTCTCTCTCTCTCTCTCTCTCTCTCTCTCCGTTATTTTGCACCGAGTGGACAGCAGCACAGTTTGATCCTCACCTCCCAGCTATACTCGCGCCCAGCAGCAGCAGCGCCCAGCAGCAGCAGCAGCAGCACATTCTCATTGGCCGTTCGTTGCACAGCAGCTGTCTCGCAGCCCCGTCGGCTTACATCACTGTACAGATCACTTTCTGAGCGACAGTATTACAAGCACTCCTGGTGTGGGAGAGAGCAAGGACACTGTCGGACTTTTGCTCATGGCGGCGGAGGAATGACTCTTGCAACAACAAAACGGAGTCGTACTGTACGTTGGTCCGACGTACGACGTACTAAAGGGGAATTCCACCCATTTTCAACATTTTTTACTGAGAGCGTACAAATGCAACCATTCCATTTGTACACTCTCAGAAAAAAGAAGCGTCTAAAGAAATCCATTAACATGGTGAAAATACATCTTGATGATGTCATCAAGATGTTTCACCATGTTAGTGGTTTTCTTCAGACCTCCATTTCTTGGGAACACAGAATGGGGGAACTTTTTTATCATGTCCACACAACACGTCTAAAGTATACTAATGACATATTAGAATGTTGAAAATGAGTGGAGTTACCCTTAAACAGCCCGACACGCAACAGTCCGACACACACGTGTGGCTGGTTAACAGTTTGACTCCCATTCGCAACTTACACAAGATAATTAGCAGAACAGCTTTGCTGCTGCTGCGACTAACAAGTTGTTCAATCCATGTTTGAATTGATTTTTTTTTTAGTCATGGTCCGTGGCTAAAATGCAGAAAAAATAGTGGGCCCTGGTATGAAAAGGGTTGAAAACCACTGCTCTAGACTAATGCCTGTCGGACTGTTTATGTTAACTGTACGTCGGACCAAACTTGGCACCCGACACGATGCCCCCTCTCTTGTGCTATACTGTGTGTGTTCATTTGCTTCTATAAGTGAGAGTCCTCTTGACCTGGTGAAATGAATCACACTAATGTATCTCATTTGAAATACACCCCCAGACTTCAGGAGCTTGCCCACCGCTCTAGAATCTTCACCCGGAATTCGTCGCATGTAAAACATTCAAATACTTTGACCCCACGCACCAGGTTCACCCACATCATGCCCATTTGTTATTTCATTTTCTGCGTTTTTCACATTGCTTTTTCTGTATTTTGGTGTGTGTGTGTGTGTGTGTGTGTGTGTGTGTGTGTGTGTGTGTGTGTGTGTGTGTGTGTGTGTGTGTGTGTGTGTGTGTGTGTGTGTGTGTGTGTGTGTGTGTGTTGAGCAATTTTAGGCTGTCAGGCGCTGTTTAGGATCGATCACATCGGCCTTCTTTTTAACGTGGCTTAAGCATTCTGGCAAAAGAACATCTCCTTGATCATAGCGGTTTCGGAATGGACGCAATATATGCTTTTGATTGTGGCATTTCAACGAGTCAGAGGACCCCACAATCACTCTCACCGCTTCGACGACTGTTTTGTTTTGTTGTGTCCGCAATAATTATTAACACGCATCAGAGTCGTTGTGCGAGCGGGGTGTGCAATGTGCGCAACCATTTGCAGATTTAAAAAAAAGTATGCATTTTTTGCATACAAACATATGGACTTCAGTAGGCAAGATCCTTTACAGTACAGTACATGTAAACCTATAATCTGTGAATATAATGAGGGACTGAGATATTTGCAACTGTAAGGGATTCCTGGGAAACTATACATCTGCTGCTCATTCAAGGAAAGGGTACTTTTCGAACGCTATATAGTTTTCTGCAACTACAGCAGTGGTTCTCAAACCCTTTTCCGGTCCACCAAAATTGACACTTTTCAGCCTGCGGGACTGCAGGACCGCCATGTGTACAGCTTCATTTCAAGGACCCCCCAAGTTTGACATGCATTAAGCTACATCTCTGGTATATTGTAAAAATCTATTTTAATTTAACAGTCACATAAACTTTACTTGATGTGTATTGGGCTGAAGGGGTTAATCTATAGGCTGAAGGCTAATACTACAAATCTGATCTACAAAACATTTTAAAATAAATGTAGTGGAGGAAAAAGTACAACAAAATGGAGTAAAGTACAAATAAATTCCTATAGATTGTGTTTAATACAAAGACTGCTTTGCTTGATTATGTGAGGGTACATACCCGTTTTTGACAGGTCGCATGTCAAATAGGTTTTATTATAGATATCAAACTGGATTGCTGTTTTCTTTTGTCTTTTTTCGTTTGAGCTTGCTAGCATTGACATTAGCAAGACCCAAGCAGGGTGTTTATATGCAGCGCAGTTGTTTTTTTGTTTTTTTTTTTACACTATAGCGGGCTTGGCAGGCAACGGTTGGCTCGTGGTCCTAAACGTGGCAGTCTTTGTGTTAAGTACAGTTCTTAAGTCATTCATTTTCTTTTGATATTTCCACTAATGAGTTTGGATGGGATCCAACCTGATTCATTACTACATTATGTAGATTTTTTCCCCCCTCACTTTCACCCAACATAATAGTGAATCAGGCTGGATTCCTACTATTTATAGGCCAGTGTGGATGGTGAGGTGAGGTACAAAACAACCTAGAATATATTATATAGTATATATATTTGATTTATTTTACATACTGTAGAGCCCATCGCAGTGTATTTTGGATCCATCCACAGACATTTGAAAACAAAACGCTTTGACAATCTCACCCAAACAAAGGCCAAGGTGTTTGGACTCTTAGTGCAACAGTAAACTTCATATCAGATATTATGAACTAGACAGTCCATCTCGTTGCTCCACTTTTCCCCCTCACATGTTTCTATTCTTATTCACTGTGGAAATTGTATGGGAATATATACAATATGTTCACCATAATATTTTTGTTCATCCAGTGGTAAATTGTATACTCCATATACTGTACATGCTCAAGTTTTGTACACTTGTTCATGACACTGACTGAAGGGCATCTATAGCAGTATCCAACATAAGTATCATGCAACCAAAGAGAGAAACAATTCATATATATATAATGGTATACATACAGTATGTATTATGATGGTATCATCATCCCTTGCCCTTTGATGTTGATCGGATTGACGCCCCGCATGATTTCTATTCAAACAAGATACATGTGGTTATGCCAGCGTATAGTGCGGAAAACGTCACTTCTTGTATGAGAGTGATTGGCATTGACACGTTATTATTATTATTATTACAACACTGTGTGTGCTTTCAAACACCAATAACACCGTCAAGCTTCCATTTGGCTTCAAAGACAAAAGCAAATTAATATTTCAGAGATTTATTTTCATTCCCCACCCCCTCCTCCTCCGCCCTTCACTATATGGAGGCACATGGGACTTGTTAATTCCGCAATATAACGGACAATTCACACCAGGACTGTGGCCTCACACACACATACAGTACGGAACGCATGTGTTCTGTCTGTGTTTGACGGCCGCCTCAATGCTTTGACAACGGAAGTCTCAAGGTTTGACTAAACATTTGTGGCCAGGTCCTATATTGTGAGACACAAGGGAGCCTTGATCATTCTTCACTTTTTTACATTTTATGAAACTACAAATGTATGCTTTCGTATGATGTACGGTTCATTGAAAGTGGACAGTATTTGACAGGAGGGGTGAATTCATTTTGCATCGGCCCATCAGTCGAGAGTGTTTATGATCTGTCGCGCTCGCAAAATGATTTCGCTACGTATGGGCATGATTGGCTCTGTGAAACTCAAGAACAATTGATTGTTATATGGCCAGTCAAAACCACACCATGTAAATTTGTAAATGTGCTGGAATGGTCTATTTAATGACACTGAAACAAGTATCTGTTGGAATAAACATTCTCTAACATTCAAACTGTGTTAATATGTCTTGAAAATCCCGCGAAAACAAAAATCTATTTTTGTCAATTGTGGAATTCTAATAGGGCTGACATCTGTCTCAAAATATTGGAAGTGGTCACATTTGTCCTTGATTGCCGATTGCTGCCCATCAAACAAATGTTTGGTCAAACCATGGCCGGAATGTTTTTCTTTTGCGATTTTATCTTGGAACATAAAGTGAGGACCAGTTATATGAGGGAAAGGTTGAAAAGTGAGGCATCGATTCAACGATTTCCAATGTGGGTACAGTTCAGATGAACGCCTTGTGTTTGGAATGACGAGGAAAGCTCTGTACAACTTGTAAATGAAATTATGAGCATGTATTTTTTTTATCTAAAAAAAAAGCCTGCAGAGGCCAGTGATGTATCTGTATTTGTACTAAACACGATGCCATGTTTTCATTTCAGTGCAAACCATCTCCAAAGCGAGTTTTCATCTCTGAAATTAACTGCCACGAAAACAAACAGGGAAAGAATGATAATTAAAAATATATCCTGGATCTCTTGTACTCCTCTGAGGACAACGCTGACTTGTTGGGATATGAATGTGAACCGAGTGACCAAAAAAACAACAACAACAAAAGATTGAATTCTTTAGAACAGAACCAAACAAAAGGATGGAACACCTTAAAACGACTATGGAGCAGCAGTGCTGTCATTAATTCCAACCACGGGACATCATTTCAAAAAAATGCCAACGCAGCATTCCATTATGTTTTGGTGCCACAATAGATGTTTTATTTTCTTTTTCAATGACATTTCATCTCAAGGCAGTCCTATGTGTTTGTTGATCTGTCATAATATCTGATGACTTGTAATTCTCTTTCCTTTGGTATACCGTGTGAGGCTTCTGTACTGGATCATTGCAAACAGTTTGTATAATAATGATGATATCAGATTAATATTTAAATAAAACATTTTCACTGATGAAAATCCAAACACCACAGGAGTGCTGCGTGAACTGCCAACCCGTTACAAATGAGAGTACGTTGGTCTACATTTCAGCTCATAAGAAAACTGAACTGCATTTAAACACTATTGAGTCATTAGAGCCACATCCACATTTGCAGTAAATAAGCAGCAGGCATCTTTTCTATATGCGTAGAATCATATTTGATTTGAATCAAATCAAAACAGTTTGGACAGAGTTTTTCTGCTGTGCATAACATTTAGAGCTGTACAGCATACACCCTGACAAATTGATATTACCACGGGCGCCGCACGTTTATTTTGGCATTCAGCCTTTGTCGGCGTAAACAACCTCAAAAATAGCAACACGTTTTGCTCAGGGGGGATGAAAATAACTGTCCCTGTCATGTCTCATCATGCATCCATCTCACTGAGGGATGAAACGGGGAGGACGGGTAACGGCCAGGACACACTTTGGAATTCAGATTGCGAGTTGTCTGGGCTACGCCGTTGATTGTGAGAGAATCTCGGACACGCTGTTTACAGCAGAACAATCTGATGAGACGCAGCACAACTCCCAGGCCAGGCGTGTGTGTGTGTGTGTGTGTGTGTGTGTGTGTGTGTGTGTGTGTGTGTGTGTGTGTGTGTGTGTGTGTGTGTGCGTGTGCGTGTGTGTGTGTGTGTGTGTGTAGAAGGCCGGAGGAAGGTGTGTTGGAATGTGGAAATGACTGGTGAACCCAACGGTCTGTCGCAGCATTCTTATCAGGTGTCGGGTCCCTACTCGGTCTGCAAAGAAACATGGAGGTATGAAATTGAATAACATCCCATATAATCCTGGACCTACCATATACGCCTGCTCGCAATTTTGTGTGAGGGGATTTTCTCACTTGAACTGAGTCAAGGGGTCCCTAGAGATGAAAAATCACCGAGGTGCTTGTCCGCCATAGTGCCACGAATGGCGCAATGGCCGAATCAAATATGGCCGCCATCGGATATGGTGAAAATCCAACTTTTGTGTATATACACATGCAATACCTCTATTCTGACTACTTGGGGGGTGGGGAATCCATTTCTGACATTGTTATGACAATTTTGGTTGATTTTGACCTTGAAAGGTCATGGTCAAGGCCGTTTTGCTATTCCAAAGACATGATTTGGCCATGACATTAACAACTGGTGCAATAGGTCTAATTCATATAATTGTGGCAATGATTCCTGTGTGATATCTTTTATATTGATATTTAACTATAATTTAAAAGTAAAAAATTTGTCCCCTGTTAACATTTTTACTCAATTACGTTATTATTTAGAACAAAAGATATACACAACACATATGCAAGTATACATATACATTGCTATATGGGTTCTGAAATGATTAAATAAGAGTGGCAAAGTGATATACAACTAATATAAAACGAAATCAAGTATTTTCTCTCAACTTGCTCATGCAGTGATCTCCAGGATCAATTAAAAGACTAGATGGTAGGATCCCCCCTCCCGGAGGAACGTTGGTGGGTGATGGCGCATGCCCTGGCTGCTGGTGGGTAGGGCGTTGATGGAAATCCTCTTCTGCTCAAGCTTATCGGCTAGACATGCTGGGTCCTTCCCAACCATAGTTGCAGGTTTATAGGAGATGGCAGCACAACGTTGCTTGAACGATGAAACTCAGCCTGTTGGATTCCAAGCCCCAGACTTCGCTCCATGTCAGCTTCTTCTTCTCGACTCCCTCCCACATCATCCAGCGGCCCTGTCCAGTCAAGGGTTGTTCCAAGATAAGAGACTGCGTGATGCAGTGGTAGCATGTGTCGCTTTTCACCAGTGCCATACTGCTGCCAGACTTCCTTCATCCCCAGTGCTTGGAAGTACGGGATGCAATGTAGAAGTAAAAACTATCACAACTCTCTTACACTGTTTAACACAAATAGCCCACTCCATACGCACCAGTCCACTAGCCTCGTGTCAGCTTCCTCAATCCAGTTCAAGAGGTCATGGATAATAATAATAATCTTTATTTGTATAGCACCTTTCATGACATAAAATGCAGCTCAAATGCTTTACATTGCAATAGAGAAGGCAAAAAATAGTGGGAATGTCCTTGCCACCAGCCACCTTTGCTGGGAGAACCTCATTGTCATGGACGACAGACCTGACAGTGATAGTATTGCCACAGACCTGACTGCACACCATATCCCAAACTAACAGATAGATATTTTGCTTGTTCTCAGACACCCAGAACTTGTGAAGTTGCTGCGGAATGGGTGTGTTGCTGTTCATGCCAATGCTTGCTGTTCAGTCTGTACGTTGCAGGGGCTCCCCTTCATTTTGAGACCTCTCAATGTACGTATCAAGTATGAGGTGATGAGGGTGTTGACCGTTGAGAACCGTCCCAGTGGTATCTGCCACATTTTCGACATGAAGTCTAACACAATATAAGTGGCAAGAGTAGATGACTAGATGCAGACTCCATTGGGTGAGATCAAGTCCAGGCTCAATCTCTTTTTTTTTTGACCATCAAAGATGTTGAGAGCACGTCATGAGAAAGTATTTGCTGGATGTTTATGCCCTGCTCCTTAGCAATGCCCATAGCTCCTATATGCTTCAGCCATGTCTTTGGGTAAAACTAAGTTCTGCTTCTTCAAAATGGTGTTTGGTGCCTTCTGTGGTTGCTCTTTGAAGTGAGGCTTCCTCTTTGGTATGATTCAGCTAATTTTCTTAGTCTCAGTCTAGCCTCTCCTGTCTGTATGGGTACTTCAGGCACTCCCCATTTTTAGACAGTTGAGCAGACTTACTTACTTAGACTTAGTTCCTCCCGTTCCTATTGGAACACTGGGCAACGAGGCTCCTCCATTTGCTCCGGTCTCTGGCGACCCTTCTTGCTCCATGCCAGCTGACACCCATCTCTCTGCAGTCCTCCTTGGCTGTCTGTCTCCATGTTTTCTTCGACCTCCCTCTCTTCCTCTTCCCACCTTCAGGCATCCAGTCCATCGCCACGCTTGCCGGTCTCTCCCTTGGCAGTCGGAGTACGTGGCCAGTCATTCTCCTTCTCCTTTCAGAGACCATGTGATGTGGTGTGTGATGTGGTGATGTGGTCTCTCCATGAGATCTTTAATATGGACCTGAGACAACGTCGGTAGAAGACATCCAGCTACTTGGTGATGCTGGCTGTCCTCACCCATGTCTCACAGACGTAAGTCACCGTTGGGATGACCACTGACATATAGAGGCGCAGCTTGGTGGCCGTAGTGATGGTCTTGGACAACCAGATGTTTCGGAGCCGTTGGAACACTCCCGCAGCTTTGCCAATTCTGTTGTTGACATCCTTCTCCACGTCTCCTGTGCTTGAGATGTTGCTTCCAAGATAGGTGAAGTTGTCCACATATTCTATGTCGTGGTCACCCAGGGTGAGTGGTGGGAGGTGTAGGACTTGTCAAACTGCCATAGCCTTGGTCTTCCCGTGGCTTATCCGTAAACCCACTTTTTCCCTGTGCTCTTGGAGGTTGTTGGTCAACTCTTGAAGTGTGAGCTGGGTATGGCTAACAAGAGCTAAGTCATCTGCAAAGTCCAGTTGAGCAGGCGCAGAGTGAATTCTCTGTATACAACCTGCTTTGCAGATTGACAGTCAATGAGTATGGAATCTCGTGCTCTAGCACAGAGTCAAACAGCTTCACCACTTTGAATGTAAGGTGACAAGTGGTGCTCAGTGCATGCTCGAGATGGATTTTTTGGGGGTAGTTGTTGGTGAGGAGGTTGAGGACATTTTCATGAATCTCATGAAACAAGAGCTCAAACTCTGCATCTGCTTTTGCATTGTGTGTGTGGCTCCTACTACATAGTGACCTTCAGGACCCTTCATCACTCACTGAATGCTCTGCTCGACCTTCAGGTTACCTACTACAGTACTGAACCAGCATTGACCTGAACAACCCACTGACCGATTGAGAAGTGCCAGTAGAACTCAGGATGTGTAAACACTAGGACCTTGATTCGCACAAGATACTATGAGCCATGACACAGGTAGTTTATGCAAAGATCACCATAGATCACCATAGTATCCCACAGCATTTTTCATTACAGCCATTAGTCTTGGGCGGTATTGATTTTTTAATATCGGTATTGATAATTTCTTAATTAGCTCGATATTCGATATTACCGGTATTGACGGCAATCAGAGTTGGAACGCTCCACCAGTCACCTAGTTCTCAGAATTTGCGACTTTGAGGGGTCAGAAACTGAGTGCTCTGCTGTTAAAGCAGCCTAAATAGGGAAAAACTGGAGTTGGAAATACATTGTTTCCAAAAAGCCTAGCCCAAATAAGGGCTAGTTTAGGCATGTGTGTAACATGAAAATTGTTTGTATAGTTACAATTAAGTCTCATTGCTCATATTTTAATAGAATACAGTATAATGTCGGTATTTGACGATATTCGGTATTCGATATTTTTCACAGACCCAGCGATATTACTCGGTATTGATTTCCAATATCGCGATAAACGGTAATACCGGTATATTGCCCAAGACTAATAGCCACCAAATACAGCTAACCTCCAAAGATATGGCAGAGCTCTGACAGCCTTACATTCCTTCTCGAAATCCTGATTCAATTTCTCTACTTGTCCTATCGGGGCCTCAAACTGCTCTGAGGAATGTTGATTTGCAGCCAGCACAGTGTGCAATGCCTGTACCTGTGCTAGCACTGGATATGCATCTCTGCCAGAACATATTCCACTGGAGCGACCTGATCACATCCTCTACCATCGGCATCCCAGTGAGAGCCCGGACATAATGGCTGCCGTTTAACACTAACTCTATCAGACCAGGTCCAAACATGGCACACTCAACCATTGCATCACCAGGGGCAGAAACTCTAAGCAGTTTTCCTGTTCTGAGCAGAAGACATGTCCAGTGGAAAGGGCCCATGCAAAGGAAGAAATTCTTGAATGTTCTGTCTTGTGCAGATGAATATCTACTGCTGGAGCAAACATGCCTTCGTCACACCATATGGCCATTGATACCTGATTTGGTTGTCTACGAACACTCTGGCCATGGCAATAAAATGGTTCACTTGGGCCAAGGCCAGAGCCATCTGTTGAGTTCACTTTGAATGAAGTTGCTGTTTGATTTTGCATCACTTTTATTCCTTCAATTTGATTTGATTTAACACGCAATTAAATACATTTTAAAGGGGGTGATTATAATTGTTATATGTCTTATGCACATGTAGGCCTAATAAAAAAACAAGTGATTTATATGATTGATTATTAATTCAATTAATTAATAAATGTCAGAATTAGTAGAAATTGCGCCCGTTTTTTCACCTAACAATGGTTAGTTATGGTCTTCGGAATAGCAAAATAGCCATGACCATGACCTTTCAAGGTCAAAATCAACCAAAATGGTCATAACAATATCAGAAATGGATTCCCCACCCCCCAATTAGTCAGAATAGAGGTATTGCATGTGTATATACACAAAAGTTGGATTTTCATCATATCCGATGGCGGCCATATTTGATTCGGCCATTGCGCCATTCGTGGCACTATGGCGGACAAGCACCTCGGTGATTTTTCATCTCTAGGGACCCCTTGACTCAGTTCAAGTGAGAAAATCCCCTCACACAAAATTGCGAGCAGGCGTATATGGTAGG
The DNA here is from genome assembly GCA_039105355.1 of Benthosema pterotum. Classification (NCBI taxonomy): domain Eukaryota; kingdom Metazoa; phylum Chordata; class Actinopteri; order Myctophiformes; family Myctophidae; genus Benthosema; species Benthosema pterotum. The sequence continues at coordinate 14,674,409 of CM076982.1, read as the reverse complement.
TCCAGGATTAATACTGCATAAATAAATCTGACGATACTATTATAACACACAGTGCGAAAACATCTACAGAAATCTAAAAGCTCACACAGTCTGTGTGTATTTTAACTTCCACTTGTAAGTGTTTTTTTTTTGGGATATTATCAGATGATGTTCCCTCCTCCAGTCATCAGCCCTTGTCAAGACCATATAATGGAGCCTGGATATTTCCTGCATTGACGTTGAACGTTGAAGCTGTTTTCAGCATTGTCTGCCGGTGTTGCATTTGGCACATTGTCCAACTACTAAGTATTTCTACTAAACCCCTAACTCTATATTAGTGGTTTTCAACCTTTTTCTTACCAGGGCCCACTATTTATTCTGCATTATATCCACGTAGGGTCACCATTTGATGTTGAGTTTAGTTTCTGAGACCCAAAACTAAGGATTTTCAAGTTTGTGACCACAATTTAGGAGAGATAACTGGCAAAACATTTGTCAGAATTGGCCAGAAAACATTGGTAATTTTCGAAAAAGTGTAGATTCTTGAAAATTAAGTCATTCAGATGTTTAAATATAATTTAACTCTTGAGAGTGTTAAATGATACCAACCCGTAAGGGTCCATTTGGTTTAATTTTACATTAAAGCAACATTGTTGTATAGTTCAATCCATATTGCCTCTATTGCACGGTCCTTAAAAGAAGTATTCATAACCCCCAACGCACTGTGGTTGAGACCAAGTTGCCGAAATGCCATAAACACATTTAACACAATTCAAGGGCAGTAAACTTTCCCAAGTCTGTCTGTTCGTGCAGTGTATGCATGTGTGCGTGTGCGTGTGTGCGTGCACGTGGCTGCGTGTGTGTGTGCACAGCATGCATTCTTGCATTATTTATCTGCACTCATTAAATGCAATCAATTGAAGCTGGCATTGATGTACGACTCTTTACAAGAGCTTTCAGAGGTCCTTCACTCTAACGTTACTCTGCCTTTTTTGGTTTACACTGAGTGAGTGTTTCATTTATTCCCAGAGAAAACCTCAAATTAATGTAAAAGTGTTTTAAGTGGGTCTGTTAATGCCAATAAGCAACCCTCTGGGCTATGGGATTTAGTAACCTTGTGTTTCTAGACTCGCCTGTGTGATCCAGTACAAACGGGATGGTAAAATCTATTAATTGAAGAAATGGGTTGACCACCATGGTCAGACACCGCATGAAGGCTTTCAGTAGGTAGGCCATGACCTAAAAACAAGGATGTTCCTGTTCGCAGGGAATCTTGGCTATTGGTGATTCCGGTTTGTGGTTTTCCTGCCTGATGACTAAAACATAAGGTCAAAATCTGGCTTCTGACCGGATCATTTTTAACCTTTGACCTTCAAAACAGTGAGTGAGGGAGTGAGTGAGTGAATTGAATCAGGGGCGGATGTAACATTTCCCAATTGAGGGGCAGGAGAAAATGGTATGGTTGCGGGTTCATCGCCTGTGCCGCTTCGCGCCACGGGTGATGAAGTCGCACCCATACCATTTTCGGTTACAGGACTTTTATTAGGCAAGTAAAGCATCAATAATAACATCAGTTGTTGTTGAAGTTGCAACAGACACGCAGCATGCATAAAGCTAAAGGTCTGACTCAGAGTTTTCTGTTTTCAATGATGAAATGCTGTTGGTTTAGTGGTGGCTGTTAGTAGCAGTAGTCATCTTCAATATAAGCACTTTAATTTGAAATATCTTGGGTTGTTTTGCATGCCATCGTGTTTGGTGGCGCAGTCAGGGCATTTAGGGGGGCATTGCCCACCCCCATGGCTAGATCCGCCCCTGAAACAGTGAGCGAGTGAGTGGGGTTTGAATCCACCACGGTCAGCGCTGGCAAAAGCAGTCAGTTGCTTAGGGCCAGAACCCCACCACACACACACACACACACACACACACACACACACCACACACACACACACACACACACACACACACACACACACACACACCGTCGCATGTACACATTGAGTCCCCTAGGTGAGGTCACTGCTAGAGGCTGTCATGGTCACGGAAATTCTTCATACTCCTGGAGAAACCTGCGAACATTCACAACCTCTGAGGATCACACTTTCTTGAGAAAGCTTATTGGCCTTGCTTTCTCTCGGGTGAACGCTGGCTGTGGCTGACAGACTGTGACAAGTCTTAAATTCATGAAAGGGATAGTTCACTTACAAAAAAAATCAAGTTGGATGAAGCAATTGCATTAATTGGCTGCCAGAGTCCCCGTGGTGGGAGTTCTGCTCTGCTTTTCCTGAATATTAAGTAGCTCCGGTCACAAATGAACGAACATTGCCCTGATATTTTAGAAATATAGGTCAACAGTACAAATTACGTTAGTTTTGTGAATTAACTAATGTGTGGCCCCCTGGGTTCCCCCACAAAATGACAAAACGACTTCATATTTCACCAAAAACAGAGCAGAATTCCCATTATGGGACTCTGGCAATGAATTAACCCACAGCGTGCCGAACACAACAGCGTCGTGTTCTGTCTCTATGCCATGGCTCTGGCCACGGCTTACGGTCAAAACCCTTGAAGTGCCAGATCTCCGAGGATTACAGATAATGCCATTCAAATGCATGGGATAGAATGGATACGGGTGCAGCATTTTTTCAAAACAACAACACAACGATCGTCAAATGATACACTTGGATCAAATGATGAATTAAAGAATGGAATCAATTAATTGTCGTGAATAGTTAGTATTTTATACAACTTAAGTTGTGAACTAAAAATGTGAACTATTCCTTGAAGGCTCTGAGACTTGACATCTCAGATTATCTGTGAACTATAATCTGATCAAGAACCAACCCCCCTCAGAGCAACAACATAACTTTCAATGCATTCCATATACCATTAATACATAATACAACCACAACCACAAGACAAATTGTATTAAATCCCAGATACCCATGCATAACAGAACTATATACCACGTATATTGTAATCCCATGAATCACACTTATTATCACAGAATCACCACATTTACAGAACTATTGCCACACTAGGGAGGAGGCCGGGGAAGTGGAGGGAATTTGAACACTGTCATCTGAACAAGTGAGTCAGCTAGCATGAAGACTGAGAACAGAGTAATAATGACTCATGACTGCTTAAAAGAAACGTCTGATTGAACATGGGGGTGTGAATGACCAGGGCCAGATTTAGCCAGCCCTATAGGGTGGGCTAGAAGAATGGCAGGGTGGGCAACTCCAAAGTTTTTATATGAAGCAGTGGTTTTCAACCATTCTGACACCAGGGTCCACTATTTATTTGACATTTAATATAATATAAGGCATGAACCACCATTTGATGACACTTTAGCCCCACAGACGCAAAACTAAAGATTTCTTTTGCTTTTGTCCACAATTCCAGGCTGGGTTTGGGAAACAAACCACTCAACATACAGATCAAAATGACCATTAATCTTCTACATCCTCTCGTTGTGTAGACTTGGGCTAAATCAGATGATGGATATTTTAACTCTTGAGAGTGTAAAAATGAAACCATATGGATCTGCAAGGGTCCATTTGATTTCATTTTTACGCTCTCAAAGAGTTAATTACATCTGGTTAACCAACTTTCCACCATTTAGCTGGGGACCACCTGGAACTCTCTCAAGGACCATGGTGGTCCTCAGACCACTGGTTGAAAACCACTGATATTACCTTTCATTGGGTGGGCAGCATGCACCCCCCCTCTAGATCCGGCCCTGTGCGTGACACAACTGACAGTGAATGAGAGTGAAGGGAGTTGACATGGAGAGAGACAGTTGATTTTAAAGGAGCAGAATGGTGGAGAATGAATGGAGGGGTTTTGTATAATAAACCTTCTGACTTCCATGTCTCAATGAACAATTGCTGCGCTGGATGTGATTGATAGGTGAGAATTATCCGCCTGGTCATTCAGCAGGCAGTTTTGTGTGGACGGAGGAGTAGAACAAAGGCTCTGTACTCTCCGCCCTCGCCTTGGGGGGTACTCATTGGCAGGTGAGTCATTCAGAGTACGCACATACACGTGTGTGTGTGGGGGGGGGAAATCTTATTAGCATAATGATTAGGTACATTGTGGGTGGAAAATGGAACTAAGGAACTGACAGGCACGAAGAAAGCTTATGCTGGTGTTCTTTTCAGCTACCCCCTGATAACGTAAAACAAATACGTCATTCATTCAGCTGTGAAAAGGACGTGTGCACACACACACACACACACACACACGCGCGTTTGTGCATGTATGTATGCTTGTTGACTGGGTGCTATAGTATTAAGCTATTTTTTAGTATTAACCATTTTACTTGACAAAATGATGATTGTAATGATGATGCATTCATTCCTATGAGACAAAAACTTTGCTTTAATCAAACTGAACTATAATTCAGTATTGTTTCAGGCTAGTTCATGTTGTAAGTCTGTTGCATGATGGGAAATGGCAGACCTACAAGCCCAACGAGGGTCACAGATCTACTATTTGCAGACAGGACATGCTTATTACAGTCTTTTCTTCTTTTTATGATGATGATGAAATACCAAATTTCTTTCTACACTCGGTCTGTATCTACGGGCAGCTGATCAGACACTCATCATCCACCATCGTTAGGCAGATTTTCTTTTTCTTTTTTCTTTTTTTTCATGAGACACAGGACCTGGTAGAAATAAATTGTGGTATTTTATCATGAACATTGTAGGATCAAGAATCCAATTATAATTAAAGCTGCAAGCAGCGATTAACGGGCCCTCGATCGTGCAAGTTTCGGGCAAATATCGGCCAATCAGAAAAGGGGACACGGCTAAGTCACAAGGAGCCAAAACATAGTCCAATGGTACCACCACTATGTCTCTATGACATAGCATTGAGGAGTTATGGCAGGAATTAGTATCGACCAATCAGAGGAGGGGGCGGGGCTAAGTTACACCAATCAACGTCAGGGACGGGTCAGGGGCGCCATGCCGAGTCTAAGGCTACCACCCATATGTCTCTATGACATAGCATTGAGGAGTTATGGCAGGAAATAGTATCGACCAATCAGAAGAGGGGGCGGGGCTAAGTTACACCAATCAACGTCAGGGACGCGTCAGGGACTCAATACCGAATCCATTGCTACCACCCATATGTCTCTATGACATAGCATTGAGGAGTTATGGCAGAAAATAGTATCGACCAATCAGGTGCAAGTACCACTTCCTGTTTGGCGGCGAAGTTTGGCGCTCCGCCACGGTGGCGCCGTTTTACGAAAACTCACGATTTTAATAACTTTTCATCGTCAACGTCTTTTCTGCTTGCCGAGCGATTTTTTTTTTTCGAACGGACCCCCCCGCTCCGACGAGTTCGCCAAAATGCGACATGTGGAAATGGCCTAAATTGCACCAAAACGCAGCCTTTATTTTGAAATAACCGACTTCCTGTTCGGTTTCGGACGCGGCACCAAGAGACTTTTTTTTAAGTTGCGACATAATACAGGTGCGTGCCGATTTTCGTGGATGTACGTCAAACCGTATGGTGGGGCTCGAGGCACGAAGTTTTCTAGGGGGCGCTGTTGCACAAGTAGGCCACGCCCACTTTTAACAATTTTGAAATACGAAATTTTTCGCCACTAGTAACGTGCGTGCCAATTTTCGCAACTTTTCGTGTAGGTTATGCGGCCGAAAAACGCGATTTATTTCGGGTAAGAATAAACAAAGAAGAATAATAATAACCCTAACGGTTTCAATAGGGCTTCGCACATGCGTTGCAGTGCTCGGGCCCTAATGATAATGACGGTAGGTTGGAAAGTGGTGAAGTGTTTGGTCTTGCCAGAAGCATAGTACACCACCCCACAGGGGCAGATATAACATTTCCCAATTGGAGGGGCAGGAGAAAATGGTATGGGGGCGGCTTCAACGATGAAGCCGCACCCATACCATTTTCAGTTACAGGACTTTTATTAGGCGAGTAAAGCATCAATAATAACATCAGTTGCTGTTGAAGTTGCAACAGGCACGCAGCATGCATAAAGCTAAAGGTCTGACTCGAAGAGTTTTCTGTTTTCAATGATGAAGTGCTGTTGGTTTAGTGGTGCCACAGCTGTAGTTAGTTAGTAGATGTAGTAGTGTTTCACATCATTTTAAATATAAGCACTTTAATTTAAAATATCTTTGAAATTTGGGTTGTTTTGCAAGCCATCATGTTTGGTGGGGCATTTAGGGGGGCATTGCCCCCCCAATGCCCATGCCTAGATCCGCCCCTGCCACCCCAAAACAAAACACAGCACGGTTTGAGCTGTGAGACGCAGCTCCATATTCAGCTGGAGATTCCGTTCCAGCGAATCATAAATCTAACCATGGGAGCATTTATTCACTGTCATGTGAAGTGTAAACAGAACGCGGCACTGCTGAGCTCACACTATAGCACTGTTGCATACTAAAAAGAAAACCCACACAAATAGAGTTTATGTACTTGTGTCAGAGACAAGCAAACTAAACCTAGATTATCTGTTTAAAAACAGCACGGTGAGTCATGGTTCAGTTTGCTGGTTTAAATTCATCACGTTGTGCCAATTAAAACTGAATTAGATTAGATCATTGCTTTTCAACCCTTTTCATGTCGATTGAGGCCCATTATTTGTTTGGCATTTGAGCCACCGTTCACTGATGCAAAAATGAATAACATTTCCATGCTAATTGTGTAGACTTGTAGATGAAGTGATGCAGATGACGTTTCACAATAATGTACCTTTTTTTAGACAATCTCAAATAGTTGAAGGACCAGTGAACTGGAAAACTATATGTTTTTGACACTTTTAGAACACATCCGTGGTATGACCATAACCAACAATGCAGGCCAAAAAAGTGAGACAATTTTAACTTTTGTGTATTTTTAAATAAAAAAAACTCGATTCGATTTGTAATTACTTCCTGCAAACGAAAACATCCTGCATGATGTGGCATCACATAAAAGCCGAAATTAATCTGACCTGTTTTCATCCCATTTCTGAATCGTCCTCCACAAACACAGGTAGCTTGATTACAGTCAGTCATCATTACGTAACATCACGACACTTGAAGGTTGAACCATTTAATTTTTGTGATTTGCACATTGCTGATCTCTGCGGCAGACAGCTTTATAAGTCCTATTTCAAGGCCAAACTCGTTCTAAAAGTTAACGGTGGGGGGGCAATGGGGCTAAATGGCATCATAATTCACTCGATAACTCACTCTGTGCGAGGATGTGATTGAGCTCCACAGGGACGATATATTGGCCTACTTTGGACTTTGGGGTGGAATTACTGGAGCTGTCCCTGCACCGTCACGGACATCCCATGGTGTGCCCAATGCTGCCCATGGCATATTTATTCATACTGGCAAAAGCAAATCTGCAAACTCACAACATGGCCAAATCAGTGTATGCGTAGCATGGCATGGGTGTGGTATGTGGCAGGTCATGCAGTTACCGTAGTACTTGGAGCTGATGGTAGGTGATGGGCTTCACCTCAACAATCCATCTCCCATTGTAGCAAAACATGCTGACTTACTATGTATCTTTATAGTTACTACAAATGTAGGGCAGGGGTTTTCAACCAGTGGTCTGGGGGAGGGGGGCTCAATCCTGGGGCGGATCTAGGCATGTGTATGGGGGGGCAAAGCCTCCCTAAATGTCCTGACTGCCCCACCCAAATTTCAACGATATTAAAAAGTGGTTACATTTAAAATGATTTCAAACAGTACTACTGCTACAACACCATTTCATCATTGAAAACAGAAAACTGTCTGAGTCAGACCTCTATCTTTATGCCTTCAACAACAAACAACTGATGTTATCATTGATGCTTATCATTGATTACTTGCCTAATATAATGTCCTTTACACGATCAATCTTTAACTGAAAATGGTATGGGGCTGCCCCCCATGACTGCCCCCCAATCGGGAAATGTTATATCCGGGCCTGGGTCAATCACATGCTCGCACAGAGTGAGTTATCATGTGAATTATGATGCCATTTAGCCCCATTGCCCCCCCACTGTTAACTTTTAGAACGAGTCCGGCCTTGAAATAGGACTTATAAAGCTGTCTGCTGCAGAGATTAGCAATGTGCAAATCACAGAAATGAATTGGTTCAACCTTCAAGTGTCGTGATGGACAAAATAAAATGTTATTGCCAGTACTTATTGCTGACTCAATGATGAATGATTCAGAGAGAGAAAGAGAGAGCGAGAGAGAGAGGGTCAGTGTGTGTGTGTGTGTGTGTGTGTGTGGGGGGGGGGGGGGGGGGGGGGTGTGTGTGTGTGTGTGTGTGTGTGTGTGTGTGTGTGTGTGTGTGTGTGTGTGTGTGTGTGTGTGTGTGTGTGTGTGTGTGTGTATGTGTGTGTGTGCGTGCGTGCGTGCGTGTGTGTGTGTGTGTGTGTGTGTGTGCACGTGCACACGTGTGTGGCGTGGCCCATGTGCACGTGTGAGTGTGCAAGCGAGGTGTCTAGCCACTATTGATTGTAAGTTGCCAATGCCATGTGATTCCATTGCCATGTGACATCTACGTCGTTAATAATAATAATAATAATAATAATGGATTGCATTTTTATAGCGCTTTTCTATGCACAGCGTGTATACTCAAAGCGCTTACAATGGTCCATTCATTCATACATTGGGAAGTAGAGCGGCGAACAGTCAACGCCAGCGTCCCCACTTCCCACATTCACACACCAGCAGTGGCAACCACTGGAGGCAAGGTGGGGTTCAGTATCTTGCCCAAGGACACTTCGACATGTAGACAGGAGGAGCCGGGAATCGAACCGCCGACCACTGGATCATTGGCCGACCTGCTCTACCTCCTGAGCCACAGCCGTGAAAATTACGTCGTTAAAGGGGAACTCCACCCATTTTCAACATTTTAATATGTCATTAATATACCTTCGAGATGTTGTGTGGACATGATTAAGAAGTTCCCCCAATTCTGTATTTCCTAAAAATGGAGGTCTGAAAACATCATTAACATGGTGAAATACATCTGATGGGTGGAATTCTCCTTTAAAGACAGTGTCAGTTGGAACATCAATTCTGTTAATGTTAACAACAGATGTATAATTGACAAATTAAATAATTAGAAAAAACGAATTGATTAATTAATCAGAAAAACAAAAAAATACCTTTTAAAGTTAGCCTAGCTGTTTTTCCCCGACTTTGTGGCATTTTCCATGTCCAATAAATCCACGAAGATGAGTGACCTAATCAGGAGAAACTTGGACTCGGGCTCCATGGCTTCAGGGAATTTTTAATTAACATTTTAATTAAGACAAAAAAAAAATGTTAACTTGAGGCCATTCCATTAACTTCGGGTCTCAGACAATCTCTTTCCATTATGTGTTATATTTTCCACTGTTAGCTGGCTGCCCTCCAATGTGCCACCGGTGACAGAATGTCACCTTGCACCAATTTAATTGTCTTTGTGTAGGGCTACAGTATGTACAGTAGGCAATACTTAAAGGGGAACTCCACCCATTTTCAACATTCTAATATGTCATTAGTATACCCCTGAGGTGTATACTAATGACATGATAAAAAAAGTTCCCCCATTCTGTGTTCCCAGGAAATGGAGGTCCGAAGAAAGCCACTAACATGGTGAAACATCTTGATGACATCATCAAGATGTATTTTCACCATGTTAATGGATTTCTATAGACACTTCTTTTTACGTAGAGTGTACAAATGGATGGACAAAAATGGGTGGAATTCCCCTTTAAGCAATATTACATGAAAGGGTGTGATTCTTATGCAATACCTTTGGAACTGCAGGCATGGATGATATGACATTAAAGCACATGCACCCTCAAGGGTAATATTGCAATTCTACAATAGGTACCCTTAAAACTAATGGCACTAATGGTAAGTCCAAGGAAAGGGAAGGGTCTTTTTGTGAGAGAGTGATTGCACTTTCTGGCGTTGTCAGCCGCCATGGAACAGCCACGGGTAGTCCGTAGTTTAACAGTGCTTTTCATTTATTTTCCTGCAAACTGTTCAATCAACCAGTCAGTCAGTCAGTCAGTCAGTCAGTCAGTCAGTCAGTCAGTCAGTCAGTCAGTCAGTCAGTCAGTCACTATGGTACCGCTACTGTACTTTATCCGACATAGTTATTTCATTGTTAGTTTAAACAATGCCTGAACTTTAATTTCATGAATGTTGCATTTTAATCTGTATGCGTCTGTCCGTATCAGGCAGCAATTTCCTAACTTAGACACGAGAAGATTAGAGACTTCTAATCTTGTTAGGTTAGAAACTTGTTTTCATCTGAATTCCCAATCCTTGGGTGTCCTGTCCGCCCTGGTGACCACCATATCGTGGCTACAACTAGTGTTGGTCTATAGCAGGGGTTTTCAACCTTTTGGGCACCAGGGACCACCAGTTATTCAGCATTTGAGCCACAGACCACCATTTGATGACATTAGTCCCAAAGACCTAAAACTAAAGAATTCTTTTGGTTTTGGTCACAATTCCAGGCTGGATTTTGCAAACAAAACAGTGTAGACCTCTTAATTAAATATAGTGCTAATTCAGATGAGTATTTTAACTCTTGAGAGTGTGAAAATGAAACCAAATGGACCTGTAAGCTAGGGTCCATTTGGTTTCATTTTTACATTCTCAAGAGTTACATCTGGTTACCCAACTTTCCATCATTTGGCCTGGGGACCACCTGAGACCATCTCAAGGACCACTGGTGGTCCCTGGACCACCTGTTGAAAACCCCTGCTCTATAGCAACAAGTACTGAATGGTATACGCTCCAAAATGTCTGACCTAATTTTGTGGAGCCGTTAATGTGTTGTTGTTTTTTTTGTATAAAGATATTGTATAAATATTGCCTTGCTGATCCATTATGCTAAATCATCCTAAAAATAAAAACTTGCCTGGCCTCCCTTGCATAACCATGACAGTTTGAGCTTTCAAACACCAGCCTCACAAAGGCCTCTGCATGAAATGACTTCCTCCCACATGAATTCTCTTACAGATGAATTGGTGTCAGTGTGTGGCAGAGAAATCTATAAAGGGAAACGGTAGTGGAGACGTGGAGGCTTTTATTGTCGATTTTTACAAAAGTTAATTACATCAGACAATTCATAATTTAATTTAGTCAGTAATGACTAATCATTTTATTAATTTAATTATTCAAACATAAAACAAGGAACGGAATGGACCCACTTGGCTTTTGTTTTTACTGCAAGTTAATTGTGCACTAAATAAATTAATCCAGTTAATTCATGGCTGAATTAACTCATGAGTAACTAACACAGAAGAAAGAAAGTGATACATTTATGAATCACTTTTTATTTTTATTTTATTTTTATTTATTTTTTTACAGCTGTTTGTGTCGCTAATCTGTGAAAACAAAAACAATAGTTAAGGACACGCTGTTTTGCTGTCTGTATGGCCCATGCACTTTCCATCATTTGGCCTGGGGACCACCTGAGACCATCTCAAGGACCACTGGTGGTCCCTGGACCACCTGTTGAAAACCCCTGCTCTATAGCAACAAGTAGCCTACTGAATGGTATACGCTCCAAAATGTCTGACCTAATTTTGTGGAGCCGTTAATGTGTTGTTGTTTTTTTTGTATAAAGATATTGTATAAATATTGCCTTGCTGATCCATTATGCTAAATCATCCTAAAAATAAAAACTTGCCTGGCCTCCCTTGCATAACCATGACAGTTTGAGCTTTCAAACACCAGCCTCACAAAGGCCTCTGCATGAAATGACTTCCTCCCACATGAATTCTCTTACAGATGAATTGGTGTCAGTGTGTGGCAGAGAAATCTATAAAGGGAAACGGTAGTGGAGACGTGGAGGCTTTTATTGTCGATTTTTACAAAAGTTAATTACATCAGACAATTCATAATTTAATTTAGTCAGTAATGACTAATCATTTTATTAATTTAATTATTCAAACATAAAACAAGGAACGGAATGGACCCACTTGGCTTTTGTTTTTACTGCAAGTTAATTGTGCACTAAATAAATTAATCCAGTTAATTCATGGCTGAATTAACTCATGAGTAACTAACACAGAAGAAAGAAAGTGATACATTTATGAATCACTTTTTATTTTTATTTTATTTTTATTTATTTATTTTTACAGCTGTTTGTGTCGCTAATCTGTAAAAACAAAAACAATAGTTAAGGACACGCTGTTTTGCTGTCTGTATGGCCCATGCACTGTGTATTTAAGGGTTTTTGTATGTGGAAAAATAACAGCCAATCAGAAATTTTCCGTACCCAGTCTCCATGCAGCATTTCTCTGGCCTGTATACTTTAACATAGTTGTGGAGTGACAGATTGACTAGCCAATCATTTGAGCTGTAGTCAATGGGCGTAGTCATTTAGAACTTTCCAGGGGAACCTTGCTCCCAGTGTTGCCAACTTGGCGCATTTGCCACTGTATTTCGCTTTTTTCCAGACTCCCCTAGCGCCAAAACTAAAACTCCTGGCGGAAAATCTGGTGTTTTTTTTTGCTGGTGAGTTGGGGGGAAATTTTTTGACAGGTTCCTAGAAAGGACCACTGGTAACCAAATGTAAATTGTAATGTAATTGCAAATTGTAAACTTTTCACCATTGTAAGTCACTCTGGGTTAAGAGCGTCTGCTAAATGCCTAAATTTTAAATTGTAAATTGTAAATTGTAAATGGACCCTTATACAGTAGATCTGTAACTCTTCAGAGCGTAAAATGAAACCAAATGGACCCTCCATTTGGTTTCATTTTACACTCTCAAGAGTTAAATTATATTTAATTAAATCTGAGTTACCTAATTTTCAAGAATCGACACATTTAGAAAATGTAGAATTTCTATTCTGACAAACATTTTGACAGTTTATCTCTTCTAAATTAGTCAGAGAGACTAAACTTAACATCAAATGGTGGTCCGTGGAATAAATAGTGGGCCCTGGTATGAAAATGGTTGAAAAACACTGCTCTAGCGCATTTTGGAAGTGCCACTAGTGCATTTTGGATTTTGGCAGTTGGCAACACTGGATACAGCGCGGGCACCAAAGATGGCGCCAACTAATAGCATAAACAAACAAAATAATAATGGCAGAACCAGCTCAAGCAAGTGATACCGAAGACGTACCGACACCGTCGACGTCGCTGCGGATTTATTAACAGTTCCCTTTTCAAGAAGAACATTTCAGCATGAAAAATTCATGAAAGAACGGTACATTATCAAACGAGGCCGCCCAACCCAGAGCCTTCTAGGGGAGAGTTGCGATATTCCCGTTCACTCCTGTGCGTCAGGGCAATGGCGGTGCTGGAGGAGCAGCAGCGCTGATGTAGAAGCCGTTTGAGTGCACTCGGAAAACCGGAAGTCGATGAATATGAATGGGACTCTATGGATTTAATCAGGGACCAGCAAAGAAGGCACGAAAACATCATGTATTAATGGCGGTGACCTCGTAAACAAACTATCGATGCAGGCAAATTAAAGAATGCCTTCCGGAGGTTTGAGTACTTTGTCACATGATTTGCAAATAGTATATAATTATATTGACGTCTTGAAAGTGTTAGTGCTGATTGAAACTGGTTTCAAAGCAGGCGATATCGCGAGAATTCACTGAAAAGCTAAGATTCTCGCGATAACAGCGGGGGTAGGAGTATGCAGAAAGTTATTTAATCAGTTATTTAATCCAGCTTTAATGACTTTATTTTAGTTGTTCTTTAATAATACTACAACATAAACATTACAGAGACTCTAGCCGTGACTGAACAATACTTTAAAACAGTTGTCTTTTTGCATACGTACCTAAAATAGCTCTTATTGCGCCGTTTCGTTGAAAACAATGTACTCCCAATGACAGTTAGGACTGGGACTGCACTCATAGACGAATCTCTGTAGTCTCGTGCACGGTGCTCTGCTCTGCTTTCTGACCCCCTCAATATCGCAACTCTCCTACTAGAAGGCTCTGGCCCAACCCACCTCCAGAACAACTGGAAATCAGCCAAGCATCAAAGGCCCGGGTTACGAGCGACATTTCCAGGCCAGCAGGTGGGAGACATACAGTACCCCCTGACCTGACTGAAGAAGCTGTTCTGTTGGCAGTGTTTGCTGTTTGGGACCGACAAGGATGGCGATGGGTCAGTAACCAGGGTGCATGGGACTTTAGAGCAGTGGGTTTTCAACCTTTTTGATACTAGTGCTCACTATTTAGTCAGCATTTGAGCCACGGACCACCATTTGACGTTTTTTCACCCCACAGACCCCCCCCAAAAACAACTCAAGGACCACTGGTTGAAAACCACTGTCTGATACTGAATGCAGCTGTTATGGCCTAGTCGGGACTGGACAATGGAGAAACAAAGTTCACCGAAAAGGACTGTAGGAGGTGGATTTTCGTATTCAGGTGCAGAACCACTACGTCCAAATGGTGAGTAATCTTATTATTTTTGTACTGGTGGATCTGCCGCTGTGCATTTTATTTCCACACAAATATGTGTCTGTCTGTCTTGAGGTATTGGCTGGGAATCTGTGCATTGTTGTTTTGTGGCTTTGGTCTTTCTTTTCCTAGCGTAACTGATGTTTAACGAGGTTGGTTGTGTGGCACCGCCTTGTGCCATATGGTGAATGAAGTTATTAGCGCAAATATTAATAATAGCAATGGCTGTGTCTTGTGGGGGAGGGGGGGGGGGGCTCAACTAGTGTGTGTGTGTGTGTGTGTGTGTGTGTGTGTGTGTGTGTGTGCGTGCGCGCGCGCGCCGTTTTAAAAATCAGTAATGTCAGCCTGCTCGTGCATGACTGCATGTTGTGACTTGTGATAGAACAATGGTTTTCAACTGTTTTCATACCATGGCCCACTATTTATTCAGCATTTGAGCCACGGACCACCATTTGATGACATTTTAGCCCCACAGACCCCAAAACTAAAGATTAGTTTTGCCTTTGTACACAATTCCAGGCTGGATTTGGGAAACAAAACAGTTAAACATACAGATCAAAATGACCATTACTCTTGTGTGATCTCTAGTTGTGTAGACTTGGGCTAATTCACATGATGAATATTTTATTTCTTGAGAATGTAAACATGAAACCGAATGGACCCACAAGAGTCCATTTGGTTTCATTTTTACGCTCTCAAAGAGTTACACCTGGTTATCCAACTTTCCAACTATCATTTAGCTGGGGGCCACCTGGAATTCTCTCAGGGACCACTGGTGGTCCCCGGCCCGGACCCCTGGTTGAAAACCACTGATCTAGCCCAAATGCAGCGTCATGGGATGCATGGCTATTATAGATTTAGGCTCTTAATTTTGCTGTCAAAGTGTACCAGATTGGTCTGAAGGCCCACTTAGTGTCTTTTAGATCACCTATTTTTGATATTTGAAAAATAAACATTTTAATTCCCCCCCCCAAATTCCTATAGTTTGAAATAATGGTGATTAATCATGATCTCTATGTGGTGGCTTTTATTCTCGATTTTACAACGTTGATCACATCAGACAATTCCTAATTTAATTTCTTCACTAATGAGTGACTCATGCTTTTAATAATTTAATTATTCAGACATTCACATACGCATGCACGTGCGCGCGCGCGCGCGCACACACACACACACACACACACACACACACACAATAACTAAATAAATATAAATATATATATTAAGAGAACTTCAAAATAAGGACAGAGGACATTTCAATACAAGCAAAACAGCAGCAAGCTAGTAGCTATGACTGTGCTATTGCTCACTGTGCATTTAAGATCAAATAACTTAATTTTCAATTAAGTCAATGTTTAGTAGACTATAAATGTAATGTCCTACTGTTACGCATAGGCTAATCTATTGGTTGCCTTGCAATTACTGCACAGCCAATCGCAGCAGGCAATGCAATTACACTTTATGTTTGACAATTAAAACTTAAGTGGATCCACTAGTGTGAGGACGATGTTATGTCGTCAAATTAACATTGGCGTGTCGGCCATGAAACTAATTTGTGACTGAAGTTAAAGAGCATTGTTTACAAAAAATAGTTCTGGCAGACCTGAAATCACTGTTGGTGTTTTTGGCAGCTGCAGGCTGCCTAATAAACAGACACAGGGAGAAGGGTTTCCGAGAGACGAGATAGCAAATCAGAATTCGTGGAGTTGCCGAGAGACCAGATAGCCAATCAGATAGCCGGGGACAAAACCATCCCATGGCTCAGAAGTCGGAGAACAGTTCTGCAGAGATGATACAGCAGCTGCCAATTAATTGACGATGTGTCAATTTTTGTTTAAGATTTGCTTGTGGAGTTTTGTGCCTTTTATTGATAGAGTGGTGACAAACAGGAGAGGGAGAGAGAGAGGGGGAGAGACATTGCAAAGGTTGTTAAGAATGGGACTCGAACACACAATGCAGGAAAAGCCTATATGTAGCACGCACCTGGACCACTTGGCCAGCAGGCGCCCCACAACTGGTCATTTCTGCATTGCAGTTACAGTAGTATTGATACTTCTACTCAAGTAAAACCCATGCATTTTTTTCCTCCACTGCTGATAATAGTATTCCAGAAGGCATTGATAACAGCCCTTGGTTCAAGGTTTTACTATATTGTAGTGGTTTTCTAAATGATGGACAGTCACATAGATCTTAACTCTTGAGATTGTAAAATTAAACCAAATGGACCCTCCTGGGTCCATTTGGCTCCATGGTTCAAATACTGGATTGGCTTAAAAGATTGGTAAATGGGACAATTTTTAGACTAAACTCAACGTCAAATGGTGGTCTGTGGTTAAAATGCAGAATAAACAGTGGGCCCCTGGTATGAAAAAGGTTACATATTGTGTACATAAGAGTACTGTCTCTATTATGTAGGAAGACTGTTCCAGTGATGCTCTAACAACAGAGAACATTGTTTTACCAAACACGCTACATCTGAATGGCACATTGTGCAGTCCCCTCTGATAAGCTTCCTGTAATATTGATATAATATGGAATAGTAACCTACTTTGCTGTCAGTTTGCAGTGCTTATGCAATACATACACACTTTTGACATCACAGAAAAACAAATATAATAAAAATACAATTACACACACAGAAAAAACACATTGCACACAGAGCAATGTCCACAGTTAGGTTTATTCTTAAAGTTGACTGATGGACAAAATACCTGTTCATTTTACAATTTAGGCATGCGCAGTTTAGGCAATTTAGGCATTAGCAGGCGCTCTTAATCCAAAGCGACTTACATTAACTTTGCAATACATCATACAGATTACCAGTGATGGGGATAACGCCGTTATTGATAACTTCGTTACGTAGTCAGATTAGTTTTATTAGTAACGGAGTAACCTAACGAGTTATTTTTGCAATTTAGTAGTTAGTTACTTAGTTACATTTCCAAAAAAGTAACTCGTTACTATAGTTCGTCGCAATTCATTTTCTTGAGATTGCCCGGTGTTGTAGCGTATATTCCTCCTTCTGTTATGGTAGAATAAGCCGACTGCACGTTGTGGCTTCATCCTTCTGCGAGTGATGTGCGTAGTTTACATTTTCTGTCTGCACATCCTGTAAATCCGCCTAAGAAATAAAAGTAAACCTACTGTCTAGCTGGTGTGTAGTTATACTCTAGTATGAATCTTTTATTTTGAAAAGGAAGAAAGAGGAAGTCCGCTGGCTGCTTGCGTAGTGAAGCAGCTACTGTATGCGCGACTTGCTGAAAGTTGTAAACAATGACGCCGTACACTGTTGGATTAACTTTTGGATTAACACGCGCACTCTCGATTGGGAATCGGCTATAAACTCTGGCTGCGTTATTAGGTGAGTAATGTTTAATTCATTGTTTGGCCGCCGTGCCTTGTCTTATAGGCCTATAGACTACTGTGTAGTTCATAGGCTGGGTTACGATGGGAAGAGAAGCCTGCAGGTTGTTGTCATTGCGCAGCGTGGAGAGGGCATCATTATGCTATCTGACTGGTTGTACCGCGTACAGCATAATATTGTCTGTAGGACTACTGTGGATCTGACATAGCCTACTCTGTAGCAACCTAGTTCATAGTGGGTGATGGGTGACATGGTGTCACTGTTGACTAGTTGTCGGTGGTGGTGGTTCATGTCATGTGTGCAACATGGAATGCGACTCATGCACTGGTAATACAATGCAACTAAATTGTGCATACGTTAAAAACAAAGAGAAAAGGGGTATTTTAATTGTGTTCAGGAACGGAAAATAACGGAAAATAATCTATTACGTTACTTTTTATAGAAAGTAACTTGTAACTTAACGAGATTAGTTTTAGGGGGCAGTAGTCCAATAACCTAACGTCGTTAGTTTATAAAGTAACGATACCCAACACTGCAGATTACAGCTACAAACAGAATTTACAATACACTTTGCAATATACAATGTAAGCACTAAGACATGGTAATACATTAGACCTTCTATATTAGTCACAGCTATCTCAGTCTAATGAGGTGCTATCTAAACTACATAGGAGGGTACTTCCAAGTACTATAGGTTGGCATGTACTGTAATACAAGTGCTATGGACTGAGATGGAGCCTGAAGAGGTGTGTTTTCGGGAACACCATCTCCTTCCTGAAGGCAGCAAGCTGTACTCTGCACAGAAAACATGGTAGTATTAGAGGCTCTTTAATAACCTTAGGATGCTGTCATTATGTGCAGATGTAGGCCTATGGAGTGGATGTATAGTCTCTGAAGTGGTATTATTAAGCATTCATAAAAATCAGCTGGGAGCATACCTTCCCATAATGTGACTGAACACTTACCAGGCATACAGACCATCATGTTAATCAGCACTGTACTGTATTGTGTTTGAAATGGGAAGTGGAACTGCCAGTTTTTCATGGACAGGGGCGAAATGGTACTGTATATGGTGCACTTACTATGTATGAATGCGTTGCATGAATGGGTGTAAAGCCCCTTGGATAAAAGTGCTATGTGTAACCCTCCACCAAATAGAGTATGACGTAATCACACACAGTCTTGGTCTGTCGGCTCTGCCGTGAAGTGGTTTGTATTTATGATTGTCACAAGACTGGATCAGATTGTGTTGTTCAGTGGTAAAGGTCTTTTTTACGCTGGAAGTGATTTGAGTTTCATTGAGAAGCCACAGGTATGGGGACTACAGGGGGAGGCACAAGCACGCTGACATGCTTGCAAAGTGACAATCGGGCGCAATCTCATGAAAGGTAACCCCCTCCAATCCCTCCTCACACCCATGACAAGAACGCTAATTCATGTTGCAGAGGAAAAGGCCAATTATCTCCTCCTGTTCGGCACCCCCCCCCACCACCACCCCCACCACCCCCAAAAAAAGAAAAGATTTCTCTTTCTCTTTGAAAAAAAGTAGGCCTCTCCTGTCTCTAAATAACCAAAACCTGAAACATGTTCTCGCTCTCTCTTTCTCCCTCTCCCCCTCTCTCTTTCTCTCTGTCTCTCTCTCTCTCTCTCTCCCCCTCTCTCTTTCTCCCGGGATCCAGCTGTGCCGTTGAAAGTGTCAGCCTGCTGTGCTAATGAAGCCTCTGTGAGTGTGGGGCTGTGCTGGGGAGAAATCCGCTCCCGACTTTAAATCAAAGGGGTTTATCGTGGTTAATTGAGCGCTGGGATTACAGCAACATCTCCCTGCTTGATGTAGTCATCATGATTGTGACCTTCTCCACTTGATGGGTATCTATCTGGGTACATTGATTGTTGAAAGAGAGCCTTTGGAGAGGCTGATGATGGATCTGTGCTGCTGCTGCTGCCGATGGCATAGGTTGCGAGTCAGGGGCGGATCTAGGCATGGGGGGGCAATGCCCCCCTAAATGCCCAATCTGCCCCACCAAACATGATGGCATGCAAAACAACCCAAGATATTTCAAATTAAAGTGCTTATATTTAAAATGATCTGAAACACTACTACTGCTGCTAACTAACTACAATTGTGGCAACTCTAAGCCAACACCATTTCATCATTGAAAACAGAAAACTCTCTGAGTCAGACCTTTAGCTTTATGGATGCTGTGTGTCTGATGCAACTTCAACAACGACTGATGTTATGATTGATACTTGCCTAATAAAAGGCCTGTAACCAAAAATGGTATGGGTGCGACCTCATCGCCTGTGGCGTGAAGCGACACGGGCGATGAAGCTGCCCCCATGCCATTTTCTCCTGCCCCCCCCCCCCCCCCCCCCCCCCCCAATTGGGAAATGTTACATCCGCCCCTGTTGCATTAGACTGCACAAGGCCTAGCGGTATAACAGCCATCAAACATGCATTAATTGCCATAGCAACTGAAAATTGTGAAAAACCTGTTGATGCGAGGTTATACAAACATTAAATTAATATCCCATAGACTTGGCTGCTAATAATAGAAATGAGGAATGCTATCATTTTCATGAATGCAAATAATAGAGAAATAGAAATAGAGAATAGAAGTGAGTCATGGGGTCTGGGTGAGCAATGTGCACATGCATAAAGCTGATGCTGAGGGCCAATCTACACAAAAAAAAACATCAATGGATGTAGCAATATTAATGTATTCCATTGCTGCTTGTTGCGCACATACTGTATATAGGCACCGCCACTAATGCATTAATTACACTCACACACACAAACAGGCTGTTTAAGTATTTATTGAATCGAGAGATTTGAAACTTAGAGATAGGGGAGCTGTAGATCGTCTTCACATCAGCCTCCCACACACTCACGCACACACATGCAAGCACACACACACATACACACACACGCACGCACGCACACACGTGCGTGTGTGTCATTAAAATGTCATGCTGTTCAGCTTGGAGGGATGGATCTCCCTGCAAGGATGCAGTCGGGTTTGCACATAGCTCCTCATACATACATACTCTATCTGTGCCTGTCGGGACTCAGGGTTGGGGGTGGGGGGGCAGCTACAGTAACTCCAAAATGCAACTAGAACTGCAGTCTGTCGAGTGCAAAACTTGTGCATTGAGCAGAGCGAACGAGCAGAGGGCAAATCATAACATCTCCAGGAGATAATACAAATGATAATGCTAAAGTTATCTTAATTACGTCATACGACGACAACTATTTATTATTTTCAACAGAAAAAGCACAAGTAGATCACCAATTTACATACAAGCAGCCATAGACAGGAAAATTATGAACAAAAATATCATCTTAAAGTGAGTTGTGAGACCCTACTTACTACTTCTCTTGACAACAAGTGCACAGCCACACCCAGCCCAGTTCTAGTTCTAGACTCAAGCTAGGTAGGACTGCTGCTTAAGTCTGTCATCCTCCATCTCACAATGTTCAACACAAAGCAATAGTGCACCGTCAAAACAAAAGAAATCTTTAGTTTTAGGGTCAGTGGGGGATAAAATGTCAACAAATGGCGGTCCGTGGCTCAGATGCTGAATAAATAGTGGGCCCTGGTATCAAAAAGGTTGAAAACCCCTGCCTTAGAGCAGGACCATGGTTAGGTGGACTGAGTTGAGCCAGTAGTTCAAGGGAGGACAGAGGGGTGGCGTTAGGTAAATACCAGGGCAGGGATCGAAGAGATCCGGGAAGGAGCCTCTGTTGTGACTCAGAGACAGACACATTTGTTTTTCAGGGGGCTGGACCTGCATGCTGTTGTGCTCCAGCACAAACACAAAAAGGACAAAACAAAGCGGAGTTGGTGGGGATGAACAGGAGACGGTAACTTCTCCCGTCAGGGCAGGCGGGTGTGTGTGTGTGTGTGGTTACATGGGAAGATGTGTGCTGTTTTGTATCCTTGCTTATGCGTCTGTGTGTATGTCCTGAATTTTAAAGAGGAAAAAAACAGTATCTTTGTTTTACTGTAAAAGTTGCGGATGTGTTGTCTCAAGTGTTATATGGACAGGTTCCAAATCACTTACTATACCTTTAAGTTAACAGCAGATTGTTCCTTGTGTGCCCTGCACACCGAGTTCTTTCAAAGTTCTTATACCTTTAAATGAGTCAAAAATCAATGTGGAAGGTAGTAAGAAGGTGGTGACCTTTTAAAAAGAGGATCCAAAGCAGCTCTGCGCAGTTGAAGTAGAAAAATCATTTATTTCATAGGAGGTATAGAAACAACAAGGATTAAAAAAAAGGCCACCATGGGCCTTCGTCAGTTGACCTTGCAGTTGCTTCTTTAATACTTGTTGTTTTTAAACTCCTATGACATGAAGGATTTTTCTACTTCAACCGCACAGAGCTGCCTTGGATCCTCTTTAAAGTTCGCCACCTTCTTACCTCCTTTCACATTGATTTTGAGTTATTCAAAGGTACGGTATAAGAACTTCTGTGCTGTATTATTGAAACGCTCTCCACCTGCCTCCCCCTGACTCTTTTATCTGTATATTATGGCTCTTTTTTGATTTCTGACAGGTTGTGTTATGACTAGGGCTGCAATGATTAATTGATTATTCATGAGCAAATTTAATATTATATTAGTTGTCAACTATTTTAGTAATTTATTACTAAAATTTATTAATCGGTTTGTCAACTAATCACTGAAGTTTTTACCTGTTTTCCCACTTAACCATAGTTTTAGTGTAACAAATGCCAACCATTTTCAACATTTTACTGTCATTAATTAATACACCTTAGAGATGTTATGTGGGGACATGATAAAAACCTATTCTGTGTTTCCTATAAATGGAGGTCTGGATAAAAACCTATTCTGTGTTTCCTAGAAATGGTGGTCTGAAAAAAAAAAATCACTAACATGGTGAAACACAACTTGATGACATTATCAGAGAGCCAGCGAAATCCAAAAGCGACCTCGCCCGCGGGCGCCCGGTTTCAAAAGCGGGCGCCCGCTTTCACAAAAACGGGCGCCCGGTTTCAAAAGCGGGCGCCCGCTTTCACAAAAACGGGCGCCCGGTTTCACAAAAACGGGCGCCCGTTTCACAAAAACGGGCGCCCGTTTTCAAAAGCGGGCGCCCGTTTTCAAAAGCGGGCGCCCGTTTTCACAAACTAGGCTATGCCTAAACCTAACTCTAACCCTAAACTTAACCTCAGTAAACCTATGCCTAAACCTAACCTAACCCTAACCATAACCTTTTGAAAACGGGCGCCCGTTTTTGTGAAAGCGGGCGCCCGCTTTTGAAACCGGGCGCCCGCGGGCGAGGTCGCTTTTGGATTTCGCCCCTGCTGCATTATCAAGTTGTTTCACCATGTTAAGGATTTTTCTTTTTAGGACCTTTTCTTCTGAGAGTGTAGATGGGTGTACATTTGTACACTCAGGAAAATTGGTGGAATCCCCCTTTAAGCTAATAGCT